>OY728120.1:1770238075-1771438075 GCA_963277665.1 Viscum album
ATCTCCACCCCCCCCCCCCCCCCCCCTCCCCCCCCCACCCCCTCAAGTATAATGAATGTACTGAAATCAATATATGGTCCCAATACAAGACCAACCAAAAACTGCAGAGAGTCCAGCTTTCTCAGAAGGGTGGGATGACTCTCAAATGAAACCACATATAAAATGCCTCAGTATTACTAGCCCGACTATGATACACCAGCTTCCTCTCCTCCTATGAAATTATCAAAAATGTTTTCATCTTTGAACGACATGACACATGTGATTAGATCCCATGTAGGAGTGACTATAACAATACTCTATAGGACACCTTTAAATCACTAAGCATAAGTAATCAAGAGTAATAAACCCATAACTACAATACAATAAACAATACCCAGGTATAATCATAAAATAAAATAAGTCTCAAGTTGTCTCAACCAATACTACAAGCTTCTAGATATTGCTCAAGGATTCATGGTAACACTCATTCTGGGAGTACTCACTCAGTGATCCATGATATCATAGGTGACACTCATCCAAGAAGTCGTGATAATTGGTCACTATCAAATAGGTACCCACTAGATCTCAGTAGATCCATAATCTAGGTAGGATATCACACCCAGAGATACTAGGGGGAACCACAAACCCTACTAGATCTAACTTCTATATAGGGGATCAATTCCTTGTGTATGGTGATCACACTGATACCATGAACCCTACATAAGAATGATAAAGGATCCCACACTATTCCCAAAGTGGGATACACCATACTCTATTAAAAAATGAACCTATATAGGCGATCATTATCATATTCTAATTATTTAATTCTATACTGTTCCCTTATAAGAAAGGACGAAGGTATTGCAGTCAATAAAACTAGGAACGTGCTGAAGAGACGAAGGGATCAAATCCATCTATGAGGATTTACATGGCATGTACTTAGGGTATACTATGTGTAATAATAAATTCAAACATTCCTATGTCCATGCCTATGTTATTCTTTTAGTTCCCATGTATAGTTGGCCATGTTCAAGTACACAACATAGCCAATGTAGCGTATCCATTTCTGAGTACACAGATCAACCTGTGTATTCAACCCGTGTTAATGAATCTTCTGCGATACAAGAAATTTTATCAACTGGGGTCACATGGTGTATAGCAGGGACCACCTGATGTGTGTTAATTATCTATTCTATATAAATGCTACCATTATATCTTGGGGTCCTACATGGTGTGTTTCTATAGATTACACACTATGTACTATATAAATTTTTATTTTTTATGGTTCGTTCATGCGGCATCCAAATATATCACTACATGCATCAATTTTTTCAGTAAACACATAAATGAGTTTCTATAACCCTATATATTATTAATTTTTGGAATTGGGCCTTGATTTTCTCAAAAACCAGTTCATCAAACTAAACAATTGCAATACAAATTCACTAAAGCATATCAATTGAGAAAACTGAATATGTCAGTATTACCCTAATATGCCTCTTATCATCGTATATTGTCACACCTCAATCACATCCTTAGTCCCAAACCACACTAATTTTGTTGATCCACCACACTCTATAATAGTCATACAATGAACAATTACATTGGATTTTTTAGAGCATGATCCAAATAAATTACCTGCAATGAACATGCAAGAAATATGTGATAAAATAATAAATTGGATAAATGAAAAGAAATAATAAATAGTGTTAAAATAAGTTTGTAACAAAATAAATAAACTATAAATACATCATTCAGTTATTGTTTGTGTAATTGGTATGAATGTAACATGCAATGGGATTAATAAAAATAAAAAAATCCTACCTAGAGTCTGGATCGATCATAGATGACGAATGATTTTATGCTTTCATCATGGATGAGATTCAAAAACAATGTTGGTGTATGAGATCTATGTGGTAACAATCAAATCCTTCAATTATATGTAATCCTTCAGCCTCTCTCTAAGTGATACTCTCTAGGTCTGAAAAGTTATATAGATAACTATGAGATTTACCCATTACATGGTATTCGGGTTTGAGGTGTGTTTGGGTGAAGGTTTAAGAAAAATATATGGATAGAGGGTTGGGTATGATTTGCAAACCGTTTTAAAAATAGTGCACCCAATCCAAGGTAATCGATTGAACCATGAGAACCTAAATAGAGAGGTCTGCACAGTTTACACGTGGTTTCCTAAAACATGTTCCACTGATAGGTGAAACCATGCACGCGGAATATTTTTCTATGAAAATTTGTGTTCACGTCCCCAGAATCACCAAAACCCCCTATTTCGACCTGGGATTGGGCTTGAAAAATTATATCAGATCCCAGACTATTATGATGGGATTAGATGGCGATTCAAATACCTTTCTTTAAGATCAGAAGCCCAGATTGAAGATCCTCTGTCTTCCATGTAAGACTATTTCATCCTGATGCTTCTTCCATAAATTCCTCTGTCTTTATTTAATCTTTTTATGTAAGATGTAAACTTTTTTACATGGATTAAAACCTATGTGTTGAGATCTAGATCTAGGATTGTGGATATAGATCTATATTTCAAAGATCTTGATATCGTTGATCTTAATTTTGGTATTAAGGATTTAGATAAGGATTTCGATCAACATCGTTGGGCCACTCGAATTTTGGAGATTTTTTATGGGAAAACATTTGTCAAAAAACCATGATATGTGGTCTAAATCGAACTCCCATAGTCGGTATTTGATATTTTTATGTGAAATTATTTATTTTTTAGCTTACCTTCATAATTTATTTACTAAATTAGAGTAATAAGGAATGTCAAATTGACTTATTGACGCCTTAATGATTAAATAGATGATTGAACAATGAGGATAAGTGGGCGCCAAATAGATTATTTATTTGGGGAAATTTATAATAGATTGAGAAATTGTAATTGAGATATTGAATTTGGTTGGGTTCGAGATAATTAATCTGAGAGAGTTAATGATGAGATAAATAGTGGCTATGTGAGATAATTAATAGATTATTAATTATATTCCATGTTGTTTCATTAAGATAAATAATTTTTGGATTAATTATGATAATTTGACATTTTATTTGGAGAATTAATTGTGGAGAATTAATTATGGAAGGATATTAATGTTGATTGATTAATTTATTGATTAATTAATTAATGGGTTGTGAACTTAGATAATCATAGGTTAACTAATGGGTTTTGATGTATTTAACTAATCATTTGATTAGTAAGCTATTGATGTGAATAATTATTTATGAATTAAAAAATGATATAAATGATTGAGAAAATGGGTGCAAGACATGGCGTTCTAGACTAATGCAGATGTTGGGGCGTAAACATGGAGTTCTACCCAAATAGTTATCTTGGAACTTAAGATATAAGGTGGTATAGATGGAGATGTACACCAGATGGGATTGGGGGTGGTAGACATTGTGATCTACACTAGATGAGAATTGGGGTGTTATGCCTGGATACCTATGCCGAATGATATTTGGGGTCTTTAACCTGGGGTTCAAAACCAAAAGAATGAAAACAATGAATTTTAAAATTAATGATTGTCATGAATCAAACTCCAAATTAATGTGTTAAAACAAAGAATAAATGACGACATGAAATCTATTTAAATATTCATTGTACTTATTTCTTAATAAAATTACATTCATTGTTTTTTGATTCGACTTGTTTTAGACACTATTGGTGGGGTCCAACTGATGAGTAGTCACACCCTAATTAGGACACTTGATTAGAACCAAATTAACCTTTGTTATTCCATGAAAGGTTATGTGTAAGAACATAAGGTCGGTTTCTATTTGGGAATGGAGCATGGTTGAGGGAACCAGTCGTGGTTCAGGATCCTCTATGGAGTTGTTTTGTCATTACTTTTAGTTTCATTGTAGACACATGGAATGTATATTGTTAAAATATTATTTACCTTTCAATTGACTATGTTATTTATTATTTTGACTATCTTGTGACATTGGTATTGTTTTGGTGATTTATATGCTTACGCACTATTTTGTTGTTGGTAACTTATGCTAGTCCCCTACTCTTATAAAATAGGGTATAGTCTCCCCGAGAATGACTTAATCGAGCCACGCTACTAGTTGTAACCCTCTAGAATATGAGGATTCATGCATTAGGGAATGTGACCCACTGGCTTGGGGCACTATTGCATGGCACCCGGGTCGGGACATTACAATGTTGTATCAGAGGAGTTTGCATTCATTCTTCTTCTTTTGTATTACTTGTTTGGGAAAGGTAGAAATGAGACAAGCAAGTGTTGGGACTTGGTGATGATCTCATTCATGGTAGTAGAAGACCCATGTACGTGGGAAAATTTGGGTACATAGGGTTGGATTTTTGTGATTTCTGTTTGATGTTACAGATGGACATTATTTCACCTTGGGAGAATCAATTATGGTGTGATGTGAGAATTGTTTTAGGGAATTGTTGCGTATTGATTATTGGCATGAAGAGGCATCATATTTGAGTCTGTATGCATCATTCTAGATACTTAGGGTTTTTGTAAAATATATCATTAGGAACTCATGTGAAAATAGGTTATAGGTAAGTTGTTGAACTTGAACAGATTTCCATGTTATGTGGATGAAATGAAAATGGTTCCTAAAATTAATTGAGAAATATTGAAAATGATGTAGAATGAGAATAATTGGGTGTTCAAATGAGAAACATGTAAATGAGATTGTGTTTACCCTTGATAACCAAGACCTTGGGGTAGGATGGTTAAGGGTAGTGATAACACCTCGATGTTGATCACATGGAAAGAAATGATGGAAGGATAGGTTGAGACTTGTTGTGTTTATTTTTTCTCTTATTTAATGGTATAAGGTTGTGTTATGAGACCTAAGATGTACATCTTCCATTGTAGAGATTATGCATCCATAACCCTTATTTAGGGGATGACCGAGGGGTATGGTTCAAAATAAACTTCCAGAAAGGGATCTTGAGGCACCGTTAGTGCTAGTTGAGGAGGAAAGGGAGAAGTTCTCAGGGGAATTTTCTTGTTTCATACACTTCATGGATAGAGACCCAGTGCGTGTTTTGAAAAGAGTGTATGAGTTGATAATGGATGTTCAGTAGTAGCACCCTCGGAATTTTACTATAGAATGTGGACCTGAGGGATCTGAATTATGGATTGAATCTGTAAAGAAACTACATGAGCATTTTTTAGACTCCATATGAGAGGAGGGTAAAGTTTGATGCATATATACTATATGGGTCAGCGACGCACTGGTGGGACATTCAAGTATGATCAGGACAAACTGATGATATGTTGTGGAAGGAATATCTAGATAAGTTCTTAGAGAATTTCTATCCAGAGACACTAAGGTAGAGAAGGATTCATAGTTTATGCATATGACCAAATGAATCATGTCCATAATGGATGATGTTGAACATTTTACAGATTTAAAACATTTTTCTCTAGCGTTGTTAACATTTGTGGATACTTCTAAAAAATGATTTCAGGAAGGACTTAGATTTCAAATAAATCCCATGTGACTATTTTTAGACTGAATAACATCCCATAAGTGGTGAATCAGGCACTAGTTTGATAGGGGAACCTAAAAGAGGATTATAGTAATAGATAGGTAGCTATCACGGGACAACCAGAGAGTACACCTTCCGAGAGTAGGAAGTGCCATTACGAGAACCTTAGTGAGGAAAGTGGGAAGAAAGGTCGAAAATCAAGAGGAATAGTTTCATAGGATATTACTCATGTGTTTTTTCAACAGTTCAGTTAGATGAGACACTATCAAAAACATTTTTTTGACCATCTATGGAGTTCCTACATTGTGGAAATATGGGGAACCAAGAGAGGTTCTACAAGTTGTGGTGACAAGCGGGTGATGAGGAAGCAGTTTTGTTTTGTTAGAATGTGGGAAGGGGGTCCTATACACCATATAGGTTTGGATGCTGGAGATCTTCTATAAGAATTGGAAGAGGTACTGGATGTGGGGATTCACTGAAAGAGAACCCATATCAATAGAATGGTTCTACTCAGTGGAGTCAGAAAACATCATGGGCATGTGGGGAAGGATAGTTACAAGAAGTGCGGCCTAAACTTAGGGATAGTGAGGATGGGCCATCAACAGTGTTAGGTAATATTCTATTTACTTCTAGTTTATCTATTTCCTTGTTTGATATTGGTTCCTCTATTTCCTTTATATATCCATATCTTTTTTAATTGCTTGAGCTGGGGTGTGGAGCCCGTGAATGGAGTAAGGACTATCAACACACTGTTGGGAACAAGATCTAGAGATATCTATCTATTCAAGGGATGTTCACTAGAGACTTAAGGATGTAATTTTAATTTGGATCTCTATATCCTTGATATGAAAAGCTTTGACCTGATTATGGTTATGGAATATTTAGTCACATACCAAGCCCACATCAATTTTTATTGTAGGAGAGTGACTTTTATATCTTCTAAGGGTGACGAGTATATTAATCATGGAGAGTGGGATATCTAGGAAAGCCAATTAGGGACAATTATTTAGAAACTTGGATATCTCACATCCCAATTTTCTAGTCTTTTACTAAATGATTGGGGAAACATACAAGACATCCTTCCACCAATTTTAGAACATTTCAAATATGACTTTCTTGAAAACTTCTTAAGATTTCCACTTGAGAGTTGTGTGGAATTCACTTTTGATCTCATGTTGGGGGCTGAGACATTATCTATTCCACCTAACATAATGGTTCCAATTGAGCTTCAAGAGCTCAGGAATAAATTAGAGGAGGTGGGGGATAATGTGTTTATCTATCCAAGTGTGTCACCCTGGGGATCACCCATTTTATTTTCAAAGTTGGCCGATGGGGGTTTTCACTTGGGTTTTGATTAATGGAAGTTGAATAAAATAACTGTAAAGAACCAGTATCCTCTTCAATGTATCAATGATCTGTTTAAACAGCTAAAGGGAGATTCTATGTTCTCCAGGATCAATTTGAGATCAGGGTATCATCATGTGCGAGTTCGGACTTCTGATATACCATGGACTGCATTCAAAAGCACTAATGGCCATTTAGAGTTTTTCATAATGCTGTTTTGGTTGAAAAATGCGCCAACAATGTAAATTCCTTAATAAACAGGGTCTTCCTTCCATACTTGGATCAATTTGTGGTAGTGTTCTTGAATGACATCTCCGTGTACTCCAACACTCTTGATTACCATGACCAAAATATATCCACCATCCTAAGTACACTAAGAGAGAATCAATTATACTTCATGTCATCTAAGTGTTAGCTTTGGATTGATCAGGTACACTTTTTAGGGTGTATCATCTTGAAAATTTGTGTGGGAGTGGTCTCATAGAATGTTAAAGAAATGGTTTCTTGGTAGTAGCCCTATAATGTTTTCGATATTCAAAGCTATTTGGGATTAGTTGGATGTAACAGGAGGATCATCCAAGAATTTTCTCAATTGGAAGTGCTACTTTAATGCTTGAAAAATAATGGGATAATGTTTTAATGGATGGAATTATGTGATAATTCTTTCAAGTAATTGAAAAAGTGATGAACTTTGGAACCAATCATGATTCTATCGGATTCGGGTGAGGAGTACATTGTGTATTGTGATTCATCTGGGATAGGACTCATAGCTGTGTTGATGCAGGGGGATCAAGTCATTGAATATGGGTCTTGGTAGTTGAGGCCAGAAGAACAGAATTACCCCATTCATGTCCTCGAGTTGGAAGTAGTGGTTTATGATCTTAAGTATTCTAGACACTATCTCTTTCTTGAAATGGATATAGTTTTTGCAGAAAAAAATACTAGAAGTATATCTTTTAATAGTGTGAAATGAATCATTTTCAGTAAATATGGGTTGATTATATGAAGTCTTTTGTTTCTAAACTATCATAAACACCTAAAAATAAGAATAGTTTAGTTGATGACTTGAAAAGAAAATCTCAAACTCAGTTTGTACGTGAGATGAGTGTGGAGTGGAAGATGATGAATTTGAAAGCTGAAATACATGTGGTAGTTCAGGAGAGTTTGGAGAAAATGACTATAGTTTCAGTAATACTGGAGTCTACACTCTTGAGACTGATCAAGAATAGGTAGTAAAAAGATCTAGCATGCTTATCCTTGAGGGAAATCCATAAAGGTGGGGAGACCCCTTTATACTTGTTGATAGATGAGGACAAGTTCATATATAAATAAAATATGGGTTTTTGTGCCTAAAAGTATACGAGAGGAACTCATGCTTGTATTTCATTCCTTAAAGTGATCCATTAAACCTGGGGTGACCAAAATGTACCATGAACAGTGATGACTATTTTGGTGGCACGAAATGAAAAAGTAGAAAGCAGGTTTTGTGACAAGATGTTTCACCTATCAGCAAGTTAAGGTGGAGCACCGATGACTTGGTGGTTTACGTAGCAGTTTCCTATTCCATATTGGAATTGGGATGACATGACCATGGATTTAGTGGAATGAAGTCCAATGACGCTTAGGAAGAAGGATTATATTTGGTTCATTATTGATATATTGATAAAGGTATCACATTTCATGCCAATCATGTAATCCTTCAAAATGGAAAATTTGTGGGAGATGTAGGTTCAAGTGATAGTTCATTTCCATGGGCTGCCATAGAAAATAGTTTTAGCTTTCAATTCATACTTTAATCCGCACTTTTTTTAGGGATTTCATAGATTAGTTGGCACATATGTTTCATTGCATACATATTTCCACACATAGATAGATGGGATGTCTGAGCATTCCATATAGGTTCTAGATGATATTATGTGGTAAAGTGTGCTTAATTTAGTTGTATTATAGTAGAAACACTTTTATTTATTTTATTTTGCATATAACAACAGTTATTAGGAAACTATAAAGACAGAATCATATGAGGAACATTGTGGTAGGCCATGCAGATCATAACTATGCTGGATAGGGGTGGGTGAGTCATAGTTGTTGGGAGTGAATCTCATGTACCATACATCGTAGAAGGTATAATTGTTTCATAAATATATGGTTATGGATCAGAGTAGGAAAAAGTTGTTTGAAGATAGGTGGAGATGAGCCCAAGAGTTTACAGAGG
This sequence comes from Viscum album, assembly GCA_963277665.1. Classification (NCBI taxonomy): domain Eukaryota; kingdom Viridiplantae; phylum Streptophyta; class Magnoliopsida; order Santalales; family Viscaceae; genus Viscum; species Viscum album. The sequence continues at coordinate 1,770,247,114 of OY728120.1, forward strand.
GAAAATGGGTTTTCCTTCGGGTTCCTCCTAGGTTGGGTCATTGTAGGTTATGGTGGAATGTAAATTTGGACCAAAGGTTTGTGGGACCATTTGAAGTTGAATAGAGAATCAGGCCAATGGCATATCGATGGGATGTTCCATAGAAATACAATTCTATACATTATGTCTTTCACGTGTCACAAGTCCAGTGGTATCACCCCGACCCTTCTCAGGTGATCTATGTGGATGAGGTTCACCTTTAGATAGATGTGTCCTTTGAGAAGCATCTAATATGTATGTTGGATTAGATTGATAAAGTGTTTCAGGGAAATACTGTACTGATAGTTCGTGTGTTATGGAAACAGAGCCATGTTCAAGAGGAAACATGGTAGCAGGAAGCAGACTCAAGGGCTTAGTGGCAAAATCTTTTTGGCTAGAAATCCTAGTGATGTTCGGGAGTGCAGCTCGAGGAAGAGTTATTATAATGTGGGGAGATTATAAGATCCCGAACTTTTCTGCAGTCATCTTAGGATTTTTTTCAGGTTCTTTTTGTTTTTTTTGAAGATCCTTTGCTTTCTAATTGTGGTTTGAGGTGGTTTTGGGTGAAATTTTAAGAAAAATAAATGTTTAGAGTGTTGTTAACAATCTACTAATGGTTTGAAAAACTATGCACCCTTTCCCAGGTAACCGTGTGAACTTGTATTGTGAGGCATGCAAAGTTTCCTTATTTCTGAACCCCTAGAAGGTGAAACCTATCGTGCGGAACAATTTTCTAATTAAATTAGTTTATAAATCAATCAAACCCCCTAAACCACTATATTTCAACCTCGGGTCATGATTGATGAATTATAGGTGATCCCAGAGCATTCTGTAGGGATTCTAAGGTGATTCAAACACCATTCTTTGAGGTCGAAATCCTAGATTGAATATTCTCTCTCTTCTCAGTATATGGATTTCATCCGGATTCTTCTTCCGTTATTTCATATATCCTTATTTTATATTTTCTCAGAATATCTCCATTTTTTCCATGTATATAAAACTATGTGTCGAGACCTAGATCGAGGATTGGGTATACAGATCTATATTGGAAAGATCTTGATACCATTGAACTTAATTTTGGGTTTAGAAATTTAGATCTGGATTTCAATTGAAATCGTTGTGCCTCTTGGATTTTGGATATTTCTGATGGGAAAACATCCATCAACAATCTAAGATATATGTTATAAATTTAACTCCCATTGTCATGTATTTGATATGTGTATGTGATATTATTGATTTTCTAGCATCCCTTAATAATTTATTTCCAAAATCTACATATTTAGGAATTTTAAATTGATGTGTTGATGCCATAGTGATTAAATAGATGATTGAACCCAAAGGCTAAGGGGAATTCAAAATAAGTGTTTTCTTTGGGGAAATCTTTTATGGGTTGAGATATTTTAATTCAAATATTGAATTTGGTTGGGTTTGATATAATTAATTGGGGATGATTATTTTTTTGATAAGGATAGGTTGTGTGAGATAATTAATGGTGGATTAATTATATTCCTTACTGTCTCGTTAAGATAATTAATTATAGGATTAATTATGGTATGTTGATATATTATTTGGATAAATAAATTGTGGATAACTAATTATAGAATGAGATTAATGTTGATTGAATAATTTATATATGAATTAATAAATATGTTGTTGACTTAGTTAAATGAGGGTTAACTATTTTGTTTTGATGTATTTAACTAATAGTTGTATTAATAATGTATTGATTTGTTTAATTGTTTATGAATTAATAAATGATGTAAATGAATGAGAATGTAAGTTCTACACATGGAATTCTAGACCAATGGAGAAGTTTGGTCTTAAACAAGGCATTCTACCACAATAGTTGTCCAAGAACATGTGATGTATGGTGGTAGACGTGGCGATCTACATTGTATGGGATTTGCGGTGGTAGATGTTGAGATCTAAAATAGATGATAATTGGCTTGTTAGGCATGTCAACCAAACCCAAATGAGTTTTGGGGTGTTTGATATGGTGTTGAATAAAAAATTAATGTCAATAATTAATTATGAAATGAATGAGAGACATGAATCAACCCTGAGTTTAATGTGTTTAAACAATGAATAAATGAAAATGTGATAACTTTTTAATTATGAATTGTAAAATTTGATTTATAGAATGAAATACACTTTCTTTTGACTAATTTATCATTAGGAAATGTTGGTGTTGACCTACTGATTCATACTCACACCCTACTTGGGTAGCTTGATCGGCACCAGACCAGACGTTGTTATTGCAGGACATCATAAGGGAAAGGACCAGGGATAAGATTCTATTTGGTAATAGGGAATGGGTGAGGGAACCAGATGTGGTTCTGGACCCTCTATGAATTCGTTGTGTCTTTACATTTAGTTTCATTATAGACACTTGGCACATTCATTGTTATACAAATATGAGTATGGTATTTCCTATTTTTACTGTCTTGTGACATCACTATTGTTCAAGTGATTTATATGATTCCACACTTGTTTATCATTGGTTGATTCTACTAGTGATTTTCTCTAATAAAATATGTATAGTATCCCAAGGAATTACTTACCTTTACCTCACTGTTAGTCGGAACCCTCTAGCATATGGGAAGGTGCGCTTGAGGGGATGTGACTGACCGGCTTAGGGCCCAATTGCATGGCACACAGGTTGGGATGTTACACTAGGACATAAAATATCACACCATCTTATTTACTGAATTTAAAAATATAACTTGATATATTTAAAATCATTACATTGAAAAAACAATGACAGTAAATTCTACCCACCTTAAGTGTTTTCATCCAAAAAAGTGAAAACGACTACTAAACAATATGTGGGTATTAAGCTAGAACATGTGTCTCCCAATTCAAGATGATTTCTTGAAGATTCTTGTAATGCTACTAGACACATAATATAGGACTCAATCACCCATGGTGGATCATCTCATTCCAATCCTTGATCTCCACTATGTACTCTGGAAAGTTATTTCAATCCTTGATGTCCATCTTAACCCATTCAATATCATATGATGGGTTGTGCACATACCTCGTCATCTGCAACATGTGGAAGACCTCATGCACCTGGTCTAACTGTGGTAGTAGAACTAACTAGAACAATACCTTTGCAAATATATGTAATATCAAGAAAAGGATAATTAATCTCAATAATAGCTTTCCACCCCAACCAAATATCCTAATCCACATTAAGATGAGACCTTTAGGAAGACATGGCCTCCCTCGCCAAAATCTTGAGACCACCACCATTGATCTACATAGGACTTTTAATTACTCTATGTAGTAACCATAAACTAATGGATGATCGTCACCTTCCCTTTCATAGCTCACACCATCTTTGGGCCCATGTGTTGTGACTCAACAAGATCATTACAACAATGTTGTGATATGTATGGTCACCCATCAAAGGCCTCGAATGGTGAAATAATGATGGTAGAATGGTATCTATTGTTCTATGAAATATTCTCCAAGGTTATTTTACCCTCATAAATAAATTAAATTTAAAACAAAGAAGCCTACAACATGTCCTCTAGAACCACAATGTATTTCAATGTCAGCCTGTATGTCTAAGGGAAAAACACATTTCTCAAATGAAACTAATTCCCAAAGGGCCCCAATAATCCTCTCTATAATTATGATGATAAGAAATTATCCCTCTAATATATATTTTTCATGGTAACTCCATGTATATAGACTAATACTTTTAGGTAATGTCATCCTAATATATCTGTTGAACTCTACTCTCAAAAGGATAATACATTGTCTGACATTTTGAGTAAATTTGGATCACCTAGATGATATTGTATCCTCTAGATATTCTTGGAAGACCCATAAAAAATTTCAATATACCTCCCATCCAACTTCCACTCTACCACCTCATGGGGTTGAGCTAAACCCACTGGAACCTGGTGCTCAACCTTCACCTGCTGACAAATGACTTATCAAGAGATAAAATCTACTACTGACAACTTCATGACAGGAAACTAGAACTGATGTCAAAGGTCATAGTATATATTAACCAAAAATGGATGTACCACTAATTTGGATGTCTTAAAATCCCTCGTAACCTCCTCCTACAATTCCATTAGTATCATAGACCATCCATTGAAAAGGATTACATGATCCACACCTTCTAAATATCCATTAATAGCTTATTTAGTGGATATCTTAGTACATAAGGTCTCACAATAGCTTTCTTGATGTTGATCATCCATAATAAACTATAAAATATGTGGTTAAAAAACTATCAACTGAATATATGAAGAACCATCCGGGTCTTATATGGACAACTACAATGGGTTTAAATTCTATGATTCATCGACCAACTACTAAGAATAATATCTCTTAATGAGAGTCTATGCCACGAAATTCCCATTAACAGGAGTATATAATATCTTGATGTTATATTTGGGGTGTAAATTGATGCATTTACTCTATCTCATGTTAATATACTTATGAGAAAATATACACATGATACGTTTGTGGTCAGAGTAGATGGTAAACTTATCACCCATAATGTAGTGTCTCCATATATTTCGGGAAAAGGCTACAACATATATCTTAATATTATAAGTCATGTAAATATTATAATGTGGTATCAACTACTAAGACCCATTTTAAATTTCATCCTACCTCTATATCATAACACAACCATGTCAATCCCTTGAGGAATTGCATAACACTACACAATAGACACCCACCCATTGAAATATGATGGTGGGTGTGCTCATAAACATATTCCTTAACAATAGAAAATAATGATGGAACACATTGATCCGAATTAAAGGCTTCACCTTCTTTCTCAAAGTATTCAATGGTTCTAATATCCTAGTGAAATTGGGAAAAAATATATTGCAATACCCTACCATCCCAAGGAAGCTCCATAACACCATCATACTCTTCTGTGGATCCCAAGCTAACACTACCACATCCTTAAATGAGTGCACTATTACACCATAATCCAAGAGGACATATCTGAGGAAGTGAACCTACCAAATCAAGAACTAACACTTTTAGAGCATCTTATAAGTATGGTTTCATCAGGGTGTGTCGATAACCATCCTCTAGTGTCTTGTGTTCTCTTACTTGGACGCTGAGTACACTAGGATATCATTAATTAAGACCCACATAATCAAGTTTGATAAAGTATGAAATAAATAATTCATTACTTCCTTAAACATTGATGAAATGTTCATCATGACAAAATCCATCACCAAGTACTCATAGTGACCACATAGACATCTGAATGCTCTCTTCGGTATATCCTCATCCAGTACTCACTACAGATGTTATATTGATCTATGGTCAATCTTCAAGAACCATTGTTCCAATATTAACTAATAAAATAGGTTGTATATACATGGTAGTGGGTACTTATTCTTCAATATTTCCTAGTTTTGGAATCAAAATTCCACACACAACCTCAATCTCCCCATCCACCTTATTTTAGAATAATATTAGGGCTATCGTGGGGGGAAAACTAGGTCTCACAATTTCCTTCATCTATAAGTCCTATATCTACACCCTTATCTCTCAAGGATCTATGGGATCCAAAAACATTAATGGCATAGATACTAGGGATATTTCAGAATTTTATTCAGTGGAAATGTTTATCTATCGATGAGGAGGTATTTCAAGAATTTAATTTGGAACTTCATCCTCATACTCTTGCACCACTAAAGGAAACTAGCAACCCATTGAATTCCCTACTCCAATAATCATGATATAAAACTGGTGACAAATAGATTCCACTCCCATATGCATTATAATATCCTACTTTTCATGTGTTTCCTTCCCACCAATGATGGAACACCTCATCCCATCATCCTGGACATTCTGCATCTTCCACCAGAAAAATATGTATAGGAATGTACTATGGGTATCCAGTCCATACCCACTATGATTTCACAAGGCCTCGTCACTGCTAAGAATAGTCCCCATATGAAATATTCACCTCCAAGCATCTGGTCACAGTTTTTGAAGAATACTATGACTGTTGATTCACTTACTGTTGGAATCTCCAAGAGTTAGAGTCGGGCTGAGGGAGCAACCATAATATATAAGTCATGCATCCAAGAAGTAATAAGAAAATATTGGACCACACTTCTTTCTATAATTACTAAATATAAATACTATTATAAATATATTATACCCATATTCATGAAAAGATCCTTGAGGTCATAGGCCTCAACGTTTTATAGCTATCAGTCTCCCTATCGACCAGCTCCTCGAGCCTGGTGAGAACCACCTAGGGGTGGCTGTGGTAAATGGTCAAACTCCATGAAACCTCTTATTATTCATCATATACCTATTCCATGTCCTCCACCATGTGTAAATACTTTATGTTACATATTCATTGGCCTTGTTATTCCCTCAATCATCTCTCTGACAGCTATATGACGTGTCCAACAATACCGAGAAAGATATCCCCATCCATCAAATGATAAAAAGTATCTATACAACACCTAATTCAAGATATCTTATGATATATAATCCACTTCTACTCTATCCTGGTACACTCACCAAAATAATCTAGCATTCTAATATCCCTATGACTTCTGTCACATACCAGATTTCGAGCTCTTAGATCCTATTTTCTCACTTCCATTACCCATTGTCGGTGTCTTATCTTCCCAGAATCAATCCATAACTAAATCCCACTCAATAAACCTGAAATTGGCGGGAATTACTATTTAAATCAATGAATCCCATATATCATTGTGTAATCCCAAGTTATTGTTCCATTCAATAATGAACGAATCTCATATAATATCCAAGAGTATCGCGAGAGACCAGTCAACCTCAACGAATACTCCACCATAGTCCTATTGGCCTCCTGTAGATGCATAATTTCCTAAATGAACACTGATTGTAATGTTTTTGGTTAAACAATCATCCTTGGAGAGACACTCAATGTCTTACCCAGATAGATAACTCTCTTCAATGACTAAGTCTCCCGACTCACCTATTTCCCATCAGATCCCTAAAAAAGAATCATTGTAGGGACAAGTATTTGATCTACTAGCATCCTCATTAGATGAATGACATGGGTGACTATATGTATCTATTCCATAGATGACTCAGGTTATATATCACACAAAAACGTGGAAGTCACTACCTCTCGAACTCATGTAGTGCAGTCAACCAGCGTGCATCCTCAGCCGGTAATACCGATAATATTTGTTTCTCTATTGTTTTTTTCATAACTAGAAAACTACCTAGAGGTACCACCACTAATACATGTCCCTATACTCAGGCCTCTTCAATTTGAAGATAATCCTCATGATCATTTAGTGGAACCCGGGATGGTTGTCTTCATAGAAAAATCCTGAAATAAAAAAGATGTACCATGATGTAAGAGTGTATCAAGGGAGTTAACTCAAGAAAGACATGTAAACCACCACCCAATCATATATGATTCATATACAAATGAGTTTCCATAAATCCAGTGTCTACATGATTTGATTCAACTATTAGGTTATTTGAGTCATGTATAATGGAAATGTTGTCCTCTACAACCACACTGGACACCCTAGTCTAAAATATGAACTCAAAAAACTTTTTTCACTATTGACATAAATCCCCATAAAAACATAGCTATAAAAAACATTCTCGCCAATCCTCAGGTAGAGCTAGTAAATTTTATACCACTCTGTCATGACTCAACTAATCGGGGCACCCCTGGATGATGATAAGTTGAGTGTGACTACCCCAATCTTGCATCTAATAGGCTTGGGGCAGGAGAATAGCACAGAGTAGGCATAACCTATACTTGGGAAGAATTGTCCTAATATACCCGTACACATGAACACACCTCCAATATCATACAATGATGAGAAAGTAAAAAAAACATGTTTTCATAAATGAATTCACAACATGTATCCCATATCAGTGTAATAAAATAGTAATTATAGAATAAAGGGTACAAATACACGTAAACCAAAAACTATTGGGAGTCCAACGACCCCAGAAGGAGGGACCACTATCAAATAAAACCACCTCGAAACCACCTCAGTCGGTCTAGATGATGTATTATTTACCTACTCCCTATCCTCCTTGGGAACCTTCAAAAGTTTCATCATCCTCAAAAGACAAGACACATGTGGGAAGAGCCTATACACGGGTGATTATAACAATACCCATTATATAACCTAAAAATCGCTAGCCATATGGATTTAAAAGTAGTCATATCATAACAATAATACAATAAGTAAAACCCAGATATGATCATAATAGAAAACTTTCCTCAAGTTGTCTCATCCAATACATCCATCCAATAGATACTACTCAAGGATTCACTGTAACTCTTATTCTGGTATTACTCAATCCATGATAAATTCAATAACTAGTGATCCTAATCCATGAGGTTGTGATCATTAGGCCACATCCAAGAAGTATTCACTTGATCACAAAAAATCTCATCCTCTATATAGGGGTTCACACCCAGGGATATTTGGGGACACTACTAACCCTAATGAATATTCTTTCTATATAGGGCATCGATACATAATTCGTGGTGGGTTTTACTATACCAAAATCCCCCACCTATGAATGATATATGATCCCACCCTATTCTCACAAGGGGATGCCCAAACATTTATCAAATACTTCATGTGTAGAGGGATTCAAAATCTTATGACGATTCATGTGATTAGGTTATTTGTAGTATTACACTAAATTTGGACAAGCCTATGTATGTTGTGAAGTTCCTCAATCTATGTTCATGTACACATGGTTGGGTCTAAGTACACGACTTAAACATTGTACCCCGACCATGTCTGAGTACACACTTCAGCCCATGTACTAGACCTGTGCCCACATATCCATTGGGATATATGGAAATACATTATCCATAGTCATATAGTGTGTGTTTTGGGATGCACAAATTTTATTATTATCTCTTAAATAGAAACCTGAACACCATAGATGGGGATCTGACATAGTGTGTATCTCCGAATTACACGTCATGTGACATGTAATTTTCCAGATTTTTCAGTTTCATTATGTGTTATCCAGATATACTATTTCTTCCATCAATGTCACTAGGAAACAAATATCCGAGTTCGACCAACCCTTTTTATCACAACTCATTAAAAATTTGGCATCGATTCATTCATAAATTCGTATGTCGAACCAAATTGTCCCCAAAACTTCCCGTAATCATGTATCTACTAGGAAAATAGAATCTTTTGGTCTGATCCAGATCCACCACTATTTTTTCACCATCATCACACCATGATCACAACCTTGATCTAACCAAACCCATTGCATATATCCATTTTGTCAAATGAAGATCATTTAATGATCAAATTTCCAATATTTATAGAACCATGGGCCAATGAAATTTCCCATGATGAACATGAAAGGAAATTAGGGAGAAAACATAACCCATAAACATGATTAATGAACCTCATCCTTTGTTTATTTCATCCTTTATCAATTTTCATAAAATATATGAATAGATAATAATAATAAAAAATGAACAAATAAATAAATAATAAAATAAATCAATTTTCTATGTATGAATCAATTTTTATTTGTTGAATTGATTTGTCTTATACAAGGGATAAATAGATTTGACGGATCCTCATAAAAAAATCTCCTACATAGAGTTTTGATTGATCCCTGATGAACACAAATTTTTTATCATTGGATAGATCCATGAACTATGTTGGCATAAACTATCTATATGGAACCAAACCAATCCTCTTATATTATGTTGCCCTCTGACATCTCTCTAAAGGCTTCACTCTTGGTATCTTGGGTTATGTATATAGCTATGAGATTTACCCATAATGGGGTACATATAGTAGAGGACCCCAAGGTCAGTGCATCAATGAAATAAAATAAAAATAAAAATTTATTTATTTATTTAAATATCTCTTGACAATATTTTAAAAAAAATCCGACAATGAAAAACGTTGGGTCACGCTCAGTGTGGAACCCACATTCTAAACTCAATGCTAGAATTAGATTTTCTATTCAATACTATATTTAATATTTATTTATCATTTTTATAGAAACTATATGTATTTTAAATTAATATATTTAATAATTTTACTATATAAATTTGGAGATCACATGACCTAGGTATCACTCATTGTCATAGTGCCTAAAATTGAAAATATTACTAGATATATTAAAAATCATTACATGGAAAAAAATTTGACATTAAAATTTGACTAAGATATTTTCATTCAATGTCAATGAAATTAATTGTAATAGAATGTTTGAATATATATTCAAAGATAAAATATTTAAACTTTTTATTTTTATAGATATTATTTTGGGATCCATGTAAAAAATATTTTCAATAATTCTTAATTGAAGGAGATCAACCCCCAAGAGGTCAAAACAAGAAATGAAAAAATTGAAATGACCACTAACATTTTATAAGATATAATTTCCTTCACTTTTTTTCCTCATTTTACAATCATGATATTCATAATTTTGGATTTTATTATTTAATTGAAATATGTTTCAATATTTCCCAATACTTTTATGATGTTCGGTTCATTCATGGTTGATGACCCTTCAATTATGTGTGGTTAACATCATAGAAGAGGGTTTGATTGATTTAAATGATATGTACATCAAATTTAAAAATTATTCTCCACTCTTGAATGTTCTTAATAAGTTGTATCAAATTTATATTGATAAAAACATTATTCAATGGTTTCATATCTAGTGTGATGGTTATTATGAATGATACCCATTGTGGCATAGGAGGATGGGATCAAGAGTTCCAACAATAATTTCCCTTTTAATTTGACATACAATTTAAGTAATTTAAGTCATTTTAAATTTAAAAAAACCAATAATGTAGAAAAATAAATAGGTAGAATTAATCATTACTAACTGTATGGAATTTCAAGTCTTATTAATTTGATGAATATTCTTTGTTAATTTTAATAATTTTTATTAAAAAAATTATCCTTAAAAATTGAACCTCACTATGCTTTATAATAATTAATTTTATATTCATTAACTTAATTATATAATTTATATTAGTTTAGTTTAGATTCATATTTTGACAATATTGAAAACATTGTGAAATACATAACAATTCGCTTATAAATTTGTTATCATGCTTTTTATCTCTATGGGATTGACCATGAAAATTCACTATACTATTCTTTTTGGGATAGTTATAGTTTGAGAAAAATAAATTCAAAACATTATCTATTATAAGAAGGAATGAATCTTGTGTCTGGTCAACATGGAACATGATAATTTTATATGACATATAATTAGTTTACACTTATGTATGACCATAACATCATGGTATTTATGTTCACAACATAATTATCCATACAACACACTATATTTTCCCTTATGAATAATTATATTATTTGTATGTAATACTATTTTGGAGAGGTTTACTATTACATAAATTAATTTTAACTTCTATATGAGACTAATTACAATTTGGCATATACTCTGTACATTTTGATGCACTTTAACTTGACTAAATTTAATTCCATTTTATCTTCACTCCACTCAAAAAATCATCTAACTAATCCATGATCATGTTATCAATAAACATAACCTGAAAACACCCCAAACTTATGAATTAATTTCCTTTAGAGTTCAGTAATATCATGAATCTAATATAATGGTCATTAATATACAACACCATAGGATAGAATGGTGTAGTGACATTTTTAAAATTTTTGATGTAAGAGAATTGGCATTTTTAATGTGAATAAATTGAGATCAACTCATGGATCCCCTTAATCATTCACATCATTAGGACCTTATATGACCTAAATAAGTCATAAACTCCCCCTAATCATCAAGAAATCTTAAATATCATAACGGGGTTCAATATATTCTTCCTCTTTCAATATAAATAATTTTGTATGGATTATGTTTATAATTTTAGGGTAGGATATCTTTCTTAATATTCTTTTCATGTTATACCATGTTTTTATTTGATTTTTATTTCCCCATGCTTGGTATTTGATTTGTTATTTTACTAAATCATTGTAAAATCACTTAAAAAACATGATTAATCATGTGTTTGAGGTTAGAGTAGGACCAAAGATTATGAATGCATGTTTATCACTATTTTTAGACATCGGTAATTTTATGAGTGTGTTTTTATTTTTATTTAATCTATTTTTGGGGATATTTCCATTTTTTGGTATATTAAATAAGTGATTTATGTCATATGAGGAACAAGATAAGTATATGGGTCATTGTTAATTCAATTATTAAGATATGAATGTCGTTATTCTATTTATTGATCTTTAAATAATTTATAATGATTTTGGAATTTTTTTGAATAATGTAATTATCTAAAATTGGATATATTGACATATTAAGTAATTTTTGGCATCATCGATGTCCAATATAAAACTAAATAAATAATTTAACATTTTTTATGATGTGTTTCCTTTTCATGTATGTGTATTTTGATTTCTAAGGGATATTTTATTAGACTAATGGTTGTTTAATATTTTATAGTTTTCATCATCATTATAGTTAATATGGTTTAATGGTATTTTGAGTCCCAATAAAATTTGATAGGGCTTTGATCAACATAAAATACTTAAATGGATCATATACAAGACAAAACAATGTATCTACTGTCAACCTAATGGATCATGTGTTGTTGATACATTTTATAGATTGAATGAGACGTATGATTGATTATTTGGATTGGTTTTTATAAAATAATTTTTTGAATTTTGAATTTATATTTTAATTAAAATGAATTTATTTTAAATTACATTTTAATTAAGATTAATATTTTTTTTAAATGATTTATATTTCCAAAAAAATGTGATTTTAAAATGAACGGTTAAAAAAATATGTTTTTTCATAGAATTTTCCTTAGGAGAAACGAAATTTAATGATTTCATGATAAATATTTTTTAATAGTTTATAAAATATGATTAAAAGGGTTTATGTGACTTGTGTTTAGTAGATAGATAATGGGAGTACGTTTTGGTGACGTTTTTTGTTTTGTTAACCTTGTATGTGACGTTGATTGTTGTGTAGGCATGATGTGTTTTGGAATTCTATTGGTTGGATGGTTTCCTAGTATGGTTTCTATTTGTTTAAAGATGATTCATGACTATTTGGTTTTTTTAATTTTGAAACATTACCTTATTTGAATGGATAGTTTAGGTTATTCCATATATTCATTTCCTTGTTTATCGTAGGTTCATCAGGACCTCAACAAATACACATTGTGATTATGATAGTGCCTTGGACTCTTTATTACATTAAATGTTTATACAGGGGTTATGGGGTTATAAGTGAGACTTAGATAGGTAATAATACTTGGGTTGTGATCTACTTATGTGATGACCCATAGGAAGGTATGAGACACTTTAGGTTAAACTAAGTGTTGGGTGATGATGTTCACTATTGACCACATGACTTTAATTTCCATGTATAGAAGATTATTTTAGTATTATGATCAATTGATTCAATGGATAGGATCATTGGATAATACAATAGAAAGATAAATAATTATTTTGGTTTTATTTTCAATGTGTGGTATGGAGAAACAGTGAATGTGTGCTATTAGTTTAGGATGTTATCGAGACAACATCATGTATCTTGATATGACTAAAAGGAGAGAAAAAATATCATCAAATATCTATGATCATGATTGAACCAAAAATATACGTAATATAAAAATTGACCAATGGTATCATGATTGATCTAATGTGTAATGGGATTTATTAATGTTTAATATATTAGGTAGTGATTATGACCTTCCAAATTAATGAAAAATTCCATCATTAGTAGTTCTCTATCTATAAGTGGCCTATAAAATATGAGATAAATTAATAGTCTCTATGGAGGAGGTGGAGGATTCCTTGGTGAATTGGATAGTTTTTTATCAATAATTCTTATTAATATTTCTTATAGGATCCAAAAATAGCAATAGAAAAAATATTTTATATTATATAATGATAATTTTGATGGATGTGATATAAGAGATCAACTCACAGTTATAATTCTAAACTATCATATAGTTGGAACACATTCCAATGTGGCTTGACAGAGAAAACTATTTTTTGGAAAATAAATAGATCATCCAAAGGGGGTGATTATGGAAGAATGGATTTTGTGTTATATATTGAGATAGTATAAGTAGTAGAGTCCAACATCATGATACCTGAAGAAAGAAGATCGAATGATGTCACCTAGATGATAGGAAATCTGAACATACCCCTTGGAAATTTGATTGAGGAAGTGTGTTAATGAAAATAAATTATAAGAAGGTTAATCAAGGATATATATGAGGATTACTAATGGATACATGTGAGTCCTTCCAAAACAGTTCTATAGAAAAAAACATAGGGATCATTATGGGATTACATGTAAGAGTAAAATTGGAAATGTTTCGAAACTAGCCATTATATACCAGAATATAAATTTAATGAAGTTTGAGTCATTGATTATATATAGGGATGACCCTAAATATTATAATAATACGGAATCAATAAATATTATGATTAGTGGTTGATATTGATCAGCTGTGTAACATCTTGGCCCCACTAACAGTGCAGACTCTCCACTTTAATATGACCATTGTGTCCCGGCCATCGAAGTACCACCAGTTTACCCTTAGACATGTGGCACCCTTACAGGGTCCCAATCACATGACAAAATATTTCTTCAATCTAATGAATGTACCCACATTCCAACACATTTTCTTTATAGTGTTATTTTTCCTCACTCACACACAACTTAGGAAATGTCCCAAAAGGTTACCCATCTTGATCACTACTCCCAGACAAACACATATAACAATGGAGTCCTAATCAGGTACACTACTAAAATAAAGGTGAACCTTTTTGACTTGATTCATAAAATTTAGTAATTAAATCCATTATCATTATGGGGTGTTACATTCACCCCCTTTTAGATCACAACCTCCGTGTTGTAGTCTCCACATACAAACCCAAACAGTAAACTACACTTAAGGCTAGGTTCTTCATCTAACACCAATGTAAAAATTGGGCCCTACTAATAGCACAAACAAACCTCCTTAATATGTTCATTGGTACTTGTCTGTCTAGGTACCTTGAGTTGTCCCAAAGACATGTTTTCCCCTCCCTATGGCCAATCCATGTTCCCAAATAGTTCATCTAACTAATGACTACCCCCACATTCCAACACTTGTTTTTCTAGTGTGTATTTTCCTCACACATACACACCTTAGAAAAATTCCCATAAGGTAACCCATCCTTATCACTACTCTAGGATGAACACGCATAACTACATAGTTCTAATTAGGCAGTCTCAAGAAAATAAAGGTGCACCTTGTTGACATGAGTACTGTTATTTAGCCATTTAAGACTTTATCATTATGGGGTGTTACAAGATGCGTTGAATGGAATATACTCTACTAACATCTTGTAACCAATGATATTTGAAAACAAATTTATTATATTATAATCATCTTACAATACTTAATAATTTTTTTTAATGTTCTCTCGGTGGATTATAACTTGCATCCAAAACATATGAACCCTTGTGTCGTTATTTTTTCCATTATTTTTTTTCAACAAATATGTTTCATAAGTTATTGTTCTCATTATTTAGAGGATAGTAAATCTGTGTAGAAACATAGGTTTTTTTTCTATGATCCTAAAAAATGAGTTCAAGAGTCCATTTTGGAACATTTTTTTCTATTTTCAGTTCCAAAGACGTAATTTTCAATGGTATAATTAGATGTTTCATCATAACTAATAGTTGTAATTGAAACATTTAATACCTAATTCATAAAATCTAATTTATGTGAAATTTAGCATAGATTGATCCATAAATTCTCAATGATGTAGTACAGATCATGTTGTGTGGGATGGGATCAATTTTATTTAATTTATGTTTGGACCCCTATATGTATTTAACAATTTATTTTATAATTTTATTTTTATTATATAATTATTTGATAGTGGGTATCTATTTTTCTAACCAATTTGTTTTCTTTATTTTTTACTATTTTAATATTGTTGATGGGAACACATTGATTACCCATGTTTTTATTTATTTTAATAATCGTTATTTCCCTTTATATTTCAGTTTTTAGTTATTTGTGGGTAGTGATATGACATGTATGTTATGTGTGACTGTAATTAGCATATAGATTCAATATATTATAAATTTTTGATGATATATATTATTTTATGTGATTTTATAATCATTTGGCCTTATGATATTCTCAATATGGGATATGTATTAGCGTGTATTTATAATTGCTAATAGGTTGTACATGCCATGTAGATTTTTAGGATGAGCATCTGTTTCTTCTATGAATCTTTGGAATATTTCTATAACAATGTTTTTTTATTATTGATATTTTTATATTTATGGTGGGTTGAGTTTCCATTAACATGAACATTCATAGGCATCAACTAGATTATTAGTAGTCTGTGTATTGAGGATAACAAAGGAAACCCATAGGGTCATCAGACTCACCCCAACCTAAATATATAGAATGAGTTTTAGTGTATGTGAGCAGAATTTTACATACATGTAGGTTTTTGTATCAACATATAGTTGGATTTATGGCTTGGGATAAATAGTATTATGCAGTCTAAGAATTCAATTGGTGATAGTTTCAGTTTTAAAAGAGAATTTGTACACTTATATCATTTCTTGTACTACATATGTATTATGTAGGGTGTTACTATTATTTATATGGATTTTTTGAATATTTATATAACTATTATTGATACTTGTGTCATATAAACAATTATTTATTAATATATAGGATTATGTGCCACCTATATGGAACCATATTTATTCCCATTATTTGTTATTTTTGATAAATGGATGTATTATGTAGAAATTTTAGTATATTATAGTTGGACGTTTTTGGGTTATCTTTGAGGGAATACTCTCTCCATATATGATTTGGCCCCTCACCGCTCTTTGGATGCTTTTGGAGTATTGTGAGGCACCCCAAATCTGACATAACAACATTGTTTGGGGTCTTGATGTGGGAACATTAAAAAGGATGACGCAAAATAGAATCAGATAATTTGGTATTGGGAATTAACGTTAATTTGTTGTTGAGATAAATTTCTATGACATAGAATGTAGGTTAAATGTGTTCCCATAAATCTTTAGTGTGACTAAAATCCATGCTCCCAATATATTATTAGTGTTATTATTAGGAACACTGGGTATGAGTGATGTTTTAGTTTAATCCATAAAGGTATAAAATGGAACAAAATCTAGATGAGTCATATGGATTAAAGGGGTTCCAATTTATTTTTATGTTTTCACATCAGGGTAACAAAATGTATTAGGTATTGTACATTCTCCAATTGGTTTAGTTAATTGATGTAACTTGATCATGGTGATTTAATTTTAATTATGGTTCACTGATAATTTTAAATGTTTTATTTAATAAAATATCGATATAAAAATATTTAATATTCAACCATGGAGTTACTTATTTGATATGATTGGTAGATTTTACTTGTTTTTTGAACACTCTCAGATAATAGGATTAATGTTTAGAAATTAAGGAATAATTTGGCATTCAAAAAACCATATATGCATGAGGTACCAATATTCATGGAATTATTTTATATGTTTGTTTCACATGAAATTGAAAAAAATAGAGTGATATTTAAATGATTAAGGGTTGTTAAAATTTGTTTATGAAGGGGATTTTATAACTTATTGTTTGTGATAATCCATGAAAATGGTTTGTTTAAGAATTGTTTTTGAAACTAATGATTATTAAATTTATTGTTTTAATGGAAATACATTTGGGATCCGAGTGGTGTCTCAATTATAAGAAAAAATTATTTTGGGAGGGGTTTGGGTGTTTAATTTTTGAAAAAAAGTAAAACCAACGGGTGTATGAATTCGGTAATTGATTTTAATAAATTGTTTGGGAGTGAACATAGTGTTCAAAATGGTGTTTAAGGATTTGTGTTTGATGATACATGTGTTAGTGAGGCTCAAGGCTCCTTGCATAGTTTAAGAGTGGTAATACTTATGTGAATTTATATATATTCTTCTTTAACAACTTTTTTTATGATTTTCAATAGGAGAATGATTGGGTGGGGAGGACCATGTTGTGAATGTGGTTACTTATAATGGTTTATTATAGTGGGGATTATTATACGTCCATGATTGGATATGCCATCAATATTTATATAATAGAGGGTAATATTAATAATTGTTTTAATATTATATTTTTTGAATTGGAGAAATGTTATTAGGAAATTTAACTAAAATATTAGGATTCTAAAAATTGTTATTTCAGAATTAAATATTCAATTAAATGGTTTGTGGGAACATAGGTTTAGAAATTTTTGTGAGATTCCAGTTTAGATTTTTTAGGAAAACAATTTTTGATAGGGATTTTTTAACCCCTTTTATATTTAATACTTATTAAAATTGGAATAAGTTATATTCAAATAGTTGGATTTTAGGGGAATTTTAATTTTTTTAGTTAGATCAAGAGGAAATACATTTTTAATTTTTCTCATAAGTTTAAATTGAGTAATTGGATGGAAGAATGGAATTAAAATATGAATGAATGATTGTTTTGGATATGTGTAAATGAGGGAATTTGGTGGACAAAAACAAAATCCCAAGTAACTATATTAATAAATTAATATAAAACAAGTGGGCTAGGAAATGGCATAAAGACATTATCCTTTCCATTAAAACCTAATTTCTATCCAAAAATTGTAATGTGGTCCCATTGGGAACCTGGGGACGGTTATCAAAACATTGGTGGAGTGTTTAAAAAAACATTTATTGTAGGATATTTTATTAAATTATATATGAAATTTTTTATACCCCCTTTGGGGTTCTTGAATTTAGTTATGCTTGGCAGTGGAGGGGGTACCGTTCGTTCCATAGTAGTTTCTTCCATTATTTTCACAAGAATATGTGGTGTTCCTGATGGATTTGGTTCATTAATTCAATATAGGATCTCTCCTTTAACTTCCCCTATTCATATATGATTATGTGTTGATCATGATTGGTATTGGAATTTTAATTTCATTATATCATGGTGAAATTACTCATAATGATATTAATTTCATGATCTATGGTTAAATGAATATTTGGGATGATAAACACATCCAATTTAAATATTTTTCAACATATTTATGTTTACTGGTGATTTTTCTAAGTTTTTGAAACATAGGATTTTTCTCACAGTAAGACTATGAATCAATTATGGGTTGTATTAATAATGTTACTTATGTTACTGAAATGATGATACCTCTTGATGATTTTTCATAATTTGTATCATTTTTGTGTTATTTTATTGAATAAATGTATAATATAAAATTGGTTACTTTTAGTAGAAATTTTACTTAATTTTCAAGGATGACCATTATGAGATTGGATAAATAATTGAACATCATATGAGGTAGGTATCCTTTACACCATTGATTATTTTCACTAATTTGACATTTTTGTTTTGGTATAATGGTTATTTTATATTAATTTTTAATTATTATTGTTGATATTTTAATCAAGGTTATATGACATATTAAGAATATTTATAATGGGGTAGTATTTTAGTTATCTCAATACTCAACAATGGATCACGTAGCTATGAAGAATGGGTCATTTCGAGGTTCCCTATTTACACCTGTGTTATTGATCCACTTTATGTAATTGTTGGGTTATATAATTTATGATTTAGATAGGTTTATAAAATATAAAATACTATAATTTAAAATTTGTATATGAAAAAAGTAATTTATTTTAAATTATATTTTAGTGAAAAGAAAACTGGATTATTGTTGAATCAGATTGAAATGATTTTCCAAAGGATAGTGGTTTTAAAATGAATTATATTAAATAACGTTTCTAATTAATTTTATCCAAGTGTATTGGGAGATTAAATATTAAATGTGATACCTTATGAATTTTTTATAAAAGATGATTAAAAAGAGGAATAAGAAATGAGTTTCAAGGAAGATAAACTAGAGTATGTTTTTATAATTTTTTTTGCTCCACTGAACTTTTATGAGTAGTGTCCTATATTGAACACATTTTGTACTTGAGATTTATATTGCAATGACAGTTTTCTTATATTGTTCCCATTGGTTGCATTATGATACATGATTACATGGTTTGTTTTCTTATGAAACCTTATATTGATTGATGGGTTGGTTTGGGTTAGATTTTGTAATGAATCACTTATTAAACAAATGTTCAATTGGACCTAGATAATTACCCATTGGGATTGTGATATATCATAAGATTTTTTTCTTTTACCACTTAGAGATGGATCATTAGGTTCTAATGAGATGTTTATTGATGAATATACATGGATATTGATAATATTATGTGATTACCGAAAGTAAGGTCTAAGACACCTTCTGTTTTACTAAGTGAAGAGTGATTAATTAGTTTAATTCTTTAATAAAAATTAGATTTAATCCATTGCACCGATCATGTGTTTGACCTTATTTTTTTGATTTTATTTTTATTTTTAAAATATTTGAAGTTGATGTTAAAAAGTGCTGATGCAAAAAATGTGTGATATTTTATTCCATAATACCCAATATAAAACATAAATACATGATATAGGACCATATAGACCTAGAGGTAAAACACATTATATCAATAAAGAGTTTTAGATGAAGAAAAATATACAAAGTAACAATTATACATACATTATAAAATTCTCAATGCTTGAAGACCCAACAAATTTCATTGAAGCTATAAATCATGATGATTTAAAAAACCTAAATTCTTTCAAGATATCTCTTGTAGCATAAAACCAAGACTTACGACATAAAAGTACCTATAAAAGAGAGACTAAGAAATACATAAAACCTAAAACCTGTTTACATCATAATATGATTTTTCTTATTCAAATTCAATACAAGTGAAAATTTTTAGTGGATTAATTTATTTTTATATTATGTATTATTTAAACCTATAAACATGTTTTCTCTCTCTCATTTCTTTTTTACCTCATTCTGGTGTTTCTACATGTCTTACATTTGAAGAAGATTCAATCAAACTTTTGTTTCAACTTTTCTACTTCATACTTCTTCAACGGTTCCATTTAAATAAATCTACATTTTAAATTGAATTCATAAATTATTACATTTTGATAATCAATAATACATATACGTTGATAATCTACATGAAAAATTTAGTATCTAACTTTTATGACCAAAGTTCCAAGGGATATGGATCAAAAGTAGGGGCCCGTTCTTTAAGGAATATCAAAATCTAAAGATGGGTAATTTATTGGATAACGAATTAGGATGATTATACAGTCATTTTTAATTTTTTTCATGACTGAGAGTTCGAAATTTCAAGGTAAGGATCCCAATATAATTGGAATAAAAAAACTAGGACCAATAGTTTGATTTCTTTTCTTCCTTTATTGATTTTACTCTTGCATCTAGACTTGAAACCACATCTAAACCAAAGAGAGGTATCCAATCTAGGTAGATATATTTTTTAGACCAAAGATAAAATATTGATTCTTAATTAACTATTTTTTCTAAACTAATAGACATACCCATTGTTATATTTAGAAATACCCTTTGTGTAGGCTCCACAAAATTCATCCCAAACATACTTCTATCAAATAATGATTAAATCAATCTACTTATTTTAAAACCCATCCTATTAGAATTATCTGAGAAATTCACTATAGGTTTTTATTAATAGAACAAAATACACTTCCATCTATTCCTTATGGGTTTGATCCCATAATTCCAATATTCTTTGTAACTTTGTAATAGTGTTAGTGGGGTTATTATAAATTTTTAATCAAACCATGCTCATGCAGAATCAATAACATGATATGAGATAATCAAATTTTTGCACTGCTTATGGAGTTGAATCTATTTTCTTCTGCATAAAGACCTAGAACATGATCCCAGGATTACATCACACCCATTACCTATCACATTATTTAATTTTTACACATGGATTAGATACCTCATCTATGATGTTCTACTAGTGCATGATCCAGGCCCCAATAACTCATTCATGGAGCCTTGACAATTTTGAACCTCTTAAATTAGCACCCAAAATAGAGAGGAACCTAGTTTCATATCATTAATAAAACATGGAAGATGATAACAATATATCTTCACCTAATCTAAAAAATAAGCATTTTTCTATATCTTGAATAGAAATGAGTGAAACCTTTGTTGTTGTAGAGCACCATCATTGAATATGTCATGATGTCCATAAATGGTTTTATTCCCAGAATTGTTCAACCTCTCATCTAGTAACACACAATTGAAATGAGAAATGGGATCATCTACATAATCAAGAACATAGATAGATTTTGTGTGATTTATTATGATGATCCACATGATAATATATCAAAATTCCTAGACGTATACTACACCTTTAGAAATTAATGTCTACCTTATGATGACATCGGGAAAAGCTTCATTACCTTTTCATTACATTTCATAGCCAATGATTATCCTAAAATCCCATCTATTGAGTAAATTTAAACATGTTATGATTTAGCTAACAAATTACTTAATAAATATTTTCCACCCATTTGAACATATAAAATCCAAAATGATATCTATAAATTCACTTATGAAGATATTGAATTAGCATGCTAGGTTTGGGACCATATTATAGAATTGACTAAGAAGATCCCACAACATGGAATCAGTATTTGGATTCATCTTAAGATTTATTATGATGGATTAGAACTATACTCTCACACTATTGCTTATTCTTCTACTAATGGAATAATTATTCTCAAGAATCTAAATGTCGGTAGAGAACTTCTTGATGAATCCTCCCAAAACTATAGTCTTTGGAAGAGTGATCAAGGACCTCTTTGATGCATTATTCACCATGAAGAAGAGACCAACTTTCTTGTATCCCTAGCAGAAGCCCTTAATAAAAATATTGAAAACATTTGGTTTTCGTAACCCCTATCACCACAACCTACACCTGTTTGGAAATCCAAGATTATGATATGTGTGGAAACTTATACCTATACCATTACCATCAATAATGACTTGATGAAATCCAACATCCATATTTAGTTTATTAAATTATTACAAAAAGCACACAAAATTTCTACAACCACAACAGTACCAATAGTGTGATAACCTGAGATTTTGTGAAACATTTGTTCAAATTAATTTAATCATTTGAATATTTTCTATTAGATATAATATTTAAATTATCTTGAATTTTAGGGAACACGATATTTAAACAAAATGTGTCATATTATTTAAATAATATTATTTGATAGGTATCACATTGAAGTTGTAATGGTGTGTAGGAATATGATTACACAAATTATCAAAATATATGGTTTGAAAATGTAATTAAAAATAATTCATTGGTTACTAATTAATTAAAAAATATAATAAAAAACTATTTTAAAATAAAATAAATCGTTCTCTGAAAAACTATTTTTATGTAAAAACACATTTTTTATATCTATAAATAGAAAAAAAAAATTGATGAATGGTTTTAAATAAATTTCTATATCATATATTTGTTAAACTATTTGAAATTCATCTTTTTTGTTTTCTAGATATGATTTAAAAATAAATTAAACTCTTACACTTAAAACAATATTATTCTGAAAAGAAGTTTTGTCATATTTTTTTATTCATATTTTAAAACTATTTTTTGAAAATATTGTAAATTATTTGGGGAAAAATAAATAAAATTTTTTGGATCTGACTATCATTAATACCATTGGGTAAATTTTTGAGAATTTTCTGAATTTTTTTAAATAATAGTGAGAACAACTGATTTTTATTTGAAAGCTGCATTTTCGCATAAATTATTTATAGAGATGAATTATATTTTAATTTTTTATTCTAATGTCACTCCAATTATATATATATTAATCTAATTCATATCTTTGGTATCATTTTCATATTGGATTTAGATATATAAATCTCGTAAACTTTTGAATTTTATCTCATTGAAAACTAGTTAACCCATAACATCTCTGGGGTAGATTTTAAATTAAAATTTTCCACTTATATTATTTTATCTTGGAAAAATTGAGTATATATTTTTAATAATATTAATATTTATTTTAATGTAATTAACGATTTATTTTTGACCAAAATGAATAGTGAAAACTATATAAATCAGTTATCGTATTTAAAATAAAAATGGGTTTACTTGGGGTTAAATAGAAAACATAAGGATTAAAATGAAATAAAAACATGTATAATATATATTGGATTGAAATATTTTTACCCTGTAATATCTATCTATTGATAACTCTATATCTTTTATCCTTTTGGAAAAGTAAAAACATGGGTACACCATTTTTCTTTCAAAAAATACAACTTTTCCACTTACCTCACTTATAAACCACCACCACTCTCCTCTCCACTTCACACATTCAAACCATTTTATCCTGAATATGAACATAACAAACCAAGTGTTGTATATTACATAATTTTAGATAAATATTCAACACATTTGAAAAAATAAATGCATGATGAGCATAATAATATAATGTATTTGGAAACATGGGACACATTCTCCTAATTTGGTGAAAGAAAAACATTTCTTCACAATATAAGGATAAGAAAAATAAGAAAAGGTTGTGATAAGATTCTCATTAAGGATAAATAAGGATATATATAAGTGTAATCATTAGCATAAGGGTATGATAAACTGATCATATAATTAAAAGATCAGACCATGCATATCAATGTCCATAATCAATCGTAATGGAATAAATATTAGAAGTTCATAAGGAATGAATGGAAATGTAATCAAGAGAAGAATCCCCAAAATCCTAACATAGGAATAATACATGGAACTACATAAAACACATCATCTTATAACATTGTAAACATATACAATTAGAAAAGGTAAACTCATTAAGTTAAGGACGTGAAATCTGGCCCCAACATAAACTTATATAAATGTCACTAGGTTGACACATAACATTTTTTGTAAAGACCCAAAATTTTTAATAATATTGATTTTCTAATTTTTTTTGTTATTTTATTTTATACTCAACAAAACAATACATTTTAATTAATGAAGTGAGAATAATTAAAATGAGACCATTGGGTTTTGACTGTTATATGATTGTTGGTCAATTTGACCATTTGAATCTAAACTCTTAATGTTCCAATTATTGTTTATTAATTAAACTGATCACAGTTAATTAATACAGAAAGAAGTGTCGATGGAATAATCTAGTAGTCTCAGGCCAGATAAATCCCATCTGTTGGAGTTTGGGAAGGATGTAGCATTACTGGCCTTTTCTATGGACCAAGTCCAAGTTGAACATCAACATGAGAAGCTTGAACGGAATCACCTAACAGAGTTGTTCAAGCTGATAGAAATCATCCCATGAGAAATGTTGTCCGAGCCACCAAAAGATTCTATCAACCTATCAAACCTTACACTTAGGTCCTATGTAGGTGTTATAAGGGGGTGGGTAACAAAGCCTTAGTTTCTTTCTGTAATAATTTTTTTTAAATAAAATTTTTACATCTTATTATGTTAAAATTTGAGAATTTCAAATGTTTAGATAAATATAGGATGAATTCATGGAAGTTCCATATTATTGATAAATTTTCGAAAAAAGGATATTTTAAAATATTTCGAATTCTTTAAAAAATTAATAATGTGATTTGATTTTCAAAAAGTGGTCTTCTACAGTTGTGTTTAGTAAGAAATTTAGAGTCTAAGAAGACCAACATATTTTTTAGTGATTAGTAAAGTATAAATAAGAACATACCTATATGAATAGTAATGAATAGTAATGAATAGTCAATCGACCAAAAAAATAGAAACTTCACCCATGAAAGTATAAATACCTTTTAGACATCTTAAAATTGAAAAAACGATCACAGTATAAGTTTTGGTATT
The DNA here is from genome assembly GCA_963277665.1 of Viscum album. NCBI lineage: Eukaryota > Viridiplantae > Streptophyta > Magnoliopsida > Santalales > Viscaceae > Viscum > Viscum album. The sequence continues at coordinate 1,770,272,962 of OY728120.1, forward strand.
TTTGTATGACATAAATATTTTATTTATAATTTTATAATCCATTTAATATTTTAATATAGAAATTTTTTTTTCATAAAATGTAATCATATATTGTTAATTTATTGTCTTAGGGTTATACTATAATTTTATGGGGCCTTTATTACTTTCTCAAGGCATTACAAAATGAGTTATATTTTTAAAGTTGTATTTTTTGAATAAATTATGATTTTATTTAAAAATTAAATTATAAATACATAGAAAATTATTTTCATAAAATGGAGTCTATTTTTGAATTCAAATAATCGATATTAATATATAGTGAATTTTTGGGATTTTTTTTGAAAGAGTTGATATTTCGATGAATAGTAAACATATAGTTTTGAGTTTCTGGTGTTTAATGACATCATTGATGATGTAATAATAGTTTCATAAATCTGGTCAACATTTGAATATTATGATATGTTATGAGGTGACCTATGTTTCAAATTCCATGGGCAAATACCATGGTCAAGCCCATGGTTTTGCAAATACCACTGATGAGGTGTCCCTAGGAAATTAATTAAATATTCCCTCTTTTTTCCTATAAATACCAAGCCATTCCCTCATTAATTTCATTCCAAAATCCTTATAAACAACGTTTTAGTCTTTTATCCTCCCATTTATTCCTTCAAAGGTTCCCTCAGCCCTCCCAAGGACCTGAAATTCAAGCATTCGAAGATACTCTTCAAGGTAAGGGAACCTTTAACCCTCATCTTTTAAGTCATGACTTATTTATGTTACGTCTTATAGTTCCATTTTATTATGTGTAGGCTTGTTAATCTATATCTTTAATAATTTCCATTTCATTTACTAATGATTAGAGACCCGTTCCGCCCACATCAATTTATTTTCTTAATTTTTAATAGACATTGTTATGCTACCAATTTTTTTGTAAAAGAAATCACATATTCTGTTTCCTTTCAAGTTTCCTTTTCAAGTGGCATGACATTCAAATATCCATAAAATTTCATTATCTCCATGTTATTCAGACTTTATACAGTATTATGAGTTATTTATGAGTGGGTTACCCATGTACCCTCTCTTTTTAATTTTTTCAAAAATGATGTTATGTAGCCATTATGCTACAGAATGATCGTCTCAAAATCTGCCTCTTTTTCTAAAGAAATTCTCTTGTATTATTTATGTGGATACCCAAATATATTTTCATTTCCATGGGTATTCATCATTACAAAAAAATTATCTATTTTATTCTTTAATTTACATATATATTACCCTCACTCCCTATCCATGGGTTATAAATAACCTAATGATCTTATTTTTATGTTATTCTTAAACGTCACGATTTTGACAGAATCCCATTTCTATGATTCTATATGGATTTTTTTTGAATTTTTTTATTATGATCTATTTGGATAACTTGAATATAAATACATATTAATGGTGCGCCCTGATATCACTCCAATTCATTCAGTAAATAATTTAATCTCAATAGATGACAAGTTTCACGATACCTTGGTGAATAACCTTGGTAAATTTTGTAGGACACCTTAGGATGAACCAATGTGATATGTTAATGAATGTATAAATAAAATGTTTTAGAAACATATTCATCTTGTGATTCATGTTTTTTATATGATATTCCTCATTTTAAATTGCTCATGCCTTATGGTTTTCATTAAGTTCTTATTGATATCACAAGTAAACTGATTCTCTTGCCTTCATTACTAGGCCTTCAGCTCACCCATTCCTTTGATGTATGTATCCATGTTATGAGATGTTGTAATTGTACATAAGATGAAATTTTCAAGGATATATTCAAGGGTATAAAAAATATTTTTCTAAATTTTCATGATTAATTATTCCTGATTTTCAAGACACTAGACTTTAAAGATCATTTGATTGAAAAATGAAATGAAATGTTTTGTAATAAAAAGGAAGGATGTCATAGCTGGTATCAGAGGATAGTCTAGTTATTTATAGAAATTAGTCTATGAAAACATTAGGAATAATACTATAGAAATGTTTAAATACTGGAAAACATCCAAGTATTTTGGTGAGGATTGAGTAAATGGTTTATCAAGAAAATACATCCCTGTCTGGATACGAGAAGGTAGAGACGACTATGACACAAATTTACATAGGAATGAAATATCTGGCAAGGAGTTTTGGACATGACCTGGGGGATCCTAGTACCTGACAATGGATCTTTCTACACACATGGTTATGACACTACTGAGGGATATTTTTGGTTAATCATATGATTTTTATGAATCATTATGAAGGATTTATAGAGAAATGTAATTGTTTAAAGCATTATGTTTTAAGACATAAAATCCACTATAGTTAAGAGATTCATAAATGAAATAATATTCTCACTAATGTATTATTCTTTTAGAAAATCGTGGGCAGTATGAGGAACCGTGCGAATGGTGATCACAATATACCAAGAGCTGATGACCCTCCAATGGTAGCCGAAATGGAAACTTTCATGCGAATGATGAACCAACTAACTCATTTAAGGGGAAATAACTATAATAAAGCTGAGATACTGATCACATTGAGAAGGGAACTAAATTATATTGGATCCTTTATGCATCATCAACCACCAACCTTCAGTGTATCGACTAACCCACTAATTACTGAGCAGTGGATCAGCTGTATCAAAATGAGCTTTTCAGTGCTCCACTATTTAGAGGAAGAGACGGTCAACCTGGTTGTCTATCACATAGAAGGAGAAGATTATTAGTGGTGGGAATTTATTATAAACATGATGCAAAGAGTAGAGGTCGAAGCTAGGGAGTGGGAAGAGTTAAGAGGGATATTCTTCAGTAAGTATTTCCCTCGTTCCATGAGAACTATAATGGAGAAAGATATTCTCGAGATGAAGAAGAATGAGAATGAATCTGTGGGAATCTACGAGATGAACATCACAAGGATTTCATGTTACACCTCTATCTTTGTCATGGATTGAAATGGTATGGTTGATAGATTTTTTAGTGGACTGATACCTCATCTGCAGAAGAATCAATCCAACTAAGAATATGATAGCTATGAGGAGATCATGCAGTGGTCTCATAAATCTGATGAAAAGAAGAGATCGATAAACCCCAGCTTAGGGAGGACCTTTGATCAGGGAAGAGAAGGCAAACAAGTTCAACGTCCCATGTGTAATAAATGTGGGAAGAATCATTTGGGGAACTGCCTGCTCAGGGGTGAGAAATTATAAAAGTGTGGAAGAGATGGCAATATTATGAGGAATTATCATTGTGAGATGAAACATCAACTTCCAACCACTATCAACAAGGTGATGATGGTGAATTCCCTACCTGATGTCCAGTTCTTTATGTTTGGACAACTGGTAAACTTTTCCAATCACTATCCAAATCCAAGGGCAGAGGAGGGGAACTACCATCAACATAAGAAAATGTGATGGGAGCATGGTTGTGCTTTTTCTATCACGAAAACTGAAGATTAAGCTCCAAATGATGTGGTGGTAGGTACTATTTTTGTTCTCTCCGGGCTAGAAAATAATTTTTTATCCTTTTTCTACACATTCCTTTATATACTCCATGTTTTCCATGAATTTAAAATTGACCCCTGATTTTCTAAAAATAGAGTTATCAGTCTAGACTCTTGAGGGGATTATCCAAGCATTGTCAGTGTTTAGAAAATATAGTATTTACTTTAGTTAGATCAATATTATTGAAAAAATAGTAGTCATTCCCATCCTAGAAGTCGACATTATATTAGGTATTGGCTGGGTCTCAAAGTATAATGCTAAGATCAAATGTAGAAACAAGGATATCTCAGTAGTCTTGAATAGAAAACCTACAGATATCTTGAAAGGAGAGATATCTAAACCTGATCTTTGTCTAGAAGAACATCCAATATCGTTAATTATGGAGTTTATCATTGAAAAAGAAGATGAAAATGAGAGTTTTAGGAAAGAAAATGTCCCCATAATTTTGTAATATGTTGTCATATTTCCAGAGGAGTGGCCTGGACCACCCCCAGAAAGAGAGGTAGATTTATCCATTGATCTTGTACCTGGATGTCATCCGATGTCAAAGACCCCGAATAGGATGTAAAATGTGGAGATAGAGGAAAGAAAGAAACAACTCCATGATCTTTTGGATAAGGGGTTTATCCTACCGTGTTTCTCTCCATGGGGAGAACCTATTCACTTTGTGAACAAGATGGATAGATTAATGCGGCTATGCATTGATTATAGAGAACTAAAGGATATCACTGTAAAGAACACATACCCTCTTCCAAGAATTGATGACTTATTTGACAAACTTTGTGGGGCTCAATTCATCTCTAAGATTGATCTTTGTTCTGGTTATCATCAATTGAGGGTGAAGAAATAAGATATTCCAAAAAATTCCTTCCGATCAAGATATGAGATTTATGTGTTTTTTGTTATGCCCTTATGACTGACTAATGCACCTAGAAGTTTTATGGATTTGATGAATAGAGCCTTTATGTATTACCTTGATAATTTTTTGGTAGTTTATATTGATGATATTCTGATATATTCCAAAAGTCTTGAGGAGCATAAGGATCATCTAAGGGTTATTTTGAAAACTCTATAGAAGGAGAGGATTTTTCAGAATTTCGGGAAATGTGAATTCTGGTTACAAAAAGTTTCATTCATGAGGCACTTTGTTACCAATGAAGGAATCATAGTTGACCCTACAAAGACAAAATCTGTAGAGGAGTGGCCTCAACCTACAACAATAAATGAGATTCATAGTTTCATTGGACTAGCTAGATATTATAGGAGGTTTGTGAAATACATTTCTTGACATTCTATTCCATTAACCAAGTTAACTTGAAAAGGGGTCAATTTCTTCTGGACAAAGGAGTGTGAGGAATGTTTCTAAGAGCTGAAGTAGAGATTGGTTACTGTACACATGTTAACTATTACCTCAAGTGGGTAAGGATTATTTATTTTTCGGGATGAATATCTAATATTTCTTGGGTGAATCCTCATCAAAAATGACAAATTCATTTATTATGCATCTCAACATTTGAAGACTCATGAGAAGAACTATCCTACGCATGATCTAGAACTGGTTGTGGTTGTTTTTGATATGTAGATATGGAGACGATATCTTTTTGAGGAGAAATGTAATATATACACATACCATCAATGTTTTAAGTATATTTTCACACAAAAGGAATTGAACATGAGACAAAGGAGTTTGTTTGAACTTCAAAATTATTATGATTATTCAATTCATTATCATCCCATAAGAGAAAACAATGTCGCTTCTTCATTAAGTAGGAAAGGCCGATTTTTTCTTTCCATTATGCGGATTCAAAGAGATCCTTTGATCAATGACCTAGTAAAACTTGACATGGGAATTATAAGGTAAGGGAAATCATCATACCTAACCCAAATGATTTCTCAACCATCATTAAAAGAGAAGATCATGAAATCTCAAAAAGATGTATATTTGTTACAGAAGATGTTTGTGGCTATAAAGGATGTGAATTTTAATGAGTTCTATATTGATCAAGAAGGTTTACTAAAATTTCAAATAAGATTATGTGTTCCATCAATTCTGGAAATAAATAAGGAGATGAGGGATAATGCTCATCACTCTACTTTCTCTATACATCTTGGAAGCACAAAAATGTATAGGGTCCTTCGTGATCATTATTGGTGGGATAATATGAAATCGGAGATTGCTGAATACACATCAAGGTTCCTAGTATGTCAACAAGTGAAGGCAGAGCAACAACTTCTTAAAGGGGTATTTCAACCACTACCCATACCAGCAAGGAAGTAGGACAATATATCTATGGACTCCGTTATTGGTCTCCCGATAACTTCCAAAGGATGAAATGTGATATGGGTTATTGTGGATTGTATAACCAATAATTCCAATTTTATCTCCATTCGAGAAGATTTACATCTTCATAAACTTGTCAAGTTTAACGTGAAGGAAGTGGTAGGGCATCATGGAGTTCCACATTCTATCCTATTGAATCATGATCCATGGTTCACATCAAAATTATGGATAAGTTTTCAACGTGATATGATCACTGAATTGAATTTCAGTATGACCTATCACCCCCCAACTAATAGCCAATATGAACAGACAATTCAAACACTCGAGGATATGCTGAGAACATGCTCAATGGAATTTAAAGGTGGATCAGATCAACATCTCTCTCTAGTTGATTTCTCAAGCAACAATAGCTTCCACTTGAGCATTCAAATGGCACCCTATGAGGATATATATGGTAAGGGATATAGACCTCATACTTGTTGGCATTAAGCTAGTGAGAGAAATGTTCTTGGATCTGATCTTGTGCAAGAGATGAAAGAAAATTCCCATTCCATCCAGTAACACATTAAAGTTTCTCGAAGTTGGAAAAAGAGCTATGCCGACGACCATCGAAGGGACTAGGTGTTTGATGTTGGTGACAAATTAATTCTTAGAATATTACCTTATAAGTGAGTCATGAGGTTTCAAAAGAAAGGGAACCTCAGCCCTAGGTACATTGGACCTTATAAAATCCTTGATCGCGTTGGAGCAGTGACCTATCAGATTTCACTTCTTTCAATTAATTCTCATGTTCATGATGTCTTCCATGTAACCCTCTTGAGGAAGTACATACATGACCCTCGACATGTACTAAATCCTATGGTGGGACATCTAGAACATGACCTCTATTATGAGAAGCAGTCGGTTGAGATCTTGGATCCTAGAGACAATGTTATACACAATAAGACTACCCGCTTTGTTATGGTGTTGTGGAGGAACTACAAATGTGAAGAAGCTACATGGGAACCAGAGCAGTCTATGAGATAGAAGTACCCACTATTTTTCTCATCAAAGGGTACATGATAAAATTTCGGGGATGAAATTTCTTTAGGGGGTAAGAATGTAATGGCCTGAACTTTTTAATAATATTTGATTCCAAATTTTTTGTTTTATTTTATTTTATACTCAAAAAATCCATTAATTAATTAAGTGATTATAATTAAAGTGATACCATTGGGTTTTTAATGTTATATGATCGTTGGTCAATATAACCGTTGAAAACTAGACTCTTAATGTTACAATTACTGTTTATAAATTCAAATTGTCTTGGTTAATTAATACAGAAAGAGGTGTTGAGGGCATCATCTAGTAGACTCTGGCCAAATGAATCCCATCTGTCGGAGCATGGGAAGGAGGTGGCATCACTGGTCTTTTCACTGGACTAAGCCCAAGATGAACTTTAACATGTAAATCTTGAACAAAATAACCTAAGGGATAAGTTCAAGCAGATAGAAATCACCATCGAGGAAATGTTTTCTGAGCCACCCCAAGTTTCTATCACCATACCTCACCTTACACTTTGGTCCTATGTTCGTGTTATAAGGTGATATGTAATGAAGCCTTAGTTACTTTTTGTATTCATTTTGTATAAATGAAATTTCTACTTCTTATTATGTTAAAATTTGAGAATTTCAAATTATGGATAAATATAGAATGAATTTATAGAAGTTTCATATTATTGATGAATTCTGGAAAACTGGGGCATTTTAAAATATTTTTGTATTCTTCAAAAAAATAAAAATGGGAATTGATTTTCAAAAAATGGTCTTCTATTGTTGTGTTCAGTAAACAATTTAGAGTCTAATAAGATAAACTTAATTTCAAGTGACTAGTAAAGTATGTATAGTAACATACCTATATGAATAGTAACGAATAGTAAATTGACCAAAATAAAGAATCTTCACCCATGAATGTATAAATACATTTTAAGCATCTTAAAAGTAAAAAAACGATCATAATATATGTTTTGGTATTTTTGTATGACCTAAATATTTTATTTCCAATTTTATATTTAATTTAAAATTTTAAAATAGAAATTTATTTTCATAAAATGTAATCAAAAATTTTTACATTATTGTCATATTCTCATAGGATAATTTTATGGGACCTTGATTACTTTTATAAGGTGTTACAAAATGAGTTATACTTTTAAAGTTTTATTTTTAAATAAACAATGATTTTATTTAATAATTTAATTTAAAATATTAAGAAAATTATTTTCATAAAATGGAGTTCATTTATAATTCAGAGGATCGATATTAGGTTAGAGTGTCTTTTTGGAATTTTTCTGAAATAGTTAATTTTGCAAGTAATAGTAAAAATGCTGTTTTGAGTTTAGGGTGTTTAATGACATCATTGAGGATATGATAATGACGTAATAAATCTGGTTTACTTTTGAATATTTAGTTTTTTGTGAGGTGTCCCAAGTGTCCAATACCATGTCCATGTCCATGGTTTTGTAAATACCACCGTTGAGGTGCCCCTTGGAAAATAATTAAATATTCCAACATTTTTGCTATAAATAACAATCCATTCCATCATTAATTTCATTCAAAAATCCTCCTCAATGAAGTTCATGTATTTTTACCTCCAAGGGACTTCTCCCAAGGTGCCCTAAAGCATCCCAAGGTCACGACCTTCAAGCTTTTGATGTTACTCTTAAAGGTAATGGAACCTTTCACCATCCTCTTTTAAGTAATGGCTTCCTTTATGTTATGTCTTATAGTTTGATTTTATTATGTGGGGGATTGTTCATCAATATCTTTACTACTGTCCATTTCATGTCATAATTATGAGAGACACTTTCCTCCCTAATCAATTTATTTTCTTAAATTTTTAGTGATGTCGTTAGGCTGTTGATGTTTTTGTAAAAGCAATCACAACTTCTCTTTACTTCAATGTTTCCTTTTCGTGTGGTATGAAATTCAAATATCCATACCATGTTCTTATGTCCGTGATATTATTACATTCTAATATATTATGAGTTATTTATGAGTGGGTTACCCTTGTACCCTATCTTTTTAATGTTTTCTAAAACGATGCTCTCTAGCCGTTATGCTGTAGACTTTTCGTCTCAAAATCTCTCTCTTTTTCTCAATAAATTCTCTTTTATTATTTATGGGGATACCCAAATATGATTTCATTCCATTGGTATTCATCAATACATAAAATTTATCTATTTTATTCTATAATTGACATTAATATAACCCTCACTCCCTTTCCATGGGTTATAAATGACATAATGATCTTATTTTTAAGTAACTTTTAAACATCACGATTTTGACATGACAACCATTTATTTGATTCTATTTGGGATATTTATGAAATGTTTTATTATGATATATTTGGTTCACATTAAAATAATTACATGTTAACGGTGCATCCTGACATCACTCTAATGCATATGGTAAAAGTTTTTAATCTCTAGAGATGACAAGTTTCATGATACCTTGGTGAATAACCTTGGTAATTTTTATGACGCCTTGGGATAAACCTTGGTGATATGCCCACGAATGTCTAAATGAAATTTTATAGCCACATATTCATGTTTTGATTCATTTTTTTTATTATGATATTCCACTTTTTCCCATTGCTCATATCTTATGGTTTTCATCATGTTCTTATTTATATCATAAGTAAACTAATCCCCTTTCTTTCCTTACAGGGATTTTAGCTCATCATTTACTTTGATGTATGTCTCCAGGTTATAAGATGTATTAATTTAACATAGGATGAAATTTTTAAGAATATTTTAAAGGGGATTTAAAATAGTTTTTTAAGGTTCCTTGTTTTATTGTTCCTGATTTCCAAGACACTAGACTTTAAAGATCCTCTGTTTGTAAAATGATATGAAAAGATATGTAATAAAATGGAATTATTCAATATTTTGGACATTTAATCAGGCCCAAACTTAAATTTTTTGGAATGCAACCAGGTCCACGCACAATATTTTGAACTTGTTATCTGGATCACATGTAAACTTATTTACATGCATCTAGGTACATGCATAACATTTTGAACATGTAATAGGGTTAATGAATAACATTTTGAAAACATAATAATGTTAACTCATTACAATGTGAACATGTAATCAGGTTATTATATAACACTTTGAACATGTAATTATGTTCACACATAACACTATGTATATGTAATCAACTTCAAACCTGACATATATTCTCAATAGTCTTCTATCATTACCCAATTCATTAAAGGGAGATATAGGTCCCACCATTGATATAAAACAAGAATACAAAAAGGCTCTACAAGATTATCAAGAATCATCATATCATAACCCATGAAATGAAATGGAAATCATGTCATCACCTATTGAAATTTTATATGTCTCATAATAATTTCATCAAATCATAACCCATGAAAAGAAAAAGGTTTCAAAATAATATAACCTATATAAGGGATATAAGTGTCACAAACATCATTCCATAAAAAATAAACTAGTGAAGATATAATATGAATTGAATTATTGGATCATATCCCAAGTAAAGCATAAAATATTACAAAAAGTTTAATCTTAGAAAAGTAATCTTATTGAAAAATATCTTGGATAAAAAATTTTCTTTAAAAACAACTTTTTAAAACATAAATCATTTTCAAAATAATTTTCTTTTAGAATCACTTTGGAAAAATATAATGGCATAATTAAAAATCATTTAAAACGTTTCTGGAGGAAAATATCATTTCCACATTGAAATTTTATTTTAAAAATTAAATTTTTTTAAAACATTTTTTCTTCCCAAATAACATTGAAAATAAATAAATAATTCTTAGAAACAATTTTAAATCCTTATTCTTTCAAAAATTATAGAAGTGTCTTGAATTTTTGTTTGAAAAAAATTCATTGTAAATAATTTTTTTTAAATGATTCATTAAAATATTTAATCCACATTCTATATATAATATTTTTGAATTGTTATTTAGAAAATGTGGTTTTTATAGAATACATATTTCTAACCGAAGAGAGAGATAACACATGACTGTTTTAAAATATTTTCTTAATTTTTTTAAATAAAAATCATATAAATATGAAACCCATACATGAATATATAATTATTAATCATTATATAAGGTAATTCATGGTTTTTCGTAAGATAGAGATCACAATATTTCCTCAATGGAAGTATAATCATAAAAAATCCCAATAAACGAATAAAATGTTACCACTTTGGTAACATTGACTCCTATTCCACATGAGTGAATTAAAATAAATGAATATAAATATATTATTAGATAGTGATAATAATTATATAACATTTAAAATGGTATTATATACAACTAAAATAGAAAGATATGTGCTTATCATGGGTTATGTCTCAAAGAATAAAAAATGAGACAAAACTACCTTACCGATTTGATTACTTTTGAATTATAACCCCCTTGAAAGAAAGATCATAAAAAATATATGTAAATACCAATAAATTTAATTATAAGAATAATATAATAGATTAATGTGTAGTATATACACGATAGAAAAATATGGTGGGGAAGAATGAATAAGTATCATATAATTAAATGTGAGATGAGAAAACCCTTACATTAAGTCTTGAAATTCTTTATAAATAGTCAAACCTCCAATATAATAAATATAATTTTATTATAAAAGTACCATAGAAAAATAATAATATCTATAATACCATATATTATTCAATTATTACTTTATATTATCCTATTATTAATAAATCCTTGTCAAAGAAACGTTTCAGGTAATAACCGCTGTGTTTTTCATGTGTCCTAATTCGTTATATTTTTTGTGATCATACAAAAATCATGATTAAAATAACATAAAACAAGATATAAACATAATAAATATTCATTTTATATTTATTTATAATAATCTATTAATGATTGAAAAATAAAATTAAAAACACCATGGAGACAGTAGGTTGTACGTACACATTATTGTGGTTTCTCTCTCTATATCATATTGAAAGAATGAAAGTAAATGACTTATATTTATGTATATACATATATATATTTTAAATTTAATAGAATTATTATCTCATATATATCATATTATTTTACTAAACCAATCCTTAATAAATTCCATTTAAATTTTGAATGAATCACATCGCTCTGAGGAGGCAGTAGTACATGCCCAAAATCAAAGTTATTGTATATACAAAAAAATAGAATGCATGAATTTGTATTTTACATTATAATTAATGAAGAATAAATACATCATATATACAATATATATCATATTAAAATATAGTTTTCCCCATAATTTTCATCTATGAGTGGGGTTAAATGGAAAATGAACAACATCATTTCATGAGGCAGTAGTTCATTGTACACAATAACGATTAGATCCTTACACATTTGACGGAAGTGTGTGTAATTTTCTATTGAACCCTTAAAATAAAGGAATATTATTATATTTATGATAATAAAATTATTATATATTGATGTAAAAATATTATTTTATGCACATGGAGTAAGAAAATTAAACAAAAGAGCCTGAGGAAGGATTTTACCTCATCTTTGGGTAACTAAATTTTGTTTTCACCAGAGGGATTCATTGGATGGATTTTTTTTAAAAAATATAGTATTATTGGATTATTTTGGGTAACATGGGAGGATATTTTTTCAGGGTCTTTCCAAGACAAAGGGCTTTAGAAGTGTGAGGAATTTAAAGGGTGAGTTCCCTTTTATCGTGGATGAGATGTATTATTGTAAATATAAAAAGGTAAACACTATTGAGAGGTAGCCTTTAAATAACAGGAATTTGTTTTTTATTAATTTGATATAATATGTAAAATTTTATAAATGTGTATATAAAATGGATTTTTATCATGTGTATATGTCATTTGGCTGCTTAATATTAATTTTTAACCGTAAGTAAACTAATTTTTAACTTAATCACTGTAATTAATTTTAATTAATTTCACTAATATTTTTGTTAAAAAGATAAGTTTAAATTATATCAAATTATAATTTAATGTTATTAAAAATATATAATCCATTTTTCTAAATACTAATCTCAAAATTGGGAAGAAACTAATTTAACAATAATCCCCCAAATGTGTCGTGAGTGCGTGTTTTTTATGAGTAAATGTTTTAAACATTGAAAAGTCTGTATATCCAATTTAAATTTGAAATTAGTTACAATGATCGTTATAGGATTATTTTTTATAAAATTTATATAATTAAACACTAAAACAAATTTTAAATAATTTTTAATTGTATACATAAATTTGATGAAAATATCATTTTGAAATACAATTCAGAGTTTTTTGCTATTAATCAAAAAATAAAACTTCTCCAAAAATACAAAAAAAATCACCTAAAGTAAATTTTGATTTATGATTATGAAACATAATTTTATTTTCTCAAATAAAAATTTTAAAAGTGTCCAAAATTATATTTAAAATAGATTCACTATTAATATGTAGTAAAATTACCTCTTAGAAAAATACTTCATTTTATTTATAAAATTGGATTTATTCTCATATCATTATAGAAAACACGTATGATGAAAATTAAATAGTTTATTCAAATATATATATATATATATATATTATTATTAAAAGAATTTATAAAATGTTCTTTATTTAATTTGTTAAATTAAAACATATTTGATTGCCTAAATATGGTTTTCCTTCAAAAGCTTCCCCATATATTCAAAAGGGTACAAATTTTAATTTTAGTAAATTGAATAATAAGTAATTCACATTATATTTATGTTTAAACCATATTTTCATAATTTAGTTAAACATATTCCTAACTCCCATTCCAATGGATAGGTGATAACTAGAATAATATATTAATAATAATATCTATTGAACTATTTTTATTAGAAAAAATTGGTATTTTGTATAGCACAAGATATCATAAGAACTTGAAATTTTCTGTACTATAGTCAATACATTGTGTTGGTGTACCTCAAGATAATACATATTTTTCTTGTTGGGAAATATTGACATATTTTTACAAAAAAAGAAAGGAAAACATCAGTTTTTTATTTTACACAAGATATATTCAGTGTTGTGTGAAATGAAGAATATCAAATAATTTAAATTAATTTTACAATGTTTTTAAAAAACTGTAAAGGTGTCACATTCTTCCACACATAAAATAAATTTCGACCTCCAATATTTTTTGGGCTATAAAACGTTTAAATACCTAAACGTTCCATTAATTGGAACCTAATTCATAATAATGAATACTAAAACATCATTTAAGAAATGAATTTAGAGACATAATGGTTTCCTAAAGTAACTCATAAAAAGTTTCTCACCTAGGAGAACTTATATGGAAAGTTAAATCACAGAAAAGGAAGATAAATATACTTATCATGTTCTTATGGAGAGTTTATAGAAAAAATGGTCCAGAGAAAGTTATTGATCCAAATTACATAACCCAAATTTGCTCAGTACTAGTTATTGATATCATAAAAAATTTCAATAACATGATAACATTTTATTTATTGACTATTTTTACTAAATTTGATTAATTTTCATGAAAATATATACTTATGTGTTTTTTAGAAAATGATACCTTTTATTTCTCTTTGATCAATTTATGATTCATCAATTACTCCATAAAATAAAGTTAAAATTTTCATTATTGAATCATTATAAAATCATTAGATCCATAAATTGACTGGTAGTTCATTCCATCTATCTTTATCAAAAAAAATAGGATAACACATGTTTTCCAATATGAATAAATCATCATATGTATAGATGATATCTTAAATCTCTAAATCCTCATTTGAAGTTTTACATGTAGCATTCTATAAATTGTTACCCTTATAACCCTTTCAAAATATAATCCACCCTTTATTCCATAAATAAGATCTTATAACATACTAAATTTTTTTTTATACCTAGGTTCATCCTTTCCCAAATAGTATATTATATGTGATATTATTATTCCAAAACACATGTAGAGGTGAATAATCACTTGAAACATCACTAGAGGATGGTCGATAAGATTTTTATATGTATTAATCATTAATTATAAAAAATTAAATTCTCAACTAAGTGGGGAGGATAATTGTTCCCAAATTATCATTATTCACATTATCGATTGTGATTTCATAAGCTATACCTTTTTCCTTATTTCTCATAGGTTTTTGTGTCTTACCATCCATATTAGACCTCAGATTGGAGAATTGATTCACATATTTCCCAAACTCATTCTACTTGAAGCACTAAAGTGTGATTGGTGTATTCGGTTGAACCTTCTCTCTATTCGTTTCACTGACTAAAAAATTTACATCACTTATAAATTATTTTTCTCAATGGCTAGGCTTCCCACAATTGAAACACATTCTTTTCCCCTTCTAGCACTCACCAAAGATCTATTTCCCAATGTTTTGGAAAGTAAATGTTTGAATATTTTTCATCACCCCTTATGAAATATCATTGGATTTTCAATGGAACCCCGTATTCATTCTCTTATCATGTGAACCAAGAGGGTTTCTAGCTTCCATTTTCACTTTTCTCACATAGAAATACTTATTTATATAATTCAAAGTCCCTTATATCTTACACCCATTGGGGACTTGGTTTCAACACATTGAAGATTCGTTCAATCATACTTTCAGTGTGAATTATAATACCATATGGGTACCTAACAAGTATTGTTAAATTTTCTTCATAGGAACCAAGAGAATCATCAACCATCTACTTAATCTATAGGAATTATTTCTCCTTCATCCTATGTAGAATACAAGTAATTCAATTTTTCAAAAATTGTTCTTGAATTTTTCCCAATACATGGAATCAATTTCAACTTTTTTCCACATATTACTAATAAGAATACCACATTGATCTCCCTAGAAATATAGAAGATATATATGCAATGTGACCTTTTCATGCTTAGAACACTGGAGAACAAAAAATAGCTTGTTAGTGGTACTGCTCCATTTTTCAGTAACCAACGGTTCAATAGAACTGCTAAATGATGTTGGACTCAACTTCATGAAGGAATAGATAGAATGTTGTTCCCACCATTTCTCAGTATAATGTTCACGATTATTCATAACATGAAAAATGTTTGTAATGAGGTTTTTAATTTTAGATCCTATAACATTTAGTGGCTCATGTGGAATGCCATTGCATTGTTCATTGAATTACTCATTAACACATTTCCTACCGGTTCCATACATAGACTAAAACCATAAAACCATTGTGTGAGAAACACTTATCATAGAAGAAAATAACCTAATCATGAAAATCACTTACAGGATATATAAATTATGAAACATTATTGATTATAAGACATTATAGGCCTACCCTTATATTTACCATTATATATATCCTTAGAATTATCCATAGGGATCTCACTAATGTTTTCTGATCCTAGTTTCCCAAGTTCGACCAAAACATTCATTTGATACTAGCTATAATGAACCATGACTAACATACATGAATATTTCATCATTTTCGATGAATATTCAAAATATTAATAAAATATTCCTGAGGATATTAATATTTTATAGTATTTTGAATCATGGAAAAATCATTATAATTTGTTGAAATATCTTCAATATATCTGTAAACATATTCCCTTTAGTATAAATACATAAAACTATTTTTTATAACCTATGCAATGGAAACATAAGAACAGTTTGAGATAATATGTTTAGTAACGTTAATGAAAGAGATACGTAATAATAATCAGAGAAAAAGGGTATGAGAACATGATCATATCATTATAAGATCATATCCAACATATCGAAGGCCAAACTGAAGTGTCGTGGCATAATGATTAGTAATTCATATGGAATAAATGATAATGTATTCAAAAGAATTATCCATAAAATCATAACATAGAAATAATAAATGGAATTGTTGCATACACATTAGCTAATAGAATTGTGAACATGTACACAAAGAAACTTATTCATTCATCATGTTAAGGACATGTAATGATTCCCTCATATAAACATTGGACATGCAATCGGTTTCATGCATCACATTTTGATCATATAATCATGCTCATGAATAAACATATTGACATGAAATCAGGTCTATGCATAACATTTTGAACATGTAATCTAGCTGATACACAAACTTATAGACATTTAACAAGGTACATTCATTACATTTTGTACATGTAATCAGGTTCATACAAAAATTTTTGAATATGTAATAAGTCCCACTCATAAAATTATTAAAATTTAATTGTGTTCATGCTTTTTGAGAATATAGTTAGGTTCATGCATAACTTTTCTAACATGTAATAAAGTTTATTCATAACATATATACTCATGACTCGTCAATTATTACCCAATGGATTGGAGGGTGATATAGGTCCCACCTGTCACATAATAAAATCATACATATGTGTTCTGCATGAATATAAAAAATCATCATATCAAAACTAATGAAATGAAATTGGTATCATGTCATTACTTATCTATAAGATATAGGTCTAATAATCATTTTATTAAACAATATCCTTTGAAAAAATTTCAGTTTCTAAATTATATAACTTCTGAAAGAGATATAAGTTTCATAAAAAACATTCCACCAAAAAATAAAAAATTAAAGAAAAAATATGAATTTAATTATTAGATAATATCCTTAGTAATTAATAAACTATAATTTTTTATTTCATCTTATATGGTGAATAATTTTTAATGATCACTTGAAACATAACTTCTCTTTAAAAGTCACTTCATAAAGCATATATCATTTTCAAAATCTTTCTAATAGAAAACCAAATTTAAGAAATGAATAATTAAAAATAATTTCAAACATTTAATGAAGAAAATATTCTTTCTTACATGAAAAACTATTTCCAAAACATGAAACACATTGAAAAAAAATCCATTGAAAATAACCCATGAAAATTATGCAGAATTACTGAAAGCATTTTGAAAACCATTTTCATTGAAATGTTATAAAATATTTTTGAAAATATTTTTAAAAAAGTTTCTTATAAAATAATGTCTAAAAAAAATAAATTAATCATGAAAAAAACTTAAAACAATTTTTGAACAGAAAACATTTTTTAAAACCTTTTTAGAAAACATGGTTTTGAATGAAAAGTGATTTCTTATCGAAGAGAGAGATAATGTTAGATTATTTTAAAAAAGTTCTTATATCTCATAAGTAACAGACAGTGAAAAAATGGATCTCATAAATGAATAAATATTGAATAAAAATAATATAATAAAATTCATTTGTTTTCTTGAGAGATGGATCATATGATTTCATCAATGGGAGCAAAGTTGTAAATAATCTTGATAAACGAATAAACTATTACCACATAGATAACATTGAATAATAATACACATGTAATAATAAAATTAAATGAATAATAAAATATAATTAAAGAATATTATTCCTGATATAAGATCTCAAAGTTCATTTTGTAAACCACATAGAAAAATATAGGTGCAAAACATGACATGTGTATAAAAAAAGAAAAATCGGGAAAAACTACATTACCAATTTAGAAACCATTGAACCATAAAACCCATGAAATAAACATAATAAAAGGGATATTTAAATATCTATAAGTTTATGTATAATAATAATATAATATATTTAGGTGTATTACATACACCACAAAAAATCTAAGAGTGGTGAATATGGAATAAGTCTAACAGAAATAAAAGTGAGACGAAAAAATAAATACCTTAAGTCTTCATGTTCTTTATTCATGATAAAAACTCCTATATAATAAATATAATTTTATTATAAATCGAAAAAATATAAAAATTCATGAATATTATAAAATGTATTAGTCAATTATGCCTTTGTATTACCGATTTGTTAACAATTCCATTGTAAAACAACGTTTTGGGAAATAATTGCTTTGTTTTTCACATGTGTCTTAATATTTTATATTTTTAGTCATAATACATATATAATTATTTAAAAAATGTATAAACTGATATAAATATAATATCTATTCGTTAAATATGTATTTATAATAATATATTAATGATATAAATTGAAAAAGAAATACACCATTCAGGGACACGGTATGGCGTACATACGCAAGAATACTTTATATATTTCCTTATCATAGTGGAAGAAAAGAAGTAAATGATATATATATTTAATATAATTCCATTATACTTATTATTTCATATATATCATATACTTTTACTAAACCTATATTTAATACATCACATGTAAAGTGTGAATGAATCACACCAGTTTTAGGAGGCGGTAGTCCACACATATACAAACGAAGTTATCATATTCACACAAAATGTAACATCCCAAGTAAGTAATGAATAATATATATTTTTATCTAGGTCTATTAATGATTAATATAGTGTTTTAGAGGCTTAAAATGAAAATAAATACAATCATATGCATGGAATACAATAATATTCTTAAAAGATTGTTTTACTTCCTTTTGATGGAAAATCCTTTTTAAATATATCTTTTGACAATTTTATAAGCTATTTTTTTCAAAATAAACTTATTCTTTATTATTGGGACATCAAAATTTAATTTGTGTGAATTTTTGGTATTTTTCCGATAAAGTTCATTTTTAATGAATAGTGAAAAATGTTGTATTTTAATTCAAAACCTCTTTTTAATCTAATTTATTTATATGATTAGATTATATTTTGAATTGGTTATGAAGTTAAATTAGAATATATTTTTACCATTTTATCCAATGGTGGTCATTGGAATCAATTTCACTTTGAAATTGGACATAAACTAGTGTCAATCTTTTGATACGTATTGTTTCATAAAAACACGTTATTTATCATGACAACGGGAATTAGATATTAAATTAATTAATGCAACTTACATGTTTTGAATTTTGTAAAATAGAAATCATTTTTGAATTAGAAATATCAAATATAGCTTAGGGTAATGTTTTGGTATCTTTCTGAAAAACATCAATTTTTGATGAATAGTGAAACCACTAAGTGGTAGTTAAAGAAACTGATTTTTTCGTTTAAATGACACTTTTCCACTTCTGTTATTTGATTTTCAAAAATCCGACATGCATGGTTGTCATTAAGAAGTAAAATGTGGTTCAATGAGATTAAAATAATTTTTTGGTGAATAGTATCTTTTATGTTCTTAATCGCGATTTGTGGTAATTACTGTAGTTTAAGGTAAAAATAATGTTTTAATAATATGAGATGAGCTTGAAACATGTCCTACCCTCATTGGATGTGTCATGGAAGACCAAGAAAATCCATGGGTCAACTTGGGGACCCCATGGAGCCACTTTGGTTGGGAAATGAAATAAATAACTTTTTATTTAATGTTAAAGTAAAAATGACACAAACAAGAAATGTTTTACTAAAACAATTTTTACATGGGGTTATACAAGTCAGAGTTTTTATTATAAATAGTCATTGGAAAGATAAAATTATTTCCTACATCATAGTATTTTTTTTATAATTTTTAGACTTTATATAAATTAAATTATTTATGACATCATGATGATGCAACAATTACCTCATTAATAAAGGATTTAAAATAAAATGAAATGATAATGTAACATCTATGAGCTACACATGTAAAAAACCTATTTTATGTCTGGATTTCAAACCCTTATCACCTTACCCTCTAATTATATCAATTTTCGACCTCTTGAATCCGAAACTCATTTTAAAATAAAGTAACATTTCTTTACTTTCCAAGAGTGCCCCTCCTCTCCTCTTATAAAAGGCCCCCACCTCTACCTCCTTACCCACACTCCCAAAGCCTTTGGATCGGCCAAACCCTCCCCATTTTGTCTCTCCACATCCCTCTATTACTCCATGAAGTGTCACATTGGGCAGATGTCTTCCCAAGGAAGCCTTTGAGCTCAAACCAAAGGGAGTTACCCGATTTTAAGGTAATGTCTTCACTTGAGTCTTTTTGTTTTATTTTGCTTCTCCAACCCCCTAAACTCTTCTTATTAATTTCTATTGTAGCAACTCCAGTATCTCCAATATACTAGGATGTTTTTATAAGAATGATTAGAGGTACACTTACACACACCTACATCTAATGGTTAATGGACATACTGTTTCCATGGATGGTGAATTTATGCCTCCTAAAACGATGATTGTTCAACATTCTTTTAACACCTTTAAAGGTGGCCATTAAGATGCCACTATATTTATATATGATATATAATATGTTTATGTTTTCCTTAAGCTTCTTTATTTTTCTTTTTGGGCATACTTTTATGGTTTCCATTATGGGTAAATGTGATATCTTCCTTTAAGGAAGTGCGGACTACCGCCCCCTCAAAGTGATTTGATTCGTTAAATACCATATTTGGAACGTATAAAGGATGTAACTATGATATTATATATGATATTATACTGGAATTATAATATACCTTTATATCATTATGATTCCATTCTATAAAATACGAAATAGAAATGAAAGTAGCATTCATGCGTACGTACGGCTTACCGTCTCCATGAACGGTGCATTTCATTTCATACCACTAAATGATTATGCAATATTATAAATGCATGCATGTACTGGATATATATGAAATATATGATATCTTAATCATGAATACCATTCTGGATATAATGGATACATGAACAACATGTAATTATAAAGGGTTTGTTTTTTACTCAAGTACTAATGATTGTTAAAATGACCGTTAATAACTTAAATAATTACATAGTGTTCATGAAATAGAAATACGTGATATAAAAGTAATAATGAACATGAAAAAAGCTCTTAAACAAGTAGAAATTAAATCAAGTTTATTATTCAGGAGATTAAAGAACGACCGAGTCAAGTCGGACCCGAGGTATGGGACTTCTTCTCAATCTCCTTTCATTGAGGCATATTTTGTTTTATACACAACCTTATTTTATACGGTGTATAATCCCCTTTGAATTTTTCGTTTATTCAAAAGGAATCTTTTTTATACGAAGCGTTTACTAAATGACAAAAGGGAATGTTTTTGTCGTACGGATGCGGCGACAACGACTTCTCCGCCGCCGTGACCATTATTTGAGTTTCGGCTTCCTCTACAAGCCATACCATTTTTTAAAATAAAAAAATAAATACCATGTTTTACTTTTCAGTTATTTTGGTATTGAAAATGGTTTTCATAATGTTTTTATATCAATGTGTTTTATTGATATCTTGTGATTGAAAGGTGGAAATGTTATGATTCCTTTATGAATGTTTTATGTGATACGATTATGTTGAGGTTCTTGGGCATTATTATTAAGACGGGTGGTTCCATGATAGACTAAGGGTGGGTGAGCCCGATATTGCTCTTCAATTCATTGGGTAACGCGAAGGAGTGAAACATTAAGGTTTCTCCGAAGAGATTTAATGAATATACTGTGATGGGTATTCCAAACATAACCAAGAGGATTACTCCCTAGGTAAGAATGTTATGAATTCCTCAAGTTACCTTTATGTATTATTATTTCTATGATTTATTCATGATTTGGTGAGGTATGTTAAAGTGCTTATGTTTTATGGGTAATGTATGATTTCATTCTTATGTATATATGTACCCATGTTTCCTTTCCATATTTTTATATCCCTTACTAAGCTTTTTATGCTCATCCCATGTTTTTTTGAAATGTTTTTCACAGGTCAAGGGAAAGGTACATGATATGATGATAGTGTCAAGGAAGTGTCAAGAATGAATCCATGTTTAATTTTAAATATGTATCCATTGATTTGAAAGAAGAATACTATATTTATGTAACCACTTTGTTTATATGTGGAATGTAATTTAAGTTTTATGATCTAATTCTCTAAAACTCTAAACCCGAAAAGATCCTCAATGTGTAATCTTGTAATAACTCGAGATAAAGTAAGGTTTAAGGCTGGGGCCTTATAGTTGGTATCAGAGGTCGGTTTATATTACTTTAGGAGTTAGAATTCTATTAAATGATTATCCAAAAATATTTTTTTACGGTAAAATTGAAGTGATATAGTATTTGAAGATTACCATGTTGCTTCATCTAAGACATGTTTGTTCAGAAAGGTTTTCCACAGAGGAAACAGGGAAGCAGTGCTAGGAAGGAATACAGAAGGAAATAACCTTCCGAATCAGCATCCTGAGATGGACGGAATTGGAACTGAACAGTTTGTTGCTGTAATGGCGCAGTCGACTCAAGCGATAAATGGTGGTGGTATCCATGCACGATATCAGCCAGATAAACCGCAGAAGAACATGTCAGTGGTGGAACACATCATGAGGCAACATCCCCCATCATTCAGAGGATCATATGACCTGGTGTTAGCTGAAGGGTGGATTAATTCACTAGAGAAGATTTTCGATGTCATGGGGTGTTCAGACAATCAAAAGGTTAGTCTTTCTATTTACCGTTTCGAGGGTGAGGCAGATCAGTGGTGGTCTATGGTTAAAAATATCAGGGACGCCGATAAGATTGATGCTCTTGACTGGGATGAATTCAAAGGTATGTTTCTTTAGAAGTATTTTCCTAAGGCTGTTCGAATTAGGATGGAAAAGAAATTCTTGGAATTGAGGCAAGAGGAATAATCAGTGGCTACCTATGAAGAAAGGTGCACTCGATTGGCAAGGTATGCTCCAAATTTTATCCGAGACCTTGATAGTAAAATCAATTGTTTTTACTAAGGATTAAAGACAAAATATCGAAGGGCATTAGCTTCTTGTGAGTTTAAAAGTTATTAAAAGCTTGTTCGATGTTCTGAGAAGGTGGAAATGGAGTTTGCCGATGATCAAGTGTTCTATAAAAACCAACAGAAGAAGAGACCGAGGTGGAAGGAGAAAGGTAATAATTCTTCAAAAATGTCTGATGGTTTGAAAACTATGTTTCCAGTTTGTGATAAATGTGGAAAAAGGCATGCTGGGAAATGTCTTCTGAATTCTGGAAAGTGCTACCGATGTGGTAAGATGGGACATAAGGCTTGTGAATACACTAAAAATGATCAAGGTGAAGGTAAGACCAAATTTGATTTACAGTTTGTGAAAATGTTATAAGTGCAATGAGATGGGTCACTATTCAAATGAGTGTCTGACAAAGAGCTTGAGTGATGAGAAGTAGTTAGACTACAAGCAGAAAGGGGTGGTGAAATCCTTTGCAACTACTTCAGCAGTTTTCGGGTCATCAAATGAAGTTGTATCAGGTACTTTGTTTGTTTTTTCAGATTATGCCAGTGTGTTGTTTGATTTGGGGTCTACACATTCTTTCATATCTAAAAACTTTTCTAGTAAAATGGGAATACCATCTCAATAAATGACTCCTGAAATTTTGGTAAAAACACCTGGGGGAAATGTTGAGGCAAAAATAATTTATAAGAATCATCATATCCTTATCTGTGGAATGAACCTACTTGCAAACCTTTTTGTTCTACCTATAGTAGAGTTTGATGTTATCCTTGGTATGGATTGGCTCTCTATTTACCATGCTAAGATTGACTGTAAAGCTAAAGAAGTTTCTTTTCAGAAAGACATTCATTTTGTGTACAAGAATGAACCCTTGCTTTTGATAACTTATCAAGAGGCCGAGAAACATGTAAAAGATGGAAGTGAATGTTACCAAGCACACGTCGTTGAAAATAAAGGAACTGTTCAGATTAATGATGTGATAGTGGTAAATGAGCATCCTGATGTTTTTCCTGATGAGTTTCCTGGAATAATACCAGATCGAGAAGTTTAATTTACTGTTGATATAGTTCCTGATGCTAAGACAATTTCAAAACCCCCTTATCGAATGGCTCAAATTGAACTTTTAGAGTTGAAGGAGCAATTGCAAGATTTATTAGAGAAAGGTTTCATTCGACCTAGAACATCACCATGGGGTTCTCCTGTTTTATTTGTTAAAAATAAATATGGTTCAATGAGACTTTGCATTGATTATAGGGCCGTGAATAATATCACTATTAAGAACAAATATCCTTTGTCACATATTGATGATTTGTTTGATCAGCTCCAGGGAGCTCATTATTTTTCAAAGATTGACTTGAGATTGGGGTACCATCAGCTGAAGGTAAAGGAATCAGACGTTCCAAAGACTGCGTTTTGTACAAGATATGGCCATTATGAATTTGTAGTAATGCCTTTTGGGCTAACCAATGCACCTGCTGTATTCATGGACTTAATGAATAGAATTTTCCATGAGATCTTGGATAAGTTTGTGGTGGTTTTCATTGATGATATTTTGGAGTTTTCTAAAAGTAAAGAGCAGCATGAAATAAATTTAAGGGTTATCTTTCAAACCTTAAAAGAAAAGAAATTGTATGGGAAATTCAGAAAGTGTGACTTTTGGTTGCAAATTTTTTTTCCCTTGGTCACATTGTTTCTAAATATTGGATAACTGTTGATCCTGCAAAAACGAAAGTTGGGGAAGACTGGCCAAGACCCACAAATGTAACAGAGATTCATATCTTCCTTGGTTTGGCAGGCTATTACCGAAGGTTTGTTAGAAATTTTTCACAGTTATCTAGTCCAATGACTAAGCTAACTCGGAAGGGTGTTAAGTTTATCTGGACAGAAGAATGTGATGATTGTTTTCAGGAATTGAAAATAAGACTGGTGAAATCTCCAGTTTTGGCACTACCTTCCAGGAATGGTGAGTTTGTTATCTACAGTGATGCTTCATTGAAAGGACTTGGTTCCTTCCTAATACAGAATGATCAGGTAAATACTTATGCTTCATGACAGTTGAAAACTCATGAGTTAAATTACCCTACACATGATTTGGAATTAGCTGTTGTTGTTTTCGCTTTAAAAATTTGGAGACATCATTTGTATGGAGTAAAGTGTGAAATATATACTGATCACAAAAGTTTAAAGTATATATTCACTCAGAAAGAGTTAAACATGAGACAGAGGAGATGTCTGGAATTAATTAAGGATTTTGATTGTACAATTCATTACCATCCGGGAAAATCAAATAAAGTGGCTGATGCTTTAAGTCAAAAAAGTAATTCTTCATTAACAATGTTGCATTTGGAACGTGATCCTTTGGTTAAGGATTTGATGAACTTTGGCATATAAGTTTTTGGCACAGGATGTTCTTCTGTTTTGTTTTAGGTATCAGTGATATCATCTCTATCAGATATAATCAAGCAATCACAGAAGCAAGACAGTGAGTTGGAGAAAAAAGTAGAGATGGTTCAGAAAGGTAAGTTGCCTGAATTCAACATTGATAATGATTGTGTTTTGAGATTTGGGAAGTGATTGTGTGTGCCTTGTGAGTCACATTTTAAGAGAGAGTTATTATGTGAAGCTCATAGTTCTCCGTTGTCAGTTCATCATGGCAGTACTAAGATGTACAGAGATCTGCGAGAGTACTACTGGTGGGATGGAATGAAAAGAGATATTTCTGATTTTACTGTGAAGTGTTTGACATGTCAACAGGTTAAAGCAGAGCCGCAGTTACCGAAAGGGATGCTTCAGCCATTACTAGTTCCAGAGTGGAAATGGGAGAATATATCAATGGACTTTGTTGTGGGATTACCGAAGACATCTTGAGGTAATAATGCAATCTGGGTTATTGTTGATCGCTTGACTAAATCTGCACATTTCCTTGCTATACGAGATACTTTTTCCCTAGATCAAATTTCCCATTTGTATCTTAAAGAGATAGTCAGGTTACATGGAGTTCCTCTCTACATTTTATCTGACCGTGATCCCAGGTTCACTTCTAACTTTTGGAAAGGCCTTCAGAAGTCATTGGGTACTGAATTAAATTTTAGTACAGATTTTCATCCTCAATCAGATGGGCAGTCAGAACGAACAATTCAGACCTTGGAGGATATGCTACGAGCTTGTTCGATGGACTATCAGGGAAGTTGGGACCAACATCTTTCTTTGGTTGAATTTTTATATAATAACAGTTTTCATTCCAATATACAGATGGCATCATTTGAGGCGTTATATGGGAAGCGGTGTTGTACTCCAGCTTTCTGGGATGAAGTGGGTGAAAGGAAGTTGATGGGACCAGAATTGGTAGAAGAGATGGCAGAAAAAGTTCAGCTGATACAAAAACACATGAGAACAGCTCAGAGTAGGGAGAAGAGTTATGTGGACAACAAGAGGATCTCTCTTTTGAGGTGGGTGATCAGGTTTTTCTCAAAGTATCACCATGGAAAAGTGTGATTTGATTTGGTAAGAAAGGAAAGATGAGTCCAAGGTTCATTGGAACATATGAAATTCTGGAGATAGTTGGATCTGTTGCTTACCGAGTGGCTTTACCTCCGAGTTTATCTCAGGTACACAATTTTTTTCAAGTTTCTATGCTGAGAAAATACATGCCAGATCCATCTCATGTTTTGAGTCCATAGGTAGTTCAGCTGGAAGAGATCCTATCTTATGAGGAACAACCGGTCCAGATTATTGACCATAGGGAGCAAGTGTTACGGAATATGGTGATTAATCAGGTAAAGGTTTTGCGGAAAAACCTCATGATGGAAGAGGCAACATGGGAATCTGAAAATGCAATGAGGGAAAAGTACCCCCATTTATTCGATAAGTAAATAAATTGTGGGGATGTAATTTTCTAAAGGGGGGAAGGATGTAACATCCCAAGTAAGTAATGAATAATATATATTTTTATCTATGTCTATTAATTATTAAGATAGTGTTTTAGAGGCTTAAAATGAAAATAAATACAATCTTATACATGGAATACAATAAAATTCTTAAAAGATTGTTTTACTGCCTTTTGATGGAAAAACCTTTTTAAATCTATCTTTTGACAATTTTATAAGCTAGGTTTGTCAATATAAACTTATTATTTATGATTGGGACATCAAAATTTACTTTGTGTGATTTTTTGGTATTTTTCCGATAAAGTACATTTTTTAATGAATAGTGAAAAATGTTGTATTTTAATTCAAATCCTCTTATTAATATAATTTATTTATATGATTAGATTATATTTTGAATTGGTTTTGAAGTGAAATTAGAATATATTTTTTCCATTTTATCCAATGGTGGTCATTGGAATCAATTTCACTTTGAAATTGGACTTAAACTAGTGTCAATCTTTTGATACATATTATTTCATAAAAACATGCTATTTGTCATGACAGTGGAAATTAGTTATTAAATTAATTAATTCAACTTACATGTTTTAAATTTTGTAAAAAATACATCATTTTTTAATTCGGAATATCAAATATAGCTTAGGGTGAAGTTTCAGTATCTTTCTGAAAAACATCAATTTTGATTGAATAGTGAAACCACTAAGTGGTAGTTAAAGAAACTAATTTTTTCGTTTAAAGGAAACTTTTCCACTTTTGTGATTTTATTTTCAAAAATAATACATACATGTTATTAATTAATAAGTAAAATTTGGTTCAATGAGATTAAAATAATTTTTTGGCGAATAGTAACTTTTAAGTTCTTAATCGCGATTAGTGGTTATTAGTGTAGTTTAAGATAAAAATAATGTTTTAATAATATGAGATGAGCTTGAAACATGTCCTAACCACTTTGGATGTGTCATGGCCGACCATGAAAATCCATGGGTCAACTTGGGGACCCCATGGAGCCACTTTGGTTTGGAAATGACATAAATAACTTTTTATTTAATGTTAAAGTAAAAATTACACAAACAAGAGATGTTTTACTAAAACAATTTTTACATGGGGTTATACAAGTCAGAGTTTTGATTATAAATATTAATTGGAAAGATAAAAATATATACTATATCATCGTATTTTTTTTATAATTTTTAGACTTTAAATATATTAAATTATTTATGACATCATGATGATGCAGCGATTAACTCATTAATATAGTATTTAAATAAAATGAAATGATAATGTAAAATCTATGAACTACACATGTCCAAAATCTTTTTTATGGGTTTATTTCGATCCCTTATCACCTTACCCTTGAATTATATCAATTTGGGACCTTTTTAATCCGAAACTCATTTTAAAATAAAGTAACTTTTCTTTACATTCCATGAGTGCCCCTCCTCTCCTCTTATAAAAGGCCCCCACCTCTACCTCCTTACCCACACTCCCAAAGCCTTTGGATAGGCCAAACCATACCCATTTTGTCTCTCCACATCCCTATATTACTCCTTGAAGCCTCAAATTGGGCATAAGTCTTCCCAAGGAAGCCTTTGATCTCAAACCAAAGGGAGTTACCCGATTTAAAAGTAATGTCTTCACTTGAGTCCTTTTGTTTTATTTTGCTTCTCCAACCCCCTAAACTCTTTTTATTCATTTATTTTGTAACAACTACAGTATCTTCAATATACTAGGATGTTGTTATAAGAAGTATTTGAGCTACACTTACACACACCTATATCTAATGGTTTAAGTACATACTGTTTCCATGGATGGTGAATTTATGCCTCCCGAAACGATGATTGTTCAACATTCTTTTAACACCATAAATGATGGACATTAAGATGTCACTATATTTATATATGATATATAATATTTTTATGTTTTCCTTAATCTTATGTATTTTTCATTTTGGACATACCATTATGGTTTCCATTATGGGTAAACACGATATCTTCATTTTACGGAAGTGCGGACTACCGCCGCCTCAAAGTGATTTGATTCGTTAAATACCATATATGGGATGTATAAAGGATGGAACTATGATATTATATATTATATTATACTGTAATTATAATATACCTTTATATCATTATGATTCCATTCCATAAAATATGAAATAGAAATGAAAGTAGCGTTCATGCGTACGTACGACTTACCGTCTCCACGAACGGTGCATTTCATTTCTTATCTCTAAATGACTATGTAATATTAAAAATGCATGAATTTACTGGATATATATGACATATATGATATCTAAATCATGAATACCATTCTGTATATAATGGATACATGAAAAAATTGTAATTATAAAGGGCTTATTTTTTACTAATGTACCAATGATCGTTAAAACGACCGTTATTGACTTAAATAATTACATAGTGTTCATGACATGGAAATACATGATATAAAAGGAATAATGAACTTGAAAAAGGTTCTTAAACAAGTAGAAATTATCTCAAGTTTATTATTCAGGAGATTAAAGAATGACCGAGTCAAGTCAGACCCGAGGTATGGGACTTCGTCTCAATCTCCTTTCATTGAGGAATATTTTGTTTTATACACAACCTTCTTTTATACGGTGTATAAACCCCTTTGAATTTTACGTTTATTCAGAAGGAATCATTTTTATATGAAGCATTTACTAAATGACAAAAGGGATTTTTTTGTCGTATGTATGCGGTGACAATGACTTCTCCACCGCCGTGACCATTATTTGAGTTTCGGCTTCCACTACAAGCCATACCTTTTTTTTAAAAGGAAAAATAAATACCATGTTTTACTTTTCTTTTATTTTGGTATTGAAAATGGTTTTCATAATGTTTTTATATCAAAGTGGTGTATTTATATCTTTTGATTGAAAGGTGGAAATTATTGTTTCCTTTATGCATGTTTTATGTGATACGATTATATTGAGGTTTTTGGGCATTATTATTAAGACGGGTGGTTCCGTGATAGACTAAGGGCGGGTGAGCACGATATAGCTCTCCAATGCATTGGGTAACGTGAAGGAGTGAAACTTTAAGGTTTCTACAAAGATATTTAAGGAATATACTATGATGGGTATTCCAAACGTAACCAAGAGGATTACTCCCTACATTAGAATGTTATGAATGCCTCAAGATACCTTAATGTCTTTTGATTTCAATGATTTATTAATGATTTGATGAGGTATGTTAAAGTGCTTATGTTTTATGGGTAAAGTATGATTTCATTATTATGTATATATGTACCCATGTTTCCTTTAAATATTTTTATATCCCTTACTGAGCTTTTTATGCTCATCCAATGTTTTTTTGAAATGTTTTTCACAGGTCAAGGGAAAGGTATATGATATGATGATAGTGTCAAGGAAGTGTCAAGAAAGAATCCATGTTTTATTTTAAATATGTTTCCATTGATGGGAAATAATAATACTATCTTTATGTAACCACTTTGTTTATATGTGGAATGTAATTCAAGTTTTATGACCTAATTCTCTAAAACACTAAACCCGAAAAGATCCTCAATGTGTAATCTTGTAATAACTCAAGATTAAGTAAGGTTTAAGGCTGGGGCCTTATACAAAATGGAAAGCTTGAATGTATATTTTATATAAAAATTAAACAAGATTAAATAAATCATAAATAAAATATATATCAAAAAAATAATGTTTCTATCCAAATTCAAAATAATGATATGTGGTAATTGAAAAATGATGAACATCGTTTCGTGAGGTGGTAGTTCACCGTACATAGGAATAATAAGTTTGTTACCCATTTGATGGATGTGTGGGAAGATGTAGGAGTAACACATACAATAAAAAAATAAATATATTTAGGATAATTTGGTTATTAAATAATAATTTAGAAATAATATTTTATGGATAGATACTAAAAATAAAGAAAAAGAGCTTGGGGGAGGATGTTGTCTCTTCTTCTGGTAACTTTTTTTGGATTTCACTAAAGGGATTCCTTGGATAGATTAATGAAAAAAGGGAGTGTTATAGGATGTTTTTATACATTTTTTGAGGAAATTGGGTAACATTTTTTCTTATAAAAAGTTATTTATTAGTGTGAATAAGTGGGGGGAGGTGAGATCCATTTTATAGTGGAGGTGTGGTGGCATTTTTGTAAATATAAAAAGGTAAACACTATTGAGATTTCTCAAATACATCATGGGAATAAAACAATTGTAAAAATTATATAGAATAAAGGAATTTATAAAAAAAATTTATAAAATTTATTTTACATGTATATATGTCATTTTTTACATAGTATTAATTTTTAACAATTAAGTAAACTAATATTTACATTTATCACTACAATTTATTTTTATTACATTAACTAATTTATTTGGTAAAAAATATGTTACAATTATTTAAATTATAAATTATTATAATTCCAAATATGGAATCCATTTATCAAAATTCTAATCAAAAAATCTGAATAAATGAATTTAAAATTAATCCAACATATGTGTTTAGTCAGTGGGTTTTTTAAGCATAAATGTTTAAATGTTTGAAATGTTATTACATCCAATTTCACCATGAAATTGGTTCTAATGAAATATATTAGATTAATTTATATAAAATTTATCTAATTATTCTTTAAAACCAAATTAAAATATTGTTAAATATATTAAAAAAATTAGATGAAAAACCTGTTTGGAATTTAAATGTAGTGTTTTTCACTATTGATCAAAAAATGAAATTCGCTAAAAAAATACCAAAAATTCACCTAATGTAAATTATGATATTACCATTTCAAAAAATACGTTTATTTTTTTTAATTATAAATTATAAATTTTTTAAAAAATAGATTTAAAATATGTTCTCTATTAAAAGGTGTTAAAATTGCCTCTTAGAAAAATAACACTTTTGAATTATAAAATATGATTTATTTACATCTCCTAACTAGAAAACACAAAATATGAAAGTTAAATATTTGATTTAATATATATATATATATATATATATATCATTTAAATAATCCACCACCACAATAATTTTTTTTATTTTATTAAAAGCCACTTTTTGGAAGAGCGGGAACCAAACAAAAGAGTCATAGGATCTGCATAGTTCACGAATAACATCCATCCACACGACACAACTACTTCAAAATGAACGACACAACTTTCAAATTTCAAAACCATGATTTGGAAATACCACCAAAATCAACATCAAACCACAAGCAACCCACCTCGATCCACACCACTGGGAGACCTCGAACATGACCACACCGCCATCATCATATCGTCGGCCTGACATCGCATCACCATCACTGCCATCACACATTCACATCAATAAAGTCATACTCCTCATCTTGGTAGCACTGTCGACTACATCTCTAACATCCACCACCAAAATGTAAAAGAAAAATCACATTAAAGATTGATCATCCGCTAAAACCATATCACCACCATCATCATTGCTAGAGTTGAACCCAACCTCGTCGTCGAGGATCGAATCCTCATCACCATCAACATCCCAAAGCTGCCCGCTCAGACCCATATCCCAAAGACCGTGAAGACCTCTGCGTAACTCTACCTCAAAGATAACAGATTACTCCATGATCCAGAGAAGAAAAAAAGTAGGTATGTTTAGGATGAAACATTGATAAAAACCTCCAGGCATCATCGACGCCGAAGAAAGAAAACACAGTCGCAGCCATCAGAAAAAAAAACAGGAAGAAACCGAAAAACCAGCAGCAAAAAACAATAGAAAAATAATCATCCGAAAACATTCCCAAAAAGGATTAAATACCTCGTCGATGAAGGAAAAATAAATGTAAATAGAGTTAGGGAATAAATTCTAATGAAAACGAGAACTGAAAGAAAACAGGTAAACGAACAAGAAAGGGAGGGGAAAATGGGGGGGGGGGGTCGAAACCCTAAATAAAGAATAAGGAGACATTACGAGATCCACAACAGCCATACTATAATGCCCAAAAACTATTTGAATCTGACGCACCCAATCCAACCTGGAATGGTTTAGCTGATCACGAGTTTAGAGCATCGAAGAAGCAACCGGGAAGGAACCATCGCGCCATCATCAAAGCCGAAAAGGAGGACCGAACCTGAGAGAAAACCTGAGGTGACCTACAATGATAGCGAACTAGGGGCTAAAACCCTAGAAGCGCCATACTGAAGGATGTAATGATGGTTGAGGAAAATCTGAGAGGGGAGAAGGAAACCTACCAGAGTGAGCGAGCTGGAGAGAGCTGAGATCCAGGGGATTGCGAATCCATCTCGTAACCTCTCAAAATTATATATCATTTAAATCATTTATAAAAAGTGTTTTAGTTAATTTATTATTGTAAAACAAATTTTATCTTCTTTATATAATTTTCCAGCAAAATATTTCTTATATATTAAAAAGTGTTTTATTTTCATTTCATGTTAATATGTTTCAAAATAATAGATATTATATACATGTTGAAACCATATTTTCAATATTTAATTAATCCAATTAATATATCCAAATCCCATGGCTATGTAGTAACTATAATATTATTTTAATAATATTATTAATATCAAATTGTAGTTTGGTAAAACATGGTCTTGCATGCATCAGAAGCTTTTCAAGGAACTCAACATTATGTTTACCTAAAAAAAATAGTTTTCTGTGTGAAAAATATAATATTAGTTTTTCTAATATTTTAAGATCATGTTGGTGTTGAGTACAATGAATGAAAATCTTGTTTCTTTCATATAACACAAGTTATGTTCAGTATTGCATAAAAATAAAAATATTTAATAGTTTTAATTGAATAAAAAAAATATTTCAAAAAAAGTTGGTGTGTTACAATGTAATACCCATATACATTATAAAATTACCTCATCTGATCATTTATTCCTTATTTTGGGAATATATCTAGCCGAGTAATGCTTTGGGTGCAAACCTAAGAAGGATACCCAAAAAATAGGTAACATTCATTAATGAGTGTTTTTGTTTAACTTTTTCTTCTTCCTCTGAAATTATTATTAAAAAATGATGATATAATAACCTCATATATTTTATATAATTATATTTCTCTTGTAAATTTCTTAAAATCATATCTAATTTCTTTAAATTGGTTACAAAATCATAATTCATGTTTACTATAGTCTATCTCCTCATGAATAGATGCCATTCGTTTTTTCCATCAACACCTCTCACTATGGGGTATAATGATGGATATAAAGTATATATACATGATATTTATAAAATAATTATATATTTTTATTAATAATATAATATATACCTTTATTCGATTCTATTTTTAGGGGATACGATATCGTTTTTCATATGTACGATAAACTACCTCCTTACAAAGATATGTCATTCATTTTCACAAATGACTTATTTGGAAGATAATAAAGATAAATATAATTAATATATGATATAATAATGAAATAATTATGATATTAATGAAATTATTACTGTTATTAAAATATAATTTATCATTTTATTTTCTTCATTTTCACTCACTAAAAGATGATAATGTTGTTAGTGCACATGTCAACTACTGCATTCCCGAAGCGATGTGACTCTATATTTTCATAATCACTCCTAAGGGATGACATGTAAAATTGTATTTAATATTAAAATATTTTTTATGATATTATGATAATTATATAAGGATAAAATATTTCTTATTTACTTTTAATAATGATCATTGAAAAATATAAATTTTACTCATGTATACGTATGACCTGCCGTCTCAATGATAGTAACATTCTACATATCTCAAAATCTTATTTAACGATTGGTATTAAAATTATAATTGATGTATACGTATTAAAAATATTTTATGATTATTATTCATGATAATATTGAACCATGATCAATGTAAGAGGACCAAAGAAAAAAAATAAAAACATATATAAAAAAGTGGTAATTTCCCGAAACATGATTTTAACAAGAAATTGTATATAAATTGTTATTAAATATTCATAATTAAATAATTTACGGTATTATATATATGAATATTTTTTATTAATATTTTTTATAATAAAGTTATATTTATTATAAAAGGAGGTTCAAACACATACACAGAAAGTCAAGACTTAAGGTAAGAGAGTTCTAGGCACATTTCTATTTCTAGGAGACACAAGAAAATTATCCCACTCATTTATTTTGTGTACTGTAAATACTAAAACATAGAAATTTTATATAAATAATATCCTTATTTTATAATTAAATATAAATTTTAATTTTTTTATTCTTTATTTTTTCTTAGAAATCAATAGATTACTAAATTGGTAAGGGTTTCTTGGCTCACTTTTTTTTTGTGTGACAGATGCCATATTAACCACATAATTACTTGTTGTGATGTATATAATGACTACCAATATATTTTATGATGATTATTAATAAATTTAGGGATATTTACAAATCAATTTTAGGACATATATTCTATGGGGTTTATGGTTTTAATGTTACCAAAGTAGTAGGGGATTTTTGTCTTAATTTTCATTCTTTGGAAAATAAGTAACATTTTTCACCTTTTTATTCAAATAGGTGTATATGTTTCCCCTTTGAAATATTATATCACTAATATCCCTATTTTCCTGGAATTATATTTTCCATTTAATATTATTCTTTCATGGAGATTAAAATTCAATGCTTCTAAAGTGGGACAATTTCTATGTTACAATTTAATTGTTTATCAGGATTATTTATGGTTATAAATCTAGTGATGAAATATTATGATCTATCCCTATATAAAATCCTTACATATATTATTTACTATCCATTTAATGATGACACATTTTTCCAATTAATTTTATCTCCATATGTAACCTAGAGTTCAAAATAATGTTTTTACGATAAATTGTCATTAGTTCTATCTTTTGTCGAACACCCTTTTCTAAGAAAATAAATATTTTATAAAAATGTTTTCAATTTTTTTTCAAAATTATCCAAATGATTTATTTAATAGATTTTTTCCCATGATTTATTTTTTTAAAATTATTCCAAAATGAATCTTAATATTTATATCTAAACAATAAACATCAAACTATTACAAAAAATGTAAAAGGAGTCCTTTTTTAGCTTTAATAGTATGAAAGTAATTTGTTATCATCATGAAAATTATTTTATTTTAAAATAAATTTATAATTAATAAAATTTATTTTCAATGAAAATGAATTTGTTTTTTATTTTTTTTTATTTTTTACCAAAGTGGGAAGGATATTATCCTCAAGAAAGGTTTTACATTACTTATGAAGCTTCCTTTAAAATTTTTAAAGACAATTTTGATTGAAAATGATTTCTAAATTATTTTATGTATTTTTTTTGAAAATATTTTTTTAATGAAATGTTATTTTCTCAAGAAATGTTCTCAATGATTTTTAAATATACAATTATATGTTTAAAATCCCATTTTCTAAGAAAATAATGTCTTAATTATTTTATTAATTTTTAGTTTTAAGGATTTATTTTCAATGAAATGTTATTTTCCTCATGAAATGTTACAAGATATTTTTATTTCAAAATTATTTTCCATATAAGATTAAATAATTTGTGGTTACATATTATTTAGTAAGGATATGATCAAAGGGTACCATTATTTTAATAATTTTATAATGTTTTATGTTTGTGATTACATGATGTTTAAGAAATACATTTCCATTCAATGGGTTTTACACTAAAAGAATTCTTAACAAACTCAATTATTTTTTCATGTGTCAACTATGAGGAAATTTTTATTAAACACATTTTTAATGGGTTATATAATGATATAACATTTTTGAAACCAATATTATTTTTTAATGGTTATGATATGATGAAATAATAAACTCATTATGAACCTATTTATTTTCCAGAGGTTGTGAAATGATGAAATTTTTATAAAACCCATTTAATTTCATGGGTTTTGATACGATGAATATTTTATGATCGTGTGAAAAAAATGTTTATGATTTTTTTAATTTGATTAGTGTCACCTATATCTCTCTATAATTAATTGGGTAATGATTAATGTTATATGATTTCAAAGGGTACATTTTAGGTTATCCCAAGCCCGAAATAGGGTATATGAGAGGTTATCCCAAGACCTAAATAGGGTACATGAGATGTATTCCCAAGCCTTAAATAGTGTACATGATAGGTTATCCCATAACCGAAGACGATACACAAGTTGTTAGAAAAAAAATTACATGTTATTAATGTCTTGGTGGGTAGATTTGGCATATGATATTCTATGAATATGTATATTCCACAAATCTATGTCTTATTTAAATGTTATTCTCTCATTGGTCATGCTATTTTATTCCCTTATTATTCACGTCTTAAAAATTTCTTATATTTATGCCATGACTCAATATTATATGCATAGTATGGTTTTCAATTGTTATTCTCATTCTATCATACCCTTATGTTCCTATTATGCATATATATCTCCCATTTTTTACCCTTAATAAGAATTTAATATCAACCATTCTTATTTTTCCCTTCCCTAGGTTATGAATAATGGTATTATGTAGGGTATGTTTGCAAATATTCAGTAATAAGATGATCTTTATGGTTGATATTTAATATCTTTCACCAAATTAGATGACTGTTTACCTAATCTTCAAAGACACTATAATATTATTGTCTTTAGGTGTGTTTTTATGTAATTTTTTTAATATTCATCTAAAAATGAAATATCAATATATGAGAATCCTAGGATTGTATAGTTAGTACCCATGTAAAGGTTTAATAATCATTTGGAATCTAGGGTGAGGAAACATTATTTAAATACCTAGGGATATATTTAAGGATATAAGTAAGGATGTATCTAAAGACAAGTCAGAGGATGAGTCATAGTATAAAAAAATGTATAAGAATTTTGGTAATGTATAAAGGATTTAGAAAGTGGTTTGAATGAAATTTCATCCCGCTCTAGATACTACATGTGGATGCGGCACTAGTACAAAGGTACTTAATAACTATGATTAGAGTACATTGAACTAGACTTGATCCTCACAGGGTGTATGAAAACATTCCTTTCTACTCACCTAGATTGACACTCTGGAGGTATATGATTTGGAATTTCATGAACTCTTTAGGAAACATCATGAATTATTTATATATATAATGACTATGAAATGGATAGGATAAAACTATCATACGAAAGAATAAAAATAATGTGTCATGATTTTGACATCCTATTAGTGATTGTCATTATTATTTGGCTTCCCATTATGATTATCATTTCTCACATTATGATTTTTGGTTATTTTAAATTGATGGTACTAGATGTAATTAGGTTGAAAAAATAATTTCATATAAATTTTTTTGATATATATCCAAATGAGATGATAATTGGAGGGAAGGATGTTGTGATTATGCCAAGTTAGTTTTCATGAAACATGATCTGCAATGTGAACCATAAACAACAATAAAACACACCAAAGAATAAATATATAAATTTTTTTTAGTTTGATTAGTTCAGATAATATATTAAATATGATTTAGTTTTTTATAGTTCAATAATATGGAAAAAGAACTCAAGGGATTGTCTCTGAGGGATGAGAAGATGTTTTGGATGTGGAACAAATGGAAAAAAATAGAGTAACTAAAAGGAAAAGTGAATTCTTATTAATGTAATGGATAGGAATAATGGTATCCTTAGGTATCATCATCTTTTAAATGACCCATATGTCCAAGGTATAGGAATTATGAAAATTGATGTCATAAGGGGAAGACTGATGAAGAGAATCATCATGGTATTACGAGTAATGGTAATATTTCATATTTTGAAGAGACTACGAATGACATATGGAAGGAAAGAAGTGTTATGGAATAAGAGGATAAATCATAGTTATTTTTTTGAGAAGATAGTTGGATTATTAATTTATTTATTTATATGAGTTCAAGAATTATTTAATATATAATACATAAGTGTTGATTATTATAATTTTTAAATTAAAGATATGAAGAAATATTTTAAATACTACTAATGACTAAGAAATGTGATTTATGAGAAAGTAAATATTTCCTAGAAAACACATAATTAAGGTAAGATAACCATTAATATGTTCCTAATAGTTTGAAAATGGAATTTTGTTTTGATAAAGATATGATTGATATAGTTAAATTAAATTGAACAGTATTAATGACCTTGGAACTTATGAAGTTTTTTTGAAAAATTAGTTTATGCTCTAATCAATAGATTTTACAACATTATTGGATTTATTCAATATGTTCATTAATCTATTATTTTATTTAAGTAATTAGAAATCACACATTTTTTTCTTTGGGGATTTATAGTAATTCTGGTAATTACCGAGCAACATGAGAATATTTGACAAAGGGATTCCCTTAATTGTATTGAGACCATTAAGTGATTATTAATTGTTTTTTGAGGATTAATGATGACTTTTGGAAATTTAGTAACCTTATTTTTAAATTTTGAATTTTTTAAGGGTTATAAGGTAAACCATTTACGGAATGGTTTAATTTTATCTTTGGACGAGGTTTTAGATATTAATGTATTAAATCACAATATGAATATATATATCTATATTGGATAACATGGGTTAAATTTTTTGTTATCAAGAGATAGATTGAATGACTTATCATTATTTTATAGATGTTATTTAATGCATTAGAACTAAAAATAATTAATCTCTTAGTGTAAGAGACGAAGGGGAAATTGTTCAAGGCACAAACAAAGTAACAAATTGTTCCTGTGAAATATGAATATATCAAGTATGTGAATTTTAATATTTTCATAGTCTAGATGTAAAAATATTTCCCCTAAAATAGGAAAAGGATCATGAAATAAAATTTTGTAATACTTTTATCATTTTTATGGTATCGATGACCATTTTCATGCCAATTTGTTTTCTGGTTTTCTGGTTGTTAACATTCTCTAGATAACCCACTTTCTTTTGATCAATGATATCTATCACTCTATATAATTATTTATTATTTTTTTACTTATTTGTATCTTAAAATCCCACTCATGTTATCCTATTCGGAAACTAAGTATGTGTTATTTCACATGAATTTTTCACATGCCATTCTCTTTTTATAGTGGATATTTTATTAACCAATTTTATAGTGTAGGAATTTATGAAGTAATTTTCAAATGTAATTTTTTTAAAGAATATTAATTTTTTTTGGAGAAATTCAATTTAAATGGGGAATAATGTGACACCATGATATTATGTGAAATATTGTCTTCAAATGAATGTATCCAGTTCATTATTTTTTAGTACACATAACACAAAATTAATCTTATGTTACATGAAAAATTGAGTTTACAAAAAATTTGACATATTATGAAAATATTGTTATATTTTTGTCATTACCTAGATGTTTGAATGATGGGTATAAATAAATTTAATAAATTATGAAAATATATGGCATAAAAATGTATATATAATTTATTTTATGATGATAAATTAATTAAAAATGATAATAAAAACAATTTGAAAATGACGGTAATATTTCTCTGAATTACTATTGTAAGGGAAAAATATTTTAGCACAATAAATTAAGAAAATGACATTTTTAAATGATTTTATTGAAATTTATATATTAAATTTCCCATTAATGTTTTAAAATTCATCTTATGTGTTTTTTAGATATAGGATACGAATATATCCAATTTTATGCTTATAATATTATTTTTCCTAAAAACAATTTTCCCCCTTTTGTGCACATACTTTAAGAATAATATTCAAAACTATTATAAAATTAATATTAAAAAATAAATTTAATTTTTTAAATAAATATATAAAAATTTACTTTGGGAGATTGTTAGATAATTTTCGAAAAATAATAATGTTTTTGATGAAAAGTGAAAAGTATAGAATTTAAATTAAAAACTGCACCTTCATTACTATAATTTATAAATTTAAAATATATTATAAGTTTATATTAATTTAAAAATAATATATTATTTTATATATTTATCCAATTTATTCCATTGGAATAATTTTTAAATTGAGTTTTTATATAAAAACCAAGTAAACCTTTGATCTTTTTCTCTTTGAAAACCCGATTTCTCATTGGGTATGGAGGATTAATTTTAAATTTAATTTTTGGAACTCAATGAAATGAATTTTTAAAAATATAATACATACTTTAAATAAGTATAATTGTTATTATTTAATAATTTCAAAATATTTTTTTACCAAAACGAATAGTTAAAATACAAAAAATTAATTATTGCAGTTAAAGTAAAAATATTTTTACCACTGGGTTAAACAAAAATAATATGGCTTAAAATGACCTAAAAATGTATAAAAACTATTTTATGGAAACATTTATACCCTTTCCGGTATAATATTAATTAATAATCAATTTTTGAATCTTTTCCATTAAGAAAACATGGGTAAACCTTTTTATTTTCAACAAAATAGAAGTTTGATAATAACCTCACTTTTGAAAGGCCACCACCTATCATCTTCTATTAAAAACATAACACAATTATATTTCAAACAATACCTACCAAAATACCATCCCAAATTACTTTATATATTCTTATAAGACTTAGTTTGGTTATAATTACATTTTATGAATAATTTTGCTGGAATCCTTTCGAGGATACCTGAAGAAGAGGTAACGTTCTTCAACGAGCATTTTTATTTTATTTCAACCTCCACATACATCAATTATTATTAAACGATGATGATATAATAACCTAATTATCTTTAAAATATATTTTTTATATAATGTTAATTACCTAAAACCTTTTCCACTTCCATCATATTGGTTGAAATCACAATTCATGTTTAAGGAGAATTACAGCCTCCTGAACTGATGTCATTCATTTTTCCATTACCACATATCATGGTTGGGTATAATGATTGATGTAAAGTTAAAAATAAGATATTTATAACATAATTATAGTATTATAGTAATTATATAACATTTATTTATTTTTTAATTTCCATTATATCGGGGTTTCAATAATTTTGTTTGTGGTTATGGTGGACTACCACCTCACTAGGCGATGTGATTTGTTTTCACTAATGCATAACATGGAAGAAAATAAAAATAATTTTGATGAATATAAGTTATATAATTAAATAAATATTATATAAATGAAATATTTATAATTATTGAAATATAA
This sequence comes from Viscum album, assembly GCA_963277665.1. Classification (NCBI taxonomy): domain Eukaryota; kingdom Viridiplantae; phylum Streptophyta; class Magnoliopsida; order Santalales; family Viscaceae; genus Viscum; species Viscum album. Next base: position 1,770,315,262 of record OY728120.1, read on the forward strand.
TGTAATATTTTATTTCTTACATTTTCAGTCATTGAATGATGATACACTCATTTGTGTACGTGTGGAGTACTACCACCCTGAAGCGATGTGACACTCTCTTTTCATCACCACACAACATTGATGATATGTACAAGTATATTTAAAGGAATAATTTCTTATTTAAGATATTATTATCATTATTTGTAGATAAAATATTAATTACATCATTTCCATAATCAATGTTGAAAAATGCAGATGTTTGTTATGTGTACGTACCGCATATCGTCTCCATGATTATAACATACATTATTTCTCAAAACAATATTACAATATTGGTATTTAAAATAAAATTTATGTTTATGTGTTATAGCTATTTAATTATTATTATTTTGTATATGATCGATCCGATATCGAATAAAGAGGTCTGAAAAATAAAAAATCAAAACATATACGAAAAAGATTGATGTTTTTAACCAAAACATTATTTTAATATAGAATTGTTTATAAATGGGTAATAAATGGTCATAAGTAAATAATTTATGGTATTATATATATTATGATATTTATTTAATATTTTTAAAATAAAATTTTATTTATAATATAGGATGTTCAAATGTGTATGAATAAAGTTAAGATTTGAAGAATTTGATTTGTAGTGTGTCTTTTCTTTGTCGGAGAAATATGAAAAATTCACTACTAATTTATTTTGTGTGGTGTATATACTACTAACTTAACATTATATATCATTAATCCCATTATTTTAATTCCATTTTTGTTTTAATTTTATTTAATTCGTTTTTTTGGGGATTACAATTTAAATGATTATTATAGAGGTACGAGATTTATATCTCGTTTTCATTTTCTATGTGACACATGCCATATTCAACATGTATTTTTTTTATGTTGGGTATATAACAAAGATTATTTTATTTTAAGATTCATATGATTAAAATTTTTGGTATTTATATATCCATTAAAGTGACTCACTTCCATGGGTTTTAAGGTTCAAAATTTTCCAATGCAGTAAGGGATTTCTGTCTCAATTTTCCTTCTTTGGGATATAATTTATTCTTTTTATTCTATGTTTCAATTAATATTACTCATAACTAGGGATTATGATTTAATTTTACAAAATTTGGAATAATGTTATGTTCAAATATAATATTTTCTTATGGTTATTTATTAGTATGATTACAATGATAAAATATTATAATATATCACTCAATATAATCATGAAATCTCCTTTTCTCAAGTTAAGTTATGATAATAAATGTTTTACCTTAATTTTCATCTCCCTATGTACCCAATTGATTAAAATAATGTTTTTAGTAAAAATCATGTTTATTTTCCTCTTAAAATGAAAACCCTTTTTCTTTAAAACCCACTCTTTCTAAAAATGTTATGAAAAATGTTTTTATATTTCAAAAAATGATTGATTAAAAAAATGAAACATTTTTGGGTTCCTAAAAAAATTGAAAGGAATATTTATTCCATTTACCAATCAATTAATATTTTCATTTTACCAGAAATGTGAAAGGAATATTTATTTTAACGTGTATTACATGAACTAAATTTCCCTCTGTCATGACCATTATTATCTTTGAATCTTCATTTATAAGTACTCAAGGTTATTTTCGAAGAAAATGATTTTAATTGTTTTATGTTTTAAATATTTTATTTCAAAATGGAAAGGGTAATTTCATTAATAAATGTTTTAATTGAATATTAAAACGTCTTTTGTATGATTCAACGTTCATTTTCAATGAAATTTTTTTATAAATTATTTAATGAATTTTTACTTTTAAAATGTGATTTCAAAGAAAAAATACATTCCTCGAGAAATATTTTAAATGATTTTTAAATATATATTTATAATTTTGAAATATATTTTTCATAGAAAGGGATTTCAATTTTTTTTATAATTTTTTGTTTTAAACTATTATTTTTAAAGAAAATTTATTTTTCTCAAGAAACATTCCTCGTGATTTTTCTTTCAATAATATCCATCAAAGATGAAATAATTTGATCTAACATATGATATAATGGGTATATGATATAAGGATATCAATATTATTCTTTTAATGAATGGTTTATATATTTAATGAAGTTATATTTTTGAAACCAAATTCTCTTACATGGGTAATACCATGATAGAATTATTATGAAACATATTATTTCTCCATGGGTTATACCATTATTGAATTGTAATGAATCCCACTTATGTTTTAACAATTTATAGCATGATAAAACTATTATGAAACCCTATTATTTTTTCATAGGCCATTATAAGATAAACTGATGAATTGACTTTGAAACTAGTTATTTTCCATAGGTTATTCTATGATGAAATGTTTATGAAACCCTTTTATATTCATGGGTTATGATATGATGAATGATTTATTATACTGTATCCCAAATTTTTATTATTTTAATTTTGTGATGGGTGAGACCTGTATATACCTCAAATGAATTGGGTAAAGATTAATGTTATATGGGATAAAATGTACAAATAGGGATACCATAAGCCCAAAATAAGGTACACATAGGTTATCGGAAGCATAAATGAGGGTAAATGGAAGGTTATCCTAAGATAGAAGTAGGTTCAATTGTTTTTATTCCAAGACTAAATTTTATGAATTCCTTCGTCTGTATCCTTGACAGATGATTTTTTTATGATTATCCATATTCCACAATCTATGTTATATTCCAAAGTTATGTTCTCATTGATTTTGTTATTTGTTACCCTTATAATTATTTTCCTATGAAATTACAATTATTATTCCATAACTCAACATTATATATCAGTAATGGGTTTAAAATGTTATTCTCATGTTATTATACCCTTTTGTTCATTGTTTTTTATGTATCCCCCCTTTTTTACCATTACAATGCATCTATTCTCACCCTTTATTATGTATCATTTCCCTACATTTTAATGAATGGTTTCACGTAGGATATGTTTTTGAAGAGTACTAAATGGAAAGAAATTTATGGGATATGTTGAAGATCTTCTCCAAATTATAATATTGTATACTTATTATACAACGAAACTAAACTATTACGATACTTAGACATGTGTTTTTGTAATGTATTCAATATTCATAAAAAACCGTTTAATATCCGTGTATTAGAAGAATGGGTCACTATAATATAGTTTTTTCCTAACAATAAACATGTCAAAATAAATAATAATAAAATAATATGTATTATCAATAGAGAGGTCAAACATCAAAAAGAAATTATAGACCGTATGGGTACTTCCACAAAAATAAACCTCCTAGGCATAATAACCATCAACCTAGGGATCATCAATTTCCAACTCCTCAACAATAATTATATTTTTCAAGGTTCGCCCAAAAAACCACATGCATCCACACCTATATAGTCAAACCATGACAATATGTGCAGCACATTTGTTTAAAAAGAGAACTAGTGAATTACTATGAAAGAAACAAAAATGGAAAATAAATTTTCTACTCTCTGCTACGTTAAGAACAAAGTAGGGAAAACATCCAAATACTATTTTAAACTAACTACTGGGTACACTACATAGTAATATTGAGACCCGTATGAGAGGGGATTATAATGATGTGTTCAATAAAATTTAGAAATATATGAATTTTCAATATCCATTCAGAAATAATGACTGTAATATCAGAGAGTAAAAACCCAATGAGGTAGTGGTTTAACAAGACAAAGAAAAAAGAGAAACAAAAACCAGAATCATAAGTGAATATAGGAGAAATGTGTTTGGAATAAGATAACCCCATCAAATAATATGTCTATATGGCACCAAAACCATAAAAACTCTCTAAAAAATTCCCAAAAAGGATTAAACATGGAAATAAATATGGTCAATACAAAAACATTATTGATATTTTCTATTAAATCCATATTAATATCCAATTTACTAACGGAAATTCACATATTATGTATTTTTTCAAATTATTAAAGTAGATTCTCATTAATAAGAGAAATATGTAAGTCATTAGCATTATTTAAATAAATATTGAATGCTTCATTACTGTTCATTAGTATCTCCCACCAAATATTATAAATATTGTAATATTATCTATACCCTATATGTTAAGTACGTTTAGTTTTGGAAAATATAAGTGTGACTATAATGTAAGTATAAATATAAATACAATTATTGTCTTATAAAAATTTGGGCTCATTGTCCTAAAACCAATAAGAGTAGAACATTATCTGACCAATAAATCTATCAAAATTCTTCAAAGACATATCTTTGAATTAAATGTTATGGTTTTAATGTTATTATTACCTTATAATTTTATTTTTATAGATATGGAGGACGAATGTGGTGTCCTCATAATTCCAAGTAGACCATTTCTATACAACAGTAAATATTTAATTTATGTGAACCTTGGTAGAGTCATCATCAGAGTTTGTGAGGAAAAAGTAGTGTCTGGTATGGTGAAGGCAACCAAGAAATGTGTCATCTCATTTGACTATCGAATAATTTTTCTCACTAATAATGAAATTAAGATTAAGGCACATAATGAAGAGAGGTAAAATATGTCCCCTAATGAATAAGGCTCTCATGAATACATTGAATTAAATTACATTGAATATCTTTTGAGATAATAATTCCTAGGGTTCACACCTTCAGTTAATAGTCCTCCATCATTAGAATTAAATCATCTTCTGAGTACACTGAATTACTCATTCTTAGAGTCCAAAGATGCATTTTATGTCATCATAAGCCTAGAACTAAATGAAGTGAAATAAAAATCACTAATAAATTTCTTCAAAAGTAAAAAAAATTAATATCATGGGTTGTGAATAATATCTTGGGGATATTACCCACAATATGAACACACAAGATTCTATTCGAAGAAGGATCTAAGCCAAAATGTGAACCCCAAAGGCCAATCAACCTGGTGATGAAATAAGAAGATAATAAGGAATTTATGATGCTTCCAAAATTTTTTATTATTTTATCCATCTCACATATCCAATTGGTGACTCAGAAGCAAGTGTACCTATGAATGGGGGATAAAAGGTAATAAAAAAAATTAAAATAAACTAATCCCAACTCAAACCATTATTTGATAGAGATTTTTTTATAATATAGAATCTATAACACTATAACCATGAAATACCACATACCTCCGACATTCATGGATACGATGATTGAGAGGTTAGATAAGAATGTATTTTATTATTTCCAAGATGGATATTTTAGATACAATAAAATCCATATCAACTAAAATTATATGTTAAAAAGAACGTTCACTTTCCCTTTAGAAACATTTTCTTATCAAAATATTTGTTTATGATTGTGTAATTAATTAGATATATTCCATTTTTGTGTGAAACATAACTTTCAATATTTGTTGGAGGAGTTCCTAGAAATATTCACGGATGACTTTTCTATTCATTCAAGATCCTTTGTTGTCTTTCTGAGTTATTTAGAACTAGTATTTCAATACTGTGAATAGAAGTATCTGGTGTTGAATTAAAAGAAATTAATTTTTATAGTCAAAAGATGCATAAACACAAAATATAAAATTTAAAATCATGGAATCAATGTCAAACCAATAAATATTAAATTATAAAAGAGTTACCCAAACCAACAACTGTGAATAGAAAAGGAGTTCTTCGGGCTACTCAATGTTTTATCATCACTTTTTATAGATATTGGAAAAAAAATCCCAACCACTAACACAATTACTATCAAAGGATTACCCTTTTGAATTTAGTTAATCATTTCATTGGTCTGTTGATTCTCTTAAAAAATAATATAGTGTACACTTGTATCATTGTATTTACTGATTGGGACATAGACTGTTAGTTAATGTGTGATTCTAGTGAATTCATAGTGGGAACAATATTAGCATAGAAACTTGATAATATTTTTCATCGCTTTTAATATAATATCCATTATCTATATAAATATAAAATATATGATAAAACAAATAAGAAATAACTACTAGATGTGATTTTCATGTTTAATGATTTTGATCTTATTTAGTTCTCTCCTGAGTTGTTGTCTTTACGTATCAGGTGGCATTGAAGTATATTCTAAATAAAAAATATGCCCATACAATAATGATATGATGGATCTTGATGTTGTATGAATTTGAAATCATCATCCTAGACATGATTGATAATTAAAATGTCCTTTACAACCATCTATCATGAATTCTACTTCACAATGATGATAATGATGAAGAGATGAGAATAGAATATTATTTCCCCATCTAGACACTATTCAGAAAAGATTTAAAATAATGACCATGTTTTTTGATATATAAAACAATACTTCAATTAGATTTTTATAACCATACTTCTCATATAAACCAAAGAAGAGGTTCCCATATGATGCATTACATATTTAAGTGTATGATCCATTACTATTTAAACATTGTTATGATTGCGTAATGTGATGTTTATTTCCAAATTATGAAAATAAAAGTTCATTATAATTCATTCATATGTCAAAAACCCATGCACATCATGGGTTTGATCATATTATGAATAAAAATAATCAAAGTGGATTCTTTTGGTCCACACTTCATCAAGATATAAGAAACATTATAAAAATCTATGATGGGTGCCAGTAAATATGAACAATTATCAAACAAAATGAAATTCCTGAAAACTGAATACTAGTAGTAGAAATATTCCCCATTTGGGGAATTGAATTTATGATCCCCTTTCCAAATTACCATGTAAAGTGGTATATAATTACTATTTTGGACTATGCCTCAATGTTTGTAATATAAAAAGATAGAAACCTTGACACGACCAAAGTGGTAATGAAATTTAAGAAGAAAAACATCGTTTCTTGATTTGGATTTCCCTAATTACTCAATTGTGAATGAGGAATTAACTTTAATAAATATTTTGTATGAGGAAAACATTAACATTATGTTATTTGATAAAATGATAGAAGTCCTTACCACCCACAAACTGGTGGGAAGGATGAACAATCCTATATGAAGATAAAAAAAAATATAAAAAATAAACTCTATTAAATTAGGAAGGATTGGATTATCAAAAGTGATGATGTACTTTGGGAGTATGAAATGGGTTATAAAACACCCATCGACACAGCTCATATTCACTTTGTCTATAGAAAATGAAGCCATTTTCTTGCTAAATAGGAACATTTCTCATATTGTTTAATCAGAATGTTAAACATGAATTCTCAAAATTCTTGAGAAACATATATTATATTAAATTTAACGAGAAAGAACAAATTAGAAGATACACATATGAGAATTCTAAAATTTACATAGATATAACAAAGTAGTGGCATAATCGGTTCATCAGATGATTGATATTTAAACTAAGGGACAATGTTTTATTGTTCAATTCCCATATAAAATTTAATATTTGGAAAACTAAAACTCCCATGGTCAGGTCCTCTATAGGTTGTTAATATATTCCTGTATAGAACCATATAACATCACTGAGGAAATAGGCAACCATTTAAATTCAATGTAAAGTGAGTAAAAATTTAGCAATATCTATTCAATGAATAGTTTGTCATCTATTTCAAATTCACTTGAATTAGGGGGATTTCTAGGTCTAGAATAAAAAATGAAATGCATAATGGTAGTCAAGCTATAGATTTTTCTTTATATATATTTTGATCATTGAATTTTGGATCATGTACTTCCATAGCCCAATGTTGAGTTTTCATTCATTAAAAGAAACACAAAATTTATAGTCTAAAAGAATATATTATGCCATAAAGTTCAAGGTAAAAAAATACTTCTAGAAACATTTATGGAATAAAGAGTAAATTTATAATTTAAAATGCATGGTCGATATTTTTTAACCCATAAACCAACAGTTTGTGGGGTCACCCATTTAGCTCACGTTCTTCTCTTATACACGTATACTCCTCCCCCAAACTGCCTCTCTGCCCTTGTCTGCACATCCTTGATCACCCCTCCATCCTCCCATCATCCTTTCCTCCCACATTAACATCACCCTCAACAACACATCCATCTCTATTTACATATTCTCCACCGTTATACACACCAAAGGTGGAAACCTTCCAACCTCACAGAACATGACCCAAGATAAGTAACCACCCAATGTAAGGAACTATGATCAAAATATGTATGCCCCCTATCCTACACCACCACCACTGAAAGATCCCATCCCACATTCAACTTCCTCTGATGACGTTCACATTCTGATTTATATCATTCAAATGGTACATCTCCTCTGACTCATTTAAATCCTTTCATACACTTCACAGACCAATATCATCATATTTACATAGCCCATTTGTAATCTATGTTAATGGTAAAAAAACATTAAACATGGTAATTGTGAATAATATCCTCTTTGATGAGGAAATTATAGTTCCCTTTTGATGGATGAACCTCTCCCAACATTTAATGGCCTAAGCAAAGAAATGTTAAAAGATATTCCTAGAGTTCAAGACCATGTTCGAGCAATATATCATTTACATCACCTTCTAACTATGAGGATTGTATTTGGATCTTACACAAGGTGAGTTTGGGGTAGGACTAAGTGTTTATTAATCATATTTCACCACCTTTCCCACATATTATTTCCTGCTTCATGATATGAACATATATGATATGCTAAAGAGATGGGAGAAAATAGCTCGTGTTCCTATGAGCATTCATGTTCCACCCACCCCAAAGAGAACCCAACTATAGGGTGCCTATTTGAGGATCATCCATTAAAATTTATCCCACACATGGATTGCATGTGGAGGCTCGCAAATATTCTTCACATAAAATGAGTTAGACATTCTTTCCACTTCTATGGGTTCCCATGTGAGGGACATGTCTTGTACATTACACTGTAATACAAGAGACATTCCATGAGGCACCACAACACGATGATCTGTGATTTTTTCATCACTCATCAAGAAAATAATGTGGGAGTCATCGAAATCTCCAAAAAATCTTTTTTGAGGTCTAATGAAGTCCATTGAAATTGTCTTCATCCATATTGTGTGGATTCTTTAGAAGGTGGGAATTTTTTTTTTGGTCACATAAGAATTTTGAGTCCATCGATGAGGCTCATACTCTTGATGAATCAAATTCCCCTTACATTCCTACTTATCAGCCTGCCACTACCAGTCTTGAAACATTATTTTCTGCTCAGTATACTCATATTACATAATATATATTTGATGTAGTCAAAATCTATGAAATAATTTTATAGCGAATTTCAGAGAACCATAAGTGGAATTGACATTATTTTAGAATCAGTTTTACTAAGGCTTTGTACTTACCTTCCTCTGTTCTGACCACAATCATTATATCCACCCACCATCATCCTTCTACCATTATTAAAGCTTTCAGTGCCAATCATATTCCACCAAACCCGCACCACAGACCACCCAGGTCAAGATTCCTTATATGATCACCAACTTTACTGCCCATATAGATTTCATAGTAGGGAATTCATTATAGGGACATGCCAATTATCTTTTAGCTATATCTAAGGATCCATTTATCAATCTCACTTCCATACACACAACCTTAGTACAGATGAACACCACACCAGATCCAATGATGATTAAGCCCACTCCTAGAATCAAGGCACCTATTATGATTGTTGAGTCTCATACCCCTTCCACTATTGACCATATTTACATAGAAGAGTTGATGCAACCACCAACCAATAGTGTGCGGACCACTGATGCAGCTCATGGATATTCTTCCTGCTCTATTTAGTTTGTCCTCCATATACCCTAACCTATTTTTACCATTATGGATGTATTCTTGTATCCAATATCACTAGTAGTATCATTTAAATTTTAAATGGATGGGATCCACTATTTTGGTCTAAAAATTGTTATCTTAAACTATTCATGTTACTTGTGCATTCAGTCTACTATTTCATTATCATATGATTCTTCTATTACATGTGATGGACATTTTAGGCTACCATATGGACTTCCTCATTAGTTATTCCAATTTATTATTTTATTATAGGGGATTCCCTATGAACATTATCCATGACCTACCCATATTAGCCAGTTACCATATTCATGGGATGGTCAGGCACCATATGAGGTGGTTAATCACACCAAGAGACCATTAGATCTCGAGGACACCCCCTCCAATTCCTACAAGAGGATTAGGGGAGATGAGATAATGTTATTCATCGATTAATCTTTTTATATCTATCTAGATGATGCTTTTTTTGTTATTAATTTATGGGAGAAAACTCATATTGATGGTATTTTGAGTATTTGATGATTTTTTGTGCGTATTTTCATTTAATTTCATAGGTTTTTATACTTAGAAGTTCATTGGTAATTTTCGTTGTATTCTGATACATGCACTATTATACTATCTGATATACATTCTTCCCTACTATGTGTACTTAACCGTTTACTACTTACAATCTAGGTTTATCATATAATCTGTTTTTTATCTAGTGAATGTGATTTTTCTTTCTAATTTTTTTTGGAAACCCAGTTTCCCAAAAAATACTGTAGTTTACCCCAGAACATGAATTTTTTTACAGGGATCTCTCAATTACATAAAAATATTTCATTCATTTCATTTTATATCTATCTAATTTCATTTTCATCTCTCCCACAATGTAGAAATTATTTCATTTTAAGTGTGGGAAATTATTATTTAGATATATTTAATAAACACGTATATATTTATCTATTCTCATTAGTCATAGAGAAATATTTCAATTTAAACGTTACATAACTTGAAATCTCATTGAACCCTTATAAATAAAATAGGATGTTTAAATGGAGATTTTTTATTTATATTAATTATTCTTTATTATAATTTTTTAATGATTTATGATTTGACTAATTTACATTTGAATCTAAATTTCTACAATTGTTTTTGATTATCTTATTACTAGTTACTATTCCCAATGTGATTAATTATTTTATATGTATTTCCATACCTAAGATGAATCTAGGCATACTTTTTCTAATTATTTTTTGAGCATATTTTTTTAAAGACACATGGGGAATGTAAACCCATCATATGTTTTATTGTAATATTATTGAGGATAAAACCTATCAAATACACTATTAAAATTATTAAGATAGTTTGATTTATTAATCCATTTTTCCTAATACTACCTATATATTTTTTTCTTATTCGTCCTGTAGAATCTGAGGACGACCTTATTGGGATTGATCTATGATATATGGCTATTTTATTCCTTCTTATTCTACTATTTGATATTATTTCATTATTTTTATTTGAATAAATATGGAGGACTGGTCATTTCTATTTGATATAGGATGTTTTCTACTAAGGCGATAGGAAATGGGATTTTCCCCTGATTTGTAGGATCTGGTCCACGATTACTTATGATTTACAACAAATATTATATTGATCTAAAAAAACATTGGTCATGCATTATGAAGGTCAAAAATCATAACTACCAAACCTATGAACCTCATTATAGATCATATGTGGTTAGGTGGTGGATGTAAGATCTTTCTAAAACATGACTTCTAAGAAAAAAAAGAAAATTGAAAAACATGATACCTTCATTAAACTTTCATAGTATATTCATAAACATTCGATGAAATTATTGGAGTGCAGATATATTAATTTCATGAGGAGGTTCTTTATTGTACTATTGCTAATTATCATGCATTAAAATTTAGGTTTTACCATCCTTTTTTAGATTTATATTTACCATTTACACATGTAACCTCTTCCTTAAAGTCATTTAGACCTTAATGAAAAGGAACACCTAATTAATTGCTTCCTTTGAATTTATGATGTTGAGATGTTAGATCCAATACAAGACTATAGTGATAAACATGTATTCTAGGCATGATCATAACTATGGTTTCATTTTACCTTGAGTGATCAGATAAAATTCATGGTGAGGTAAATTGAAACATGGGTATAGTTCCAAAAAAAGATGAACAATTAAAATTAAATGAATAATGGATTTGAATAAAGAACAAAACTATAAGACATGGTGGATTTTATTTTTAGGGATGATTTTCAAGAACTATAACGTCCCACTAATACTTTGTTTAATTTTAATAGTATAAATGAATATTTTATTTTAAAAAATGTTCCCTTTGAAATCCTTATTGAGATTATTTTTTCATGAGGATAATCTATTGATCATTTGTGGGTGGATTTTATAATATTAATTCATATATATTCTTTGGATTCAATTTATTCCACTAAACTTTTGTTTTTGACCTTGTTTATTTTATTTTTGGATGGTTTTAATTGAACATTGAAGCATTTGTTGAAAAGTGGTGTTTCTTACAAAATTTTTAAATTGCAAAAAATTTACACCATACAACCCAGTTTATGTTGTAAATCCATAAAATTAGGCCCACCATGGACCAAAATGTAACACCAATTCAATGATTAAGATGTTCCAAATTATGAATAACTTATGATGTATGATTTAAAATTAAGCCAGAAATCTCTTGTGGCTTGAAGACCCAAAAAATTTCATTCTATCCATGAATCACAGAGATATAAAAACCCCAAATCATTAAAATTTATCGCTAATGGTGTAATAAATTGACTCACAAAATAGAATTACTCAATAAAAATAATATAAAGACTACTTATAGTTTATATCTTATTTACACTATAAAATTATTATGCCTGTTTTTATTTCAGGCGTTCGGATGTTTTTAAGGGCTATATATTTTCATTACATTCTAAATAATTCTATCCAAATCACTTATTTTATCACTCTTTTTTACATATTTCATTATATTTTTTCAAATTTAGGTACATATAATGAATATTCATTTATCCTTTTATATTTAAAATTTTTTCCTTCGCCCTTCTTTAATTATAGGGGCTAATTTCATTATTCTATTTAAATAAACTACTATTTTCAATTACATTTTTGAATTATTAAATTTTGATAATGGATGTTATAATTTCAAGGAATATTTTCCTGATCAATACTACATTTTCCATCCATAGCTAAACTATATATTACATAGAGTCAAAATTAGGGTGAGTAGTTTAGTAATGTTTCTCCCAATATATACTTTGTAAATGTATTGGATATGTAATTATGCTAATTATACAATACAATTTCATTCCATTTCATCATAAAAACAAGGATATAGTAAGATAAGTAACCCATCCTGATTGGAATGAACCAATATTGGGCAAGTAGTTACATTTGTATTCTACTATTGTAACTTTCACTTATTTATCTTGTCTAGAACCAATATATAGACCAAAGAGTGGTTTCTAATCTAGGTATATCCAATTTTTCAAAAAAAACCTATAATAGTGATTCCTATGTATCCACATAGTTTTATACATTAGACAATCCTTTGTTATATGTAGAGACATACTTTGTGTAAGCTCCCTAAAATTGATCTTGAACCCCCTACCCTAAACTGAAGATTAAATAAATATTCTTAGTTTAAAACCCAATTACATTGAATCGTTTGAGTAATCCACTTCTAAAATCAAATTACTAGGTCCAAGATTATTTCCATATATTCCCTTTGGGTTCAATCAAATACGTCTATTGTTATATGTACCTTAAAAGTAGAACTAGTTTCTTAATATAAATTTATAATCGGATCATGCTTGTGCAGAATCAATGATGTTGCACTAGCTGATCAGAAGTAATGTTCAGTATTAACCTTATTGGATATTTTTCCCAATAATTTTTCATGGAAAAAACTAAATATACTAAAAATAACTAATGTAAAAAAAATTCAACTTGTAAAATTTTATTTTATCCAGTTAATTAGTTTAATTTAGCTGATTAATATTATATAATTTAGTTTGTGGGTTTGGGAAGATTTTGGTTTCCAAAATTATTATCAAATATTCTTAACGGAAATTAAAATTTTAAATTAATTATATATGATAATTTTTTAAGAAGATGAGACAACTATTTTTCTCTGGTCAAATATGAATATAATATCAATCATTATTGATTTTTCATAATGACGAAACATGATGAACTTATATTATGTTGATGTTAATATAACCTATAAAACCGTATTTTAATTTAGATCCTACATTATTTAAACCCTTATAATCTATTTTCTATTATTTACTTGGTTTTATATATGACAATTTTATTTATATTATTATTTAATTAATCATTTTTATTAAATTTTATATCTTAGTAGTTTGTTTTTTCTATATTCATATTATCTTAGAACCATTGGATATAAAATTTTAGGATTTTATCATTTTTATGAATCAAAATTTCTTCATATATTCTTTTTCTATATCTCATTAAATGATAAAAGATATATGTTTATGATATAAATCGACCCATTCAATTTATATAGATTCGTGACTAATCCTCCATCAATTTCATATATTATTTAAGTGCATTTTTTAATCAATCTATTGAAACTAGTTTCCTTAACCATTTTAAACCAACCACACAGAACCCTATATTCCATGTGTGGTAGATAGTCCATGTTGTATTCTTATTAGTGATAGATGTTGATATTTAGTGGGAGGAGATTAATTGGTTCCTTCCTTAGTGTGGTTAGATTTTACATTGTGTAAAATGGAGTTACACTCGAATAGCTTACTAGGAAAAGATGATTCTAAGATAACATCAGGGATTTATATATGATTCAATAAGAGATATAAAATTAAAGATGACCTTCAGGGTGTTGATTGACCTATACAAAGAGTTAACACCATATACATACTTGAGGATCATAATAAATATTGAGTGATGTGTGATATATTCATTTTTTGGGTTTCATGTGAAAATTATGATATTAATAATTGATGACAGATTAGAGTTATAGTATTACTCCCTTAACAAGAAATCATGATGATGAATAATAGATAAATAGAATTTTGTGGGAGGTAGAGGATTATTAATAGAATTAAATTATTTGATACTGATGATGAGCTATAAATATTCTATGGGGATCCATCGATAGTAATACCATTTCATATCATACAAGATAATTAATATGTTGATTTATTTGAATAAAATGATAAGTGAATAGACATAGTGTAATTCTATCATGTAGTGGTAGCTAAATCAAATGATGAAATGTGATACATGGGATAAGGAATGGTATTATTTTTGGGTTATCAGAAGTTGATTGATCCAATACTAACCGGTGATCTGAGTTTGTGAATATAGTAAGAGATGTTATATCTATAATCTAATTAGTGGTCTATGAACTTCTTTTGTTTTCCAATTTATATTTTCATGAGATTTTTTGTAATGTTTTTTTATGGCTTGGACCACTTTGACTGCCCACTATATTTTTTATTATCATTTAACTATTGTATTTTTAGCGCAATTCCATCTTTGAAGTCCAATATTTGAATTTATTTTAATGATCTTTTTTTTCAATGATATTTTATGTATTGGTTATTAAAAAATGTGTGATGAATAGTGGGTTATATTAGTATCTAATGATCTGAGTTATTCAACATGCTGTAGATGTGATATGAGATATGTTCATGTTATCAATGTAATAACGGTACATCCTTATGGAAATCCCAATGTGTTATATAAATAGTTTTTTATTCATAGAAAAATAGAGTTTATACCTATCTTCTATTAAAGTAGTATGGTAATCCACATGTTTTATACTGGGAAGTATCTATCCATGCAATCACCAGATCATAAAATGTTATATCATTAGAATATCAAACAGACAAGAGTTATTTCTATACAAAATTCAAACCACAAGAACTTCATATATGTTTGTTTACTATAATTAGGAATTCAAGTGCACCATAATCATCACCACCACGTATCAACACTCACATACTCTTTTGAATAACTAAAATAAAAACATTATGTAATGGAAATAATTGAAAAGTAGAGAGTAAATAAAAAATATCTGTTTTCTACATTAATTCTACTCCCATGGGAGTATACTAATAAATATTTATATAATTGGAAATACAAGGATTATAATCACCGTATCATAAGAGCCTTTAATTTAATTTAGTCACAATTCACAAATAATCTAATCTAAATTTCAAGAAATTGTTCCACCACTATTTTCATATAGTTCCTCATATAGTGTAACATATTTCTATTATTATCCAAGAATCATGGTCAACCCTCTAGAATTTAAAAAACCTGTAGAATTCTATATCTAGAACCACCTCAATCACTAAAACTAGAAGATTGTACATCCAATAAATTGATTATAGAGAAAAAAAACATCCCATTTTAAACATACTAACCTGTATTACCCATAATAAGAAATAAATCTTTTAGTAAACCAATCCATAAGATAAAGTCGACAACTCCTAATACCTTGAAAGGATCAGAGGGTTATAATATAGTTATTTCTTGTAAAATGAATCTCTAAAATTAAATAATCCTTAAAATTTACTAGAATATACAACTTGATGACTGATTAAAGCATCTCTTCAGCATCCTCCAACACATTGGAAAAATTCAACCTTCTTCCTATGTAGGAAGTGTTATCCATTATCGTATGTCCACCCAAGCCTAAGTGAGGCATTGTTATACATTATAATTTCATGGAATAATACCATCATAAAAATATTAGCTATATTTTACACTAGCTATTTTCCCCATCTCCAGAACCTTATCATCTGGAAAACTCTTGATAAAATATAATTTTTGGTCAGTTTGTTTCATTCGATCATGAAACACTTGATTCTAGTAAATGGGATTCGTAACCTGAATATATCATAATAACAACCATCCTTTGAAAATTCTTCAAAGATCATTCAGTTAGCTCATTAACCAAACCAATTCTCTTCTATCATATATAGCTACTATTTATTATACTTCCATTCTAAATAATGTAACAAGCAACATACCAGAAAACAAACTAACTTCAAATGAAAAAAAATTTAAAAAGTTTTATTATGCTTTTATGGGTGTCCGAATATCATTAAAATTAATTATTCATGAAATTTTTCAATGGATTATATTCCACAAATAATATTTCTATATCATCAATCATTTCATGTTTTTGATGATCCACTTCATAGAATCCTAGTAATTCATTTCATTATATGAAATGATGTTACTTCCACCACCCAATACAAAATATATATATATATATGGAAAATTCATTGTATATATACATAATTTTATTGACGATGAAAATGATACTCTCTCTATATATACCACTAGTCTAAGTCCATTTCCAGTGTCTATAAAATGGATAACATGAAGTATATAATAATAGGGATTCAGTCAATATTAAAATGGAAGATTGAAAATTTGTTCATATTGTTACAGATTTAGTCTTTCTAGGATTACATAATTGTATTAACATTTCTATTCCTCTGTATCCTTATTCAAAATATTTTCTCATCATGATGAAGTGCCTTTGTTTTGAATCTTCCATTCAAATTTACATCCAACTCTGATATATGTGAAACCTCCAAACCTACTAGAAACATATCATCTTAATATAGTATGAGTATGATATATATCCCATCATTCCATAACATTAGATAAAAATTATGATTAAAGTCTCTCCATGTGAAACCTTCTTCACAACTAAATGAATAAAACTTTTTATTCCAGTATTGATTTTCTTATTTCAATTTTTATATGGTTTTATTAAACAAATAAACTAATCATATTCCAAACCCTTTAAATAATTGATGTAAATAACATCCTGTATTTTACCATGAAGGATGAAATTTTTGGGAAGAATTATGTTCAAGTAGTTTTAATTCCATAGAGAAGGACCTATGGAATGTCTAATATTCATGTAAAGACAACTATTGTGACTAAAATAATAAGATTAAAGTGATTTTCGAGAGTTTATCGTTCTATTAAATTATATCTAGAAACATGAATAAGGACTCACAATCCTAAAACATTATATGAAATTATTCCATGGAGGTATGAATACATTTATTGACCATGTATGGATATAAATTTTAGATGGATTGAGTGAAAATCAGCAGAAAAGTGCATATGAATCCACTTGATCACTACCACTCGGTGAGAAATGGATAGTGGGGGAATATTTATAATTCATTATAGTCCTCAATACTTATAAAAATGGAATGTGTCCCAGTGTAAATCAGTAGACTCCATGTTTCATATTGGTCAAGGTATCTACATAGAGGTGTAGTTGTGTCTCTATATGTATTGTGTTATGATGTCCAAGGAGTCTATATGTGATAGTTTCATTGAAAAGATAAAATATAGTGTATTTATTTCAATTATTATATTGCTTATGTATGATACTAGAGGATAGATTATTTATTTATATTTTAATTTTTATGTATATTTTTATTATTATTCTGGATGTATACATCATAGAGACTATTTTTTTAAAATTTTGAACCACCTGATACCATTGTGGCTCCCTATTTTGTTTTTCTAGGTTATTGTGTCCGATGTATGGATTCGATGAACTAAATTTTTAGAAGAATAGTGATCAAATTTTATTGGTTAATTTGAAGATAATAGTCATTACACATTTTATGCTAGTCCCCTTATAGTTGTTAATAACCTATGACATATATAGAGGTATTTCCAAGGTGATGTTGTAACAGTAGATTAGGTCCCAAGGCAAGCATGGGTTGGGAGATGCGACACATTTTTTCCATGCTGTTTATGTGTTAAATTAAGAGGCACTCAAAAAAGAATACATGGTACCCAACCATAAACTACAATAATCATCCCTTATTATCCCACAAAAATTCTATTTACTCTGATCCATCAATCATCTAGTCCTTATCAGCCATATCAAACACAATACTAGGCTCTAGGATTGGATTTTCACATACTTCATCATAAACAATTAGTGATCAAAACATATGAACATAACATTACATGAAAGGAGTGATGTGAATAAAATCTGGATAACCATTGTTATAAACTAATTCTTCAAATAAAATATCACCCCCATGATTTCCTAAATTCCAAAACATAATATAGAATAATTTCTTCTACAGTCCATACAGTATAATATAATAACCCATCCTGTTGAGGATGAAAAGTTTTGATTATATTTAACTGATCACCCATAGCATTATGAATCTATTTTTAGAACATTTATGTAAATTGTAAATCCCAATTAAATATGACATACATTATAACCCTAGGAATAATTAGCATTTGTTTATTTAACATTTTAACTAAAACTGTTTTTCAAATAGGAATGATTTGAAATGTATTTATAGAAATATTGACAACTAGATAAATCCTATCATGTTTCCGTGATGATCTTGGAAGTAAAATCACAAAATCCATTAATATTCACTCCCTCTTATATGCCATCATTTTTGAATGTTAATATAATTTCATAGATAATTAATGATTAACCTACACCTATTAGAAAATAATACATTGGTAAACGAATCCATCTATCTACTTTTTCATTTATTATGATAAATACTATTACAAAATATTATGAAACATATTGATAAATATAAAAAATATACAAGACTAGAGTTTTTAAAACATTTTTTATCCTCTTCCATCAAACCATAGTTAATTACAACTTTTTCCTTGAAATATTGTCATAAGGTGGTTATTTGAGAAAATAAATAAATGGTTTATGCACTATTTATGTTTTTATATATCCTCATATATTGATAATAATATATCATTACCACATTACATGATTAAAAAGTATAAAATTTACATTAATTAGAGACATTACATGGCCTCCCTCATCTTCTATTTCAAGAAAGAAATCTTCAAATATGATTATCAATTTCCATTGATTTTAGGCTAATTACACCACTAGAGTATAAAAACATTGATTCAACGAATTTTCCATAAGATTAAAATTTCTTGATATATAATGATACACTAAGTAAAAAGTATAAATATATTAAAACCATATTAATTGTCTCAAATTAAATCCACCTATAACAAAATACACTTCAATATTTTTTTATCTCATTACAGTGTGAATATCTCAACAAAATAATAATGTATTTATCTCTTTAAATAATGAATAATATATTTAATTCCAAACCATGTTTAGGATAATTCCTCCCTTATGGTTATAACATCCAAATTATACCATGTTATCCCCTTACACGAGTATTCATCTAATCCAAACTCTTGATGTACCAATGAATAGAAAAATGATCAATACTAGATTCTAGTAACATTATAACCGGAGCTGGGTAAAGTATCTTCATGGGTTTATCAGAATGATCCTATCACTTTGTATCCCTCAAATATTCTATGCACTTTTATTTAAACTCTATCATTAATGATTCAAACCATGATAAGTCCTGAATAAAACACAAATAATGTGATCCCTTATCCTGACTCACCCCATAGTAACTGGACAAGTGGTCTATTAGTTCATAGGCACTCCTCCCAATATTTAAAAAGCAACTGAATAGAACTGAGTTTTTATGGGGTGATTGTGGGGAGGCTATACACTTTCATAGATAAATAATAATAATAAAATGTTGAAAATTTTTTATAAATAAAAGTATCATCAAGAAAAAAATGTACATAAAACAAACTAGATAAACATATATTTGGTCATGATAGTCAAAAATATAATATAATAACCTTTATTCCAATTACATATATATAATTACTAAATAATCCAACATACACAATTATTCTTATTTAAAAGAACCATCGTACCCATATGTAAACCCATGTTATCCATATCATGCACTTCCAATAGTCCCATGTGCATTTGGTTGCCAACATTAAACCATTACCCCTACCTATAACAAGAACCATATTTCTTAAACTTATCTCGGAGGGTTCATAAATTGTGTGAGTATGAACTCAATAGGTGTCAACTAATGATGTCCCTATCAAATATCCATATCATTTATTCATGTACACCAGAATAAAAAATAATAACCGACTTTCATTTTAAAACCTAATCCACTCATACATATATATCCTTGAGTGATCCTTTATATGTCATGTACAGTGCCATAGTGGAATGATATATCCAATTTATATCATACTATAAGTTACCCATAACATACATCAATTCCCATTATATATGACTTCACAGTCTATGATTGATCATATAACTATTTTGAGTCATTCTTGACTCCCCACAAGATCTTCTAAAGTCTAATTCATAAGCGTGAAAGTCCATAAAATCCCATTAACATCCATTCATACATATAAAAATGAACACATTCTTGGATGATATCCATCCTCCTAAATCCTACCCATCATCTAATCCTAACCATAACACCTCAATATCTTATTTTATTGACTAAATAACCAATAATCATAGACTTATTTGATGTTTGATCCTTTATATGAATGGTCAACATCATCCCATGTGCTTCATAATATTCGGTGGCCACCACACATATCAATTTTAATAAGTAATATCTTTCGATATTTTATGATTTTACATAACCCCAAGGGTATAATCCCCCCTGGTGAGTTGCATCACTAATAATCTATAACACACTCTCAGTGAATCTCTATCACCAATTGTAAACAATTATATATCCCATAGAAATTTCTTACACAGTCTAAATCACACCAATGGCCTTGTCACCAAATATTTGGAAATAAAATACACCCACAAAAACATAATATATATCCAAAATATTCATATTCAATCATATCAATCATTTCATGATTATAAAACCATTTAAAACTATAATCATCTTATAAAACTAACCATGAAACCATATATCACATAGAATGTGACATACCCATTCTAATCCCAACATTTAACACATGAGTCTTCCATCAATATCCTCTAGTATCAAAAAACCCCATGTGGTTCCATTCCCTATCGCACATAAATATACCACCCCAGACCTTTTTATGATGCATACATGAAAAATGTATAAAACCCGAATTATTTAATCATTAGCTACTTGTATTTATTAGGGTTATATATTTCGATAATATTTATCCAATTCACCTTTAGAAGAAATATTTATTATTTTTTTCAAAAAACACATATTTTAGGGAACCATAAAAAATAGATTAAGTGATGAGAATTCTAGAAAACATGTCACTATCAACCATTAACGATAACCATAGATCCTACCTATGATAAAAGACACTAATATCTGATAGTAAATGATGGAAATATCTCAAAAATTGATAAATAATGGTGGAAGGGGGTTTACCTACTAATCATATCTGAAATTTAATGAAATACCTTTTTTATTACATTTTTTATTAAAAATATATTCAATTAAGTTTCACTTTTTTAACTATACATTGTAGGTCATGACATGACCCTCATTCTCACAACATTAAGACATCTAACCAAGAACCCATGATGGTGTGACACCCCCATTTAACATTGTGGTATAACTCCCTCAATTCCTTATCTTCACTACCAGTTTCATGTAACTATGTGATCCAATATTACATGGTATAATGACCTGATGCTAAAATCATTTGTTGAAAAACTATCCACATCATGGAACGATACCAAAAAAACAAATTACCTCGTTAAAAATATGTTTTCACCCCTTCATGATACATCTCTCGATTTCCATTGTGTGAATACTGTGACATTAAGTGTGTCCCTAGGCCCTGATGTGAATTCTTCTTGCTGTATATTTATAACTCCTAGATCCTGAAAAACTCAAGGATCTCTCCCTAACTTATATTGATAACCCTAAAACCTCTTGAGGGTCCAAATTCATTAGGATGATCACAATGCTATCTACAGTCAATATTCAAAATACATGGGGCCTTACAACCTCTCCTTGGTATAATAGATCATCCTTGAGATATCATGGCCTCTCACTAGCCAACCTATGAAACCCACTAACCTCATTTTTGAATCTCTGTGATGATATCAAAACTATTTGTCTCTAACCACACACCAGGACTGTCATGACTTCATAATATAAAAAATATATTCCTTCCATTAGAAATCCCCACTATAGTAATAACCTACATGTAGAGACCCAAAGATTAAAGTACATGGACATTACATTACTTTTGCGGAATACATAGTACATAAAAAAACACACACACAAGGACCATAATAGTTTAGTGTCTTTTGAAACTTGGAACGTAATCTTCTAATCGTGGTGAAAGATCTTCAACATCTCCCATAAAGATCTTCCCTTTTATTCTTACCTAAACCCTTTCTTGATATCCTGGAGAAAAGAAAACATAAAAAGGGTGAGGTCAAATTCTCAGTAAGGGTAAGCATGGATAAAATAAAACATACCATATAAATTTGAACTTAAAAACATGAACAAAATGTTTAAACATCAAAAGCCTGAGAAATGACACAAAACATGGAAGTACGCAAGGCATAGATCATAAAGAAACATTAAGAATGATAATATATCATGGTAATAAAACATGTAATTGTGACAACCATTAATCAAATGATATGATTTCCATAGTAGCCAAGGCATTGCTGCAAGACCATCGTAGTGGACAAAGTCCCTTTCTGAATCGAGTTCACTCCTCGTTCCAGTCCTATATTACTGAACTGGTTTAACTTTCCATTCCAGCCATGTCTATCTCATGAGATATAAATCTTTACCCAATGAATTAGAGGGAGATATAGGTACCACCCATCTCATAATGAAATCATTCTTATTTGTGCCACAAAATAAACTTAAAACATTCATAATAACCCAAAGAATAAAATGGGTTTCATAAACATCATCACATCATCACATAATCTATATAAAACAAATGGATAATTCATCATAAGAAAAGTGAAACCATGTAAATAATAGAGACATTATGCATGAAACATACATATATGAAATAATGTCATCTTAGATGGAAAATGGTTTTGATAAAATACTTGAAATAAATTCTTAAGGAAAATATCCTTTATTCTTCAAAAAAAATTTTGTTTCACAAAATTGCATGAAATTATAAATGAAAAGTATTTAGTTTAAAATATTCATGATTTATTTTGGAGTAAGCTTCATGAAAATAAGGCTTTATAAAACCGGAAAAATCCTTTCATTCCATATAAATTAAAAAAACATTCTTTTCGTACTTTTGCCGGAAAAGTCAAAAAGTACCTCGTAACGTAAACAAAAGAAAGACTCCTTACATACCATTTAGTAAAAGTCAAAAATGGTTAAAAAGTACTTTAAACATACATGAAAACACTTTTATAAAACATGGACATGGATGATAGAAATAACCCCAGTAAATACTTATGAATAAGCAATCTCAGATAAAAATGAGATATGCAAAATTATCCCTTACCTTAGGTCTGATTTTCTTCGTAAGTGTCCGAACCTCCTGTATAATGATTTAAATAATGTCATTGACTTATTCCAGAATCATACTCATTGTTATGATATCATATATGGTTCACTTATGACTTTATATTACTCGTTCTTTTGTAAATTCCTTGTTAAAGAGCGTTTTGGGTAAAATCGTTTCATTTGTCGTCCGTTTTTGACTTTTAATTATTCATATGATTACTTAGATCATGATTACATAATTAATGAATATAAAACATGATTTATATATAATATATATTCATAAAATATATATAATAGATCATTAAATGGAAAGAAATACACCGTTCATGGAGACGGTAGGTCGTACGTACGCATGAACGTTGTTTTCGTTCCTTTATTGAGTTGAATGGAATTAAGTAGACGATATACATATATATAAACATAAATCCAGTATCATTATTATGTCATATATTTCCTGATTACTTATTATATATACTTTATAATCATTCATGAATGGATAATGTGGAGAATGAATCTCATCGCGTCGTGGAGACGGTAGTCCGTACGTACGCATGAGCGATGATATCGTTCTCATGATCATGGAATTGAATTGGAGTGTATGTATACTATTTCAGAATAAATATCAATTTATAATAATCATATATATTTTTTATGTACACCATTATACCCATCCAAGTAATGTGGTGGTGGAAAATAGATTACACCACGGCGTAGAGACGGTATTCCGTACGTACGCATGCGCGGTGATTTCGATTTCCGTAGGATGGATAGATGGTGAAATAGGGTTGTTTCATACTTATAATATCATATCAGTATATGAGTGATACTGATGTTATTACTTTATAATTAAACAACCTAAGAAGAAGAAGTGTAATAAGAAATATAGTTGAAAGAATCGGTAACAGACATTACCTCTTCTTTGAAACGCCTCTTTGAGTCCTCCTCTTAGGGCACTTCAATTGGTATTTGAAGAATACCAAGACCACTAGGATGTTTCTAGGGAAGTGGAGAATAGATGTTTTCCGGGGTTGGCCGAGATTTAAGGCTCAAAGTGGTGTGAGGAAGAGAGGGAGGAGGTTCCCTTTTATAAGGGAGGAGAGGGGCACCTTTGGAATAACTAAAAATATTATTTTATTATAAAGCCAAATTCGTTTTTAAATAGCTCCAAATGGATTTATTTCTAAGATTAGGTGGGTATGGGTCTAAATCCTCTCTTCCAATAGAATTTTGACAAGTTTAGTTTCCCATTTTAACCTTAACATTTAGATTTAACATTAAGTTAGATAATTTTACTTTTACCGTGTCTTTTTGTGTTTTTACACTATAAGGTTAACAAACATACTATAAGAAGCCAAACGAACCCCAAGTTTTTTATAATTAATATATATAACCTTATCTAAGTCATTTGGACGAACCTTATATTTTTAGGAATAAAATAACAATTAATAATATAATATTTGTTTTAAACAATATTTTATGTCAATTTTGACACTATTTAGTAATTTATTTTTGTGAAAATCATAACAGACTGATTAGTTCGAAAATAGTTAATTATATCAATACTAACATGTCATATTAACCTAGAAAATTATTTTAATTCATAAAAAGTCTCAAATTACATTTATTTTGGTATTTATAACATCAATTATGTGAATATTTCATTAATAAAATAATTAATGTATCATCTTTGTGTCATAAATAAATTAAATTATTTAATGTCTAAAAATTACAACTAAAATACCATTCTGTAGGAAATATTTTTATATTTCTAATTAATATTTATAGTTGAATTTATCTTATGTATAACCCTATATTAAAAATGATATACTTATTAAACATTGATTTTAACTATTTTAACCCTTCTTTAAATAAATTAATAATAAATGTCCTAATCTAATCCAAGTGGGCCTAAATGGTCATAATTTATTCCTAAGGAGGTTTTTGATCGAATAACACTTATCTAATAGAATTAGGACATGTTTTTTGGTAATAATAATATCATTTGTACCCTTAATTACCCTATTTACTTTTAACCGTGGAAAAAAAAAGTACAAAGTTACTATTCACCAAAATTTATTTTCATCACATTGAACCACATTTTACTTACTGACATCAACCGTGTCTCTAGGATTTTTGAAATTCCACTCACAGAAGCGGTAAAATTATGTTTTATGAAAAATTCATTTTTTTTAACTACCACTTAGTGGTTTCACTATTCATCAAAAAAATGAAAGTTTCCAGAAAAATACCAAATATTAGGCCTAAGCTATATTTGATATTATGAATTCAAAAATGATGTCTATTTTACCAAATTCAGAACATATCAGTTTCATTAATTAATTCAAAAATTAATTCCCGTCGTCAAAACAAATAGCGTGTTCTTATGAGATAATAACTATCAAAAGATTGACAGTTGTTTATGTCTGGTTTAAATGTGAAATTACATCCAATAACCAACATTGTATTAAATTGTAAAAATATATTCTAAATATACTTTAAAAACACTCAAATTAATAATTTATCACTATTAAATATTTCTATTAAAAAGGTTGTTTTTAATTAAAATTTACAAATTTTCACTATTCATCAGAAAATGAAAGTTAGCCGAAAAGTACCAAAATTTCACCATAAGCTAATATCAATATTCCGAATCCAAAAATGAGGTCCATTTTGAACAATAAAATTTAAAAAATTTCAAAAAGTGGTTATTACTATTCATAACTGCTAGTTTTAATAATACATTAATAGCATATTGTTGTTTAGTGAAACTCGTTATTGCGTACTACACACGCTATCGAGGAAGGTTGCGATTGCGTGTAATACAAGGAAATTCAAAGATGCGTGTTGTGCAAGCTACTCTTGGTGTAGCGTACAACACAAGACATTAATGAAATTAAAAAGAATATTTTTCATAAAATCTCAGGGTGTTACATTTTACCCACCTTAAAATGGATTTCGCCCTTGAAATTCGTCGGGGTTACAAATGGTTTACTCCTCTAAAGTTTCTTTAATAGAAACCCACATCATAAAAAGTAATACCAAATCTAATATTTAAAAACAAAATTATGAAACATAATGGTTACCCAAATAAACTAATCACTGGGTTTCCACATAGGTGAAAATATGGATATGGAAGAGAAATCTAACAATCATGTTCTGATGGATATCGGTAGAGAACATGGCTATGGAAAATCCAGCAATCACAAAGCCATAAATTTGTGACGATATAAGGTACCATCTGATTCATCAGATATAAGAGCACTAGGACAACATTTTTGGTTTTCAAGATCATCTCCCTAAAGTTGATGAAATTGGAATTAGAAGAAATACTTTCGTGATTTTGGTATAGTCTCACTATTGGTCGTTCTTTGGACAATTTCCACTTCATATCTTAATGAAATTATGTTGAATTTGTTATTCATGATGTGATAGCAGATCATGTGATAGAATGATGGGTCATTCCATCTGGCTCAAAACAAAAGGTTAGAAAAGTTATCAGAACATACATAAGTCCATCTATAGTGAGATTAATCATATATAGTTCCTAAAATGGACTTATGCTGCATATATCATACTGCTTAATATAATAAAACTAGTTTCTACTAAATAGGGACTTCATGTAGGCCAGTGGTAGGCGATAATGTCCAGTCGCACTTCGGTTGTGGGTTCGACTCCCATCGCCTTGTCTGTCGCAATGGGTTGTCACACGTCCTGCAGGTTGTCCTTTTTCTAAAACTACATTACTATAACATCACATAAATAATATCAAAAAAAATTCTATCCTTAAAAAATACTAACTTATGGTTAACATAATCCATTCCAATCATTAGTCTTATCTAAAATACTTCGGTCCATGCTCATAGTATAAATATAACGATTCCAAGCATGTCAAAAGTTAACTCTTTCCACATACCAAAATCCAAAAATTCTATATACTCAAACCATTATATAACCTTCTCCTTATATCAGTCATGAGCTCATGAATACTATCAAACATTTAATTTTCTCCGTATCCCTTCATTATGGGCATATCATCTACATTCCAAAAATATCTGAACAACCATTCATGGATACTGGTACCATTAATCATACACTTTCAAAACTCAAGGAAATACAACAATGTAACAATCCTTAGATGTCACATTATTCGATAGTACCATGTGATTACTTATACAACATTACACATGATAAACATGTAATCATTCCACTACATTTTTAAACCATTGATTGAGCTTCAACAATTCTTTCATCTCACATATCATTTGTAGTCTCTTCTTCATCATCAACATAAATACTACCCATACGACCATACTGATTCTCTTGATGAGAATTTCCCTTAGGGCATTGGTTTTCATAATGCCTGTACATTCCACATTAAAAACATTTAACCATTGTTTATGTCTTAGCAATACCATTATCCTCATCCCTGGTGTTAACTGAACCTTTTCTTTTTCACTTACTGGCTTTGTGTCCTTCATTCTATACCCAAAGCATCTTCCAGTTCCTTTGAATCATTCTCTTTGATGCCTCACCCCACATCATTTACATAGGGGAAATTGAACTTTCTTTCCACTATGATCATCATGAAACTCCATCTTTCTCTTATTAGCTTAGTCAGGAAACTTACCAAATTTTACTTTATTGATCATATTATGAGATTGCGGATTCGGCATAATAATGATGTTTGGACTTCCAAATCCCATTTCATTTGGTTTCTCATAAATAATATCATTCCAATGTCCATCAAATCCTTCATTATCATGAATCATCTTGTTTCCAGCCATTTTCTAAAACCCAAAAAGAATAGTGTGAGAGGAAAAATTCATAATAAAGGGGGAGTAACTTCAATATCTAACATCTTTGGTTTAATCTAATAGCGTTACCATAGTTCTAGGACTATATCCTATATGTATAATTATCCTTTCGGACATCCCTAGACATACCTTAGAAATATCTCTAGGGATCTCACTAACGTTTTCGCATCCTAGTTTCCAAAGCTTGACTAAACCGTTCCTCTGATACCAACTGTAGAGGTCTGAAATTACTTCCAGTGGACTACAATTGATACCTATCAGGGCACTCCGTGGGCGGCTACATGCCCTGGGCGGGACACACCACCATCCCCAACAACAGCCGTTTCCTCATGATTCCCTTGGGCGGAGAGCCATGCTTCGTCCAACGCCCACATGTGAGAGTTCCCAAGGATCAGATAAATTCCTTCCTCCTTTTCCTCTGATACCAACTGTAAAGTCCCAAAGCTTAACGTACATGGACATTACAATACTTTTGCGGAATACTTAGTACATAACACAAATACACACACAAGGACCGTAATAGTTTAGTGTCTTTGGAAACTTGGAACGTAATCATCTAATCGTGGTGAAAGATCTTCAACATCTCCCATAATGATCTTCCCTTTTTTTTCTTACCTAAAACCTTTTTTTATATCCTGGGGAAAAGAAAACATAAAAATGGTGAGTTCAAATGCTCAGTAAGGGTAAGCATGGATAAAATAAAACATACCATATACATTTGAACTTAAAAACATGAACATAATGTTTAAACATCAAAAGCATGAGAAATGACACTAAACATGGAAGTACGTAAGGCATAGATCATAAAGAAACATTAATAATGATAAAATAGCATGGGAATAAAACATGTAATTGTGGAAACCATTAAGCACATGATATGATTTCCATAGTAGCCAAGTCATTTCTTCCAAGACCATCATAGTGGACAAAGTCCCTTTCTGAATCGAGTTCACTCCTCGTTCCAGTCCTGTATTACTGAAATGGTTTAACTTGTCGTTCCAGCCATTTCTATCTCCTGAGATATAAATCATTACCCAATTCATTGGAGGGAGATATAGGTCCCACCCATCTCATAATGAAATCATTCTTACTTGTTCCACAAAATAAACTTAAAACATTCATAATAACCCAAAGAATAAAATGGGTTTCATAATCATCATCCCATCATCACATAATATATATAAAACAAATGGATAATTCATCATAAGAAAAGTGAAACCATTTAAATCATAGAAACATTATACATGAAACATACATATATGAAATAATGTCATCATAGATGGAAAATGGTTTTGATAAAATACTTGAAATAAATTATTGAGGAAAATATCCTTTATTCTTCAAAATCATTTTCGTTTCACAAAATTCCATGAAATTTTAAATGAAAAGTATTTTGTTGAAAATAGTCATGAAATATTTTGGATGAATCTTCATGAAAATAAGGCTTTATAAAACAGTAAAAATCCTTTCATTCTGTATAAGTTAAAAAAACATTCTTTTCGTACTTTTGCCGGAAAAGTCAAAAAGTACCTCGTAACGTAAACAAAAGAAAGATTCCTTACATACCATGTAGTAAAAGTCAAAAATGGGTCAAATGGACATTAAACATACATGAAAACACTTTCATAAAACATGTACACGGTTGATAGAAATAACCCCAGTAAATACTTATGAATAAGCAATCTCAGATAAAAATGAGATTTTCAAAATTATCCCTTACCTTAGGACTGATTTACTTCGTAAGTGTCCGAACCTCCTGTATAATGATTTAAATAATGTCGTTTACTTATTCCAGAATCATACTTATTGTTATGATATCATATATGGTTCACTTATGACTTTATATTACCCATTCTTTTGTAAATTCCATGTTAAAGAGCATTTTAGGTAAAATCGTTTCATTTGTCGTCCGTGTTTTGACTTGTAATTATTAATATGATTACTTGGATCATGATTACATAATTACAGAATATAAAAAATGATTTATATATAATATATATTCGGAATATATATAAAATATATTAGTAAATGGAATGAAATACACCATTCATGGAGACGGTAGGTCGTACGTACGCATGAATGTTGTTTTTGTTTCCTTATTGAGTTGAATGGAATTAAGTAGACGATATACATATATATACACATAAATCCAGTATCATTATTATGTCATATATTTCATAATTTCTTAATATATATACTTTATAATCATTCATCAATGGTTAATGTGGACAATGAATCTCATCGCGTCGTGGAGGCAGTAGTCTGTACGTACGCATGAGCGATGATATCGTTCTCATGATCGTGGAATTGTATTGGAGTGTATTTATACTATTTCAGAATAAATATCACTTTATAATAATCATATATAGTTATTATGTACACCATTATACACATCCAGGTAAGGTGGTGGTGGAAAATAGATTACACCATGGCGTGTTGACGATATTCCGTACGTACGCACGCGCGGTGATTTCGATTTCCGCAGGATGGATAGATGGTGAAATAGGGTTGTTTCATACATATAATAACATATCCGTATATGAGTGATACTGATGTTATTACTTCATATTGAAACAACCTATGAAGGAGAAGTGGAACAAAAAATAAAGTTGAAAGAATCGGTAAGGGACATTACCTCTTCTTTGAAGCGCCTCTTTGAGTCCTCCTCTTAGGGCACTACAATTGGTCTTTGAAGAAGGCCTGGATTATTAGGATGTTTCTAGGGAAGTGGAGAATAGAATTTGTCTGGGTTTGGCCGAGATTGAAGGCCCAATGTGGTGTGAGGAAGAGAGGGAGGAAGAGGCCTTTTATAAGGGAGGAGTGGGGCACCTTTGGAATAACTAAAAATATTATTTTATTATAAAGCCAAATTCGGTTTTAAATAGCTCCAAATTGATTTATTTCTAATCTAAGGTGGGGATGGGTCTAAATACTCTCATCCAATAGAATTTATACAAGTTTAGGTTCCTATTTTAACCTTATCATTTATATTTAACATTAAGTTAGATAATTTTACTTTTTCCGTGTCTTTTTGTGTTCTTACACTATAAGGTTAATAAACATACTATAAGAAGCCAAAAGAACCCTAAGTTGTTTATTATTAATATATATAACAATATCTAAGTCATGTGGACAAAACTTATATTTTTAGGAATAAAATAACAATTAATAATATAATATTTGTTTTAAAAACTATTTTATGTCAGTTTTGACACTATTTAGTAATTGATTTTTGTGAAAATCATAACAGACTGATTAGTTCGTTAAAAGTTAATTATATAAATAATAACTTGTCATATTAACCTAGAAAATTATTTGAATTCATAAAAAGTCTCAAATTACATTTATTTTGGTATTTATAACATCAATTATGTCAATATTTCATTAATAAAACAATTACTCCATCATAGTTGTGTCATAAATAAATTAAATTATTTAATGTCTAAAAATTACAAATAAAAAACCATTATGTATTAAATCTTTTTAGATTTCTATTGAATATTTATAGTTTAATTTATCTTATTTAGAACCCTATATTAAAAATTATATACTTATTAAACTTTGATTTTATCTATTTTAACCCTTCTTTAAATAAATTAATAATAAATGTAATAATCTAATCCAAGTTGGCCTAAATGGTCATATTTTATTCCTAAGGTTGTTTTGGATCGAATTAAATTTATCCAATAGAATTAGGACATGTGGTAGGGTAATAATAATATCATTTTTACCCATAATTGCCCTATTTACTTTTAACCGTGGTAAAAAAAAGTAAAAAGTCACTATTCACCAAAAATTATTTTCATCTCATTGAACCACATTTTACTAACTGAAATCAACCGTCTCTCTCGGATTTTTAAATTCCACTCACAGAAGCGGTAAAATTATGTTTTATGAAAAATTCATTTTTTTAACTACCACTTAGTGGTTTCACTATTCATCAAAAAATGAAAGTTTCCAGTAAAATATCAAAAATTAGGCCTAAGATATATTTGATATTATGAATTCAAAATTGATTTATATTTTACCAAATTCCAAAAATATCAGTTGAATTAATTAATTTAAAAAT
Source organism: Viscum album (assembly GCA_963277665.1). NCBI lineage: Eukaryota > Viridiplantae > Streptophyta > Magnoliopsida > Santalales > Viscaceae > Viscum > Viscum album. The sequence goes on from OY728120.1 coordinate 1,770,348,216, forward strand.
TAAAAGATTGACAGTTGTTTATGTCTGGTTTAAATGTAAAATTACATCCAATAACCAACATTGTATTAAATTGTAAAAATATATTATAAATATACTTTAAAACCACTCAGAGTAATAATTTATCACTATTAATTATTTCTATTAAAAGGGTTGTATTTAATTAAAATTTAGAAATTTTCACTATTCATCAGAAAATGAAAGTTAGCTGAAAAGTACCCAAATTTTACCCTAAGCTAATTTCAATATTCCGAATCCAAAAATGAATTCCATTTTGGAAAATAAAATTTTAAAAAATTTGAAAAGTGCTTATTAATATTCATAACGTCTAGTTTTAATAATATTTTAATAGAATATTGTTGTTTAGTAAAACTTGTTATTGCGTACTGCACATGCTATCGAGGAAGATCGCCATTGCGTGTAATGCCAGGAAAGCCAAGGATGCATGTTGTGCAAGCTCCTTTTGGTGTAGCGTACAACAGAAGACATTAATGAAATTAAAAATAATATTTTTCATAAAATCTCGGGGTGTTACACTACATATCATATGGACACAAAATTCCAATACCATGATAATATCACACCCATCCATTTCATACACACCATAAATCCACACATATCCACCAATAATAATTCATCATTATTCCGCATCATCCTGATTCCTATATCTCATCTCATATCTTATTAATTACCCACATATCATCCAACATTACACCTTATTTCGATAAAAAACCATGTCGTATATGATACCCACTTTTTATTAGTATCAAATATAATTCCAACTTTCATCCCATTTCATAACAAATGACAACAAATTCCATAGTCATAACATACATTATACATGATGTCTAAACTTTAACCAACATATGATGATGTTGTATATCAAAAATGCACAATGTGCACCAATTTTTACCAAAATAATAATCATCATCATGAAATCACATAATACCTATAATTATTATCAACTCTTTATCCTTCTTGAGATAGACTAACTCAATCAGAAACAACATGACCAAATCCCAAAGGGATGATGCATGTACTCTCTGTAGTGTTTTCACATAATGGAACTCAATCCCCAGTACTGGTTATATTGTCCACTGAAATTCCCCATGAAAATAGGCAAGTGTTGGAAACAAGCACCTAGTCATACTCTTGGAAAAACCATATAAATATGATTCTGGATAAGTACATTACTCCCAAATACCCATGATTTCCACTAAAAACCACATCAAATCCCGCCTCTCGCAATATTATCTACATTTTTTAAGAGGTTATCATTCTTTAAATGAATGTTCTTTTTCATCACACACAGAAAACACTTCATCTATGATCTAAACTGTAGTTGAATCATTGATCCTCTAATATATTTTCCTATTTTATCATCCTCACATTCAAAATTCCTACTACCTTAATCCTTAATATCTCACCTGACCCAACTATTCATCTCCATATGGCCCCTCATATTATTACTATCTCAACTACTAGTCAGTGGTTCACTACATCTAAGAGTGAATTCAAAATAATGATATTTACCATTACCCTAATATCATTTCGTAAACCATCATTAAACGATTTCAACATGATGGTCTCTTCTCCCTTTATTATCGATGAAAATTGTAACATGTTTGCAAACATCCTTTCATAATCCATAACTATGGTATCCTTCCCCTATTACGGAATTAAGTCATGTATTCATTGTAATGATTGTAAATTTGAGACTATATAGTATATTTATGGTGACTAGGATGTTTTCTTATGGAATATGTTTGGAGGGTTATTCAGGATCAATTTTCATATGGATAATCTATATGGTTTTCTAGAACAATAGCTTCATGGTGAAAGTGTGAAGGATGATTCTAATATGTAGTGCTTGATTCTTATAGTAGGATAATGAGTTATTTTGGAGTCTCGGAATGATGTTGGGTACAATGGGAATCATTTCTCTATTAAGGAATTGAATATTAGTGTCTGATCAATGAATATGGAGTTCATGTTCCGTATCAAATGGAATGAAGGATATATCATCCTTTGGTCCCTTGAAGTGAAATTTGAGTTTCATTTGAATCTAATCAGTGAGCATAGTCATTGGGTGTGATGGAACAAATGTTCTTGTAGTAGGATTATTAACTGAAATGGGTCATACAATCTGGAGAACTTGAGAGGCAGTGGTCTAGATAGAATCAAATGAGGTTTAGTAGAGGTGGATTAAAATTCTTTTAAAGGGGCCAGAACTTCCCTTAATTATGAGGAAATTACTCTTGTTAGTGTAATTTTTATTTTTAACATTTATAAATTTATTCATTAGGAGGATGAGATGGATTCTCCTTTTGTGCACACATCCCTCATAGGTTAGGATGCTTCTCATTAGTCAATTATTTATGAAATTAGAGCATGAAAGTGATTATTTAATCAATATGTGGAAATCAATAACACATGGTTAGTGGGGAATGGATATTTGGATTTTATTACTTTTTAGGGGTCTCTAGAGGAAAATATTATTATTTACTAAAGTATTTGGTCACTTCCCACTAAATTTATGATCATTGTAAGAGAATATTCTCATGGGATCCATCATTTTAGGGAAACTTTATTTTTATGGTGGGGTATCATTTCTATTTTTCATGTGCTAGATGTTTTTTACTGTCATATCCTATTATCATCCTTCCAATAATTACACTTGATTCATGAATTTTTTTTACATTTAATAATGTGTGTGGAAAAATTCACCATCTTCCCTTGGGGTGTCTAATCTAGTAAACTATCATCTTCAAAGACTGTATCGAATATTTCATAACAAATGTTCCAATATCTCCCTATAAAAAAGGATGATATAATGATCAAAACTTGTATTTCAAGTATTCCATAAATAGATCAGCTCCTATATCTCTGTTTCCAATACTCTGGATAACCTATACAAATTTATCCCAAATCTACTCATCAGTCCACTTCCATAGCTCCACATGCCTTGTTTTTCCCTTACATACCACATAACCTATACTTTTGTCTCATTATCACCTATACCCTCAAAGGATTCATCTTGTGTGACCCTAAATTTCACCATATCTCCACCCTCATAATGATCAAAGAGAGATGATCTAGGAGTAATCTCTTTGAGAATCAAATATCATGCTTAATACAGATATAAAAGTCTATATATCACATATTGGGAAATCTATAATAGGAAGAACAATCCACTATCCCCCACACTTCAATATTGCATCCAAGTTACATATCATATTGCCCCATAGACCTAGATAACCATGTCATAGTTATGCACTAGATCTATCATACCCACATAGGATCCACATATTAATCACACAAAGAGTTATATACTTTGTATAGTTGAATAAAATTCATCTAAGATATAATGTGTGAAAAAACCATTTAAAATGTTATTGACAATTTTTATAGATAAAAAATTCCTATTTATTTTTATTTCCTAAAATATTACTCAAATAAAACACTTATTTCGTGTAACCCCAATATACCTAATATGATTTATGAGAATTACCTAGTGCCTCTTGGGGATAATAGTCTAACACAAGATTAATATCATCAAATACCAATTTGATATAAATGAAACAACCCAATAATAACCACATAAAAAAATCTAAAATTCGTCATTCGTTGGTAAGGATAAATTTAGGATTTACTTGTTCTAGCCAGACATAGATCATATCCTCTATCCAAAGTTTAAAACATTCTTATACTTCTAGTCTGTGACAACATAAATATACATATATTCAATTTCCACTTTTAACAATTTATAAATAATATAATTGAGTAACACTGCATTATAACTACTTGAATCTAATAGAAATTTATGGAAACCATGCACAGATACCCCTTTTTGATGCCCCACCCTATCTAAATCCATAGTAATCATATTAGTGTATTATTGGTACATAATAATACCTCCCTATATACTAATGTTTACAATACAATAGTGAGGTTATATAGAATAATAGTGGGGATACTATACACTCTGATGATAAATATTAATATAAAAAATTATGTATGAAATTATGAATAGAAATAAAAAACCCAAAGATACACGTATTATAGTGACATAGGATTCTAATACATAAATATTAATTCTTTTCATATGAATATTGAATACATTACAAAAGCACACACATGAGTACCATAATAATTAATGACATTAGATTCTAGGTAAACAATATTCTAATTTGGGGAAATATCATCAACATATCCCATAATGATCTTCCCCTTTACAACTCTGAAAAATCATACCCAACATAAAATCATTCTTTATAACCCAAGGAATGGAAACATAAGAAAGGGTGATCATAGAGTCTCAGTAAGGGTAGAAAAGGGAGACATGTAAGACTAACATGAAAATAAGGGTATGAAAACTTGTGCATAACATTTGAAAATGATACCCTATATGTAAAATAGCATAATATTAGGTTAGGACATAAATATTTAAGTTTATAAAACATAAATCATTAGGGAATCAAAGAACATGATCCCTGAGCACATAACCATGGGATATGTCATATATTTATGTCATATTATCATCAACCAGCCTGTATACCCTAGTGACTAATACCCAAGCCATAACTAACATTGATCGAAGGGTATTATTGATCCCTATAGGTTAAAAACTAGCCAATGTCATCATACAAGATAATGAAAAAACTAATTTCCGTCAAAATATTTGAAGATAAAAGATACAAGTCCTTATTATCAAAACTCCATTGGGGTAATGTACTTGAAACCAAATTGGTATAACACAAATCCAGAATAGTACATCATGAAAGTACTCAGTAACTAGAAAGATAATCTCAAACATCCCAAGGGATACATCACTCCAATCAAAAAGTTGTATTAATATACACCTTCTCCAAGAGGTGTGTTCAGTTTTCAAGGACATGGTAGAAGGAAATCTACAAAATCTTGAAGGAAAAGGAAGTGTGTGAGCTATAAATATTAGTAGGGTCTCCCCAATTGTTTTGTAAAAAGATTCTATAATAATAAAAAAAATCATGATATCAATGTAAAAAAATATTTGGGAAATAAATTTTCATATTGAAAACAAAATATGCTTTCATCCCAAAATGATATAGAAAATTTCAAACATAGATTAAATAAACATTTTGTACCAAATAGTTTAGATAAATAAACTAGAATAAATAAAAATATTTCATAATCTCTGGAATATATTCCAAAATAATAACAACACACACCATGGCCATCTTCCATGTGGTACTATAGTTTCTGTTTATAGGTTCCTCACACATTTCATATCTCATATCATGGAAATATCTTTACACAATCCCCTCGAGATTATGCCAAATAGTACTAATCAACATCCAATTATGGATAAGATCTTCCAAACTAGGATTTTTTTATGGTTTTCATTATCAATTAATTTATAGTTAATAACCATCCTAGAAGTATTTTCCAAGATAACCCACTAACTACCCAGGCTAGAATTCCCTTAATCAATCAATTGAAAAAGGGAAAATAATATTATATCAAATAAATCATCTTTTACAATTCAATTTATTAAATATCCTTTTCCAAATACCAATTCACCTTTAAAATCAAAACATGGGGTTTTTTCTTCATTTTCTTCATTTAAAAAAAACAAGTCATAGGTTTTTATCATTTCAATATATTTTAATTTCTCAAAAAAATTATCTAATCAATTAATCAATTACATCAATTTCAAAATGAAACCCATACTCGATTTCTATTGGAAATGGGGGTTATGAATAATTTTCATCAAAATAAAATCACCATTCAAAATTATATCAATTTTGGTTTTCATAAATTTGTAGAAATCAATTTCAAAAAATAAATATAATAAAGGTTTAATCATATTTCTAATCTAAAACGCAACCACATATATTTAGTCATGGAGATAACAACACACAGTGCTTATAATGAGATTTTCCTATGAAAAATGAGGGAAAATCTGATCATGAAATCAACCCTATAATCTATATTCAAAAGAAAGTATTTTTTAAACATCAATAATATGATGATATAGAAATCTCTAAGGATGTTAGAAATATAGAGTGGGAGAAGAGACGTGATATGAGATTCACTTACCCAGAGGAGATTGAACGAGATATTCAATTATTTTATTATAAAAGAAGGGGGTTGTGAGGGGGGGGTATTAGCCTTAGAGAGCCTCAGAAACATATGAATCTGAGTTAGATTGAAATGGGTTTGACTGGGGGTGTAAACAGAGGTTTTGGGATTCTTTAACAGTTTTTGAGAATTAATAAATCCCACACACAGCTAGCTGGGTATGGCCATACAGTTAGACAAAGAAAGAACCTTAACCCTATTCCCTTCCACTAGAGGCATAGTTTCTACTAGTTGGATGCACAATGTGTAAAACTCTACACAAATCATTCAAACCCCCACTATCTAGGTTATCATTGTTTTCACCAAGAGGGAACATTGTTCGGGAAGACCATGTTCAAATAGTGAACAGCCCAAAAACTTCCAAATTTATCCTAAAGAAAACCAAGAAAATCCCCAACCTTGAAATAATGATATGGCGGGTTGAGGTGTACCCGAATACTAGTAAAAGGATTTTTCAACCACCCCACCATATAACATTTTTTTTGTATAATTATTGTGAATATGTTTCCATATAAAAAATAAGTGGCCACTACTATATCATCAATGCTTCCCTCTCCCAATTGTAACATATATTAAAACGATGCCTCCATATCACACACAATAATGATATCTCACTCCCATTAAGTACCTTTGTCTTAGAATAAACTATCCCTGCTAGATTCTCTATAACAAATAAATTGGGATCAATATGATGATCTCTATAGCTCAAAACCTGAGATGGATAATAAATATATTTTTTAGTTGTGATACATGGAACACATTATGAATCTACATCAAATGTGAAGGAAGTGCTAAATGGTAAGACACTTTCCCCACCTAATCAATAGCCTCAAAATGTCCAAAAAATGAGGGGAAAGTGTCCCTTTCCTATAAATTCATTGATGACCTATGCAAGGAAAATCATTCAGGAATAACTTATCACCCACTAAATCCTCTAATAGTTTGTGAAGTTGATCAAAAAATAATTTATAATAGATTGGTGTCATCAACCTGATCTATCAAATAAAAAGAATCATTATCGTTTTCTATTAGACCAAACTCATTCCAATGAAAAAAGTTTCTCTAATATCTAACAAACACCAAAAATATATACACTGACTTTCGTAAAAGGCCTCAATAGTTTCCATTATAATTTCATATTGGTAACAATTTTTATAAGAAAAATCAATGAGTCCTAATTGGTCTTTCAAAACTCGACCAAAATCAAGGATACAAGAATGAATCATGTCCTCAAAAATATTTCTTACACTATCTATTTATAAATCCATATTTGGATTGTATGATATACTCAAATGTACCTGATATGCCATCGCCTTCTAAAGGCCTCGACAAAAGTGATATGTAAAATGGGGATCTCAATCATAGAATGTAAAATATTTAACTAAATGAAAACAATCTATTTCACATGTATATTTCCCAACTCATCAAATTTGAATGTATACTGAATGCTTATGAAGCATGCTGATTGGGTCATCATATCTATCACCACCGATAATGAATTTTTCTTCTTTGGATTATGCTGAAACCCACCAACAAAGTTCATAGAAATTTCATCCCACTTCCATGTATGCATGATAAATTGATGAATCAAACATGAAGGTCTCTGGTTCTCAGCCTTGAACTATTGGAATATATAAAGATGAGAAAAAAAGTCAAAAACGTTACGTCTCATACATGGGAACTAGAATTAATTTTTTATATCATAGAACATCTTTTTAGTTCCTAGATGCACATCCCATTACGTACAATTGAAATCTCCCGTAATAGGTTTTCACACTATGAAAGATACAATGTAAAATTTATGGAAACATAGGATACCCTCCATGTATAATGACTGCTCGAAAATGGTATCCCCACCATAAATATTTTTCCTAATGCTAAAGAATTCATCATTAAGTTTTTTTTCAGATTAATCATCCTTATAAGAGGAGAGGTCAACTAAAAAATAACCAACACAACCTTGACCTGTGGTTCCTGAACACCTATATAAAACTGCGAAAAAAAACATTATGTCCCACTATTCCTATGAATCTTTTATAGTCGGTGTCAGTAGTCTCCTTCTAAAAACATCAACAATGAAATTCCCCTTCACCAGGTTATAGTTGATGTCGAAATCAAAATATTATAGTTATTACAACCAATTCATTAGGAAGAGATTTAAATCATTAGGATAGAATATATATGTCAATCTTTTAAGGATGCAATAAATTGTAAACATTTATAAAAAAAGTTAATGATGGAAACTCTTAATTGGATGAATCATGTCTATGAGTTCAAGGTAATGGGTTTGGTAATTCTTCTCATGTGTCCTAAGATATAGAGAACTACAGGCTACCACATGATCTCCCTACATATGAACACAACCCATCTCGAAATTGATGCATCACAAAAGACCACATAGCCATGACCGAAATATGTAATACTCGACACTAGTGATAATTCCATAATATATATCAACTCAACAAAAGAACTCTAACGTTTATCATCCCAAGAAAACATCACCCCCTTCCATGTGATATAAATCAACAGAGAATCCAACATTGAGTAATATATTACGAATCAGTGATAATAATATGATAAAACCCAGATTATTTCCTTCAAAAAACATTATGTGGATATTCTCATGTCATAAAAATTATAATATTTTTAGGATTAACTGAGATAATATGTTCCAAGAACATGTGTCCCAAGACCATCACTTCCTAAATCCAAGAATCACATTTTGATATCTTGGTATAAATTCAGTGATTTCTCAATAATTTTAGAACTAATCTTAGATGATGCGTATGCTCCTCCTTGTACATTGAATAAAATAGGAATCTATTCAAATAGTCCACCATGAATGTTTCACGATACTCATGGAAGATTATATTTAAAAAATCTATAAGGACAGATGGAGCATCGGTTAGACCAAATGGAATGAAAAGATACTCATAATAGTCGTACCATATCTAGATGGGTTTCTATGAATGTTAGGTTATTTTATTCTCAAATAGTGATAAACTAAATCAAGATAAATATTAAAGAATAAATTTTCCCCTTTTCAACTAGTCAAACATATCATCAATCCATGTAAATGGATACTTGTTCATTAACATAACACAGTTGAGTTCCCAATAATCTATATATAGGATAATAATTCGACCAGTTTTAATAGAAAATAGATTAGCTACCAACCAAGGGGACAAAGTCGGTCATATAAAAGAATTATCAAATAGATCATCCAATTAATTCATCAACTCATTAATTTCATCTATTGCATTATGGTAAAAAGTTATATATACCGGTATAGTATCATGCACTAAATCAATAGAAAAATATAACTTGCTTACTAGTGGAAAACCTGATAATTCGGAAGGAAAACATTGGGAGTATTGATGAAAACATGTGGGAGATCATCACTAAAATATTACCACATTAGGTCAATAGAAAATATTAATATTTCTTTCCCCATATCTGTATAAGAAGGTTTGGACCTACTCTATATCGGGTCCCATTCTCCATAAAAGATATGACACACCACATCAGGCATCGTAATAGAAACCCATAAAGATAACATTCAATTGGAACATTATTAACAATTATCTTGTCTATCCTGAATGTGTTAAAAATGTGGTTTCATTTCACTGACTACGACATCCAATGAATGATCTATTTTTTGATAAAGGGAAAGCATAAATATAACAACTGAGACCCTTCTTTCTCTTCAATCTGAGTGGTTTAGTAGTATCCATCACATAAGATAAATGATCCATATGAATATTTAACATGATCATAATAAGAGTCAATAAAAATTAATGAGATGAACTGGTATCAAATGATGTAGTCACAAAAAATGATGCTATAGTGATGGTACCTCTCATAGTCACTAGAATCATATATGCCTCCTTTGAAAACTCTTACATTGTGTGAAGAAGCTTTGTTCTAGATGCTTGTGGCTGGAACCCCTATGTTTTTGAGGGATATGAATTCACCAATATAATATTTAGAGTTGATGAAACCATTCCATTTTGTTTAGAATAAAATATATTACATAATTTCTACAAGTTCCTAAAATGAAAACACGAACTATAGATCTCGGATGCATTAGTGACAACCTATTTTGAATTCGTTGACTTGCCACACTAGAAGCACGTCAATGTTCCTCTTACAGAAAATGTAGGTAGTATAGATGATCCTTGATACAAGGAACCACTATAAAACCCATCATGATTCTTATTCCCTTTATGGGATCTCACTAAAAATCATTGGGAGAAAAAGGAACTCATGTCAACACTGGAATACCATCCAGGTCATGGTCAACCATCAATTCCCTATCTAGCAGATCAGACTAAGAAGAAACATTTACTAAGAATACCTATTAATGAATACCATATCTAAGGACCATCAAAAACCATTTAGTCATCATATTATCATTTGAAATAATATCAGGTCAAAACTTCATAATGTTGCAAAATTGGTTTTCACATTCTGTCGCAATCCTATAAGCCTACATGAATTTTAAAAACTCTATATCCTTAAACAGAAACATAGAATCCTGATAGAACTAATCTATGAAATGGGTGTTAAATTCCTTCCACTCGAAAAACTCATTGTTATTTTACATCACTATCAAGACCCGCAATCTCCTACTATGTCATATTTACGCATATTCTAATAGAAATGATGCTACACATCATTAAAAAACAATACTATAGACACTATTTGGATACTTAGATCAATGACTCAAACTATAACATTTGGTAAAATTCATCCCATTAGATGTGTCATCAGGATTTGGATTTTAACCCATCAAAATTAGAAGTAGGGAAAATGAAACAATCTAATCTAGTTATTCCTCAAGATTATATTCATAGACCACACATGCTGACTTAAGTTTCATTATAAGGATAAATGGATAGCCACTCACTCATAACAAATGCTTAAGTCCTTATAATACTTTTCCAATTTTATAATGACATCATGGAATGATTATAAACATGCACATTTGATACCACTTTTTCATGAACCACCATATATACCATAGTACATTAATACCTGAGCTAGATCTAACATTTCCCAATGGTAATTAATGATCCCCATGCGATGGATACTAACACGTGGAATCATATAAGAAAAATAGAGAACATATTTTCCAAAAAATATTGGTAGATAAAAAATAGATGTAAGTATATTCAATACTCCCCAGGGAGAATATAGCAGATAAAAAATAGCGATAACAAAAAATGAAAACAACACATCATTAATTGACTCAACAACTGGAAAGATGAACTCAAGCTTTCCTAGAAAGACATTACTCTAATCCCCAAGGATAGAGAACATACATATCCTCCAATAGGTGCATTCCCTTTTCTCAAACCTAGAATAATGAAATATACAAATTACTAAAGGAAAATTTATGGTGTGATCTATAAAGCCTAGTAGGGTACCACCATGCATTCAATAAAAATATTACATAACAATAAACCAAATCATGATTTTTATTTTAATAAAATATTACATGGAAATATATTCTCATATATAAAACCAAATAAACATTCATTTCAAAATGTTGGAAAAACATTCAAACATTAATAAAATATACATTTAATATAAAATTGGTTATATAAATAAATTTTTATGAATAAAAATGATTCAAAATCAGTGGAATATATTTAAAATTAATCACAACATGCATCATGGTCATATGTAATGTGGTATTATAGTTTATAGTTATATGATCCTCACACATCTCATTTCAATGATCATTGAAATATGTGTACACACATCCCTTAAGCTTATGATAAATAATACTCATCAACAACCCATTGAGGATAAGAACAACCTAACTAGGTTATTGTTAGAGATACCAAAAACCATTAATTTCTAGTTAATAATCATCCTAGAATGATTTACCCTAAATAACTTAATAACTACCCAGGATCTAATGTGATTAATAAATCAATTTAAAAATGTACAATTATGTTATTTCAAACAATTCATCATTCACATTACGATTACCCACTTTTCCTTTTCAAAATTATAATTAACATTCAAAATCAAAACATGGGATTTTTATAATTTAATGTCTTTTGAAAAAAAATAACATATTATTATCATTTCAATTTAATCAATTTTATCAAAATAAATATCAATTATAAATTCCATCAATTTCAAAATACGTCCCAAATTCCAATTCCATTATATTTGGGGGTTTCTCCAAAAAGTCAATCCCAACTCAAATCTCCATTCCATATAACATCGATTTTTTTTTCAAAAATTAATTGATAGATATTTCAATAAATCAGGAAAATCAAGGTTTGATCATATGTCCAACCTCAAATGGAACCACCTACCATTAATCATGAAGATAAAAATGCACAAAACCCTCTATGAGATTTTCAAATGAGGAATGAGAAAAATAGAGATCAAGAAATAAACCCAATAGTTATGATTCAAATAAATGAAATTTATATCCATAAACAACATGATGATCTAAAACTATCTATGTTGGTGATATAGAGAGAGCAGGAGAAGACTCTTGAGGGAAGATTCACTTATTTGGAGGAGATTGAATGAGATCCTCTATGATTCAATATTCTAAGGAAGGGGTTTCGAGGGGACAAAAGAGGACCTTGAGAGCCTCTAAAACATAGTTATCTAAGTTAGGTGATAATAGGTTCTACTGGGTATTAAAATTCCATTTGTATTTTTATTAAAATTTTGGAATTAAAATATCATGAAAAAATCATTACTTTCATTTGACCACACAGTTAGACAATCTGTGCAACCTAAATGGGAACCCCTCTATTGGGGTTCACTGTTTCTACTACGCAGGTGCACAATTTGTCAAACCATTCCCAAACTATGTAAACCCCACTAACCATGGTTTCATGCTTTTCACTAAGGGGATCCACAGTTTGGGAAAATAGGGCACCAAAAATGCATAAACCAGAAACTAAAAAAATCTCAGGAAACAACCTAAGACAAGCCCCAACCAAATAATGAAAAACAGAAGGGTTGAAGAATTATTGAATACAAGTAATAAGATATTACACATACACAACATCTTATAATATTGTGAAATTTTATAAATAGAGATAGGTTCACATATTATGTTATATACATGAATTAAGTCCCATGCATAAACTTATGTAAATGCAATCAGGTCCATGCATAACATTATAGAAATGAATGATAGGTCTACGTATAACATTGTGATCATGTAATTTGGTGCATACATAATATTGTGAACAATTAATCTGATTCAAACATAATATTGTTAAAAAGTAATTAGGTTCATACATAATATTTTAATAATGTAATAAGGTTCACACCTAACATATGTACTCATGAGTTATCTTTCTTTATCCAATTTACTAGAAAAAGATATATCTCTCTTCCATGATATAATGAAAATCATGAAAATCTATGCCACATGATCATAGAAAATTAATCATATCATAACCAAAGAAATGAAATTTGGTTCATAAATATTTCATCACGTCATAACCTATGGAAAACTGAATTTTTTTGTAATCATTTAATCATTTAATCCTAGAATAACCTATATAAAAATAAGTGGGATTAATAATAATTTTATCATGATAAAACCTATAAAATAGAAATAGGTTTCATAAACATATTTTCATGATTACCAATTCATAGAAAATATTAGAATGGTATAATTGGTTCCTACCCTGAGATAAACCTATTTTACATTTAAATATATCATCTTATATAGAGAAGGATTTTGAATGATCACTTGGATCATTTCTTAAGGAAAATAAAATTTCATTGGAAATAACTTATTAAAACTAAAAATTCATAATTTTTCAGAATTAAATTTCATTAAAAATATAATTGATAACATATAAGAGAATCTTCAAATAAAATTATGGTTATGATAATGGATAATTCTTTTCATGTCGTACATGTTAAAACAAATATTCCTTTTATATTTTTAGTAAAATCTAAATGGGAATTATTTGGAAAACGACATGAATATTCGTTTCAAAATAATTTTTAATAAACTAAATAATTCGTAAAATTTTATTTAATAAATAATATGAATACTTATAAAAATAATTCAAAATATTTTTAAACAACATACTTTAAAATGAAATATTATTTTTGACTAAAGAGAGAAACAATGATGATTTTTCTTAATAGAATTTTATCAATTATTTTATGTGAGAAATAGTGGAGAAAATTGTACTATTACATGAAAATTTCATTAATAACCATAGTATTAGATAATTAATGAGAATTATTGGGAGCTATATCTTAATATTTCATTATAGAATACTTAATGATAAACAATCCTGATAAATGGTGAGATTATATCATAAATCAAATACCACATTGGTAATCATTTGAAACATAATCCCAATAAAAGTAGGATCCTAACATGGATATGTAATCCCAATAATTTTCATAAGAATAATACTAAAATAAATTCAATGGTACTATATAAAACACATAAAATCAAATCATAGTGAATATGTATTATGTCTCAAAAAAGTAAAATATAAGACATAAAACCCTTACCACCTTAGTAATATTTTGAATCATAAGCCCAAATAAATCATAATTTAAAATAAAAACTTTAATATCATGAAAAATAGTATAATTAAATAACATGTCAAATGGTAATTATATATATCCCATAAGAGAAACGAGTTTTAAATTTTTATATGTCTCCGAAAAATAAACGAGAGACTAGAGGTCCCTTACCGTAAGTATTTACTTCCTTCATACATGTTCAATCTTCCTGTATAATAAAAATAAACTTATTATGAATATATTATAGAAGAATCTGTATATATATATTATACCATATATGATTTAATTATGTCCATTTATTACCCTTTTTTTAATTACTTGTTAAAATCATCTTTCTGTTAATCAGTGCTTTGTTTTTCATATATATATATATTGTTGTAATTTACAGTCATCTAACTATTATCATGGTTAAATAATATAGAAAAATGATAATCATGAAATAATTATAAAATTAATACATTATTTTGACATTTATGATCAATCATGAATGATGGTTTTGAGAAATGATTTACATTATCATCATGTGGATAATAGGTCGTACATATGCTAGAGTAACATTTCCAGTTTTCAATAATCATTATAGAAAGAAGTTAAGTAATACTTTATATTTATATAATGATAATAATATCATAAATAAAATATATTTATTTAAATATAATTATACATTTCATCCATGTGGTGTGGTGATGAAAAGAGAGTTACATCGCTTTAAGAAGGTAGTATTCCAAACATACAGAAATGACGTTATCTTCTTTCAGTGAGTGAATTTGAAAGAAATAAAATGATTTATTATATTTTAATAATGATAAATATGTATTTAGTATAAAAAATATTTTTGGTATATGAGATATATTAATTAAATTTATCCCTATAGTCTTGCATATGAATCATTAGTTAAAAACAAATCAGGTCACTTTGTGGGGTGGTTTTCCACTATACACACGAGCGATGTTATCATATCCCATACTGAAATAAAATTAAAAAAGGTATTTATGATATAATTACAAAAATGGTTTAATTATTTTAATAATAAAATATATATATAATTTATATCCATATTTATACCAAACCATGATATGTTTTAATGGATAAACAATTGACATTGGTTCGAGAGGTTGTAGTTCAAGGTACACATGAATGATGATTTTGTCCCCCATTTTATAAAATTTGAACTTTGATTCATGAAATTTAACTAAAAAAGTTTAACAATATTTAGCAAAATTATATTATTATATCATAATGATTTAAGGATTATTGAATTATGTGAAGGAAGAAATAAAATAAAAACACTCATTGATGAAAGTTAATGTTGTTTGGGTAACCTCCTTGGATTGCACAAAAAACCATCCTCGAATGGATTAGTACCCAAAATACAAATTAAAAAATTATATCAGGGTATTTGGAAAGTTATTTGGGTTGATTGTGTCTAAAAAAATGTTTTTAAGGTATGAATATTAGAGGAGAGGATGTGGACTTTCATATGTGAGGAGAGTGGTGCACGTGTAATTTTTGAAAAGAAAAAGGTGTAACAACATTATTCATGTGAAAATAAGTAAAAAATGGAGTATTATAGATAAATTCAAATTATAGAGTCTATATATTACCTTAATATATATTTTATATATGTTTTTCAGTCTTGTTAATACTTTCCTTTTTAGTTTAATCCCTTGTAATGCTATTTTTACCTTAAACGAGTCAAATAATTTTACTATTTTAAATATTAATTATGATAAATAATTAAGTTGAACTTATTAGATAATGTAAATTATTATGATGCCAAATATGGAATAAATAATTCCAAATTATATTCAAATAAGTGTAAAATTTTAATTTAAAATTAATCTCTCAAATGCAATGAGAATGCTTAATTTCAAAGAGAAAGTGTTCAAAACTATACATGGTTTTTATATAAAAATTCAACATAGAAATGATACCAACTAACATAATTTTATTAATTGACATATAAATAAACTAAATTTTATTTAAAAACAATTCTAGATATTATTTAATCTTACAATTAATTTAATCTAAATGTTTTTTTCATAAAAATTGAATATTTTTTACAATTCATCAAATAATTAATCTTTTGAGAAAATTCCAAAAAAATCACCCTAAAATAATTTTGAAATTTCTATTCATGAAATTAATATTATTTTTCGATATAATTTTTCAAAAATATAAAATCATTAGTTTTGAAATAAGTGTATAGAATGAGAAAAAAATATTTTTTAGAAAATATAGTTTTTTATTGTAAAATTGGATTTAAACTTATTTCTAATATATAATTCACATTATATGAATGTTAAATAGTATATTAAATATATAATTTATATATTTATTTAAAATAATTCACTCTTTTTTTTTAATTTATTGTGTTACATCCTATTTTTTTATAAAAATAGTTTTTCAGAAAAACATTCTTTACTTTGAGATAGTTTTTATTTTCCTTTTAAATTAATTAGTCACCAAAGAATTAGTTTTATATAAATGTTAAAATCATATACTTTAATAATTTAGTTAAAACTTTTCATACCCACAATTCCAATAACATGGGGATAAATATCATTTTAAATAATATTATTTTAATAGAATGTAACATTTTATTTAAACTTTGTGTTGTGTGTAACTCAAGATAAACAAAGGGATGCATTTAGTTAAAAATAGCAAAATCAATAAATTTATTTGATATAATAATATTTTCTAAAACATTATCTTATTACACTCTACCCCCTTAAAAAATGAATTTTACGTTCAAATCTTTTCACTTTTGTAACAACAATTGAGGATACTTCTATCACAAAACAACCATAGGTTCCCACACTGCTTCATAAATCTTGTGGTTTCATCATAAAATATTGATAAAGTATGTTGTATTTGTTTTTTAGAAACATCTATATTAGATCGAAAATCTTTATTGGGTTTGTATCATAAGTTATATAATTATCTAATTGTATGAACTTTGAGTTTAGTACATTTGATGGATATGGTATGTACATCATTAATAGATATATAAAGAACACATCATGACCCTGAGAGATATTTGGTTGAAACCCATACTTATAAGGTAATCTACCAAGATTATCAATAATTTCAAACAAAAATATAAATATATATCTAGGGCTATGTTTTCCCTTGATTCATCTATGGTGAAATCCATAGAAATACCTTCTCACCAATATCAAATTATTGATCATGTTGATGATTATATGCATAATATTTCCTTTTTTCGTTGATGGTTTGTGTTCCTAAATGGGTCTAACATTCTCTTCAAATCCATTTTTTATCTTAGGTCCCAATATATTTATTTATATAAATTAATTATATTACATTGAATTTAATGACTTATTTGAATAAAGGCCTTTATAAGGATCCATCTGAATGCTCGAGTGAAATATATTATTGTATGAAAACTCAAATTGAGGAAGATGTTGATCCCAACTATATTTTAAAAATTTATAGAACAAGATTATAACATATCCTCTAAGTTTGGATTTTTTCCTCTGATATTTCCCATCTATCTAAAGACAATACAAAACTCATCAACTAGAATCTGTGTCGAGGTATTATTTATTACTTCCCCAAAACAGCAATATAAAATTCATATCTGAATCAGATACAGTATAATGGTTTTCTCGCTGAAATTATTAAAACATCATTAATGTATATCCACTATATATTATCATTATATAAATATTTTTATATATAGAAAATGTGTGTTGATTTTGGAACGATAACGACTATAATCCGTTTTACATTATTCACTATAAATGTTTTGGGGGAGTACAATAAAAAATATCACAACTATTTCATCCCATTTCTTTTTATGGTGTGGATAATTGTCGTAACATCCTTTTAGAATGTTTTCTCTTGTGCTTGACTTTATGAAACACTAATAACTAAGATACATACTCAGAAATATCTCTCTTTATATTTTCCCACCATAAATAATCATTCATGTATGCAAGTGGAAAGTTATATACCATTGTCTCCCTTCGATTGTGTGTTCGAGCCCTACGACCTTGCCAAATGCAATAGATTGACCACCTGTAAGAGGTTTTTTTTCATAACTATATTAATTAAAAAGTTTCAAAATTTCAATCAATAATAATTACATTAACATAAATGATAAGATAGAACCTAATGTTTTCTAATACCTTTAATCATAAGTCTATAAAAAGTAATTCCTCATCAAAACCAATGGGTTGTTTCAAAATAAATATCTCTCAAAATATCCTTAATCTATAAAGAATAATAAATCCTAAAATCATATAATGGGTTTCTAATAATTTTAATTTATGATCATGTATAAACACATAAACCCATGATGGAATCTATATATTATAATTTAATATTACATGGAGACATATATGTTTCAAAAAATAATGAAATACTTTGAGGTTTCATTATTCTAATAAAAAACACAAAAAGTAAACAAACTTATACAAACATAATTCATGAATGAAAATACTTAAATACTTAAATCCTTACATTTCAATAATTTTCAGGGAATAGTTCCTTGGTATGGAGGTTAATTCTTGGGTTAGGGCATTGAGGTGGATAATTGACATTTCCCCCACACATAAGACATTGAACTCCTTCATTTTTTTCACTATATATTATTCTTTTCCATAAAGATTAAAAAATATCCTCCATTATTGATATTCCTAGAGGTTATTAATCCCACCTTATTGATATAAAGGAAGTTAAATATTATTTCCTCTATGTTCATTACCACATGAACATTCATAAAAGATTATTATACTCTTATTCGAATCTAATTGATGTTCACGTTATTAATATTATATCATGTTATATGAAAACGTATAATCATAATATCTTTCTCTCTATACATATATTGAGTCAAAATTTTCTTTATGACTTTTCTCATCCCTTTGTGTTTTGAAAATCATAAACATATTTTCTTTAATAATGTTTCCTTCTATTATAAATTTAATTTAAATATGATAAAAATTGAATTCATGTACATTGAAATATTTTTTTTTATATGATATGACTAACAATATTTTCCTTAATACCTAATAAGTATTGTGATCAATGAAAACCAGATCAATTCAATTTATCAGAATCCAACAATTCCATAAATCTAATTCGCTCCAAATTTCGAATCTGATTTACACAGTTCTTAAATTTGATTCCATCCAAATTTCAAATATTATTTACACATTTTCTCAATTCCATTTCCCATATAATTTTGAATCCAATTCTCACAATTTCGCAAATCTGATTGTCACTATTATTCAATTCCATTTTAATCCGAAATTCGATTATGATTCATGTTCTTTCATAATTTTGATTCACTCATAATTATAAATATGATTTGTTGTGTTTCTAAATTATGAATCTCATAGATTTTTGAATATTATTATTCATGTTTCGTAAATCTGATTCTCTCTAATTCATAAATCTGATTCTCATCATTTTCAAAATCCAATACTCATATTTCTAAAATATGATTCTCATCTTCATAGAATTTAATTTTCATTATCATAAGAATCCAATTTCTTATTTTTCTTAAAACCAATTAGTTACTCTAATTACTTATTATTTATATTCATATAATTGGATTCATATATATATTGGATGATAGTGTTTCCCAAGAAAATTTTCATTACCTTAAAATGATGTTGTCTAATCAATTAATTTATGACTGTTGTATATGCCAGCTCTATAGGACCCTACAAAATTTTATGAAAAATATGACCATTGGCGACCTAGTTGACTATTGGACTCCACACCTATAAATACCCTGGCAATTAATCATTTGTAAAAATTTCTTGACAATTTTGTGTGTCTACATGCTATAATTTTTATATCATAATACTAGAGTGTGAATTTCTTGTTCACTATGTTTATATACTTTATTAGAGACTATCAATATTAAAGATACATTGTCAGAATTTTTCATTAAGATTTGATTCATTCAAATGACTCTTTAATCAAGGGAATCCTGCTGAAGAAAGAGAGAGGTGTCGATTACCTACATAATTGGCAGCTTTTGTGTATAACAAGATATAAGTTACATCACATCGTTCATGAATTTTGGTCTTACCCTAGTGTGGGTAAGATAAAAATTTTGAAAAGTATAAATCAATGGACTTTTATCCAAGTTTATTGGATACCATTCTATTTGGGTTAACAAATTTCATTCTATTCGAGTTACTTTTTCTGTTACAATTTTCATTAAATCCACTGCAATTTCTTATCAATATAAACTGTTACTTATTATACATTTTCATGTTATATAAACTTGGTCTCAATATTCTATACGCTTTAAGGTAGAATCTTTTATAAGAAAGACTTTTTCTTATTTACATTATAATGATATTCATTATCAGATCCAAGGTGATTTTCATAACATTATAGAAGAGGGGTTTGTGAATCATATGTTTTTAACCATGTTAAACTAATATTTCCTTAATGTTAAAAATGAATGTTTTTAAACGTATGATTCCCCCCCTCTTGTATTGTTACATCATCATACATATATTGAACTAATAATTGGTATCAGAGTAGGTTTCCATTGCTCAATATATTTTATTACATTACTTTTCCATGTTAGTTATATTTCTTTTATAATATTTAAAAAAAAATACTCATCTACACATAATTTACTGTTGAAAAATATTTTTGTATCATTCTAATGATGATAGGTTTTAATGTCGTATCCATAGATAATTTGAATCCTACTAAACTATCTATTTTTTATGGAAATTACTAGGAATACTTGAGTGAATTATTGAAGAAATTGGTTATTAATACAAGTGTTGAATTTTTTGTAATGATTAATGAAGATTAAAAAATCTCTGAAAATGAAGTCAGAACATTTACTAGTCAAGAGAAGCAAGAATATCAACTTAACGATAAGGTACACATTAATTTACTTTTTTCAGTTAATATAAATTTATACAGTTATATATCATCTTGTGAAACCATAAATAGTATTTATAATAATCTATAGGTTACTCATATTGGTACACCTAATGTTATTGAGACAAGAAGAGATGTGCATAGAGAAGACTATCATGTGTTTTTTCATATGAAGAACCAGTAACTAAAGAAAAACTAAAACTTATGAATATTGTAAATATATTATAATCCATGGGTGAAAAGATATTAAAATATGATGTTCTTTCAGAAAAGATCATAGATATCATTCTAAATTAATGAGATTAAAAGAGAACAAATGTAGTTTTATTAAGAAAAGTAATAAATGTTACATTTGATGAGTTATTTGGAACTCTTATACAATATGAGAACATATTAAAGTGATATTCTGAAAAGAAATAATTAATTTGTTTATTTTACTAAAATTCAAAATAATATCAAAGCAAAGACACCTAAAAAAATATAGAAGTCAACAAAGAAGGAAGTGGAAATCCAATCAGACTCAGGTGAATATGAACATTCAGAAAATAAGTTATCCAATATTTCTAAATGGATGAATAGTTTTATGGGAATAATTATTTTCAATATAGATATAAGAAAAATGATAATAAGGACACAAAATTTTTAGAAGTCACATGCAATGAATGTAATAATGCAATACATATCAAACCTGATTTTCCAAATCTTAAAATGAAAGACAAAAAAAGATAGGAATTCTAAAATGAATCAAAAAGGTAATACAAGTCTAAAGAAACCAAATTTATAAAGTATAATGATTAATGGAGTTCAAGTGTTTGATAATATTAGGATGAATATTAGATAATAATAATTTAGGACATATGAATGTTGGACTTCTAGCCACAATATTTTTTGAGAATCAATGTTTCATGGAAAAGGTGAACACTAATAAATCATTAAGCATCATTTCGTTAAATAAAAATTATCTTAATAAAGAAAATTCTAATTCATTGGATGAAGAATATTCCTTAGAAGAATATAATTCATTACCTTCTATTAATAAAGTCTCAATATTTTCCTAGTCTCATGGGAATGATAATAGTAATACTAAGAAGATACTTGATTAGGGAAATTCTAGAAATAATGTTTTAACAAAATAATTATCAGATCATTCTAAATATCTTGATGAAAAATATTTTAAAAATATTTATTTTTTAAAAAACCTTGTGGATGTAAATTCTGAAAATTATAACCTTTCTAAAGACCTTGAAAATGTATTTTCCAAGAAAAATGAATTATAAAAATAATCTAATTCTAAAACTAATACTTATGAGGACATGAATTTAGTCATTAAACAAAAATATAAATTTTTTTCTCATATGAAACTTATATCAAACTATACTTTTCGTAATGAATAATTTTATAAAATGTATAAACCAATTCGTTATCTAAGGAATAGTTCCAAAATTAGTTATTCTCACTCAAAACCTATTATTATTAATAACTATTTTGCTCCCAAAAGTTCCCCATTCTATACTAAGTCACAATATGGTGGACATTGGAGTAAAAAAATTCTTTAAAGAAATCCAATCCTTAGTATTTGAAAAGTAACATTTTTATAATTAGATGTGGATTCCTATGATTTCATTTTCATGCAATTCTAAATCCAAGAAGGATTGGATTCTAAAAATATATTTGTTTTTTTTCAGCAAAAAAAGAAATTATCAACTATAAGACACGGTGCATGGATAGTGTATTTTTCTAGCATTTTACTGGTAACAAATACTTATTTGAAAATATTATTTAAATTAATGGTGGAAGGGTTACCTTCGAAGATAATCCTCAAGGAAATATCACTGAAATATGTATCATTTTTATTCTAGGAAAATAATTTATTTCAAATTTTTAATTTGTTAAGGGTCTTAAAAACAACCTTATAAGCATAATATAATAATGTGATTCTGGAAACCTTGTAAATTTTAGAAATGATAAATTTTTAGTACAGAATTCCATAGAAAATTCATTCTTTCTACCTAATGACATGGGAATTTTTATAAGCATAACATAGAAGAACTAAGGATCCAAGAAATACCTTTCCATAGTGAAATGGAAGATCAATCTTTGTTATCGAATAGAAATTTATGAAACTATAACCTTATGAACTTATGTAAACTATATAAGAATAGGAATTTTTAAGGATCTACCATATCTTATAGTTGATTCCTCAAAAGTGTATGACACGTGTCAATATAGAAAGCAACAAAAGTCAATATTTAAATCTATTAGTGAAGACTCCAATACTAATGAATTATAGTTAGTGCACATGAATCTCTTTGGTCCTTCAAAATATTAAAGTATTTAAGGAAAATACTATGTATATGATCTAGTTGATGATTACATCTAATTTACATGGGCTAATTTTCTTATAAATAAATCTGAAGATTTTTATTATTTCAAATACTTTTCAGTCAATGGTAAAAATGATAAAAACCATCCATTGAGAACTATTTGTAGTGATCATGGTGAAGAATTTTAAAATTCTGTTTTTAAAACTTTTGATTGTAAAAAATGATGTACTAATAACTTATCATCCACTAGAACTCCTCGTAAAAATGGATTTGTTGAAAGAAAGTGAATTCCTCAATAAATAATAGGAACCATGTTGAGTGAATAATCAATACCCAAAAAAATTGGTTTGAACCTCTTAGTACTTCCTGTTATAATATAAATCATGTTTTAATAAGGAAATTTCTTAACAAACGCCTTATGAGTTATAGACAGGCCGAAAACCAAAATTTCCATACTTGAGAGTATTTAGATACAATTTATTAATTTTGAATACAAAATATAATTTTCACAAAACCACACCCAAATCCATTGAAGGTTTATTTTTTGGATATTCCACAACCTTAAAGGCTTATATAGTTTTCAATAAAAGTTCATGTACTATTGAATAAGTTGTACGTGTAGAATTTGATGAAACATATACTTTTGTTTTTAAAAAATCCCCATATACATCCACTAATATGTATTAAAAAATTCAGTATCACCCTTTTATAAAAGACTCTTGTAATAAGGAGAACACTCAAAAATATTTTTCTGAAGTATTCACTCAAGATAACTGTCTACCCTATTTTTATGAACCTAGTTTAAAAATCGATGTTAGTTGTTGATTATGAACCATCCCAATGATAGTATCATTGATGACATATATAAATCAGTAATTACCAGAATTTCATTAAGAAATGATGTAGAGTATCTAGCATTTTATTCCCAATTCGTACCTAAAAGTATTAATGAGTCTTTAAATGATGAATATTAGATTAATTCAATGGAAGATAAACTAAATGAATTTGAAAGGAATAATGTTTGGAAATTTTCTAAAAGACCTAAATAAATCTCTATAATTAGTGTAAAATTGGTCTTTAGAAATAAATGTGATGAAAATGGAATCATTGGTGAAAATAATGAAATATTAGTTGATAAAGGCTATAATCAAAAAGAAGGAACTGGCTATGATGAAACATAGGGTTCATTAGTCATACTTGAATCTATTTGAATTCATTTACCCTTTTTCTGCATTATTTATTTTAAAACCTTTTCAAATGGATTGAAGTGTGATTTCAATAATGGATATCCTTAAGAGGATGTATTTGTAGAACAAACTCATGGATTTGAAAACACAAACCATTATGAATGTGATTACTATCTTACCAAATATTTATATGGTCTTAAATAAGACCCTATGGCCTAGTTTGATTAGATTTCATGATTTTTTTTGCAAAAAAAATAATGTTAATGGAACTTCTGAACAAACTCATTTTATAAAAAAGATTATAAAAATGTTTTTATTGTTCAAAATTATGTTGATGAAATTACATTCAGATCAACGCGGAAATCTTTAACCAATTCATTTTCAAATCTTAGTAAATCTGAGTTCGAAATAAGTATGATGGGTGGTTTTACATTAATTCATGGTTTTAAAATTTCTAGAAAACTAGAAGGAACATATATATCTCAACATAAGTATATTAATTATATTCTCACGAAGTATGGATATGAAAATAAAAAGAGTATTAGTACTTCAATTAGTACCTCGAATACTCTTGATCATGATGATGCAAGAAAACCAGTTAATAAAACATAGTTTAGTGGCGTGATAGGTAGTATACTATACTTAACAGCTAGCCATCCAAACATAATGGTATCTGTATGATTATGTTAATGATATCAAGAAAATCCAAAATAACCCCATTAAAAATATGTGAAAATAATATTTAATTATTTAAAGGGACTATAGATTTGGGACTTTTTTATTCTTCTGGAAATAATTTTGAACTAAAAAGATTTTCAGAAGCTGATTTTTGTGGTTGTACATATAGAACTTGTCAATTCTTATGAGATTATTTCGATTCTTGGTCATGTAAGAAACAACATTCTGTATCACATTCCACTACTAAAGCTTAATATGTATCTTTATGAAAGTGTTGTATGCAAGTGTTGTAGATGCAACACACACTCACTAATAATGGAATGATTTTTACTAAAACTTAGATACTTTGTGATAACACTATTTCCAGTCCCTTAATTAAAAACCATGAACATCACTCTCATGAAAATAACATATATATTAGAAAGCAGATTCATAGGTATCACACACTTAAAGAAGATATTATTTTACAATTTATCAGGATGCAAGAATAACTTGCATTACTTTTTAGAAACCATTACCTTCCAATAGATTTAAATACAATAAATAAATTAGGAATGAAAACTATAAGGTAATTATTCATATCCACCATTTTTTAAACTATATCTGTACATTAAGATACTCCTTTTCAAAGGGGGAGTTCATTTCCATTCCTAAACAAAGCTTAGAACCTAATATTTATTTCATAATCAAATAATGTTATCAAATATTATCGAATTTTTCTTATAGTTTTTAAATTTTCTTAATATTATCAAAATTTTCTAGAATATAATATTTTTGAGAATAATATTATCCAATACTGAAAAATCATTAGAGAACTCTGAAAGGTATATCTTCTTTCCTATTACTTCATAATTAAAATTCTATTTGTTGGTATTTTCAATCATGTTTTAGAAAAACTTCATCGCATTCATCTTTCATAAATCCGATTAATTTTCATAAAACCTCAAAAGATCCAAAGCAATAAAAATTTCTTTTGCTTAATCCCAACTATAAGATTGGATCAATTTGTTTTCAACCATTATACTGATATTCAAAAGCTGAATCATCACCAAGTCACATATATAAAGAAGGGAACACCCATGTCTCCCACATCAATTTCTAGATATTTTCACCTATGATTTTCCCCCCTTCAAAGCCTTTATTAAAATTTTGCCATCCTTCTCAGTTATGAATGTTTCTATCAATATCACCTTAGACTATAACTCATTTTTATAAGGAGCTTAATTAATGGTTAATTTTCATAGAGAGGATAGTTGATCAGACTTTCATTCATAAGCATGATTCTTTAATAAGAAAGATCTAAAAAATCCATGGATGGGAAAATGTTTTTACTTCAAAAAACAAGGGAGAAAATGATCCAGGGTATGAATACCTAATAATAGAATTATATGACTCATTTGAGTATTTCATAGATGGAGGAAAGGATAAATTTTGGATTATGGGTTGTGGGAAAATCAATTTTATTTATTAAAAGAAAGAAACACTTTTCCTAGTGATTCTTTATGAAGGTGAAATATTCTATACCTCTCATAAGCCGATAGATTTAGATATATCATTTAACAAATATTATTCTATTTATTTTATAAGACTAAATTCTATAAATAAGCCAAACATTTTTCATCTCATTACAAACTACTAGATCATTTCATTATGGATACTAGGTTTTTTATTCTAAGAAAAGGAAATAAAATCACTCTAAATATTACAAATATCTTCAAGTGTGATATTATTGTTAATATATGAAATATATATTGAAGTACTTATTTATCACAATTAGTTACATAGAGGATGGATCGATCAAGTCATATATTCATTTTCTTTTAGCAATCATAAATTTGTTGATAGTAAACTATGGGAAATATTTCAATATTAATTACAAGACAACGCCAACGATGTTCAATATTATTCTTCTAAGTGATGATACACTTATGATAATGGAATATTATTTTGATGATAAGACAAAAGAGTTAGTAAATTTATCATGAAAGGAAGGCCATGTAGGATATATTTCTATGTCAGAACCTAAGAAATGAAATTCCAAAGCATTAGATCCCTAAAAAACAACTCAAGACTCCAAATAACTAATGTAAAAGAAACAAAAGTATTATCCGGATGAAGTCATAGAAAAATGGGGACATGATAAGAAAAAAATGATATAATTAGATATAATGTTTGGGATTGATCAAAAGTAAACAAAAACTCTAAAGATTTAGGTAGCTGAACAACATGAAAAACATGATAAGGTGAAGAAGCTTAAGAAAAAGATATGTGTAGTGGAGATAATTAAAGATGTGTTAACCGATACAAAAAAAGCCTTAGAAAAAATAAAATCTGTGGAATTTTTTTTATTAATCTGTACATCCCCAAAAAACACATTATGTGAAAGTAGAATCCACACACTTAAAAAATGGTAAGGTATATGTTTCAGGATCTATTCCAAATATTGAATTCAAATATCATGAAAATGATGATCAAAGTAGGGAAATATAAAGTGATGTTGAGATACAAGGAATTAGAGAAATTTAGAGGGAGATTTTGTACGATAAGATATACATAGTAACATCTCAAGCCTCATCTTCAAAGATTTCTTTAGAAGGGAATTATGTACATAAATATGAGAGTCAGATAGAAAAATTGTTTCCAGCTCAGAAAGGCAATTTTGTTGATATTCATGTTCGGAAAGTTCTTTTTGTTATTGGTGGTGATGATGATGATAATAGTGGTGGGGATGATAATGATGATTATGAGGATGATTATGACTCAGTAAAAATTGTTCAAATCTCTGAGGAATAGAAAATAGAACAATGTATAGAAAAATAATAATCTAATAATGACAAGGGAATGTGGGTAGATATTAGAACCAATAGGAAGAACGCCTTGGAATCATGAAATCCTCCATTCTCTTCACGATCAGACTTAGTTGTTCAATCAATGAATAAGTTGTTAAATTCCATTCAATAATTTTCAAACATTGAGACCATATTATTGAGGATCCAAGAATCCTTGAACAAGAAATTAGACTCTATAAACCTATAGATGGAGAAGGTGATTAAGATGGAAATAGATTTCAAATCATTAATAGGGAACTATGAGTATCATATGAAGTCCTGAAGTGAAATGAAAAAGTGGTGAAGATAGGTTAATATAGATATAATGTTTTTTATGATATGTTTGACATAGTGAATAATGATTTTGATGAATCCAATGATTCTCTCAATGAACTGGCATCCTATTTTTCAGGAATGATAAAGGATGAACAAGGTATTCGAATGAAAGAAGTCAAATATATGAATGGAATGTTAAAATTATTATATAGTGACATAAAATTGTTTAAGTCTTACAAAGATTAGGTGGATGAATAACTCAAGTATCGAGAGGTGAATATACAATGCCAAGAAGAAAAGGTTTATTTTCTTGAGAAGAAAAATCTCGATCAGGAAGTGCTCTTCAAATAGAATCAAGATGATCAAAAAGAGTTGATGAGATTGAAATATATTGTCAAAACATTAATGCCAAAGAAGGATTGATTTTGTTTTGTGTAACATTGATCTTTTGTTGAAAAAAATGAATATAAAAGTTATATTTTCAAAATTTTCACATTTGTTTCCTAACTTATTTAGGTATAATATATTCTTCCACCATTCCTTTTTGTAAATCACAAAGGGGGAGAAAGGTATTTAATTGATGTTCAAATATATTTTAATTCAAGGGGAGAAGGTATTTCATTTATGTTCCAATATATTTGTCTTAATTCTCTTATCTTAAGAATTTGTTTGTGCTTTCCAAAAACGGGAATATTGTTGAGTCAAGAGTTCTTTATGAAATTTCTCAATCCTTTCTGTTTTGGAAATCACAAACACATTTTCTTTAATAATTTTTACTACTATAATGTATTGTGTTTAAATTAGATAATAATTGGATTCATATACATTAATATAATTTTTTTGACAAGTCTAATTTTTTTTTACATAAGACCTAATAGATTCTAAGATCAATGAAAATCAGATTAATTATAAAAATTGGAATCCAACAGTTCCTTAAATATGGTTCACTCTAAATTTTGAATCATATTTATACAGTTCCATAAATCTGATTCACTCAAAATTTTGAATCTGATGTACATAGATTCTCAATTATTTCTTCCACATAATTTTGATTCCGATTCTCATAGTTTCTTGAATTTGATTCAAAATATTTCTCAATTCCATTTTTTATAGAAATATTAATCTTATTCACGTTGATTCTTAATTTAGAGTCACTCCGAATTATGAATTTGATTTTCTTTGTTCCACAATTCTGAATCTCAATGATTTTTAATATGATTCTCCATGATTCTTAAATCTGATTCTCTCTAATTCTAGATTCTTATTCTCATCATTTTAAGAATTTAATTTTCATATTTCAAAATATGATTCTCATCTTCCAAGATTTTGATTTTTATTATCATAAGAATCAAATTTCTAATTTTTTTTAATACCAATTAGTTGCTCTAATTACTTATTAATAGTATTAATATAATTGGATTCTTACATATATTGAATTATAATGTCTCTAATGATATTTTTTCATAAATTAAAATGATATTGTCTTATTTTTTGTTTTATGATGATTGTAATTGTCTGTTGTATAGGTCCCTCTAAAAGTTTCATATAAATATGATCATTAGAGAACTAGTTGATCATTGGGCTTCATGCCTATAAATACTCAGTAACTTTATATTATTTTAAAATGTCTCGACAACTATGGGTGTCTATCAGAAATTATTTTTCTCTCATGATACTAGAGTGTGAACTGCATGTTCCATATGTTTGTTTACTTTAATAAAGAGTTTCATTCTTAGAGAATCCTTTTCGAGTTGTCTCTTTATGATTTGATATGGGCGTTCGATTATTTAATCGATGGATTCTAGCTGAAGGAAGATAGAGGTGCCGATTATCTTCTTAATCGATGGATTGTAGGGATAGCAAGATAAAATATTTATTTAATATTTCATGCATCGAGGGATTAGCCTGGTGTGGAGAAGATATAATTTCTTGAACGTTTAAATCAAGGGTATTTTGTCCAATGTTATTGGATTCCCTTATATTTTAATTAATATATTTCATTCTATATTTATTACATGATTTATTACATGTTTCATTAATTATGATTCAATTTATTATCAATTGAATGTGATTCTTATTATACATTTCCTCATTCTATAAACTCTGATTTAAGATTCGATATTCGTCAACATTAATCCTTGTATAAAAAACCTCTTTCTTATTTTCAGTATGATAATCATCATTATCAGAACGATGGTGTTTTTCTTAACCTTCAAAAGAGGGTCTATTAAATCATATTTTGTTAATTTTGTTAAACAAACATTTCCTTAAGGATAAAAATGAATGTTTTGAAACATAGAATTCACCCTCTGTTGTATTTCTCCATCTTGATAAATATTTTGTCCAAAACCATCATCCATTAGGGTTACTCATATTCACCTAATATTTTATCAGATTCAGTGAGAACATGATTCCTTCCAGTTCAATCCATTTACAAAAACCAAAAATCTTACTGTGAGAAATAATTATCATAATATAAAACCACATTATAATGAAAAATAACTTATAGGATGTCTAAATCATGAAACCTTCATTTCAATATGTGAATTCCTAGGATTATCCTCGATTATTAAAAATCATCATCTTCTAAAAACCATTATAATGTTTTGTAAATATTTTTGGAACTTTCAAATCATATCCCATAGGACTGTTAAACTAGGTGTGCAGTAAGGACCATTTTCATGAACTAGGTCTTAGTTGATCCCCAGTCAATAAACCATTTTTCGAGTTATTATTAGTAGGTACCTCTATGATAGATCCACATCCATGTGTAGTATCCAGAATGGGATGCAATTCCATATAAACCACTAGAACTATCCTTTACCATAATTATAGGTCTTGTTACTATACATTGAATCATCCTAATACTTAAACATTGAGACATCCATAGACATACCCATTGAAATATCAGTGGGGATATCAATAATGTTTTCTCATCCTAGTTTCCAAAGTTTAACTAAACCTTTCCTTTTACACCAACTATGGAGGTCGTAGATTCTCATATATTGATATTATATATTTTCAGATGAATATTCAATACATGGCACAATCACATGCTTGAGGACCATAGTAGTATAGCATCTTTGGATAATAGGTTCATAATATTCTAATTTTGGGGAGGATATTCAATATCTCCATATCAATATTCCACTTTAGTACTCTTCACAAACATATCGTACATAAAAATAATCTTCATAACCTAGGGAAAGGAATCAGAAGATATAATGAGCTCAGATTCTCAGTAAGGATAAACAAGGGAGGTATGTGAGAATAAAAATAATATAATGGTATAAAAACATGATCATAACATTTGAAAACCATTCCTTTCATATAAAATATCATAATATTGAATCATGGAATAAATATTTGAAGTTTATAAGACACGAATTATAAGAGAATCAAACAACATGATCCATAAGATCATAAAAACAATATATATATATATGGAATTCACATAAGCTTATAACGTTGTAAAATTTTATAAATAGAGATAGGTTTTCTCTTTATGTAATGTACATGAAATTAATCCCTGACATAAACTTATGGACACGTTATCTGTTCAACGCAAAA
The DNA here is from genome assembly GCA_963277665.1 of Viscum album. Lineage (NCBI taxonomy): Eukaryota > Viridiplantae > Streptophyta > Magnoliopsida > Santalales > Viscaceae > Viscum > Viscum album. Next base: position 1,770,380,631 of record OY728120.1, read on the forward strand.
CAATATAGACATGAAAGACTGGTCTACGCATAACACATTGATCATGTAATTACTTTCATCCATAACATTTCAAACATGTAATCATATTCATGAATAACATTATAAACATGAAATCAGGTTCATGCTTATTATTGTGAACATGTAATCATTTATTTAATAACATATTTACACATGAGTTATTTATCTTTATCCTATTCATTGGATGGAGATATTGGTCACACCCATCACAAAATGAAAATCATACATATGTGATCCACATGATAATAGAACATTCACCATGTAATAAGCCATGAAATGAAATTGTTTTCATAAATTTTTCAACATATCAAAACTTTTGGAAAAGATACATGTTTTATAAACATTTAATAATTTAATCCTAGTATAACCCATGGAAAAAAGTGGGTTTCATAAGAATTTAGTCATGGAATAACCCATGGAAGATGAACGGGTTTCCTAAAAATCTTTTCATTGTAAAACAATCTGAGAAAGAATAAGAATGATATCCTTAGTTCATACCCCCCAACAAATAATCAGTTACATCAATGTTTATTTTCTTATATGGAAAATGATTTTTAATGATCATTTGGAACATTTCTTGAGATATTATGTTTTCATTGAAAATAAATTTTTAAAAATAAAAATTAGCAAAAAAATTGAAAATAATATTCATTAAAAATATACTTGAAAACATATAAATTATTATTTAGAGAAAATAATGGTCCTAATGGTGTAAAATTCTATTCATGTCTTACACGTTAAAACAATTATTCATTTCATCTTTTTGTAAAATCTATATGAGTATTTTATGAAAATTAAATGAATATTACTTTAAAAAGACAATAATAAAAAAAACATTTGTAAAAATATCATTAATAAATAATTTTAATTTTCTTTTAAAATATGAAAACATTTTCAGAAAACAGTTTTTTTAAGAAAATGTTTTTCCAATTAAAGAGGGAAAAATGAATATTTTTATTAAAAAACAAATTATTTTAACTAAAAAATTGTGAAAAAATGGAACAATTACTTTAAAATAACATGAATATCCATAATATAAAACAATTAGTAGGAATTATTGATATTTATATAATAATATTTCAAAATTTGATACATAATCGTAAACAACCCCGATAAACAATGAGATTGTAACATAAATCCATTACCACATCAGTAATCATTTGAATCATAATCCCCATGAAAGAGAGATCATGAAATAGATATGTAATACATACAATTTATAGTATAATAATCATTAAATAAATTCATGGGTATTATATACACAACATAAATGAAATAACTTGGGAATATGACTTATGCCTCACAGAAATAAAATGTGCGGCATAAATCCCATACAACTTTTGTAATTTTTTGAATCTTAATCCCCATTAAATAATAAAATTAAATAAAAAATTAAATATCATTAGAAGAATTATATTTTCGATAAAACATTCCAAATGGCAAGTATATAAATCATATAAATTAAATTAGTGGTGAATTTTAATATGACTCTCAGAAATAAAATAGAAATTAGACATCCCATACCTTAAGTCCCGATTTCGATTATAAATATCAGAACATCCTATAAAATAAATATAAATTTATTATAAATATATTATAGTACCATAATAACATATATTATATCATTTATTATTTACCTATGACCATTTGTTATTATTTTATTACCCATTCCTTTTTACAATCATGTTTTTTGAAGTAACCACTTTGTATTTCGTAGAATTTTTTATTTATTTATTTTGGTTGTATTCCTTTGGTCAGGGTTAAATAATATCTAGAATAATAATTATATAATTGATATTATATTTCGAAAACAATTATAATTTTAAAAACAATCATGAAATAGGTTTTTGATAAATGAATAATATTATGATCATTAGTAGGTTGTACGCATACACGGGTAACATTTCCATTTTCAAATAATCATTAATGAAAGGAGGTAAGTAATAATTTATATTTAAATAATGATAATAATATCATAAATGATTTATTATTTATTTAAATATATTTTTTCATTTCATCCACATTATATGGTGATGAAAATATAGAGTCAAATCGCTTCATGAAAGGAGTATTCCACTCATAAACGAATGTCGTTATCATCATTCAGCGAGTGGAAATGTAAGAAATTAAAAATATATTTTCATTAAATAATTATAAATATGTCCTTAATAAAATAATTTTTTCATTTATATCACATATATTAATCAAATTTATCCTTTTAATGATTAGTGTAAAGTTTTTGTGAAGAACGAATCACATTTTATCACGAGGAAATAGTTCGTCGCACAAATGAATGACATAAACATATCCCATATAGAATAAAATGTAAAAAATATATTTATGATATAATTTCTAAAAATGTATAATAATGTTATCAATATAAATATATATATAAATATATATATATTCAATATCCATCATCATACCCATCCATGAGAGGTGGTAATGAAAAAAATGGCATCGGTTCATGAGGTAGTAGTCCTCCATACACACGAAAAATGATTTCGTAACACATTTGATGGAAGTGGAGGTGGATGTAGGAAATTACATAAACATAAAAAATATACATCTATTTAAGACAATGATATTATTATATCATAATGTTATAATAATAATTTTGTGGTAGGGGTGAAATAAAATAAAAATGTTGGTTTTAGAACATTACCTCTTCCTTGGATAACCATCATAGGTTTTCAAAAAAATCATTCCTAGGATGGGTTCATACCAAAATTAAGGATTATATGGTGATATTAGGATTTTTTTATGTGTTTTATGTAGTTATTATATAAAAAAAAAGGTTTTATAGTGAAAAGATGAGAGGATAGGGGTTGTCGTTTATAAGTGAGGTGTGTGTAAAACATGTTTTTTTGGAATAAAAAATATTTTCCAATGTTTTTCACCAGAAAAATTGTCCAAATAGAGTATTTTTTAGAATAAAAATATTATATTTTTTAAATAATACTATAAAATAGATTTTATAGAAATTTATTGGTCAATTTAAACCAAATATGTTTAGTTTAATCCCCCATAATCCAATTATTACCTTAACTGTGATAAATAATTTTTAATGATTTTACTATTAATTATGGTGAAACAATTTGATTAAATTGATAGATAATATAAATTACGATGATTTAAAATATATAATACATTTTTATAAAATAATTTCATATAAATGAAAAAATATAATTTAAAATTGATCCCACTGACACGATGAGTAAGCGAGTTTCCAGGAGAAAATCTTAAAAAGATTACAAAGTTTTTATATCAAAATTCAAAATAAAAATAACTCAAATGAAATAAATTAGATTAATAGAGTTATTATTGATAAAATTAATAATTTAAATTAATTTAATATTTAATATAAATTTTTAAATTATTTAAAATCCAAGTAGTTTTCAATTAAAAATAATATTTTTCACTATTCATCAAAAAATTTATATTTTCCTAAAATCACCAAAAATTCACCCTGAGGTAATTTTCAATTTTTTTGAAAAATAAATTTAATTTTTAGAATAAAATTTCTAAAAGTTTCAAAAATTATTTTCAAAATATGTTATCAAAAAAGCGACAAATTTTTTTTATAAAATACAATTTTTATAGGTAAAATTGGATTTATTCATACTTATTTTATAGAAAGCAAATAAGATGAATGGTAAAAATTTGATTGAATAAATAATATATTAATTTAATTAAAATTAGTCACCAAGGGTGTTTTTTAATTTTTAGGGAAAATAATGTTCATTTTCATAAATATAGTTTTTCTGGAGAATGATTTACTTTTTTAAAAATTAGTTTTTAATTTTATTTTTAATTAAAAGGTCACCAAAGTTTCAATTTTATATAGACATATAAACCATAAATTTTTAAAATTTAGTTAATCCCATTGATACCCTTCTGTCTATGGGCCGTGAGATAAGTATAATTTTAAATAATAATATTTCAACAGTATAGAATGTTTTTTTATATTAATTATTTTGTGTAACAAAAGCTAAACTCAGTGTTACAAGTAATGAGAAATATAAAAAAGATTAAATTTATTTGAAATAATTTCAAAAAATATTGTGGTGTTACACATATAATAGACCGTATAAACATCAAACATGTCATTATTGTCAAAAAAAATCATCTTATTTCCTTTATTCCAATAAAAATATATAAAATTAGTAATGTAAAAAAAAATAAAAAACCATTATAGAACTGACGAATGACCTGATCCATCTACAGAACCATGTAATCCAACTCGTGCACCTCCTCTGCTCCCATATCCTCTATATTTAAGATATCAACCCTTTATCCTTACCTACACCAAGAATCATATATCTACACATATATAAGTGTTCCCATGCGTTGTGTAAATTGGAACTCATTCTTCCACCACTAATGATGTCCCTAGATAATATTCTTAACATATTATAGTGAATAAAAGAATAATAAATAACAAAAAATCATATTTTATAATAGGATCCACTCATACTCAACCATCCCTAAGTGAAAATTTACTGGCATTATCCAATACCAATGTTGAATAATATATACATAGTCTATCATAAATGATGAATCCTTATGCTTCCAACCATTCCTATTCTACAAAATGTTACACGTCAAACATGATAATATAACTAATTCGAGTCATTCATATCTCCCCACCAACACGTCAGTAGTCAATGTTTTAAACCCCAGGATCCTTTAAATACCATTTCCAACCACTAATCAAAAAGATAAAAAAACCCCAAGATATGATGATAATTGACTTATAAAATTTTCCCATCAACCTCAACATAAACCTAGATCCTCGAGCCCCCATACTATGGTCTCAACTACCTCCAACCATGGACATCTACAGATTGAAACTCCTCCATTTTGATTGTTAGAACCACCCCCCTATAATGCTTAATCTATAGATTCTTCCATAAAAAATGAGTCATACAAAACGCATATTGGGTCATCATCTATTAAAAATTAACCGAATGGACAAAACCCATCAATGATAATAGAATCAAAAATAACATTGGCTACAACAGCAAAAAATCTTTTTCTCAATCCATCGAGTATGTAAATGCCCATAGTAGTGGTTAACAACATTTTCATCATATTAGAGACCCTTTTCTATATATATGATGATCAATATCACCCAAACAATATTGTATAATCCCATCATGTTCCCAAATAACCACATCACTCATCACCAGATATGAAAATTGTTAACAACCAAAAAATATTTGGCCAGGAAACCAATAAAACACGTATCATATAGACAATTCCATACCCATTCTATTCCCATAATTTAATATAGGATAATTCCCTTGGAATACACTAGGATCAATACAAATCCTATATGGTTCCATTCCTAATGAAACATAAATAAATGAACTTTTTTTTACTTATGATGCATACATAACACATTGATAACTCCATAACTAGTTAGGCACTATCTACCTGGAGTTAGTATGTATCCACACATTAAGAACCTCTGGCCAAAAAAAACAATTGGATGATTTTCAAAAATCTACTAATACCCATATTTTATGAAACCATAAAATAATATAAAATAAAATGGTTATGACAGTAAAATAGATAATTGCGGAATTTTTTCATTACTCGTAGCTCATCCGTAGGATGAACAAATCCAAATATTTATAAAAAACATGGGAGATCTCTAAAAAATGAACAACGAATGATAGGAAAGGTATTCCCATACTTATCTTCACCAAAATGGACTCAAAATATTTGCTTTAATTCTTATAATAAAATTAAATTAAATTAAATTTCCACTATTTTAAATTTCTCAAGGACAGTCATGATGTGGACATAAAACTTCATGAGTGAAGAGACCTCTATAAGCACCACTCATGGTGTGATCCTCATTTTTGTTGTACAATGTACATACCTTGGATCCTCTGCATCGTTTTCTAGTGTTACATTTGTAACATCTCATTTCTTGTACCTATAGAGACTGTTTAATTTTTTCATTTATACAAAATATATATATTACATGAAAAAAATATTTTATTGGTCTAAGGAAATGAGATACATAAATGATCATTACTTTAGATTTAAAATTGAATATATATCATCTGAAGACATAAAAAATTATTACATCTCATTAATAATAAACATGTCATGCATTGTAATCTTTAATGTTTTCTTTTGAAATGATAAAAAATAAAATTTTGGGATCACAAATGATATGTAAGGAGTATCATGTATGAAAATATAACATAATATAAGCATGGAATACATAATATTGGGGTAATTAATAGATAACTATATAAGTGATAACATGAAAATAATATATCATTTGAGAATATAATAGTGGAAAATAAATCACATGGATAAAAATAATTGATCTCATAATACAATATATCATAAACATATGGTCAAGGCCATGTTCCAAGACATCAAATATAAACTAGTTAGGCATACCCCAAATACTCAACCTTGTTCACCTTATGATATCTACCAATTCATCAAGGGTCAATATAATCCTCAACTCCCAGCCATCATATAATATGTCCAATGCCTCAAACATATGAAGATAACAGATAAACAATAGAAGTCAAATTTTTACCTAATATAATTCACACATAATGATGGATAATTAATTTATATCAATCTATAAATAAATAACAGATATAAAAAATAGAAATATTTCCCCATTCAATGTACTAATATTGACATCTAGGTTAATTTTTAATAATAAAATAAGAAACTATAGGATATTCAAAATGAAATGATAAGTAACCTTATCAATGGAATTATAAAATTGTAGTGGTGTATAGTTCATTCATATTGAATGAATACGAACTATAAATATTCATTTATTATAGTATATCGTAATGGTATGATACATAATCAATGAAATAAGAACACTATTAAAAAATAAAACCATGTTTGACACCTATTTGATACACATATAGGTTATAACATTTCCTTAGGGAATGACTTCGATATTAGTCTTCATTGATGAAAATGGTGAACTTGTGAAAAAATTATATTTTATCCACTTAGGACCCTATATAAACACCACTACCAGCATCAATATAATACTTCCTATGAAAATATCACATATTAGAAATAATGCATCCACAATACCTCAAATACATTCCATACATTAGGATTCAGATAATGGAGTTTATGGGTATGAAATTTTTTGATCATTATAATGTATTTTAAAGGTGGCATAATTCAATGGAAATATTATAACTCATTAATAATGAAATAAGGAATTTATAATAATGAATCATAATAAAATTTCATATTGAAAAGAAACTGTAATATGAAAGGATTAAATAAAAATAAAAATAATATGATATTAGGAACCCTTAACATGAAAAGTAAATTTTTAGAGATTAAGGAGGAGAACCTTAGAATCCATGAAACTCATTCAAGGGGATCTATGGAGAAAAAATGAGAGTAGAACCATGATCACCAATTTTGGAGTGAAGATTATAGGGTGGATGTGTGGGTATTTTTAGAAAATGAGAGATATATTTCCGATAATTTATTAAACAATTTCCCTTAGCTTGGGTAAAATTATGAACAATTTAATAATACATTGTATATATGCTTAAAAATTTAATTCCTTCAAAATTATAACCTTCTATTCTTATCATATTATACTATTAACATAAACATTTACCTAACTTAGAAATTTATGAAAAATTCACAACTGGAAATTTTCAGTGTGATTATTTCAAATTTAATATTTTTGTATAGAAATAAATTTCTATATATTGTTATATATATTTAAAAATATATCTCTTGTTCATTTTCAAAATCATGTGTTTGGTGGAAAAAATGTAAAAACGTTTTCTTCTAGTGTTTTTTTATTCTAAGTCACATGTGTGTAATTATATTACTATTAATTGATTTAAATAATTTTTTAATAATTATTAGTTATATTGTTATCAAATAATTGTATTCATTTTATTAAACACCTACATGGATAACCGATGAATTACTATAATAATAGAGAGATTCTAAACATTCAGATTTTAATGATTATTTTCCAATGATCAGATATAAATGATCATATTGACCCACATGTATACACTTAGAATATAATAATATCATTCATATCCTTCTCTTAGTTCATATACCATATTTATTCCATTGATTACTATATTCTTCAAAATAAAAATATATTGTATATATTTTTCATTCATTTTAGAGTATGATATTCTAGGGATCAATATTATGGGATTTCTTTTTATTTTTATTGGATTAGTTTCACTAGTTTTGCCCATTATTTTGTATATGATTTTATAGTTTTGTGTCATAAAATTTAATATACCCCTATGGTAAAATAATAGAATGTATATTGTACAATAATTTTTATGACGAAGTATTTATTCATTATATTTAAATCTAGTTTCATACATTATCCTCTGTTAAATAATTTTATCCTTAAAATTTATGGTGTAAATCAATCCATAAACAAATATAGGTAATTTTTCTTCATTGTTTCCTCAAGATATCATATTTCTTCCTCTAACTTGTGATTCCTGTATAGTAAATTCACAATTAAGGTTGTTTATTTTCATAATAATTTATCTTTACTGTCAATAATCAAGAAAAGAACTTTATTATATGAAAAATTAGGCTCCAACCCTATTTTCTCGGGTGGGGGGGAGTACATGTGTTGGGTCTAACATACACTTCATTGACATCAAAACATAGAATACCAAAATGTACATTAGAATGATTTTTCAATATAGAAAAACTATGAGTCACATATCCTTTTCTCTATAAAATTTATAATGATCTAATATACCACAAAATTATCTTACTTTTCATTTGAAAAATTATAAATCCTTTCCAATGAAATAATTTCCAGAAGTAAGGATCTCCTTCATTAAATTACAATAACATCATTCAATTATCAGTTTAACTATTTATATTTCTTTGATCTACCATGATATGATTATATGGTGTTCACAATTTCTCAATTGTATCTTCAATAGGTTCTTGACCCAATATTTTTTTTCTAATACATAATACAAATAGGTTAGAGTTCTAAAACATTTCAAATACATTTCTGTATATAGATAAATTTGTATAATTGAATGGAATATATTTTTTGTATCAAAATTCCATAAGAGGAATGTAATGGTCCTATATCCACTGGAATTCAAGTGAGAATTACTTTTCATGTCCAATATGGTTTGGATTTTCCTTTCAGAGTGTCTATTTTTTTAGGATTATACATAATGCTAAAATGAATCTTAGTGTTCATATGATATTAAATAAACATATAAAACATTAATGTTAAAGTACATATATGATTATATAAAATTGATAATGGTGCACCATTAAGTTTCACGAAGTCACTGATATAGAGCATTGAAATACTTTCAAAATATATATCTTCCATTATTTTTATGAAATTATTAGACTTCATATATTGATCCATAAAGACCTGTATAGAATCATTCATCTTATATGTCTTAGGGATTGTGTTAACAATGTCCATTATGAAATTATTCAACTGAAACATTGGTTTAGAGATAGGTTTCATGACACACATGGAAATTTTTCTTGTAGCCTTTATTTTTTGGAAAACTGAACATCATGATACAAAGTAATTAAGTTCTCGATTGCTATTTTTTCACCATAGTTCACTCTTACATATCTCTAAATATTGTCACTACTTAGTTGTATTGAGAAAATTTTGATATGACCTTCAAACAGATATTTCCAAATTATCTTACATATTAATGGTACACATAACCAATTTCCAAAATTTAACACAACATCTCCATAGAGGAAGTATTTTAATATCCCATTTTTCATGAATTTATATTATTTTGGGAACTCTTGTAATATTATCGATACATATTCAACTTCACTAGTAAATTTGATTTAATAATTATATCAAAAATAAATTACACTCCACCTCCATGTTAATGTTTACAACCAATTTTACTTTGTGGATAAACATTAAATCTTTTTTATATCATCACCATAGATAAAAGATCATTATCCTTTCTACTCAATTAATCTTCCACACTTTTTTCTATCATAGGGTGCTATTTTTCTAAAGAATCATATTCATTGAGTACATAAAAAAAAAATATTTTATCTCATATTTAGATATTTCATGTCAATATACACTTTAAACTCTTTTAGTCAATACGTTGGCACTAAAATTCTTTTGGATCTTTCAAAAAATCAATTTTAAAGAAGGAAAAACTGAATACAATCGAAAAAATCCGTTTTAAGACTATCTAGTATGGTGATTGAAAAATTCAAAACCTTTGCACAAAACTTCAATCTGTGTACAAATATCTTACTCACTTAAGGTGATGGTATTTTCCACCTCTTCCTCCAAGGATGAATATAAAAAAAGTTTTCACATGATATAAATAAGGGTATTTTGCAAGAAATGGATGATGGGAGCAACACCCCCATCTTACATGCCAGTGGTGACATCAAATATAGTATCTTTCACGCATGATGTACCATGTTGAGGCCTAATATTTAACTAAAATCATCTTATATATCTACCATCTTCCACACCCATCACCAATGATTATGTCTATAAATAGAATCATACCCCCTTCATTGGGGTGAACCGTTAGAATATGATGCATCACCCTGTTGTATGTAATACCAATAGTCTATGACATAACAGAAAATTGAACAATCAAGGTATATACTCTTTCACAAAAGGATCCTTGTTAGTCCACAATTTATTGGTCCCACAGTTGAGTAATTCTCACCCAACCCAATTCAACTAATGTAAATTGTCCATAAAGACACCTCAGGCATGAAACCTCGACCTTGCATGAAAAGTTCAATCTTACACATACCACTTCATTGAGACACTATTTCATTCCCTTATGTTAGAGGACCAGGCCCATGAATCCTTTTTGTGAAAAACCAATACCTAGTGTGCACCCCTTTAAACTAGCATATAACAATTTCATGGTCCCTCATGTGATGTCCCATTTGCATCTAGTGCATGTGTTTCCATATCTATTTCATCTCAACATAGGTGTCATAATCAAAATTAATTAATTTCATAAGGACTGTAACATGGACCTCATGAGAAACCACTATTCTCATCAGCGTAACCTGTAGGTTAAAAATCAATGACCCACTAAAATTGGAATAAGCATGGTCATATAAGCCTTAATGGTATCGAGTGAGTCCTCACACATCCGAGTTGCATGACATAAAATGGATTCCTTACACATCCTAGTTGTGAGATGTTAAGATGAACAACAACATCCTAAACTCATGATGTAAAAGTGTAGACTTACCCAGTGTGATGAACATTGGATTCCCTATACATGGTCATCAGGGGATGCCACCTCCTCCCACTTGGGGACACATAACTTTTATACAGGGAAACCACCATGCGTAAACCATACTAACCCAATAAAAAAATCACATTATGTTCCATCTAATACTAACATGGAATGAGATCCTCCTCAGGTACCTCCCACACATAATCCCTGCTCACATCATTATTTCTCCGAGCACCACCCCAACATCTATCCACTACCAGAAAATTGGGATCATGTGAACTTCTGATATACTACTTCCTCTTATTTATCACACAAAGAAAGACTCAAGTGAGCTTAGGGTTAGTGGTGACCATGAAATAATCATGATCCCAGACATTACTTGGATATCATCATGAGTGTAATACCAAACAACCATACTTGATTGGGATGCATTCATATGTAATCCCCAACCACATGATCCTCTGAGACGCCTCCTTAAGTGTAAGCCCCATCTTATTCCAAACTATGTTGGATTTGATTCCAAAAAAACTAGGATACATGGGAAGCCTCCTTGAGGGATAAACCCAAAATCTATATCCACATACACCCTCAGTTTCTCTAAGGCACATCCAATATAGGATCATTCCCATCCCCTAAGAGACCACATACCCACCAGGTCCCTTGAGAAGCTAAATGCAGAAGCCCCACACAAACTCTAACCAATATAAATACTATTGTAATGGTAATATTGCATGTGTAATCCCCAAACCACCCTCATCAATTGTCACATCATGAAGTGAGCTTCCTTAACACATAATTCTAAACTGCATTGACTGTTCATGTCACACAACCAATAACAGATGCATCAAACTACATGGGTTTTAATCTTTGTCATCTAAATATGTTACGTATAACACCTCCATGAGGTCCAATCTCAACAAATGGTAAAAAAATTAGGATCTCTTTCCAAGGGATGTATCTCCCTAATCCACCCCAAGGGGTGCTCCAATTGGAATTCATGGTGTGCCACATTCCGTTTATGGGACACACCTCCCAGAGCTACCCCACGAGATGTTCTGATCCATACACCAATAAAACATAATGGTGTGACATATTCCATTTTTAGGAAACACCTCCTGAATCCACCTCCATGGGGAATTATAATCCATCCATCAGTAAAAATTTAGGGTGCAACATATTCCCTTTATGAGACAACCCTTATAGATATGCTTCCATGGGGAGTTCTAATACATCAATCGATATACCTTAAGGGTTTGAAATCTTGTCTCTATGGAACAGACCTCCCAAATCAACCCTCAGATGGAACTTTAATCTGATCCATTGGTATTATTTTTGGAAATCACTCTTTGGGATGCACCTTCTTGATCCACCTCTACAAGGAATTAAGATCAATCTTACATGTCTCCATAAGATGATATACTCATTACCTGATCCATCTCAACCAAAAAATCCTATTAGTCTCCCGTGGATTTAGAAAATGTGATAAAACCAAACACATAACCTATATATATGCATGTAATTCTTGAGAAGAAATATTTGAAAGATTTTTTCCACTATCTTCAACTACCTTATGAAAAACACGCGATGCCTGATGTCAAAACACTTTGAGAAAATAGTCTCTTAGAATTTGTTACATCATGATCGACATAAGATGCCCATGGTTACACCCCTAAGATGCATCAAATGAGATTCCCTATTAAGAGTAAGAATAGAGATAAATAATTTTACCCACATCCAGAAAAGCATGTGATTCCCTACGTGACTACTCTATTCACAATGGTCACTTTTTTACCCAGACAGAAATAGTGCTAAGATAAAATTAGTTTAATTAACTAGATTCAATAAATATATGGCACTGGAAATGAGTTCCACCATCTTTAATAAACACTATGATATAGAAATAGAATTAATGGTGAGTTCCCAGGAGGAATCAATAAAAGGAGGAGCCAAAATCCCATCATCCTATTTTGATCAGGGTGAATACATCAATATGGAAAGTGATGAATGTTTCAAAACATTAGAAAGTGGGAATTCAGGGTAACATGATTATGTAGTGCATGAAAATACATGTTGTAGATTAATGGCCACTCCCTGATGAAATCATTAGAAAGTAAAATGGTGAAACTAACCTGAAACTATTCACCAAAATATGGGGTCTCGTAGCATCCCAAACATCAGCAGATTATCATGCCATTAGATTCAGGCATCTTGTGCTAGGCCCCACTAAAAAAATGGTGGGATCAATATGGAAATAACTAGAAATTGGGGTAGAAAATCTTTGTGATTCTTGTATCTATGACATCGACATCATCGATCCCTCTCGGTTTTTAGAATATTGCAAGAAGTTGTTGCATTTGACTTCTATTTACTTACATCTATAATAATGAATGAATACACATTACTTAAAGAACCCAAGCTATAGGAAACCAACAAACCAATTTTTACAGGTTCCAGGGTAGGAGAAATGTTAACCTTAAAATCCTACACAACACCACCTCTACCATGACCACCAACACGTCATTAGATACTAGGCTCCCCTTCCACATATCAACCTCTAAAATCATATAGAATGGGGTGGTGGACACCCTCATATGTTGGGATGAGAAATAGTGTGTAATTAACACAAGGGATATAGATCTCAGGGACCTACAGGTGTCAGTAACTAACCAACACCACTTCCCACAAGGGACACATATGTAGAAACTACTGCACTTGTAACACCCCAAGATTTCATAGTACGTTAAATTTTGAAAGTAATTTAATAGCATGCACTACATGCAACACTGAGTTCAACCGCGCCATGACTTACCAAAACTAGCCGTTCAATAGAGGTTATGTATAGTATTAACTGAATTTTGAACTATATATAATCCCTGTAATTTTAGAATCAATATTATGAGCTTCTTAGACATAATGTAAGAACTAATTTTTTTTAGATAAAAGATGTATTTTTGAAAAAATGAACTTTTACCACCTTTTAATGGTGAACCATTTTTAATCAAATATTTGAATCTTTTATATATTCAATTTGAAAAAAATAATCTTTTTCTATATAATCAAGACATAATAATTTTGTTTCAATAAATTTTGGTGTTTTTCTGATAAATTTCATATTTGGGTGAGTAGTGAAAAATAATATATTTTACCTGAAATCAACTTTTTTAATAAAAATAATTTATAGTGTTAAATTATACATTTTAATGGTTTGGAAGTATAAATAGATTATATATTTACCATTTAATCCAATTATGGTCATTTTATGTAATTTCACTTTGAGATTGGACATAAACAAGTGTCAATCTTTTGATAGTTATTATTTCTTAAAAATACGCCTTTTGGTTTTGAGAATAGAAATTAATATTAAATTAATAAATGAAACTTATATGTTTTTTATTTGTTAAAATATACTTCATTTGTGAATTCATAATATCTAAATAAGCTTAGGTAAATTTTTGGTATTTTTCTGAAAAGTTTCAATTTTGGAGGAATAGTGAAAAACACTATGTTATTGTTTAAAATAGACTATTTATTTAAATAATTATTTTTTTATTTAAATTTATTTTAGGTAAAAATAAATACATAATACCTACATATGTTCAATTTAATTCCTTGGAGTCATTTTTTAATAATATTAGATATATAAAATTTTATTGAACGTTTCACCGTCTTTTAACCACCTCCTAGGAGAATTTTCAAATTTGCATAAAACTTAATTTTCCACTTCTATGAGTGGAATTTCAAAAATAAAAGATAAGATGTTGATATCATTTAGAAAAAATTTGTTCATGAAGATAAAAATAATTTCTGGTGAATAGTATCGTTTTACTTTTATTTACCACGGTTATCAGTAAAAAAGGGTGTTTAAGGGTAAAAATGATATTATTATTACACTAAAACTTGTACTAATTCTATTTGATATGTGTAAGTCAACCAGAAAAAACCTTAGATATATAATAAGATACTTTAGGTCCACTGTGATTAGATTTGGACATTTATTATTATTTAATACAAAGAAGAGTTAAAAGAGTAAAAATCAAAGATTAATAACTAAAAGATTTTTAATATATGTTTATACATAAGATAAGGAAGACTATTAATATTAATTCGAAAGATAAAAATACTTCCTAAATAATGGTATTTTATTTATAATTTTTATACATTAAATAATTAAATTTAGTTACTACACATTGATGATGCCGTAATTTTAATATTAATGAATCATAAAAATTGTTGACATTATAAATATCCTAATAAATTTAATTTGAGACTTTTTATAAATTATACTAATTTTCTAGGTTATTATGAAATTTTAGGTTTGGTTAGATCAATTGGTTTCGAAGCAATCATGCTTTTATGATTTTAACAAAAAAACAAATACCAAATTATTTCAAAATTGACATAAAATAGTTTTTAAAACAAATATCAAATTATAAATTTATATAATAGTTCTAAAAATCAAAGTATCTACCAAAAAAACATATATAATAATATATATGACATTAATGAACCTATTGGGGTTCTAATGGCAATTTATAGTAAGTTTATTAACCATATAATATAAAAATATAATGATACATGATAAATGTCAAACTATTTAACTAAGAGATAAATCTAAAAGTTAAGGTTAATATGGTGACCTAAACCTGTATAAAACCTATTTTTGAGTGTTTGTTGTACATAACCACCTTAAACATTAAATAATTCATTTTGAATCCATTATAAACCGAATATGAATTTATTATAAAATAATATATTAAGTTTTTCCTAAGGTGCCCCTCACCCCTCTAATATGGGGCACTTCCCATTCTCTCAAATTCACACCTCAAAAGCCATTTGGCTCAGCTAAACCATACCCAAATATCCTAAAAAATATCCTACCTTCATCTTAGAGGCTGTAATTTAGTCCTAAAGCCAACCTATGGAGCCCTTTTGATCAAATCAAAATGAAGAACTCGAAGAAGTGGTAATGATTTCACCACCCTCTATCAGGTTCTCTTAATCTTCCACATACACTTTCTTTGTTGATTCAATTATTAAATAATAACTCTATTATATTCTATATAATATGATGTTATTATAAATATGGAACAAATATATTCATTATTCTATCCATCTTATGAATGATAATGTCACCATGTGTGTGTACGTACGGCTTTCCGTCTCCACGTCGTGGTGTAATTTCTAATTCAATAGTATGTTATTTGGATGGATATAATGATGAGTAATATGTATATAAATAATGAAAATAACATGATAATTTCTCTGTAAAATTTATATACCATCCAATTCCACACTTATAAGTAAATTATATTGTCGCTCGTCCGTACGTACGGATTACCGTCTCCACGACGCAATGAGATTCATTTCCACAGTCACCATTCATCGACGATTATAAAAATATATATTATTAATAAGTTTTTAATATATGAAATAATAATGAGATATGATATATATAAATTTATATACATATATTTACTTACATATATATTATTCACTTAGTATCTCTCAATATGATAAGAAAACAGAAACCTCATTTATGTTTACCTATAGACTAACGTCTCCATAAACGGTGTTTTTCATATCATATATATGTCTACTATAAATATTTATATTCTAAATATATATAATATATAAATAATGATATATATTCTTAATTTATTTAAATATTTATCTAAGTGATACAATCAAGATTTAGAAGTTAAAACACGTTCGATAAAGAAAGCGATTATTACCCGAAATGTTAATTTAACATGGAAATTATTATTAAATGGGTAGTATAAATTCATAAATGAATCATGTAAGATATAATAAATATTAATATGGTTCAATTATAATTTAATAACATACTAATATCTTCATACATAAGGTTAAACATACCCTCGACTAACGGTAAGTGCAAGGTAAGGGTTAATTCTTCAATCTCGTTATTAACCGAGATTGTTTATGTGTATGTATTTACCGAGAAATTTTTATAATCCATTTCCATTTTTCCTAAAAATGATTTAAAAATAAATATTTTAAGGATTTTTGAAAGGTAATATTTATCAAGATCAGAATTTTAAATTTTTAAATGATTTATTATTCTAAATCTTTTCAATTAATGTCTATGTTTTCAAAATTATTTTAAGGATTTATTTATAATGACATGAATTTTTTCAAATGATAATAATTTTCAAAAGTTTCAATGTGGTATGGGATAATTTGATTAAAAAATATCTTTTACATTACTTCCTTTATAAATGTGTGACTTTTAAATGATTTTACGAAAATGATATTTCTCTCAAAAAGTTTTACTCATCATTCTCAACTGTGTCAGCATCCTTTACTGGATATTATTTTTGATTGAGGTTGATTTATTATAATTAAATATTCCATATTGTACTAAATTTTTTGTGATATTTTTGACTGTGGATGTTCTATTTTTATACCATTCATTGTTTATGATTAATTTATTGACATTACATATGCTAGTTTTAAAACGAATGTTTATGTTATGTTTCAACCTTTTCATATGAGGAATGTAATGGACTTAGTAAGTGACGGGTGGAGCCCTCTATAGCTCCTTGATGCAACGGTAGGTCTCATTACAAAAACTATTGTCTTGGCATAAGTCCTTGATAAAAAGTTTATTTGTAGTCTTGGCACAAGGCCTTGACTATGTGGAAATGATGTCCGACGTTAGGCATTCCCTCGTTATGAAATTATTTATAACATGTGATTATTCAACGAGTATAATATCCATGTGCATGTTTAAATGTTAATATTTTATTTATTTTTTCCATATTATGTTAAAATTTATTTTTAAAAAGGCTTTTGTTTTTATCAAACATATTTCTTTAAATGTTTATATATTCCGCTAAATTATTTACCCTTATTTGGCATCTGAGCTCACCCCTTTCATATGTTTTATTTTCCCAGGATTCCAAGAAATGTATCATGATTGATATGAAGGGTTATGATAAAGGGAAAAATGGAGTTCTCAAACAACTATCTATGTTGGGTTTTATGTTTGAAATTGTAATGTAAAGTTATTTTATGTAATCTTTTTTCAAGACTGAAAAATTGATCGGTCCTTCGGGACGCGATTCCTTGTAATCATGCTAATGTATTTAAATAATGTACTAGTTCTAGGTAACTGTGGTCGAGGCATTATAGTTGGTATTATAGTAAGTTTAGAAATAACCATGGAAAATATATTTGGATAAACTCTGATTAGAACACATTACCCTAAGATTGACTTTGAGGATTTGTATAGAAGAACATCCTAGAATTTTGGTAATTTAGAGATTTTTCCTGTTTTCCAAGAAATTGCATCCCTTTCTGGATATGAACAGGTAGAGGTGGCTCTGGAAGAGATGTACCAAGGGGTAAAACCCAAAAACACTACATTGAGCTAGACTCAAATGGGAACTGGTGCACGATAATGGGCCTTGCAGCACTCTTGGTTATGACACTCTCGAGGGATATGCTATGGATAATTATCATTTTCTATTCAAATAATTATGAAGGATTTACGAGTATATACATCCTCAAATAAAATATTCTTATGTATTATATCCATAAAATTTTCAATTTACGTTAGTTATTCTACATGTTTGGAATTATTCATTTCAATTCATAAAATGACATAGTGTATTATATTGTATAGAAATGGATTCCAGTAGAAGGAATGTGAACTCTAGTAATACATATGATCCAAAGAGTAAGAAGGATCACATCATTCACGGCACTAAGCCACCATTTAGAATGTAAATAGTCTCCTATGTATTCAAAACATATGAAGAAATTGTATGATGTGTTAATAAGATATGTAAATAATTCTATGAGTCATATGGCTTTGAAGGGAAGTAAGAGATGAAAAGGATGGAAGAGAGAAATATGGATAAAGGGAAGAGGAAAAAGAAGGATTTTACGATACGTGATAAACGTCGAATGAATCACCTTGGTAAATTCATGATGGTAATGAATGTTTTTTATAAGTGAGGATAAAAGGAACACCAATTATGTGATTGCAAGGGTAAGAAAAAAGTTTCAAATGTACAATGCTTCATCAACACGGAGTTGGGACACAACGCGAATATATTTCCAAATCATCAGAGTATACCCCAAATGTTGGTATTGGATAACAATCAAGTTATGATACTACCAAAGATAAAGAGGAATAATTTATAGTTCTTATGATTTTGTTAAATTATTTTGTCATTTGTGTGTTCTATCAGCGATGTAATGGTTATATAAATTATGGAAATAAATAAGGATTGTACCACAGAACTATTTCATTGGCAATTTTAGATTATATGGTCATGATAATAAGGTAGTGATTTTGGAATAAGAGATGGTTGATTTGGATAAAGTATAGTGGATATTCTTGACTATATAGGAACTAATTAATGGTTTGTTTATTACATGATTGGTGGAATATTAAAAAAATTTGGATATAAGTAATATATACAGTATTATATAAAAGATAAGAAAGCATGAATATAATCAACAAGGTTTTATGGTAATTCAGGGTGATACCATGTTTAAAAATAGTACATGATGAAGGTGTTCACATGTTATTACATAGAAAAATGGATCTTCATTGTGTTTAACTTCCTTATAAATTTTGGATTGTGAGATACGATCGATGTATTTTGGATTAGATTAAAGGTTGGAATAGATTATGTTTTAAAATGGATATTTTTGTTAAGGTTATTTTTGGATTGTTTTAAAAAGGACAACAAGCAGACCGTGTGACAATCTGTCATGACAAAAAAAAGATGTGGGAATCGAACCCACACCATAGTTCGATTGGGATTTATCGCCTACCACTGGACTACATGACGTACCTAGACGGTATAATCTAGTCTTTTAAAGGATCTGATAGGTGAATTATAAATTCATTATTTTTGGAACCCTATACGATTGGGATAAATAGAATATTTTTTTGAAATATTTTGGAGTGAATGATGAGTTTGTGGTAGGAATTAGTTACATGATGTAACTCTACTTGTCAAGTATATACATATATATATATTCCCTCTTATTAAGATTAAATTTTATTAAACCAATTTCTGATATTAGTTCTCCACAAATGTATTTTCTATTTTCAACCATTTATTTTTGAAGAACAATTTCAAATTGTGAGAACGCATTTTATTTAAGTATGGAATAATGTAACACACAATAATTTCATAGTATTTTATTTCTTTATAGTAATTCAATAACTTTCACTACACGCAACACCGAGTTCCAACACACCACGACATACCAAAATATTTGTTCAAAAGCAGTTATGAATAGTATTAACTGAATTTTGAACTATATATAATCCTTGTAATTTTAGAATTCATACTATGAGTTTCTTAGACATAATGTAAGAAATAAATAATTTTTTTCAGATAAAAGAAGTATTTTTCAAAAAATGCAATTTTAACTCCTTTTAAAGGGGAACCCTTTTTAAATATAATATTTAAAACTATTATATATTAAATTTGACAAAATATACTTCTTCATTATAATCGGGACATAATTATTTAGTCTTAATAAATCATTGGTGTTTTTCTGATAACTTTCATATATTGGTGAATAGTGAAAAATACTATATTTTAACTAAAAACAACTATTTTAATCAAAATAATTTATAGTGTTAAATTATAAATTTTATGGATTTGGAAGTATAAATAGATTATATTTTTATCATTTTATCCAATGATGGTCAGTGTATGTAATTTCACTTTAAGATTGGACATAAACATGTGTCACTCTTTTGATAACTATTGTTTCTTAAAAAAACTCTTTTTGGTTTGGACAATAAGAATTGATTTTAAATTAATAAATACAACTAAAATGATTTCAATTTGGTAAAATAGACTTCATTATTGAATTCAGAATATCAAAATTAGCTTAGGGTGATTTTTTGGTATTTTTCTGTAAACTTTCAATTTTTGATGAATTGTGAAAAACAGTGAGTTATTGTTTAAAACTGACATTTAATTTAAATAATAATTTTTATTATATAAATTTATTTTAGGTCAAAATAGATACTTAATAACTATATATGTTCAATTTAAATCCTTGGAGTCATTTTTTAATAATATTAGATATATAAAATTGTATTGATATTTTCACCGTCTTTTACCCACCTCCTAGGAGAATTTGAAAATTCACATAAATCATAATTTTACCTCTTCTGTGAGTGGAATTTCAAAAATCCGAGATACATGGTTTAAATTAGTAAGAAATATTTGGTTCAATAAGATAAAAAGAATATTTGGTAAATAGTAACTTTTTTACTTTTATTTTCCACGGTTAAAAGTAATAAAGGAAATTAAGGGTAAAAATGATATTATTCTTACCCTAACACAAGTCTTAGTTCTATTGGATAAGTGTAATTCGACCAAAAACAACCTTAGGAATAAAATATGATCGTTCAGGTCAAATCGGATTTGATTAGAACATTTATTATTTTTTAATTCAAAGAAGAGTAAAAAAGAGTTAAAATCCATGTTTAATAACTAAAACATTTTTAATATAGGGTTATACATAAGATAAATTAGACTATAAATATTCAAGATACAGATAAAATTATTTCCTACATGATCGTATTTTATTTATAAATTTAAGATATTATATAATTAAATGTATTTATGACATAATGATGATGCAGTAATTACCGTATTATTGAAGGATTAAAATAATTGACATTATAAATATTTTAATAAATTTAATTTGAGAGTTTTTATAAATTAAACTAATTTTCGTGGTTATTATGACCTGTTAGGGTTGGTTAGATCAAATGTTTTTTGAATTAATCATGCTGTTATGATTTTATCAAAAAAACAAATACCAAATTGTTTCAAAATTGAGATAAAAAAGTTATAAAAAAAATATGATATTATTAATTGATATAATAGTCCTAAAAATATAAGGATTAGCCAAAGTGCTCATATAATAATATATATGACATTAATGAACCATTTGGTGTTAGATTTTCATTTTATAGTATGTTTATTAACCATATAATATAAAAATCTAAAGAGACACGTTAAATGTCAAACTATTTAACTAAGAGTTAAATCTAAATGTTAAGATTAATATGGTGACCTAAACCTATCTAAAGCCTATTGGTTGAGTTTTTTTCGACCCATACACTCCTTATCCTTTAAATAATTCATGTTGGAGGCATTATAAATCTAAAATGAATTCATCATAAAATAACATATCATGTTTTTCTTGTGGTGCCCCTCACCCCTTTTATAAAAGGGAACTTCTCCTTCTCACAAATTAACACCTCCAAAGCTATTTTTCTCAGCAAAACCCATCCCAAATACCCTCCAAACTATACTACCATCATCCTAGAGCCGTTACTTTGGTCAGAAATCCAACCTACGGATCCCTTTTGATCAAATCAAAAGGAAAACCCGAAGAAGAGGTAGTGATTTCACCCCACCTCTTTCATGTTCACTTATTATTCCACTTAATCATTATTTGTTGTTTCAATTATAAAATAATAACTCAAGTATCTTATATATACTATGATGTTATTATAAATATGGAACTACTATATTCATTATTCTATCCATCTTATGAATGATAATGTCACCATGCGTGCGTATGTACGGCTTACCATCTCCACGCCATGATGTAATTTGTTATTCAACAATATGTTATTTGGATGGATATAATGATGAGTAATATGTATATAAATAAAGAAAATAACATTATAATTTCTCTATAAAATTAATATACCATCCAATTCCATTCCTTTAAGGAAATGATATTTTCACTCATTCATACGTACGGATTACCGTCTCCATGATGAAATGAGATCCATTTCTACGTTCACCATTCATCGAAGATTATAAAAATATATATTACTAATAAGTATGAAATATAGAAATATTATTTATACTATATAGATATTTATTTATATTTATATATATGTACTTACATATATCTTATTCACTTAGTTCCGTTCAATACGATATGAAAACAAAAACAGCATATATGCGTACCTACGGACTGTCGTCTCCATAAACGTTGTTTTTCATTTCATATATATGTCTATTATAAATATTTTTATCCAAAATATATATGATATATAAATAATTTTTTATATTCTGGAAGTATTTAAATCTTGATCTAAGTGATACAATCAAGAGTAACTAGTTAAAACATGTACGATAAATAAAGTAATTATTACAAGAAATGTTAATTCAACATAGAAATTATTATTAAATTGGTATTATAAAGTCATAAATGAATCATGTATGCTATCATAAATATAAATATGGTTCTGGAATAATTTAATAACATACTACGATCATCGTACAGAATTTTAAACGTTCCCTTGACTAATGGAATGTCCAAGGTAAGGGTTAATTCCTCAATATAATTATTATGCAAGATTGTTTATGTGTAAGTATTTACTGGGAAATTTCTATCATCCATGTTAATTATCATTAATAAAAATGATTTAAAAATGAATATTTTATGTATTTTTGAAAGGTAATCTTTATCAAAATCATAATTTTAATTGTTTTAAATATCTATCTTTCTAAATCTTTTTAATTAATGTCCATGTTTTCAAAATGATTTTAAGGGTTTATTTGTATGGACGTGAATGTTTTGAAATGATAATTCTTTTCAATTGTTTCAAAGTGGTATGGGACACTTTGATTCAAAAATATCTTTTAAATGACTTCTTTTATAAATGTGTGACTTTTAAATTATTTTACAAAAAGGTTATTTCTCTCGAAAAGTATTACTGATTATTTCCAACTATGTCAGCATCCTTTACTGGATATTATTTTTGATTGAGGTTGATTTATTATAATAAAATCTTCCATATTTTATTGAATGAGTTATGATATTTTTGACTATAGATGTTCAATTTATATACGATTCATGGTTTATGGGTAATGTATTGACATTTTGTATGCTAGTTTTAATATGAATGTTAATTTTATGTTTAATATTTTTCATATGGGGAATGCATTGGACTTAGTAAGTGACGGGTAGAGCCCGCTATAGCTCCTCGCTGCATCAGTAGGTCTCATGAGAAAAAATAGTGACTTGGAACAAGGCCTTGAAAAAAAAATTATTTGTAGTCATGGTAGAAGGCCTTGAATATGTGGTAATGATGTTTGGCGTTAGGAATTCCCTCATTATGAAATTAGTTATTACATGTGATTATTCGACTAGTAGAATATCAATGTGCATCTTTTTATAGTAATGTTTGATTTATTTTTTCCGTATTATGTTCAAGTTTATGTATAAAAAGGCTATTGTTTTAATCACACATCTTGCCTTAAATGATTATAGCCTCCTCTAAGTTATTTACCCTTAATGGGAATTTGATTTCAACCCTTTTTTATATTTTATTTTCCTAGGATTCCAAGAACTGAATTATGATTGATATGCAGGGTTAATATAAAGGGAAAAAATGGAATTCTCAATGAACTATTTGTGCTATGTTTTATGTTTGAAATTGTAAAATAAAGATAATGTATGTAATCTATTTTCCAAGACTGATAAACTGATCGGTCCTTAGGGAATTGATTCCTTGTAATCATGCCAATGTATTAAAATAATGAACCGGCTATGGGTAACAGTGGTTGGGGAATTACACCACATACCAACATTAAATTGTTTCAGGAGCCTCTCTTGAGAGATATCCAATGACTAGTCCCACTACATCAAGGAGTTTTGGAATTTCTGATTCATCATAGATGTGAATACCACCTAATAGAAACAAAGGGTGGGTCCACCTAGTCCCTGTTAGCACCAACAAAAACTTGTTCCTTAGTCGGAGGAATAGATACACATCACCCCTACTCCATTAGACCCGATCTAAAACTCCAGATGCCAACATTGGGCACATTCCTAGTAGAATTCTCGATAAGGGGAATCATCTTCTATGTCTTTAGTGGACCTTCTACTACTAGCTCATTCCACTGGGCACCCAAAATAGATGAACTATGATCCTTCTTCGCCATCTATGGAATTGAGAGCTCAGTTACCCAGAGGAAGGCTTTTTTTACTCTTCCAATCACTGGTTCCACCAATAGTCATTATAGGATGACCCTTGATGATGAGTTTCTATGTGGAGTTCCTCCCTTCACCATCACTAACATATGAAGATGTCCTCCCTACTATCACAATAATAATTATGGTCCCCTTTATGCCATTCCAAGATTATGTGGAGGTCATTTCCACTCCACCACTAATCAATGTT
This sequence comes from Viscum album, assembly GCA_963277665.1. Taxonomy (NCBI): domain Eukaryota; kingdom Viridiplantae; phylum Streptophyta; class Magnoliopsida; order Santalales; family Viscaceae; genus Viscum; species Viscum album. The sequence continues at coordinate 1,770,406,125 of OY728120.1, forward strand.
GAGGTCCACCCACCTCATCGACAATCTGGGCTGAGTCCCTCCCCATACTCATTCTTCTCATCTTGGTGGTCCTATACATGTTTCAACAAATCAACGAATAAGTACTCCCCACTTCATTGAAAATCAATATGTATGACTTCCACGTACTCATGTTTCTCATTATGGAGGTCCTCCCCATTTTTCCACCAATCAAATTGGAGATCATCCCTGCTTCATCGGCAATCAGTATGGAGGCCCCCCCCCCCCCCCATAATCATTCTTATAAACATAGAGGACCTCCCCATGTTTCCCCTGATCAAAGTGGGAATCATCCCCCTAATTTATGAAACCATTATAGAGGTCTTCTCTCTATTCCATATTTTCAACATGTAGTTCCTCCCTGTTCACATTTCGACTCGAATGAGGGTCATCCTCATGCTCTAAAAAACAAGTTACAAGGTCCTCCCCATGTTTTTACCAATCAAATATGTGTTCGTACCTTCTTCAAAACCAACCAGTTCAAAGGCGTTACCCATGCTAAAGAAATAAAAAACCCTGATGAACCATATTAGGGAAGAAGTGTGAACCATCAAAATATAAGGAAAAATCATAGGAAGAGTCAAATCATCTTCAGCCCCATCAACCACTCATATTCCAAGGGGTAATGTGACTCAACGATGGAGCATTAACCATAGTCATCATCATCCGAGTTTAGGGATGGAACTCAATATGTGAGGTTCAAAATCCTTAGAGGTGATATTCATAGGATCCCAAAAATCCCACTATAGGTACTTGAATTGGAATATTATTTGGGCCCCTTCCAGGGGTTCGTGATTTTGACGTCTCCATCATCACCAGTTTCCCTCTCAACCTATACCCAAGATCATGTAGAATTATTATAAAATGGGATAGATGATTAAAATCTAGATGAGACATCGAGGAGCACCGCCACACTCTCACATGAAGAAATTTTTAACACCCACTACTATAAGGCTATGATGATGAATATGGATTCATCACGTAGATATGTTCCAGTGTGTAGTGAAGAGTTGACTCTTGTAGTGACTCATCTACTAGCCATCCCTCCAATGAACCGATATACATTAGTTCCGCAACCAATTTGTTATCCAGTGTGAAATGATACCAAGTCCAACTAAAAACATGGCCCTTACTCTAAATAATAAATATTATTGTACATTCTAGACACAGATTAGTTTTTAGTGGTGTTTTAGCCAAATGTGACTTCCCAATTTGATAAGTAGAATTCACTATTTGTGATATATTTGATTTTTTTGTAAAACTATTTGGGTGAAACATCATCACTTTCATGACCATCAGTGTTTCTATTCAAAAAATCTAGGGGGCATCAATGACATTGATCACCAATAATTAATGGTTGAGTTTGTAGCACTCCCAATGTCTCGGCACCCTGTGTTACTCAGCTAAAACCGAACCCTCCAACATAGATTTGGAAAGAGACTGAACAAGATAGGTACCCTCAACATGATTAATTTATAGATACTCTCACTTATATTATTAAGTCTAGAAAAACATTATATTTGGATATCCTACTTGATGGAAATCCATGCCCAGAATGGGTGGATGACAATCGAGTACCCCCCAATACATGGAAACCCCAAATTTTCCCTATTTAATTGGATAGGATAACTATAGCATCATTTAACCCACTTCTTATTTAGGTGCAGGTTCATGTTGGGAACCCTAGAAAAATAGGAGGCAACCAATCTCTAGCGTTTCATCCAAATATAGGAAGGACTTGCATTCGTCTAGTGCAACCAATTTCCCAATGGTCCCATAACTGGTTGGGAAGATCTTCATAGACAATTCCTCTACTTGTTGAACTTCACCACATGCAAGACAAGCATTCCTATCCTCTTCATGTGAAAAGAAAATCCTTTTGAGTGTGCTGTAAAATTTTTATCAATATGTAATGTCCCCACATATTCACTTGATATGTTGTTGAATGAATATAGGATTCTAATGACGTGCATGGGGATTTTCAAGACAGTGAGAGTCCATAACCTCATCACTCAAGAACATCCTAGGTGGGTTGTAGTATTTTTCTAACATGGCCCATAATCTATAGTAAACCCTAAAATAGGATAAAAATTTTCAACTCTTACCTCCTCAATCTCCCTTAAGAAGGGAATCAAAAGAAAAAAAACTATAGTATTACATGTGGATGCCCCTAAACCATTGTAAATTTTGTCCCATTTTCCAAAGGAGCCTCATTTAATGACGCATGATTACTAAGCGCAGCCCCACCCAGTAATGAACTGTAATGCTTGACCTCACCATGAAAAACCTCCTAGATGAGATAATTTGTCTCCAACCCCTTGTTAAGATTCGACCCCTAATCAGTTCTAGGCTCCCAAAGTGCCCTTCCGAGATATAAAGAACCAAAAATATGCCTTTAAGGATGCACAAGTTCACATATATTTCATCAGTTCCCAATATTATGGGATTATATAGCATCTATAGTGTATGAATCCCAATGAGGCCAACCATACCAATTTCCCTGAAAATTTACCTTACCACAGGATCCGTGGAAATTCCATCAAACTATGTATGCTCTCATGGATTGTCTCTAGGAATAAGTGGGTTATTAGATTTTTCTATCAAGGCCCATTTTCTGGAAGAATCCTTATAAACTTAAAAAAAGTTACTTTTGTTTCCTCTGCATGGTCTTGAAAGAATGGAATCCGAAGAAGAAACTACTGAAAAATTACATATATGTAGAGACCTGAAACTTGACTTACATAGATATTACATTACTTTTGCGGACTACATAATACATAAAAAAACAGACACACAAGGACTGTAATAGTTTAGTGTCTTTGGAAACATGGAACATAATCTTCTAATTGTGGTGAAAGATCTTCAACATCTCCCATAAAGATCCTCCACTTTTTGTTTCCATACCTAAAACATTTCATTTAATCCAGGTGGAAAATAAAACATTAAAAGGGTGAGCTCAAATGATCAGTAAGGGTTAGCATGGATAAAATAAAAAAAATCATATACATTTGAACTGAAAAACATGAACATAATGTTTAAACATCAAAATCGTGAGCAACAACTTAAAACATGGATGTACATAAAGCATAGATCATAATGGAACATAAATCATGATAACATAGAATGGGAATATAACATGTAATTGTGGAATCCATTAAGCACATGTAATGATTTCCATATTAGACAAGACATTGCTTACAAGACCATCTTATTGGACAAAGTCCCATTCTGAATCGAGTTCACTCCTCATTTTAGTCATGTAACACTGAACCGGATTAACTTACCATTCCAGCCATGTCTATATCATGAGATATAAATATTTACCCAATGCATTGGAGGGATATATAGGTCCCACCCATCTCATAATCAATTTATTATTACTTGTGCTACAAAATAAACATACGTCATTCATAATAACCCAACGAATAAAATGGGTTTCATAAACATCATCCCATCATCACATAATCCATATAAAATAAATGGATATCATTTCATAATAAGAAAAGTTAAACCATTTAAATCATAGAGACATTATACTTTAAATATACACATATTAAATAATGTCATCTTAGACGGTAAAAAGGTTTTGATAAAACACTTGAAATGAATTCTTGAGGGAATTATCCATTCTTCTTCAAAATCATTTTCTTTTCACAAAACGTCATAAAATTTTAAAAGAAAGCTATTTTGTTGAAAATAGTCATGAAATATTTTGGAGGAAGCTTCATGAAAATAAGCCTTTATAAAACCGTAAAAATCCATTCGTGTCGTATAAGTTAAAAAAACATTCTTCTCGTACTTTTTTCAGAAAAGTCAAAAAGTACCTTGTAGGGTAAATAAAAGAAAGATTACTTCCATACCATGGGGTAAAAGTCAAAATGGGTAAAAAGGAATTTAAACATACAAGAATACACTTTTATAAAACATGGACATGGATTATAGTAATAACCCCAGTAAATACTTACGAATAAGCAATCTCGGATAAAAATGAGATTTGCAAAATTATCCCTTACCTGAGGTCCGATATGCATCGTATGTATCTGAACCTCCTTTATAATGATTTAAATAATGTCATTGACTTATTAAAGAATCATATTCATTGTTATGATATCATATATGGTTCACTTATGACTTTATATTACCCGTTCTTTTGTAAATTCTATGTTAAAAGGCGTTTTGGGTAAAATCGTTTCATTTGTCGTCCGTGTTTTGACTTGTAATTATTCATATGATTACTTATATCATGATTAATTAATTCCATAGTATAAAACATTAATTATATATAATATATATTCAGAATATAAATATATATAATAGATCGATAAATGGAAAGAAATACATCGGTCATGGAGACGGTAGGTCGTACGTACGAATGAACGTTATTTTCCTTTCCTCATTGAATTGAATGGAATTAATTGGATGAAATACATATATATATATATACATAAATCCAGTATCATTATTATGTCATATATTTCATGATTACTTATTATATATACTTTATAATCATTTATGAATGGATAATCATTGAGAATGAATCTTATCGCGTCGTGGAGATGGTATTCCGTACGTACGCACGAGCGATGATATCGTTCCCCTGATCGTGGAATTTTTTTGGAGTGTATGTATACTATTAAATAATCAATATCAATTTAAAATAATCATATAAAGTTATTATTTACCCCATTATACCCATCCAAGTAATTTGGTGGTGGAAAATAGATTACACCACGGCGTGGAGACGGTATTCCGTAAGTACGCACGCGCGGTGATTTTGTTTTCCGTAGGATGGATAGATGGTTAAATAGGGTTGTTTCATACATATAATAACATATCATTATAATATTTATACTTATGTTATTACTTTATAATGAAACAACTAAATAATAATAAGTGGAAGAAGAAATAATGTTGAAAGAATCGTTAACGTACATTACCTCTTCTTTGAAGCGCCTCTTTGAGACCTCCACTTAGGGCACTAAAATTGGTCTTTAAAGAATACCAGGACCTCTAGGATGTTTCTAGGGAAGTGGAGAAGATAATTTTCCATGGTTTGGCCGAGATTGAAGGCTCAAAGTGGTGTGAGTAAGAGAGGGAGGAGGTGCCCTTTTATAAGGGAGGAGAGGGGCACCATTGCAATAACTAAAAATATTATTTTATTATAAAGTAAAATTCGGTTTTTAATAGCTCAAAATAGATATATTTAGAAGATAAGGTGGGTATGGGTCTAAATCCTCTCATACAATAGAATTTAGACAAGTTTAGGTCATTATATTAACCTTATCTTTTAGTTTTAACTCTTAGTTAATTAGATTGACATTTACCATGTCACATTGTATTTTTATATTATATAGTTAATAAACATACCATATACATCCAAGAGACCCCCAAATGGTCCAATAATGATTCAAATAACATGATATAAGTATCTTGTCTTAACCTTATATTTTTAGGAATATAATAACAATTAATAATATAATATTTGTTTTAAAAACTATTTTATGTCAATTTTTACACTATTTGGTAATTGATTGTTTTGAAACTCATAATAGAATGATTAGTTCTAAAATAATTAATTAAATCAATAATAAAATGTCATGTTAAAATATAAAATTATTGGAATTCATAAAAAGTCTCAAATTACATTTATTTGGTTATTTATAACATCAATTATGTCAATATTTCATTAATAAGATAATTACTGCATCATCATTGTATCAAAAATAAATTTAATTATTTTATGTCTAAAAATTACAAATAAAATACCATTATGTAGGAAATATTGTTATCTTTATAATGAATATTTGTAGTCGAATTTATCTTATGTATATCCCTATATTAAGAATGATTTGGTTATTAAACTTTGATTTTAACTATTTTAACCCTTCTTTAAATAAATTAATAATAAATGTCCTATTATAATCCATGTGGACCAAAATGGTCATATTTAATTCCTAAGGTTTTTTTGGTCGAATTACACTTATCCAATATAATTAGGACATGTGTTAGGGTAATAATAATAACACTTTTACCCGTAATTACACTATTTAATTTTAACCGTGGTAAAAAAAAGTAAAAAGTTACTATTCACCAAAAAATTATTTTCTTCTCATTGAACCAAATTTTATTCTTTGATATTAACCGTGTCTCTCGGATTTTCGAAATTCCACTCACAGAAGCGGTAAAATTAAGTTTTATAAAAAATTCAGTTTTTCTTTAACTACCACTTAGTGGTTTCACTATTCATCACAAAATGAAAGTTTCCAGAAAAATACCAAAAATTAGGCCAAAGATATATTTGATATTATGAATTCAAAAATGATGTCTATTTTACCTAATTCAAAACATATCAGTTACATTAACTAATTTAAAATTTAATTCCGGTCGTCAAAACAAATTGCGTGTTTTTAAGAGATAATAACTATCAAGAGATTGACCCTTGTTTATGTCTAGTTTAAATGTGAAATTACATCTAATGAACAAAATATTATTAAATTGTAAAAATATATTCTAAATATACTTTAAAACCACTCAAATTAATAATTTATCACTATTAATCATTTCGATTAAAAAAGTTGTTTTGAATTAAAATTTAGTAATTTTCACTATTTATCAGAATATGAAAGTTATCCAAAAAGTACCAAAATTTGACCCTAAGATAATTTTGATATTCCGAATCCAAAAATGAATTCCATTTTGAAAGATAAAATTTATAAAATTTCAAAAAGTGGGTATTACTATTCATAACAGCTAGTTCATAATAATATTATAATAATATCTCATTTAGTGAAACTCGGTATTGCGTACTACACACGTTATCTAGGAAGGTCACGATTGCGTGTAAGCAAGGCAAGTTAGGGATGCGTGTTGTGCAAGGTCCTTTTGATGTAGCGTACAACACAAGATATTAATGAAATTAAAAATAATAATTTTCATAAAATCTCGGGGTGTTAAAATGTAGATGTCCCTAAACCCTTTTAAATGCTTCCCCCTTTTTTGAGTGTCCTAGATGAATACAATAGCCTTACCAAGCACAGCTCCAACCAAAAAAGAACATTCATGTGCCACCTCACTATGTATAACCATGTAGATGAGAGAATATAGATCGTGATCCTCATCAGGCTTCGACCCACCATCAGGGCTTGGCTCCCAGAGCTCCCTTTTTTAAAAGAAGGAAGAAAACCTATTCATTTAATGATTTTCAAGTTCCCAAATATTTCTTTAGTGCCATGGAGAAGAGTATTATACTTATTTTAGAGTAAAAGAAGCCCCATGAGTTCGAGCACACTGACCTCCGGGACCAATGCCCTTGCCATTATATCTTTGTAAATACCATAAAAAATGTTATGTCCAAAAGGAATGGATCCAGTACGATGTGGATAATGGTCTTCTCAAGATGGTTGACATCCTGACAACAATTTCAAATATCTCTTCTAAGCCTAATAGTTACAGTGAAGGTTCAGGTAACATAAATTATGTTTCCCATAGTGGAACCCAAAATTATGAAGACTAGTTATCCCATAGATCTCTCAACCTCTCTCATAGCATTATACATGCCCATTTAGGTGAGTCAAAAACACTTGTGATTTCCCTGCCTCCTTTGATCATGGAATCTGTGTCTACATTGCATCCTTCTAAATCTTAGAATAGTAGGTACTCACGACATATGTAAATCCAATGTCCCTCGTCGTTGCCAAATCCAACATATAGTCATTGTGATTTCATTATTTCAAGGTTGATAACCAACCCCAGGGTACTCCTAGTGTAACAATATCCCTTATATGATGAGAAGGATTATACCTATGTAAAATCCATTGAGTTAGTGGATCCATTCAAGGTCCCAACTGATGACGAGTACCAAGAAAGAACCCAGAGTTCCTCTAGTTGATGTCATTGAAGGGGAGGTCGATGATAAGAAAAATTTTAGAATACCCATGAAAATGCCTCAAACTGATCAATTCATGATGTTGAATCCATACAACATGTTTCATGTAGAGATCACTAGGTATAATCATGCCAACCATTTCTATTATATATATCTCCATAGAATATTTTGTTAACAAAAATGGGAGAACAATCGAAAAATCACCATACTTGGTCGTGTCCAGTTAGATCTAGGACTCATCCATATGAAAATCATCGGATAGTGATTCTAGGTGAGCTATCTAGTCAGTAACGAGATATTTCCAACACCAACCAGAACTTAATGGTACAACATACAACAACCATCATGCCCTTAGACAATGAGTGACGCCTAAAAAGAAATATCATGCATTTGACATGAATATATGACAAGAAGAAGTATCTCACTAGCATACCTATGAGGAACTATATTTTTTAGGCTCATCACCTACAGAAAAAAAATGTGTGAGTCCCTTGTAGAAGCCTTTAAAAGACCCCTCAAGTTCAAAGAAATAGATTATACTATTTAATCCTACTATGTTTGGTTGTCCTGGTATGAAGAATTCTAAAACATAATCTCATTCTTCAAGGAGGGTAGAGGAACTCTCATGTGGGGGTGCATTTACCTTTTGTAAATCCTAGGATAGTTTAATGGCACGATGATTCTCCACTACATAGTCGACATAGGTTCTAATATTAATCCCATCCTAACCCAGAAAATATTCTTGTTTGGATTGACACACGAAGGACTAATTCCAACCATCTAATAATTTTGAACTATGACAATATTTATCAGAAACCATGTGGTTAGACTTTCATAAAGACCCAATACATTATCTTGAAATAAAGAGCTATATTAATGGTCATCTCAAAGGATAACACCTACAATGAGCCATTGGGTAGGCCCTAGATTCATATTCATGTTGTGGGTTCAGCATCATTTTACCATTGTGTCATGTACTCCATCAATGATTGAGTATGGGTGCTTCATGGTGATGTGTTTCCCTTTAACTGTTGTGAGTCCTGCTACCTGGATACCAAATATTACAAGGGAGGAACAAATTTCATACCAATGTGGTTGAGCATGAAACTATCACAGCTAGTCCATTGGTGTACTTGGATGTTTATCTCATCCTCTTGATTCGTCGGTAGGAAAACACAACACCATATTTTGTGAGTTGTTTTGTTGTATCTATGAGTAAGAGATTTCATGTACCTAAATGGAAGGAATTTATAAATATTACCTCATACATTTACATAGGATAATCCCGTGTTGGACAATAATCCCAAACCCCAATACGGTACCAAGGTGTTCTCTCCATAGTCACCATTTCACGACATAATCTCATGTTACCCAAAGCATGGTAGTATAAACAAAAACTGGGCCACCAACATTGATTTAATATCAAACATAGACCGCTCAATTGAAGTACTGATGGGATTGGATTATCAGCCTCTATTTCCATGGTTTCAGTTGAGCAGGATTTCCCCAGAGGAGATTTTGTATCCTCCTAAGCTGGCACAAATGACCCACCTATATCTGTTGGCCGAGATGAACCTCCTACCACTGATTATCCTACCTTATATGGTGAAAATAAATTGGAAGACTCTCCTCCCTAATTCAAATAGGGTGTCTCCATCACTATCAATTAGTTTATTCAGGTGAACCTCAATACTGAGGTAGATCAAGGCCAATACTAATCAATGCAATCACGCCTCCAGATGAGCGATAAATGTTTGTGACCATCCCTAAGAAACACTGTGATGTTTTTCCCTAGAGATAGGATGAGATTATTGGACTATACCATCATGTCTCCATCCAAGATATTGGTCTCCCAGTAAGTCACCGCAAATTCAAAAATCCCACCATAAAATTTAACCCTTCTCAGGGTGACATGGTTAGAAATAGTGATGATAAGATTACCAAATACAACGTCTTCAGGGAAGTCCAGTACCCCAAATGGATTGAAAACATCATTCACATCAAGATGTAGAATGGGAATATCATATTATGTATTAACTTACAGGAACTCTAATGCCATTTCCCGATAGAAACGTTTCTCCTTCTATTGGAAAAGATGTTGATAGATGGAACATATGGATTCCAGGATCTCTCTTTCATGGAAGGATACTCCAAATATAACTAGATTCAGATGGCCCTTGAGTATAGGGAATATAATTCCATCAAATCACTATACTGGAAATTATTATATAATTAAATTACTTTCAGTATGAAAAATGCATGAGCCACATATCAACTGGTCAGACACCAGATAGTTAAACCAATCCTTATAGTGTTAGGGAAATTCTGCAAAGATGGTATGGCGGTCAAATCCTATCAAATCTAGGGCCATCTCAGAGATCTTGAGAATATTTTCAGATTTCTACACTCCCTAAAATTTAAGTTGAACCACTTGAATTGTAAATTCATGGTGACCTCAGGGAATATTCTTGGATTCATCACTAGATACATATGCATTAAAATTGACCTAGATAATATCAAGGCCATCAGCCAGATGCCTTATATGAGAAACCTCTGAAGACTTGAGACCTTAAAGGAAACATATCCTATATATGTTGTTTCATTTCATTGCTAGAAGAAAATTGATATTCCATTTCCAAGATCATGATGAAATGTACCATCTACTACTGGGATGAAGAGTTCCTAATTTTCTTTAAGGAAATTAAGTAGTATCTACTACAACCTCTAGTCTTGATACAACTAGTCTCATTGAAGCCATTGTTCCTCTATTTGGATACCCTAGAATGGTCCATCGATTCCCTTCTCTCCCATAAGAATAATAAGGGTAGAGAAACTAGTTTATACTATATTAGTTTCATTCTCCTTGACACGATGTCTAGATACCCTCTATCGAGAAGACATGTCGTACAATTTTTCCATCACTGTAGATGTTGAGGTATTATTTTAAGCATTATTTACTATATAAATTTCAGCATCAAGAGATATAGATAGTTTCCCAAGTTGACCTACTGAATTATATCATGAATCACGCAATGTTGATAAGACAACTGTCATGCAGGGTATTGATCTTTCAGAAGATTGACATCAGGTTTGTTTCACAAAAATCATTCTAAGGCCAGGCCCTGGAAGACATCATAGCCACCCATACTCCCCCTTAATAAATACCTATGGAAATTGATTTCCTAGATGTGTCAATACTCTTAGTGTACCCGGCTATTCCATGCTAACAGATGAATTTCAATGTTTTCTCATGGAGCCCAACTTGTAAAAGGGCCAATGATCCCATGCTCAACAAATTAGGCTTTGGGATCATCTTCATCACCCTAATAGGTCGTCTTTCCATATTTATTCCTATATTCAGAAGGCTATACCAATTTTGAGGTCGAGTATCAGGCTCTCATTACTGGTCTTGAAATGTCCCGTGAGATTTATATCCCCAAATTTCATATTATGGGAGACTTTGATCTATACGCCAAAAATATTGATGGTGATAACATCCTTAGAAATCTAGATATTGTTCCCCTACTAAAGCACAATTTCCAGCTAATGGTCAGATTGTCATATCAATCACAAGTGAATCATGTCCCTAATTTACAAAATTGTTGAGTTTATGCCCTAAAATGTTTATATACTTCTATTATGGATCCTAACTAGGATGATTAATTCATTATGGTGGAACATCATTGAGACATCGATCCCATCATTATAGATGATGGTGATTACTAGCCGGTAAACCTCATAACCGTCAGTGATTCTAATTTATAACCTCATGATTCCACTGTAGATGAAGAATGCACTAATTAGACAATTCATTTCATTGAGTATCTAATGTGTGGAATTATTTTGTCAGATTGAGATAAGCACAAGTGAATCAATCGGTGTGAAGCACAGTTCACCCTCCAAAGTTGGAATAACCTTTATAAGAATCCATATATAATTGGGTTTGATGGAATTGTTCCATGTTTCATTTATGGATAAAATATTTTATATGTTATGCTGGAATTTCATTCGTGGTTCTATTTCTAACATCAAGTAGGATTGAATCTCTCCCTCCAGATTTAGAGGCTGGGCTACCTTTGACCCACCATGGTCCATATTACATCATGTACGCTAAGAGATGTCATGCATGTTGGATCCATGACAAATATTCCCATATAACACTGGAATCATATAGGATTGAACCTCCCCTCCAGATTTTGAGACTATGCTAATTCTAACCCATCATGGTCCATGCGTACATCATGTACACTAAGAGGTGTCATCAATGTTAGATCCATGAAATCCTCTTACATCTTCCACTAGTGCTCCTCCAAACCACTATGTATTCTTTTCACTTTTCCATATGGGGACTTGTTTTTTTGGAATCGTATCAACAAGAAATAGCTCCACAGTTTTATTTCATTTTGAACATGAAAAGTTTCCTCTCCAAGAGGGAAGAGGTGATTACCTTCAAGGAATTCAAGGCCTTGTCTATGACTGAATTAATTATATCCCTTACCATCCACTAATTTAGACTCCCTCATGCTATTATAAACAATAATAGAACCAAATTTTGGGATATTGAGTTGAAAAGGATGTACGCTCATAAAAAAAAATCCAATACAATTATACTTCCTGATATCACACACATGCAAATGGATAGATCGAGGCATTAAAAAAGACCCTCTAATATATTTTTCATAGAATGGTAGCTCGTAATATGAATTTTTTTTGGAAACACTCCTCAATTCTCTCTAGTCCTACTAGATGAAAACGTTAAATTCCACATACATGAATCCAAATTCACTAGTGAGCAGAATGGAGGTAGTCTGACATATTAAAATTCAGCTACCATTTCATCAAACAACTTTATATGATCACCAAAAACTATAAAAAATAATATAATTCCATCTATATTAGAAGGAATCTCTAAAATATAATAGGTTCCTGGCCCTTAAAAATATAAATATGTATCTAAAAAATATAATAGGAGTGTTTAACAAGAATGTTTTCCTCTGCTCCATCCTCTAGGGAGACAATGTACCAGATCTCAGAACAACAATGATACTTGGAAATTAGCAGCCAAAGTAGGAGGCCAAGTGTAAACCACCATACATCATTCACAAGGTTTATTCCAGTGTAGCATACCCTTTGATCCTCATGGATGAAGATTGTATCACTTACCCAACCAATGTGAAGATTCTCAAGTATTACATCACATAAGGTGTCAAAAAAATTCTATGCAGTATGTCCTTAAACTATTTTCAAAAGTTACAACATTAATGACCTAAAAATAGGAATCCCAATCCAAGGATCATGACTTTAAACTATATACAAGTTATCTTTAAGATGTTTCATGTAGAAGTAGGCCTTCTAGGCCCTCAATCTCATTAGTTTCCACCGCCCTTTGTGTATTTTCTTGAAGTAATTCACCTAGGTCTAAACTCCATGACCATAAATAGAGAGTTGAAGTACAGTAATTAAAACTCTAAACAATATGCAGGTCTTCTCTGGAATATGTTGTGTGTTGTTGGGCCTCATTGATCCTCATTCACATTGGGTCTATTGACACGCATGTCATTGAGTACGTGTTGTTGTTTAAAAATTTATAATCTCCCACTTTCAACTATATTGTGGTTTGTAGGGATGAACTCAAGGGAAGGATATTAAATTTATTTGAGCAACCTATTTATCTTATCAAAACCTAATGTTGAAAATGTGGGTGAAAATATTTTAATATTTTTTATTTTTAACAAAGAAAAATGATGAAATAATGGATTTTTTCATCAAACTAGATGGGGAAGCAATATGAATTGAAGTAGCTTGAAAACGAAATCATGGAATAAAAAAATAGATGTCGAAAAATTAATCACGAAAGACACAAAGAGAATTATAATCAAACTATGTTAATGTGGGTTTAATCTTTACAAAAAATTCTTGAAAAAACTCCTCACAAATTGATTGAAGAACTATCTCTCTAGGGGATTTAACAAATAGAAAATTGAGACTTGTAGTTTTCCCCTCAAAAAAACATCAAATTGTGATACTTTTTATAAAAATGAATAAACTGGAATAAAACTAAACATAAAATTCAAATATTAGAAAAATTGAAGCTTGAAAAAATTGAATTCCATATCATGCTCGTGGAGTGATCTTGATGTTTTGAATTTGAATGATGAGAAGTGTGAACAATTTAATTTAAAAATAGAATCAATCTCACTAATTGAATCTGATTCTAGAAAGATGATATAAAGGGAAAATAAAAATATGCAGTAGTATTAAAAATCTCCATCAAAAGATATTTACCCACAAATAATATTCTAATATCAAAAAAGAAATAACAATGAAAAATATAATGAAAAGGAATATAATTAAGTGAGAATAGATCTCCCCTTATTCACTATCATTGATGCTTGGCTCCTGCACTACCAGGTATCCAGTTGTTCTTAATGGAATGTATCGAATGAAAGAGATATATCAAATAAGGTTCCCTTTCTACTATATTCATTTTAATTTTTATGCCCACTGCTTCACTATGTGGTTCACCGCACCTTCCACCAACTTCTGTTGGTTTCCATGCATATCACTAAACACATAGACTTCTCTTTTGATTTAATTGTGTCTTTAGAATTTACCATAAAAGAAAATCAGTAGACCCACCAATGGTCTATTTTAGGTAAACCTAGATGTTGATTGGATTAAGTTCCCCACAATGAACACAAACCATAAATATTAAATTATTTAACATAGTCATCATTCATTATTTATTTATTAAAGAAAATTGTAATAACAACCCAAAAAATAAAGGGAAGTATGTAGAAAACAAGAACAATACCAATTTGGGTGGTCTGAAAGGGTTAATCCTGAGAGCATCACCTCTAATCTGATTCACCCCCTCATGAGGAAGGTGAAACTCATTATGTTACAGTATAATTTTGGCTTCCAGGTTGGGATTGGAACCAAGATAATCTACCATAATATTTGCTTCTCTCTAGATATGTAAAATTTCATATTGGTTTCATAGTAGTCTCCTGTACCTATAGGCTATATATTAAAATGATCATGGCATCTCTCAGAAATCTTATAAGGAATAGTAGAGAATTAAAGAATCTGTTTAAACCACCATCAGACTAACCTCCCTCTTCATAGAGATGAGAAGACCCCATAGCATCACCACTGCCTCCGCTATGAGATATTCTCCCACCCCGAAGCAAGCTGATAAGGATATGATGAGATTTTTGAAGGGATCACATACCACACCTCCACCATTCATGAGGCCCATAGAGAAGGACCCATATGTGTTGAGTTTGAATCTTGAAACATGCATATTTCAGTGAACCCAGTGGCTCTGTGTTGCACCACCAATTAAGTGGGGTGGTAACATATCATTACGAAACATTCTCAAGGTGGGGGAATCCCTCAATTATTTCAAAGAACACATTTAATCCAGAAGTATATTTTTGACAATTATTATTATCATCTTATCCACGTAGACACCTCCATCAAATTAAACACTATTTATTATAGGAAACAGATTCCAAAAACCAGCAGGAACAACCAGAGCCCTGAATTTCCTCTCAAAAACTACCTGATCCACTCCCTAGAACCACCTATGATAAAAGTACCTATCCAGATTTTCACATAAGTGAGCACCTATAATGTCACCAAAATAATTCTAGACGGTGTGAGCCAACTCACGCTCCAAAATTAAGTGATCTGAGATTTCCTTCCATTAGTCCTTACAGAATGAGGAAGTAGATGCCCGATCGATGTCAAGATGTTTTATATTATCAACCATTGATAAATCCTGATTTCGTATCCTACATATGAGAAAATTTAATTTTTTTGGTACCTTCTTGCAAAAACTGATGTCACCCCGTGGGTCCAACCGATTCATGAGAGTAAGAAATTTGTGATATTTCATCATTGAAAAAGTTCCAAAAGAAGTCTCAGAGAAAAAGAACGTTCCCAATCATTACTAACATCATTAAGGTTATAAAGAGCCCATTGATCTGTGTCCATAACTATATTAATAAGATCTAAAAGATGGCGGCCTACCTAATGGTAATGTCCTTTGTTGGAAATCATGGAAACCCCAACTCAACTCCTGCCTAGTTCTGGAACCTTGAATGAATTCTCACCTCTACCAATAATCCAATGAGGATAATCCATGAGAGTAGAAAAATGAGGCTGAATCATATTCCAAAAAGAACCTCTCTATGCATCCCTTTCCCTAAGACCGATATCCCCCATATCATAACCCCAAAGAGAATTAACCTCCATCACATCCCATGCATATATTTCATGCATGCCATGAATGGTATCTTGGACATTTTTCATGTTAATTCCTCCATCTTGGGAGGATCTAGCCAATCTCATCCCTAAAACCTAGTGATATTTACCATCTGTTTTGGTGTCTTGGATAAAAGAAGCTAGAATCATATCAATATTGGCAATGACTACTTTCAAGCCACTCATAGCTGAGGGAGCATGAATCATAATGTATTCAATCACACTTTTGAAAGGGTGATCCTTCTCCCCAAGGATAAGAAGTTGTTCATCCAATTAGTTACAAAGTAGGTGATCCTTTATGCAATCTGATCAAAATGATAGATACAATGTCGGCATAGAGAAAGGGGATCCCTAAGGTACGTCTAGGAAAATTATCTATTGAATACCCATCATGTTGCGTAGATCAGAAACACTTCTTGAAGATCATTGATGAGAGCAGTAAACACTACATTTAGAATGGTTAATATCCTACACAGTCAATTTTCAATAGCTTTCCAGAACCCTAACCATTCTCGTAACTGACCTCTTGTTATCATTCAAAAAAAATTATTATAGCATCCGTAAACATGATATGATAATTACTAGTGGCCAAGGCCATATAGTGGTAGGGAGTACAGTCACCGCTATAGATTCTCCTTTTGATGTTCTTGCTAAAAGCATCTTACGCTAAAATGAAAAGTGTTGGGGAAAGTGGCCCCCCTGCCTTAACTCACATGTAGTTTGGAAAAAACCAAACATCTTTCCTAAAAAATAGGTGTTCATCCAGGAGTAACTCATGCATATAAAGACAAGATCAATTGGCCATGTGGATACACCTATTTAGATAGAACCTTAATGAAGAAGTTCCACTCAAATTGGTCCTAATCCATATCCATATAATGTTATACAATCAAATTTGAGCTAGTGGCCTTATTTTTGAGGTTTCTAACAATCTCAGATGTAATTTAAATGACTCCCACTATCGACCTAACATTCTCAAAACAATACTTCTCCTTAGAGATAAAATGGGGGAGATAGGCTGACAGCCTTCAGTTATTGATGCAAGAAAGTAATTTGTGGGGAAAATTACAAATTCTTGTGGTTCTATAATGATTAATATATGTGGGATATCTGATATTCAAAATGAAACCCAAGAGGTATCACATAAAATATGGGGAAGCCCCCAAAAGAAATCCTAAGTCGCCCTAACAAAATCCTTCTTGACCACATAACAAGATACTATGTAAAAGGATCCTACAAAACCATCCAGACTGGGTGCACTCTCTGGGATAAGACTTCTCTGCACTTTTTAAATTTCCTTATCCTGTGGGATTGATCCCATGATATCATTAATAGCATAAGGGATCAGAGAGGGAATCAGATCAATAATGACACTATAACCCCCTGAGATAGACGTCAATCATGTAGGGATTTGGGCTAGATATGAGAGACTTGAAGTGAGATACTTCCATACCTCCCATGAAATCCCTATTATCATAATTTCTTCCATAATACAAAAGAATATTGGGAATGTGAAGTATACATTTTTTTACAATCCATGCATAATAAATTTCCATGTTCATATCACATTCTTAGATCAACATGATATGCAAGTTTTTCCTATCCAGCCACTCATGACACAAAACCAAATCTGCAAGGATGTCCTTCTTGGAATAAATTTCCTTTAATTTCATGTCGTTCAAGTTATGTTCAAGATAAAACTCAAGATTCTCTCTATCCAAAGAGATTGAGTCCATTTATTTAAAACGTGGGGAATGGATCTTGGTCCATGAGGTAAGAACTCTTTTTAGATGTCTAATCTTGTAGTGGAAATTTGTCCCAGGAGACACCTAGAGAATCCTTTCCAATGAATCACAATACACATGATGATAATATGGCAGATCCACTGATGTTGTGATAAGAAAAGAAAATCATTTCCACACTATCTAGGAGAAAAAGAGACCAAAAGGGTCAAATGACCCAAGAGGCTATACACCAGGTTGGAAACCATTTCATTACAAAACAATATGATGGCATGCTCATTCACTATAAACCTTCCAAGATGGAACCCATAGTGAGAAAAACCTTTTGATTATTTCACCATTTATAACAGTCGTATGAAAAATAAATATCCGATAAATCACATCGGTCCATGCATTGAACAAAATCTATGCTAGCTCTATAGAAAAAATCACTCATCACTTTCTTTTCATCAGGAGTCGAAATAATGTTAACATCAGCACCTATGAACCAGGGAAAGTCTCTAGGATTAATGGACTCCATATCCCATCATAATTCCCACATGATCTGCAGATCACAACTACCATAAAAAAGTGGAAATAACGGAATTAATATCAGAGATGTCTTTCAACAAACCATTTTCTCCAAGGATGAAACCAACTCAATAGTGACATGATGATTCCAAAAAATTCACATGTTATAGTTTTTCAAATCAGAATACATACATTGTTATATTTCAATTCGACGAGAATACTCAGAGAGATTACTAAAGTTTCATTTGTGTTCAAGAATGGTGACTAGAGAACTACCATACCTATGCATTTTAGTAGAGATGAAATTAAAATTTTCCTAGGCCATGAATCCACATGTGATTTTCCTATAAGGAGGTAAGTCGTTTGAAACAAAATATCATCTTAAAAGACCCAGGATGCATGGATCCATTAATTTGAGACTGGAGACTTCAAACTATGATTCTAGATTTAGATCTGCTACACATCCCATTAGATCGGGGAGAAGGGTGAGAGGGGTTGAAATGAGCTACAGAATGAGACTAGCATCTGGGTATCCATGGATACTTGACCACCTTCCCCTTGAGGGGAGCAGAAAAACCCTATTTTGGAGAGTTATAGGATTGCATACCTATCAGTTCTGGAATGTCATATGAATTGCACTGATCATATTAGATGAAGGAGGGTGAAGCAGGAGGAAGACACATTTGAGACTAAGCCATCTGTGATAATTCAAGGAGGGGAGGTTCCAAGAAGAACCCCTGAATAGAAGGACCCATCTCATGAATAACCACCAAAAAAGGGTGAAGGATGCATGCAATAGTCTTGCCACACAAGGATCTAAGGAGAAGGTCAGGCTACATCCGAGGGGATCTGAGACAAGGAGAGGGGGAACTAGGGCATCAAAAGCGAACAAGGAACGGAATGAAGGACCACCAGCATCCAAAGTAGCGGAGGAAGCCTTTTGGGGATCTAAAACCATAACCTCCAATGAAGAGGGTTGAAAAACTCTGGCCTGCTCCATCTATAGTGAGAAAGATATCAATTTCATGGAGAGAGGAGGCTAATAAGTAGAAGGGCCTCGTAGAGGAATTATAAAAATACCAAGAGCTCTCTTCCGGAAAACCACTATGGAATGACCTTGTAGTCCGCATAATGAAACATATCTTGGAGGTGAGCCGTAAACCAGAACCTAATTCCAATCAAATGAATCCTTCACCTTGAGACAATGATGATCTGGGTGATGAGGTGATAGATCTTTCTCAACACATAAGCGAGCTAAAAAATCTTCATCAATAATAAGAGTAAGCTCATCTGCACATATAAAGGACCTGAGGGGGCCTCCAATAACCTGTAAGAATGATTCATTCTAGAAGGGGAGGGGGAGACCTGGAAGGGAAATCCACACTACTACTTGTGGGGAATCCCAACCAATGTGAGACTCCATATCCCCACAATATAGGGAGAAATACCGATGACCCATGGCCCGAGGATCTTTTCTCTAATAGAGAAACAAATATTCACAGGAGTGGAGGGAAACATTTAAGGCCTTATACTTTAAAGTAGAGACACTAGATGAAGATTCCAACCCCCATTAATCCATGAAATCCATGAAAATGGATAGGGGAGGTTTATTAGCACTGAATCATGGGATGAGAGTCCATTTTAGCAGATCTGATGCCTCCATGAAAGCTGGAAGAGGAACATTGATAGCTAGTTAGTCATGGAAGCATAATGTGTTGGTGTCTAATCTACGGCGGTGGTTAGACTACATTCAACCAAATATTATTCTGGATATAACATCGGCTTGACTTAGGTTGTTAGATTTGGTAGAGATCTGTAAATGGTGTTGGCTCTCAGTGATTCAAACACCATGTCATTTGGTGTCAACATTGCTGCTTGAGATATGTAGTGGTGGTGAATTGTTGTTGGGATATATGGTGAATGAATCAGGAATCAGTTAATCATTGGGAGGAAGTGAATTGTTGTTGAGATATATGGTGAATGAATGATGCATCAGTAAATCATTGGGAGGAGGACATAAGT
Source organism: Viscum album (assembly GCA_963277665.1). NCBI lineage: Eukaryota > Viridiplantae > Streptophyta > Magnoliopsida > Santalales > Viscaceae > Viscum > Viscum album. The sequence goes on from OY728120.1 coordinate 1,770,426,573, forward strand.
GGATAGTTTTTTTATATATGGGTATTTCTATAGAAAAGGTATAGAGGTAGATATATTTTTAAAAATGGGTCTCAAGATGCGTGATTCTCATTTACACATCTTCGGCGTGGAGAGATGCGTGAATGGGGTTCACGCATCTCTCCACACCAAATATACTTGAAAGGGGTTTATTTTTTTATAATGTATTGATGTGTAAATTAGTTTCTTTTGTATGAATTAAATTTTGAATGATGTGTTCCCCATATGAATTCTTATTAAATGATTTGGAAAATTAATTATGTTACGTCTAAAATGTTGGGCGAATTTATTTTGATTGTTTATAAAAATTAAATATGTTATTTTGAATGTAATATTAATTTAAAATATAATATTTTATACACTAGTTATATAATTTATGAATCATATTTAATTTATGTGCATCATATTTAATTTTTTTAAAAAAATATATAGAGAACACATTTTTAATTGTAGAAAACAGTTTTTTATAAATAATAATTTTAAATTACATTATTTATAATTAAATTTATTAAATATAAAAATAGTTAGATACTTAATATGTATTTCATCTAATAATATATATAATTAGTATACAAAAAACATGGTATGTTTTGTGATGACTGATCTTGAGATGATCGACCAATGAAAAATTGAAATGGCATGTCTGATTTTGTTAATGTGGATATTTAATTTTTAATAATTGCATTTATTTTTTCCTATTGATGACATGTGAGTCATATCGGACTATGTATGTAAGGACCTGCATGTATTCTTAAAAAAAAGTTATGTATTTCATACCTCTATACCCCCTCACAATCATGTGAGTAAATTTGTAATTAAAAGACAATCAACAAGAGGCATCCCTGAAGAAGCATCCCTGATGAGGTGTCCCCGAAGAGACATTCGAGAACAAGGATTTGATAGGAGGCATTGCTGTTTTGAAAGGAGACTCACAGTGGCTGAAATATTTGATAATAAAGACTCTATGAGTCTATACATAGGTTTTGGATATATTATCAATTAATGATAAACTAATCATAAGTCTCAAGATCAAGTCATGATTATTTATTCATAAGTAATTAAAATATATAACGTCATATTAATTTTTTTTGGTAATAATACCATCATCACTATACCACAATAGTGAATAATAAATACATAAAAAGTCTCCAAATAAAGTCATTTATTCAAATACAATATAAATAATGTACAATATTGATGTAGTATATAATATTTTATTAATTGTTATTTTATAGGTAATAATGTCTGCGAAAAATATATTGCAATGGTGAGACCATTTATATGTAGGAGGGAATTAGTTATAGTGTTCCACCTATCAGATTGGTAAATCTTCATGGTTGTAATACATTGGATGCAATTCGAACTAAGATTCATAATAAGTTAAAACAGAGGGTCGATCAATCAATTTCATCAATCACATATTGACATCTACTACATCTTGAACATTTTTGGCACATCGAGTACCCTTTGGTCGATGATGATGATTAGATAGATGCAACTTCATTATTTAGACTGCAATGTGCAAATGGTTTGATGGAGTAATATGCGGTGATTTCTGATATAGATGTGCTGCAACTGACTACTAAGGAACCGTGTTTTATGAGCTCAATAGAAGTTGGTCCTTCACCTCAGACTTTTTTCAATGCCTCCTTCTAATATGACTCCAGTAATAGAAGAAAATTATGAAGATGATGATGAAAACATTGAAGGAAATGTAGATGACATCCCTTTGTGTGCTGATATAGTGAATGAATGTTTATATGAGGAAGAATAATTCGTTGAGCCATAAAGAGATGATGTGGGTGAGGCTGATGTGGATAATAAACCACTTTAGGTTCCTTTGAGAGATGTGGGTGTGGGTGATGTGGTCAATTAACCTTCTAAGATTCCTTTGAGATATATACATCAACGACCTCCACCAGTTAGTGGTAATCATCCTTCATTATTAAGTTATGTAGTTAATGGAATTTCTCATGAACAACATTTTGATTGGGATGTCATTACATCGGCTTTGAAATTCCCTAGCATTATAGGGAATATGTCTACATCAAATGATAATTCCATCTTTGTTAGGAAAGAGTTTGAAATTAAAATAGCCATTTGAATTTTGATAAAGAAATACCACATTGAGAGACATTTCACATTTTTTAATGATGAGTCAAAGAAGGAAAAATATATAATTCGTTGGAAAAAATATAGGCCCGCATGTAAATTTCATTTAAGGGAGATATTTTATTAATTTTTTTCATGTTGGAGGATAACCAAATTAGAAGGGGCACACACTTGGGTGCATCCATGATTTTCACAGGGTCACTCTTCTCTTGATTTAGAGTTTATATGTAATTTTATTTTTGAGATGATACAAACATGTTAGGATGTAACGGTTTCCCTTGTAGATGAATGAATTAAACAGTTTTATAATAATAAGATATCGTATACCAATGAATGGAATGAGAAACAGAAGGAAATTGTGAATGAGTATGGTGATTGGGATAAATCATATGCTATGTTGCCGCAACTTATGGTATTGATGTCTCTCAAAAATAAGATTGTTCTTCAGTTGGACACTTTTGAATTTGTATCCCTCAATCACCACGTTGATCAAAAAATTGTGAAGTTTAATAGAATTTTTTGGTAATTCAAGCCATGCATTACTGAATTTCCCTATTGTAAAAAATGTATTTCGGTTGATGGAAATTTCATGTATGGAATGTATACAGGTATTCTACTCATTTATTCCACACATGATGGTAGTCATGCTCCTCTTCCACTTTCTTTTTCAATTGTACAAAAGGAGAATTTTGAATGATAGAGCTGGTTTTTTGATGTGTACATGTTCATTTCTCACAAAACTAAGGCATGTGTCTGATATTTGATCACCATCGAGGGATTATAATGGTTTTTTCTAGTGATTGGGTTTCATGGACTGAGCTGAATTCTTATCATCGTTATTACATTAGACATATTTCATGTAATGTGAATAATCATTTAAGAGATAATTCCATAAAGAAGGCAATCCTCAATTTGGGTAGGTTATTCTAAAATTACTTTCATAACAAAATTTAATCTCCATTTTAATAGATTATTCTCTTATGGTTTCATCATATGATCCCCGACAAAAAAGGATTGATCAACACCTTGAAGAGATTCGAACTGCTAATGAATATGTTTATGAATATATGATGCATATTTCAAAGGAAAAAATGGTTATTAGAATATAATGGTGGAAGAATATTTGGACTTATCACCACTTATATAGTGGAGTGCCTAAATGGGGTCCTCAAGGGTGTGTGAAAACTCCCAATTATAGGGTTAGTGAAAAAGACGTTTTATAGATGTGTTCACTACTTTTTGGACTGGTCCCAAAAGGCCTATCATAGGATGGAAGAAGGAATGCATTTAACGCAGCATTTCCAAAGTTATATTAATTAGATACTGAATGAGAATTCAAGATGGACTTTTCTATATTTTGAAAGGGAAAAGGATATATTTCAAGTAATAATGTGCTATGACCGAGCTACATGAATTATTGGTCGAGTGTTTGTAGTGATGTACGATAACAGGTACTGTGATTGCATCAGCTTTCCAGCATTTTTATATCCATGTACAAATGTTATCACAACTTTTGATTCGGTAAATATATTTCGGGATCCATATGTTGACCCATTGTATCACATGAGAACATTGGTTAACTGGTATAGTGTGGCATGGATTATGGTTGGTGACATACATTCTATCTCATTGCATGCTGATCAGCTGACCATCATCCTGAAATTTCCAACTTTCCTAATTTGTCTTTTTTTCTATTATTATTTTTTTAATGTCTATTGTTTTTAAATTATTGGTTTCATACTACTAGGTTACGGCCTCATGGAAGACCAAAATCAAGTCAAATACGCATTGATATGGATTGCCCATGACCACGAAGTGGTAGAGTACGATGCAATATTTGTCACGAAGAAGGACATACTTATAAGAGATGTAAACAAGTGGTAAGACAGAGCTCCACATATTTTCAGCCATGATCGAGTCTGTGTATTGTATCATTAATATGCATATTTTGATTTTCATGTGGATGATTCAATATTTAATACTTTTATTTCTAGCATTCCCCATTTCTGACATGTTTCAATTTTGGTTTGTCTCGTTTTTTGAATCTATAATAAAGAATTTTGTGATACTAAAACTATTAAAAAAATCATGATAGAAGGAAAATGAATATATCATGATTCCACACATAACAAATACACTAATTCACAGAGAAAAAATCACGTATAAATTTAAAATACTAATACAATCAATTTTCATTTGATTGTAGTAGATTGTTTTTAAATAAAATTTTAAATTTTATAATGAATTCACTATAAAAATGTATCGTTGATATCATTTTTGAAGTTGGTAGGCTTTTCATTTTTCACATCTCAGGCTACTCATGTATTATGACTACTTTTAGAGGGACATTCAGTGCCTCCGTTGAGCGTACTTAGATCTCACCATTTCCATCATATCACACCACCTCCCACTATCAACTCTCATCTTCGTCGAGCTGGATTATATGGCATATCGATGTGCGACTTCACCTTTCTTGATCATCACCACTTTGTTTCACATGTAGATAGATTGATGCAAAATCACATACAATCCATTTTCGAGAGGGGGAGATGACTATTCCCTAGCAGGATGTGGCCATTATGTTGGGCCTCCACATCGATGGTGCAGCTCTGATAGTCCGAGTTAAAGAAGATTTTTCGGAGCTTCTGGATAGACTACTAGGGAATAGAGGTCCCTAATGATGGAAGGACCATCATCAGTGGTAGATTACACATTCCTTGTTTTGACCAGCACTTCACACGGTTAGAAGAGGATGCTGATGAGATCACGGTGCTGTGATTTGCATGTGTATATATTTTGAGGCTGATCGGTGGCAAACTTTTTGTTGACCACTCCACTACTTTTGTACATTTGATGTATTTTTCTTTTTAGGAGGATTTGGATGAGGAAAGTCGATATATATGGGGGTTTTACTATCTATAATAAACATACATGTTACTATGCACCACATATTACATTGATAAGATGCATATCACGAGATGCATGGTTCTTCTACCGACGTGGGTATGGGAGCACATCCATAGTATAAATCCAAATGCCCATGTTCCATTTCTGGCAAATATTGTAGTAGAGGATCTGCGTGGACATTGGTATGTTATTCCTTCCTAATAAAAACTAACTGAATTGTATAATTTTTTTTTATAAAAATGTAAATATAACAATATTATCTATAGGTGGAGTGAGGCACATCGACATTTAGATTCTACCAAACATGAAATCCACGCCTATAGAGTTATGTTGGACATCATTCGACCACACGATGTACGTGATAATGATTTATATTGTTAAATTATTATTATTTACTGTACATGTTTTCATTTATTATTTATTGTTTCTTTCATATTTTTTAGAAGCCATATGCTGATGCTATTATCCGGGGTCTTCCACCATCCTTAACGACAATTCTTGTTATCGGATCCTGTATGGTTCCATTGATTAATTTTTATATAGTAGATTGAAATTAGGATGATAGAGTTATGAGGAAGATCTGATTCTTTCAGACTATTCCTATCCTGCCCCGTCAGTTAGATTCATTGCATCCCCTGAAGAAGTCAAGGAAGAGAGATTTTTATTAGAGGAAATACGATGCCAGATATATTGATTTAGGTGATAGATGACATGAGTTGTTATTGCGAGGGGTGGGGACAATAATTTTTCATTTGGTGGATCAGATGGATCATGAATCATGGTACTACAATTCCCCAGTCATATTTCTGACACAACACAGCCGAGGTTTTCATGATCTGGTATACAAAGTTCTTTCCACTATTTTGCAAAATTTTTGTTCACATTACTCAAAAAAATAGTTCTTTTGTAGGAATCTCTTATCTGTCATCAACATCACATGTTTACCTTGTATAGATCACTGTATTTGACTGAAACAAAATTTCAAACCCTTTTATCATAGTTGCTTCCTTTGATGGACGATATTTTTCATGGCATTTTTTTGATCCACCACATGATGAAGAGGTTTCAGAGTCTACTGAGCCTCATATAGATGTACCAGGGGTGATGACCCTATTTTGGATAATATTATTCCATAGGATGAGGATGTTCGGATTGGTCAGTCAGATTTTGTTGTTCCACGGGAGGAGGGTGTTCAGCATGATCAATTATATGCTCCTCCAGCTTCTTAGGCTCAACCACATGTAGACACAGATGTTGACCAGGTTGAGCTAGATTCTTTAATACAGACATCCACAGCACAACAAGAATATTCTTTTCATGTTTTTCAGAGTTCCATCCAGCCTTCACTATCCTTGGATGTTTGGTTGGGTACAAATGGTGAGATTGTACATACACCACCGGTCACATAAGAGGATGTGGAGGTGGATGCTGAGGATGATGCGCAGTGTACGCCAGAGCGCAGACAGAGAAAGACATGACATGGACGCGTATAGTATACACCTGGTTGTGGGACAGAGGATCATCCATGCCAGAGGCATGGATTAGGTTGGATTTTGAATTATGATATATTATTTTTGGGCATTACTATTATCATTTATATTGTTCTAATTTTTTTAATGAGTGTATTAATTCCATCAAATTATCTTGAAGAATTAATAATTTCTCTTTGGTATTTATTAATAAATGTTAATACTCTTGCTGAAAAGATTCATGAACATCAAGAAATCTTGAAAATTATTATTTATGTCAATGATTTGATTCCCAAAATCATGGAACATGATTCTTTTTTTAAAAAATTAAATTTCATGATGAATAATATCAATGAATAATTGATAACTATGAAGAGTACATGATTATGATTGAAGATCAGAAAAACCAAAATATGAGATTTATGGAATTAGAAGTTCATTTTTCCAAATTTTAGAAAATACATATTCAAACTTTATAAAAGGCCGATGTTCTACTAATACACAATTTTCACGGGAGGATTTTACTATTAAAATACCTCCATAATGTGATAAAATTATGGAAATTATGAAAAATATTGATTTCATATTCTTCCATAATAAGAAACAATCATTAAGAGGGTCAAATATGTGTTAGTATACATATATCAATTACAATATAATATAATTATTATAGGAATGGGTTGTAATTGAATTAATCAAATACATAAGAAACATTTTCCACAAAAAAATTGATGATTTTTTAAATTTAAGCTTTCTGTTGGATGCGTGAATGGGGTTCACGCATCCTAGCATTGGTAGATGCATGGACAGGGTTCACACATAATTTATCGAATCTTCAAGGGATGTGTGAACCCCATTTACACATCCCTCCTTGTCAAGGATGCTTGAATGGGGTTAACACATCTTGAGACCCATTTTTTAAAATATTTCTAACCCTATAAATTTTTTATATTAGAAAAAACCAATATAAAAAATCACAGATGTGGCGGTGTGAGTTTAGAGTGGTGAGAGAATTGATAAAATAAAGGAGGGTGTGGGTCATGAGGTGAAGATAGTAGTGAGATGATTTTACTAGTGGGGAGTCGGGGGGAATTCACTGGCGATATGAAATGAAACATTCAGTGGTTTTCTAGTGGTGAGTTGAGGGACTGCCTGGTGGTTTGTGCACATGGAATGCCACCACAGTGAGACAAAGGGAGAAGAGGGAACAATGAGTAACAAACAGTGTGACAAATTAAGCATGGTGGAGTGTGAAATGCAATGGTGAGTGGGACTCACCATTTTATATTTTTCTATAGATTGGTGGTGGGAAAAGTGACAAACTATTTGATAACCCAATGTTGAGTGAGAAAAAAGTGTCCAAGGGGAAAATGATTCAGGGTTGGAAATATTTCTAAAAGCGAGTCTGCTGGCAGTGGGTATATTTTAAAGGTGACACATCTGTAATAATTAAAAATTAACAGTTAACAGATAAAATTAAAACATTTAATATTAATGATATTATTTTTTAAAAAATATAAATTAATTAAATAAATAAATGAAATCATAACTTCAAAATAATGAATTAATAAACTTTTAAAAAATTTAGTAATTAATTATTTCAACAAAAAAACTAAAAAGTAAAAACAGAACATAATTTATTATCCAACTATACTTATTAACAAAAAGAAGTAAAGGATTCGATACTCAAAAATTAAAATGAAATAAAAAATTAAAATTATTTTATAAGTTGTAATTAGATTAAAAATTAAAATTCAGTAATTAACATTAAAATAATTATTAATAAAAAAATAAAAGATTATAATTTAAATTGAGGTTTTAGTTAATTAAATGAGAATAAATTGATTAATTTAATATTTAATAAAAAGAATCAAACCTAAAATTATTATATCACGAAAAATTAAACATAATGAATAATATGAAAAATAATCATCCTAAAAAGAAAGTCAGACAGAATTTATAATTTTAAAACAAAAAAATTAATAATTAATAATAAGAATATACTAAATAATAAATTTATTTATAAAATTAAAAAAAGTTCCTTTATTTAACTAAATCGTGATAAGTAATTAATTAAAATACTAAAAAAGATATATAAAAGATGTGGAAAATCATGTAATTTTATGGCAACATAAAATTCCCCCAAACATAGTCATTTAATGTCCTCAATCAATACCATGTTTTTTATTATATAAAAATACCAAATAATGTTTCTTTAAAAGATTAAAATGAAGCATATCATAGTAATTAAAAATTGAGGAACAAAAACTGGGAGTTGGAGTTTTTAAAAATAATTGTTCAAATGGTGTCTTTCATAAATTCAAATAACTACTTATAGAATAAGACTGTAGAGATTATTTCTATGTTGGGTATGTCATGCCTCATATTAGAGTCAGATAATGACTTACATTAATTAATGTTTAGTTCATAAAACACATATTGATAACATGGAACATAAATGTGGATATACCATCCTAACAAAAGGCACATTCTAAATTGACGTTCACCTAGGTTCCAAAAATAAATGTTTAAATTAATTTTTTTATGTTGAGTCAATAAGGTTTTCCTTATGACTTTTCCATTCCTTCTTGTTTTGAAAATCACAAACACCTTATCTTTAAGGAAAATTGCTTTTATAAGGAAAAATGCTTTCTTAAATAAAATCTCTTTTATAAGGAAAAAGGCTTTCTTAAGGAAAATTGCTTTTATAAGGAAAATTGCTTTTATAAGGAAAATTGCTTTCTTAAGGAAAATCGCTTTTATAAGAAAAATTATCCTTATCATATTTTCATTCATATTTTTCTTTAGTATGAGTTTCAGATTCATTTTTTCGGAATCATTAAAACTTAGATATAAAGCATTATGTTTAGTATTCAGATTCTGGACAAGAACTATAAGGAAGTTTCATTCCGAATTCCGGATATGAATTCTGACTAAGTTCTATTCCAGATTCAGGATACGAATTCTGAAGAAGAATTCTCATTACGAATTCTAATGAATAAATCCCATTCCGAATTTCTCATTACGAATTATGATGATGAATTCTCATTACGAATTCTGATGATGAATTCTCATTACGAATTCTGATGATAAATTCTCATTACGAATTCTGATGATGAATTCTCATTACGAATTCCGATGACGAATTCTCATTACGATTTCTGATGACGAATTCCTATTCCGAATTCCTATTCCGAATTCTCATTCCGAATTCACCTATTAAACAGAATCTGATTATCATTGTTTTATACACTCTGAATTTATTCACTCTGAACCATCACTCCGAAGTTTCTATTCCGAACCTTTTCGTTAGAGTTTAAAAAGATGTCGTACATTCTGTTACACTTACTTTGTTATAAAACGATGTCGTCCATTTTGTTATAAACTAACCGTTGTCTAAGTGACACGTGTACAGGTCCCTCCGAACGTTATGGAAAATATGACCGTTGGAGAGGAGCCGACCTTACCTATAAATAGGAGCTCATTTGAAAGAGCTCGGTGCTGTTGGAAAAACAACTTAGTTTTGTGCCTACATGCTGTTGAAGTGATTTCTAGAGAGATAGTCTCTTATTAACTCTCAAAGCTTCGTGCGACTCCGAATGTTGGTGATTACATTCGAGGGCTTCCGGGGATAGGAAGACAGAGATGCCGACTACCTTAAAGATCGAGGGCTTTCTTGCTGAGAAAGACAGAGGTGCCGACTACCTTAAAGATCGAGGGCTTTCTTGCTGAGAAAGACAGAGGTTGCCAACTACCTTGAAGTTGAGGGCTTGCGGGGATAGCAAGACAGAGACTCCGATCTTCGTATCGAGGGCTTACCCTGGTGTGGGTAAGACAGACTTGCTTGAAAGTATAAATCAAGGGACCTTTATCCAAGGTTGTTGGATATCCTTCTCTTTGGCTTAAAAGACTATTATCTTGTTACTAGTAGTTTTACTACTTGTCTTTATTCCGCTGCAATTTGTATCTTAAGGAAAGTATAAATTTCGTATACTTCCTTACTTACTCTGATTAGTTTAGATTCTATACGCTTTAAGGTAGAATCTTTTATTGTAACTTTTGTTACGTTTCAATTTCCGGAATCATATTTCTGGAACCTACTTTTGGAATCCCTTTTCAAGTTCAGTTCGGTGTTAGAGGTATTGTGAATTTACTTATTTTAACTTTGTTAGACTTAGCCTTTCCTTTTCTTAAGGAAACTCTAGTTATTCATAACTAACTTTAAAGGTTCCAAAGGAATTTTTAAAGTATACAATTCACCCCCCCTCTTGTATATTGAGCATCTCATATTATATTTCGATCCTACAATTGGTATCAGAGGTTGGGAACCTCTTACTCTATACCATTATTACATTTGGTATCAGAGCCAAGGTTACTGAAATACTTGTATTCACATACAAGTTTTTCTTGCTCACTTTTCTATTCCGAACTTTGTCATTCTGATTTATCCATTCCGAACTTTTCCCATTCCAAACCTTGTTGATTCGATTCTAAGCTACTAATAAGTTTGTGTGCAAAGTTTTTTTAGTATGGAAGGAATTAATGTTGGTTCGATTGACAATCTGAATCCTACAAGGCCACCAATATTCGATTGTAATGATTATGAATACTGGAGAGATCGTATGAAGACTTTTGTTATCAATACTGGAGTAGACAACTTTGTCATGCTTACTGGTGATTATAAAATTCCTGACAAGGAAGTCAGAACCTTTACTAACCAGGAAAAGCAAGAATATCAACTAAACTATAAGGTACGCAATACTTTATTATGTTCAATGACTAGAAATATATATAGCCAAATTTCTTCTTGTGAAGCAGCTAATTGTATATGGAAGAAGTTAGAGGTTACACACTTTGGGACTTCTAAGGTGATTGAGACTAGGAGAGCTATGCTTAGAGCTGAATATCATGGTTTCAATTTTCCTTATGGAGAACCTATCTGTAAAGTTCAACAAAGATTTATGACAATTGTCAACAGTCTACAATCTATGGGAGAAAAAGGATTAGATGATGAAGCTCTTGTGGACAAGATAATTGATATTATGCCCAATGAGTGGGAATCCAAGAGAACAATTATAGATGAGAAAAGGAAGGTTACTCAAATTACCCTTGATTAATTATTTGGAACTCTTCTACAACATGAAACTAGAATGAAGAGAGATGCTGACAACACCAAGAAGAAGAATGGAAATGGTACTGTTGCTTTTACTACAACTTCAAATCAAATGAAAGCTAAGAATCCTGAGAGAGTAACCAGATCCAAATCGAAGAAAATCATTTTCCAATCCGAATCTAGTGAGAGTGAAGTTTCAGAAAATGAATTAGCCAATCTTGCTCGAAGGATGAACAAGATAGCTAGACAGAGAAACTTTCAATCCAAGTATAAGAAGAAGGACAGGAAAGATAAGAAAGATGGAGAAGTTACTTGTTATGAATGTAAGAGAGCTGGACATATTAGACCAAATTGTCATATGCTCAAAAAGAAAGAAAGAAAGGAAATACATTCAGAAAAGAACAGGAAGAATTATTACAAAGCTAAAGCTAAGAATGTTTTGAAAGCTAATGACACCTGGAGTGCCAGTGGTGGTGACTCTTCAGATTAATCTTCTGAATATGAATCTTCAGGACAGAAGAATCTTGGTCTTATAGCCAGATTACCTATTGATAATCATTGTCGTATGGCTAAGGTACGAAATGCTGAATCTTTGACCAATGTTTCCTTAAATCCTAATGATAGTAAATATTATAACTCTTCTGATGAAGAATCATCTTCTGATGAGGAAAATACTTTACCTACTTATGAAGAAGTCTCTAGATTTGCTGAACTTCTTGAGATTGAGAATTCCAAACTCAACAAGAAACTTGATAAGGCAAATTCTAGGAATTCTATTCTTACTAAAGAGATATCAGATCTTTCTAAAGATCTTGATAAGAAAAATGCTGATTTTGAAAGTATTTCAAAAAATCTTGAGGAGGTAAGTTCTGAGAAGAATAAACTTTCTAAAGAATTAGAAAAAGTAATTTCTAAGAAAAATGTTTTCGAGCCTAACTCTAGTTCCAAAACTAATGATTTTGAGGATAAAAACTTGGTTGTAAAACTCAAGTCCGAAATTTTTTCCTTAAAGAAGTGTTTATCAAACTTTACCCATGGTAAAGAAAATTTTGATAAGATGTATTCTCAAATACGACCTTTAAGAAATAAATCCGGATTTGGTTATACCCATGAAAAACCAGTTTTCAGTAACAATTATTTTGTTCCTCAAAGTGCCTCATTTTGCACTAAATGTCAATGTGGTGGTCACTGGGCAAAAAATTGTTCCTTAAACAAAACCCAATCCTTAGGTTTTCATAAAGCTTACTTTTCTAAGAAAATGTGGATACCTAAAATTTTATTGTCTGGAAATCTCGGATCCAAACAAGTTTGGATTCCGAAAATCTAACTTTGTTCTTAATTTCAGGAAAATAAAGAAAGTTCCAGCAATAATATTTGGTACATGGATAGTGGATGTTCCCGGCACATGACTGGTAACAAAAGCTTTTTTGAAAAGATTATCAAAACGAATGGAGGAAAGGTAACTTTCGGAGACAATGCTAAGGGAGAGATTGTTGGTATTGGTAATATAGTTCTTTTGGGTAAAACATTGATTTCAAATGTTCTTTTTGTTAAAGGTCTTAAGCACAACCTCATTAGCATAAGTCAGTTATGTGATGAAGGTTACCTTGTGAATTTTAGGAATGATAAATTCTTAGTTCACAATTCCAAGGAAGAATTTATTCTCTCTGCCAACAGGCAAGAGAATGTTTACACCTTAAACTTAGAAGACCTAAGAAGCCAAGATTTACCTTGCCTAAGTGCAATGGAAGATCATTCTTGGTTATGGCATATAAGATTAGGACATTGTAATCTTAGAAACCTATGTAAACTCTCTAAGAAGAAACATGTTAAGGATCTACCGGAACTTAGATTTGATTCTTCTAAAGTTTGTGATCCTTGTCAATATGGAAAGCAACATAAATCTAGTTTTAAGTCAATCGGTGAAGTCTCAACAACTGATGCATTACAGTTAGTACACATGGATCTTTTTGGTCCAACACAAACTGGAAGCATTGGAGGCAAATACTATGTGTTTGTTCTAGTTGATGATTACACTAGATTTACTTGGGTCTATTTTCTAGCAAGGAAATCTGAAGCTTTTTCTTATTTCAAAAGTTTTAGAGCCCAAGTTAAAAATGAGAAAAACCTTCCATTGAAAACTATCCATAGTGATCATGGAGGAGAATTTCAAAATTCTGATTTTGAAACTTTTTGTAGTAAGAAAGGTATTACTCACAACTTTTCAGCACCTAGAACTCCTCAACAGAATGGTGTAGTTGAAAGAAGAAATAGAATTCTTCAAGAGATAACTAGAACCATGTTGAGTGAATATTCTATTTCTAGACATTTCTGGGCTGAAGCTGTAAGTACTGCTTGTTATACTATAAATCGAGTTTTGATTAGACCTTTTCTTAATAAAACTCCTTATGAGTTATGGAATGGTAGAAAACCAAGACATTCCTACTTCAAGGTTTTTGGTTGCAAAGTATTCATTTTGAATACTAAAGATAACTTACATAAATTCGCACCAAAATCAGATGAAGGAATTTTCTTAGGATATTCCACAAACTCTAAGGCTTATAAAGTTTTTAATAAAAATACTTGTACTGTTGAGGAAACAGTACATGTAAAATTTGATGAATTAGATCCTTTTGTTTTTAAAACATCTCAACCTACATCCTCGGATGTGTTTTCAAAAACTGATTGTCAAACTTTGATAGAAGAACCTTCTGATAAGGAAATTGTTCTAGAAGATACTTCTGAAACATTTACCCCAGAAGAATTTCTACCTTATGTTGATGAACAGGTTTTACAAAACCCAAATCAGGTGTTTCTTAAGAATCATCCCAGTGATAGTATCATTGGTGATGTAAATCAACCTGTAAGGACTAGAAGTTCCTTAAGAAATGAAGTAGAACATCTAGCATTTCTTTCCCAATTAGAGCCTAAAAGCACTGATGAAGCTTTAGGTGATGATGATTGGATCAAAGCAATGCAAGATGAACTAAATGAATTCGAAAGGAATAAAGTCTGGACCATGGTTAAAAGACCTAAGGAAACTTCTGTTATTGGAGTAAAATGGGTTTTCAGAAATAAATGTGATGAAAATGGAGTCATTGTTAGAAATAAAGCTATACTTGTTTCTAAAGGCTATAATCAGCAAGAAGGAATAGACTATGAAGAAACCTATGCTCCAGTAGCTAGACTTGAATCTATCCGCATTCTACTTGCCTTTGCAGCATTCTTTAATTTCAAACTTTTCCAAATGGATGTGAAATGTGCTTTTCTTAACGGTTATGTTCAAGAGGAATTTTTTGTTGAACAACCTCCTGGCTTTGAAGATACAAAACATCCAGATCATGTTTTTAGACTTACCAAAGCTTTGTATGGCCTTAAACAAGCCCCACGAGCATGGTATGATAGACTTACTGGATTTTTGCTTCAAAATAACTATGTTAAGGGAAATGCAGATCCAACCCTTTTTATAAAGAAAGATAAGAAAAATGTTTTGATTGTTCAAATTTATGTTGATGACATTATATTTGGTTCAACTCAGCAATCTTTGACTGACTCTTTTTCTAGTCTAATGAAATCTGAGTTTGAAATGAGTATGATGGGTGAGTTAACATTTTTCCTTGGTTTTCAAATTTCTCAAAAACTAGAAGGAACCTACATATCTCAACATAAGTATATATAAGATCTTCTTAAAAAGTATGGTTATGACAACACTAAGAGTATAAGTACTCTTATTGGTACCTCAAACTCTCTAGATCTTGATGAAATTGGGAAACCAGTAGATCAAACATCTTTTAGAGGTATGATTGGAAGTCTACTTTACTTAACAGCTAGTCGACCAGACTTAATGTTTTCTGTATGCTTATGTAAAAGATATCAATCCAATCCTAAGGAATCTCACTTAAAGACAGTAAATAGAATTTTTCGCTACCTTAAGGGAACCATGGATCTAGGATTATTTTATACTTCTGGAAATGATTTTGTTCTAAAAAGATTATCTGATGCTGACTTTGGTGGATGTAGAATGGATAGGAAAAGTACATCCGGAACTTGTCATTTCTTAGGAGATTCATTAGTTTCTTGGTCATTCAAGAAGCAACATTCTGTTTCACTCTCCACTGCTGAAGCTGAATATGTAGCAGCTGGAAGTTGTTGTGCACAAGTGTTGTGGATGCAACACACACTCACAGACTATGGCTTGAGTTTTACTAAAACTCAAATTTTGTGTGATAACACAAGTGCCATTGCCCTAAGTAAAAACCCTGCACATCACTCTCGTGCAAAACACATAGATATTAGGCATCACTTTCTTAGGGATCACACACTCAAAGGAGATATTATTCTTCAATTTATCGGAACGCAAGATCAACTTGCTGATATTTTCACAAAATCTTTACCTTCTGATAGATTTGAATATATTAAACAGAAGTTAGGAATTATAACCATAAGGTAATCTTTCTTAATTAACTTTCTGTTGAAAAAAAATCTCCTTACAGTAATAAACTCCTTTTCATAGGGGGAGTACATTTGATTGTTTGTTTAACAAAGTTTTTCAAAATTTGTTTTCAAACATTTCGGAACGAAGATTTCCGGAATGAAAACTTCCGGAATGAAACTTTTCCAGAATGGATATTTTCGTACTGAATACTTCTGGAATGAAAGTATTCGTATTGAAAATTTCCGGAATGGACAACTTTCGTACTGGGACTTTCATAACCAGATTTTCGTACCAAGTTTTGTTTTTCATATTTACTTTTTCGCATTGACTTTTTAGTATTGACTTTTTCGTATTGAGTTTTTTGTATTTAGTTTTTCATATTGAGTTTTTCGTAGTCGTCTTTATATTACCCATTACGAATAACTTTCCCAAGCTAATCCGAAAGGTATGTTTTCCTTACCGAAGTTTTCGTAATCATATTTTACTTTCTGGGAATTTCTTAAAGTTTGTTTTCGGTTTTTGAATTTCTTAATTCTTTACTTTAATAAAAACCTCAGAAATATCGGATTCAAGCTCTCAACCGTCAGATTTGATCTCAGATCATTCTAAACCGTTAGATCAACCGAGGAAGTTGAACCGTCATCCCATTGCCTATATAAAGGGGACCCTATTTTCTCGTCCCACATCGATTTCAAGCTTTTGCGTGCTGAAGCTCTGACTCTCTGATTTAAGGCCATTCCGAACTTCAGTCTTCTCAGTTCCGAACTTCTCAGAGGACATCTAATCCGAATGTCTACAGAGTTAGCTTCTCAAGAAATGTCTTCAACCAAGCCTATTTCTCAGTGGTTAGTCTACAGAGAGAGGTTAGTTCATCCGAATTTCTTCAGCAACTACGATTCTATTATTTCATAGAATATCAAGCTGAATGGCTGGGAAGGTGTTGCGGTATCAAAAACCGGCAACCAAGATGAAGTGTACTCTGACTTTCTTGTCGAGTTTTATGAGTCAGTTGCTTTCTTCGAGGAAGATAATAGAGAAAAATTTTCTTTCAAATCGTATGGCAAGACATATAAGCTTTCCTACACCAAGGCTGCAAGCTTGGTAGGGCTAAGTTACGAAGGGGAAGCTGAGTTTATTTCCCACGTATTTCCAGACTCTTTGGGTAGCTTCAATAAGGAAAAGGCATTAGAAATTCTCGGATTGGATGATGACAAGGCTCCGAAAATTGCAAGCCTATCTACAAACTTCTAGATTCTGGAGTTATGGGTGCAAGGGCTTATTGTACCGAGAAAAGGAGATAGGGTCAGCCTGAAGAAAAGTGAGATATACATCTTAGATTTCTTGATAAATCTAAGAAAGTTCAACTTGATGAAGCATATCCTTCTTAATATTGAAAATCTGAAGAAGGGGAATCTGAGAGCTCAGATCGTGATGTACCCAGCAATATTGTCAAAGCTCATAGTTCGGTGCCTTGAGTCCTTCAAGGTAGCTTGTAGTTCCAAACCAAGGGTGTGCAAGATCATGCTGCTTAGTGATGCCACTCTTAAGAGAATGAATATAGCTTTTGACAAGGAGTCAGGGAAGTTTATTGATCTACCTCCACAAGTAGAAGTGACTCCGAAAGTGGCTGATCCGGAATCATCCAAGCCGGTAAGGAAGAGGAAGCTGAAAGAAGTGGTTGTCGAAGCTGAGGAACCCAAGTCTAAGGAAGTCCACTCCGCACCTCCTAAGTCTAAGAAGAAGAAAACCTATACTGATGAGGTTGCAACAAAGTGGAGAGCTGATAAAGAAACAAGGAAAGAAGGGGATCCGCAGTTCGGATTGGATCCTGCAGAGGCTAAAGCTCTAAAATAGAAGGCTGCTGATGAGCTCGAGAAACAAGCAAAGGAGAAGAAGCTGAAGAAGAAAATGTCAGAAGCCGAGGCTGTGCAAGCATTGTTAAAGTTCAACGAAATGGTTTCAGCAACCATTCCCGTTCCGAGAACTTTTTCTCTGGAATCTCTACCTGAGACTCCAGGAAGAAATATTGTTACTCCGGAAGATGCTGTTGCTACTGAGGAAGTAGAGCAAGTGGAACAAGTTGAAGAAGCTGCTGAAGGAAGTGGTGAGACAGGAGATGTGCTCAAACAAGTAGATGAATACAAGGGAACTCCTTCGGAACACCTGTCGCTCCGAACATCTGAAGCTCAATCTTCAAAGCTTGTTACTCCTGAATTGGAAGAAGAGAAAGGTGAAGAAGAAGTTTCTTGTCTAAGAGAAGAAGAACATCTTTCACTTGATGCTGCTCAGAAGGAAAATGTAGAAGTTGCTGATGAGGAAGATTATATTGTTCAAGTCTCTGATAGCGAGAAGAAATCTCCGGAACAGGTTTCTATTCCGGAAAAAGATAAAGGGAAACAAATTTTTGCTGATACCCCGAGTTCAGAAAAGAAGATGAGGAAGGAAGCTGGTAGTTCTTCGAAGAGGAAGTTGAAGATTATTGAGGAAGAAAATTCTCCTAGCAAGATTTCATATTCGGAGTCATCTTCGTTGGGGCACGATTTTGTTGTTCATTCCTTGAAGAAGTTGGTGGGAACCATTCCAACCTTCTCAAGAATTGACTCTAGATGTCAGATGCTTCAACATGCGCTGAATCAGAAAACCGACTCCGTATCCATGGTAATGGATAAGTGTGTTGAGATTGAAGCTCAGTTCAAAACTTTCTTCGTTGGTTACGAAGCACATAAAAGATATTGCAAGAGGATGACAAGCTGGTCTAAGAAAACTGTGGAAGAGATGAGGTTGCTGGATGAGTTTCAGGATAATGTTAAGGATGCATTTGAAACCGAGGACAAGAAGTTTCATAAGCTGACTGCATCATTCGAAGAGAAATTGACAGAGGAAAAGAACATTCGGATTCAGGAAGTGAGAGATCTGAATGGAAAGCTCAACTCCGTTAATCAGAGTTGGAAATTTGAAAGGGATCATCGGATTGATTTTCTAGAAAGAATGAAAGCTCAGGAAGAGAAGATGAAAGCCCAGGAAGAAAAGTTGAAGGCTCAGGAAGAAGTAATTGAAGCTCAGTCAGCAAGAATAGTCGTCTTAGAGAAGCAAGTAGAGGAAGATCATAAGGACCTCAAGAAGATCAAAACGATTCTCAAGGGGCTAATGTCGAAGGAGAAAGATCTGAAATGACCAATCCGATCTTTTTGTTGTAATTTTTTTGTTGCTGAAATTTCAAATCTAATGGAAATTGTGCTTGTTGTTTCGTTTGTTGTCATTACTAATTTTTCAGGTACTTTGTTATGTTTTTCCATTCCCTCCAATTCTTTTTGAAAATAACAAAGGGGGAGAAGGAAAAGATCCTTAAGAAAAAGAGGAAATCTAATAAGTGCTTATCAAAGGGGGAGAAAGAAAAAAATACCCAAGGAAAAAGAACTCTAATAAGAGTTTGTTTAAGGGGGGGTTTTTCTTAAAGAAACATCACTCCGGAAATATGAATACGATCCTTAGAGTTTCAAAGCCTAAGGGGGAGTTAGTCGTATTCATCTATATTCTTAAACCAAGGGAGATAATCTTAATGTGTTTCTTTCTTCTTAGAATAGCTTTTTCGTAAGGATGTTTGTGCTTTCCAAAAAGGGGGAGATTGTTGAGTCAATAAGGTTTTCCTTATGACTTTTCCATTCCTTCTTGTTTTGAAAATCACAAACACCTTATCTTTAAGGAAAATTGCTTTTATAAGGAAAAATGCTTTCTTAAGGAAAATCGCTTTTATAGGGAAAACGGCTTTCTTAAGGAAAATTTCTTTTATAAGGAAAATTGATTTTATAAGGAAAATTGCTTTCTTAAGGAAAATCGCTTTTATAAGAAAAATTATCCTTATCATATTTTCATTCATATTTTTCTTAAGTATGAGTTTCGGATTCATTTTCTCGGAATCATTAAAACTTAGATATAAAGCATTCTGTTTAGTATTCAGATTCTGGACAAGAACTATAAGGAAGTTTCATTCCGAATTCCGGATATGAATTCTGACTAAGTTCTATTCCAGATTCAGGATACGAATTCTGAAGAAGAATTCTCATTATTAATTCTAATTAAGAAATCCCATTCCGAATTTCTAATTACAAATTCTGATGATGAATTCTCATTACGAATTCTGATGATGAATTCTCATTACGAATTCTGATGATAAATTCTCATTACGAATTCTGATGATGAATTCTCATTACGAATTCTGATGACGAATTTTCATTACGATTTCTGATGACGAATTCCTATTCCTAATTCCTATTCCAAATTCTCATTCCGAATTCACCTATTAAACAGAATCTGATTATCATTGTTTTATACACTCTGAATTTATTCACTCCGAACCATCACTCCGAAGTTTCTATTCCGAACCTTTTTGTTAGAGTTTAAAACGATGTCGTACATTCTGTTACACTTACTTTGTTATAAAACGATGTCGTCCATTTTGTTATAAACTAACCGTTGTCTAAGTGACACGTGTACAGGTCCCTCCGAACTTTAAGGAAAATATGACCATTGGAGAGGAGCCGACCTTACCTATAAATAGGAGCTCATTTGAAAGAGCTCGGTGCTGTTGGAAAAACAACTGAGTTTTGTGCCTACATGCTGTTGAAGTGATTTCTAGAGAGAGAGTCTCTTATTAACTCTCAAAGCTTCGTGCGACTCCGAATGTTGGTGATTACATTCGAGGGCTTCCGGGGATAGGAAGACAGAGGTGCCGACTACCTTAAAGATCGATGGCTTTCTTGCTGAGAAAGACAGAGGTGCCGACTACCTTAAAGATCGAGGGCTTTCTTGCTGAGAAAGACAGAGGTTGCCAACTACCTAGAAGTTGAGGGCTTGCGGGGATAGCAAGACAGAGACTCCGATCTTCGTATCGAGGGCTTACCCTGGTGTGGGTAAGACTGAATTGCTTGAAAGTATAAATCAAGGGACCTTTATCCAAGGTTGTTGGATACCCTTCTCTTTGGGTTGAAAGACTATTATCTTGTTACTAGTAGTTTTACTACTTGTCTTTATTCCGCTGCAATTTGTATCTTAAGGAAAGTATAACTTTCTTATACTTCCTTACTTACTCTGATTAGTTTAGATTCTATACGCTTTAAGGTAGAATCTTTTATTGTAACTTTTGTTTAGTTTCAATTTCCGCAATCATATTTCCAGAACCTACTTTTGGAATCCCTTTTCAAGTTCAGTTCGGTGTTAGAGGTATTGTGAATTTACTTAGTTTAACTTTGTTAGACTTAGCCTTTCCTTTTCTTAAGGAAACTCTAGTTATTCATAACTAACTTTAAAGGTTCCAAAGGAATTTTTAATGTATACAATTCACCCCCCCTCTTGTATATTGAGCATCTCATATTATATTTCGATCCTACATTTTAATCACCTTATTAATACAACTTTAATATTTCCATACAAGTTGATTGTACCCTTCTTCATCTATCATGAAAAATTCCACACACCTTAATGAAATTATTAGTGAAGAATACGCAGTTTATTTTTTTTGTAATTTTACCCAGCCATGTATCTTGCACAAGTCACTATGTATATTCACTTATTTTATTTTCAAATAGATATTAAACACACAAAAATACACATAGTCCTAGTGTCTTGAAGGTTCACAGTGGGTTTATATTTTACAAATTTAATCTAGATTTCAATGAACTAAATGGCTACCATATAATTTGACTTAATAAAGTAATTATTTTTAAAATTAAGAATAAATTCTGTCCACTTAGGTCATGTTAACGTTTCATGTTTCCTAAGGTTATGATCATAACTCCGCAGAATCTATCCTGTATCACTCTCAATCTTAATTCCTAAATAGTAAATATATATGTGCAATAATAAACATATCCCATAAATCATTCATTCTAAAAAAATTATATTCAAAATACCCCTAAAAAACTGGTAAATAATATGCATTAGGAAAGTTATAATTTATGTATAGAATGAAGCCTAAAGAATTTGAATAATTTGATCATTTTTTAAAGAATTTTTTTTAAGGTGATGATGAATTTGGTGAGCATACATAAAATCAAAAGTTATTTATAAATAAATAGACCCCTCCCCCACAATTAAAACTCATCATTGCCTCAAGTTTGAATTCTATGGTGAAGAAGTAAAATTTGACAATGAAAGATAAAAAATTATTTTCAATTTAGTAGTAATGTTACATGTTAAAGGATCATAATGAATCAAAAAAATGTTCTCCACCAAACTAATTTTACAACAGATCACCAAAATTCATTAATTATCATTATAGATAGTTATATAATTTTTTCAATTATGTTCAATGTAGTTGAATGTAAAGCATTAGATTTCAGTGAGGTGGGTCTATAAATTTTAAAAATGTGTTTCAATTAGATGTTCAATAGCACAATGAAAGGTTTTTTATATTCTCTAATATAAAATTTTAGTCAAATAAAAGAGGACTTGAATGGGAACAACCTCCAAACATAATTTCACCAATTTAAGAGATTTAAAATCAATGAAACTCAATCTCTAACATCAATCTAATTATATATTAAAATTTCCAGCAACAACATAACAATAATGACTCACCGTAACTACCACACCAATGTGTCACCATTGTGGTGACTCACCAATAGTAGTAGAATGATTTGATACTTATACCCTATACATATTAATAAAAATTAGCATAAACAAATAGAGAAATAAGAAAACTAATGAACTTATCTAATTAATGAATCATTATTTATGAGTGAGGATTTAACATGAGACTTATTATGAGTTGAAAAATGAATTGAATTATGTTCCTCTATTGACCTGAGTAGTAAGATTTTCTAGATTAACAGACCTGAATCAAAAAGTAATATATCAATAAGAATTTAATATAAGATAGGACAAGAAGTTTTTATTCAAAACAAATTAAGAAAGAAAGTGTAGAAAATGAAAACCCATGGGGTGACTCGCATTAAGCACTAACTTTTATGTCTCCAGTTATACATTAGTGATAATCAGTTCTCAAGCACATAAATGGTATCCAGACCATTTGACTTCTCTGTAAAATAGTGTTTGAGTCTTTTCCCATTAACAAGAATTGGCTTGTTTTCCACTACAGTAATATCAATAGATCCATTTTTCAATACTCTAACTACAGTAAAGGGTCCTAGACACTTAACTTTTAGTTTACCTAGAAAGAGATTATGTCTAGAATTAAATAGAAGGAACTACTATCCAGGTTTAAATTCTATTTTTTATAATGATATAATCATGAAATTTTTTCCCTCTTTGTCAATTGTATCATTATCATAAGACTCTATCATTATCTCATCTCACTCACTCAACCCATGCAGCCTCCATTATCCAGTAGATTTAAAATCAATATCTAAAGCCTTAAATAGCCAATATGACTTGTGATACAAATCAAAATTAAATTCAAAACATCATTCAAATAATATCCTATATGGATACATTCTAATTAGGGTTTTGAATGTAGTTCTATAAGCCCATAAAGCATCATCTGATTTTAGAGACTAGTCTTTCCTATAGTTTGAGATAGTTTCTCTATGATCAGTTTCATCTCCCTATATGATTTTTATCTATATATTCTAGATTGTGGTGGGTAAGTTGCTAAACTACTATGGTTGATACTATATGTCCCCATTAATTCCTTAAATTTATAGTTTTTATATTGGGAACCATTATCTGTTATGAATGATTTTGTACCCCAAAAATTGAAAAGATGTTCTTTTTGACAAATTTACATACACTACTTTATTTATTATAGTGAAGTTCTTCTTCCTAAACCCACATAATCAAATAATCATTATATACTAATATATACTTAATCCCATTAGATAATGAAATTTTTCTAATAAAATATTATCCCCAGACATCAAAATGCTATACTTCCAAATTAACATTATGTGGTAACTCTTGTTTCTTCCAAACATTTCCTAGCCTTTGGAATCTATCAAAACCTAATAACTAACTTCTTTAATCCATGAATAAGGTGTTCTAGTAAAATTTAACTTTATTTACAACATTCCACCATGATATCCTCCCCATGGTTTTATGTGAAAACTATCTACTATAGGTGGCATCTCTTCATCTAGAACACACCCTCATAGAATTCCATCATCACATTTCCTAAAAAGTATGGGATCATACCAATGATAGTACTTAAGATATAAAATTAATTTCCTTATTTTATTATTAGAAAACTCCTCTAATCTAAAACATTCTTCCATAAAATTATAAAATTATAAAAACCAATCCTACCATCTAATCAAGCGAGTGAGAATATTTTAATCAGGAAAGGACAAGTTTATCTCTCTGGGATCATCACAGTGGGTGTTAGGAATCCCAGAAAGGTGGTCTAAAACTACATTCTTAGATCTAATATTATATCTAATCTCTAATTTAAACTCTTCTAACAAGATAATACATCTTATAAGACTTCTTTTTCTTATGAGTAAAAAATTACTTGAGGGAAGAATGATTAATTAAGATTTTAACATTAGAACCTAAGAGATACTACGTAAATTTTTATACAGCAATGACCGCATGCAAAAACTCTATCTCAGAAGTGGTGTAATTATTTTTTTCATCATCTAGCAGTTCTCTAGCATCATAAACCCCATTAAACATATTATCTCTCCTTTATCATAAGACAACTCGAACTGATATATCATATACATCAGACATTAATTTAAATGTAAACATTCAATTAGATGTAGTAATGATATGTTATGAAGTTACTTTTCCTTTAGTAGATTGAAATATTCAAGATAGTTTTGATAAAAAATTAAGGGTGCATCCTTGACATGAAAAGAGAACAAGGGATTTGTAATTTTTCAGAATTCATTGATAATCCTCCCATAAACACTAAAATTCTATAAGAACCTTCTAACACACTTAACATTTTCAGGAGGTATTAATTTTTAAATAACTTCATTTTTATAGTATTCACCTCCAACCCCCTCTTGTACACCTTGTGCCCTAGATCTATGCCATCAGTGAACATGAAATGAAAATTTTCCCAGTTAATAGCTAGGTTGGTCTCTAAGAATCTCTCTAATATTCATTCAATGATTCATAAAACAGTCCCAAATGGGATAAAAACAATGGATAAATCATCTAGGAAAACTAGATTGATCCACTCGATCATATCAGAAAAAATATCCATCATACACCTTTGACAGGTAGTTAGGGCACCACATTTCTTAAAGGGAATCTTCTGGTAAGAATATGACCCAAAGTGGCATGTGAATATATATTTTTCTTGATCGTTTGGATCTATTAAAATTTAGTTGTAACTGGAATATCTATTGTGAAAAGTGAATAATTCATTGCCATCAATCCTCTCATGAATTTGATCAAGGATGGGAATTGGAAAAATTTTCTTCCTAGTGTTTGAATTATTCTTCCTATAGTATTTACAGACTCTCCATTTGGTGGCCTTCCTCACATAAATTTCTTCATTTTTTCATTGGCGATAAGAGTCAAAACACCAATCTTTGTGACTACCTGGACTAAACAAATCCAAGTAGTGTTACAGATACTATAAATGATATCAGGGACCCACAACATGATGACATCCTCTATGAAAACATCTTTCATGTTGGGTTTAAACATTCTTTTCCAATCTACTCTTAGATTGTGATATGGTTCCATAATATTTTTTACCTTAAAGAATGATGATATAATACTATTGATATCATATATCAACCATCCAATTGAAGAATTAAATTTCATAAGGATAACGAACAATTTATATTCTTTGTTTTCTTTTAGATCATTGGATATTATTACAGGTATAGTTTAATTTTCACCTACAAAAGAAAAATTGATGTTTATTGGGAGTGCTTTATGCTCTATGGTGGGTATAGTTTCACACGAAGAAAGACCCTTGGGTATAGGAGGACTAAAGTCTCCAAAATACCTATTATAAGGAGTTTGAAATGTAGAATGATTTTCAATTTCCTAACTAGATTTATGATTTTATTAAATGTTGTCCAAAGTATACATCTCCCTCTTAAAGAATTATAGTTTAGAATTCCTGAAATTTAATAAAGAACAAACAACAATTTTTTTAATATGATATCCCTCCATTGAATCAAATTTTTATGAATGTTTATTAATAGTAGAAACAACCTCATGTTCAATAAAAAAATATTTAAATTCAGAAATAGATGGAACATTTATAGAAGTAGTAGAAACTGGACTCTTGTCTAGTTCTAGAAAATTTACCAAATATTAATTTTGAGAATATTCATCATAATTTTGACAGTTATTTTCAAAATCTAATATTATTTCCTCAGAAAAGGATTGATTTTCCTATTCTTTTAGATTTTCAACTAAATTTCCAGCATTTAGGGACTCTATATAAGAATAACATTCATAAAATGTTGGTCCATTGACATTTTTAAAGACATTTAATTCTTCATGTTGTTCTCTAATTTTAAAAATCATTTAACCCTTTGTGAAATAAATATCATCTCCACCAATGGATAATAAAGGCATAACCCTAATTATGGGCACCTTTTTCTCACATTCCATTTTAATAAATAGAACTTTGGTTGGAAAAAATAACATCCCAACTCCAATTAAATGGTCATGAACCATGTCTACATGATGAGTGAGTGAGCATTTAGCCAAATGTAGGATGATTGTGGTGGGTTTGTGTTCATAAAATATCAACTATTGAAATGGTGATAATAGAATAAGATTTATACTAGCTCCTAAGTCAGAAAGGAAATTATTTTGAACACTATTCCTTAATGTTCATGGAATGAAAAAGCTTCCATGATCTATAAAATTTGTGTGTATATTGTATTGAAGTAAAACAATAAACTCTTAAGTGAGTATGTATTTGTAAAATTATTTAAGTGTATTTTTTATAAAAATATTTATATGATATTTCATGTAACATGGAATTGAAATCAAGGCATAGATTAAATGGATATTCACTTGGAGCATGATTAAAATCCCAATGAATTATATTATTTTACCATTGTTGTTACATTTTTTAACATTTATATGAAAGGAATGGGTTGGGAAATGTTCATAATAATAGTAGGCATATCCCAAAACACTTTTACTCTTTTCTCATTACCATTGTTCATTTTATTTTTAGAAAAAATTTCATCTTGAATTTCAGGTGAAAAATTCAGATTATCTTTATTTTCCACATTGTTCCCCTCATTTCTAGAATCTATGTAAAACATATTTTTATTTGTCGAATAATATAGTATTTATGTTTGGTCATTTCTAAAGTCCTTTTCAAGTTCATTTTGAGTGTTAAACCCACATCTAGTGACAACAACCATGAAATTCTCCCTATGGTTGATTTCTATTTTTTGAGAAGCCTTTTTGTATCCCTTGTTGTCATGTCCATAACTACATTTCCCAATTGAGTTTCTGTTTTTTTTTATTCTATAATAAGATTGAATTTTATCAAAATTATGTTTGGATTTTTTTATTAGGTTTAGACTTGAACATTTCATCTTGATAATCTATTCTATATATTATTTGATCAAAAAATAATAATTTTTTAGTCATAGTTATCTTATGAATTGGAAGGTTCAATCATAGGTTGGTTTTGAAAGTTTTTTTTAGTTGGTATTTGTAGGTAGGGGATGCAGGTTATCTGAACATGCCTTTTCATTTCCAATAGTGGTTGGTATGGTTAGTATGTCCTTGAAAGTTTTTTTAAATGGTTCTTCCATTTTAGGAAAAATAGGACCATAGTTAGAAAAGTTGGAATATTATTATTATAGGGATGATATGTCAATGATTGGGAAAAAATAAATTTCACCTAAAATATGACATTGAGAGAATTATTCCCTAATTGATTGGTTTGGATTTTTTAAGAACCCATTATTTACATTTTGTTTTCAATTTTTGTTCAATAAGGTTTGGTGTTGATTTATTATTTCAGTGAGTTGAAATTGAGTATCTACTATTAAACCATTGTAATTTCAGATTCTATTTACTCTTTTTGTTTTTTGAATCTTTATATTGAGATTTCAAATAATGTTTGTTGTAAATTTGTATTAACACATCATATGCCTTATCGAGTTACCCATAACAGTCAGTTCAACAAGATTCATACTAGAAGATTACAATCATTCATAGAATGTGTCTATGAGAACATTGGATGGGATTTGATGATAGAGACACTACCTAAGAAGGTCTGTAAATCTATCCAAATCTTCCTAAAAGTATTTTCCATCCTTTGGATAATTTTTTTATATTAGTTCTCAATTCACCTTTTCATCTTTAGGGATAAAATTTTCATTACTAAAGAGTTATAAACATGATCCCAATTCTCAAAAATATTCTCATCAGGACTGAAAAACCAACTCATAGCATTCCAATTAATGGAAAAGGGGAATATACTTAATAATTTCTCATTCAAGTGAGTGGTAAAAGTGTAATTTAGTGAATTTTAGTATAGAAGTCATTGATGAAGGGTAGAGAGTCTTCATTAGATAGAAAATTAAATGTAGAAAGTAGGGAAAGGTGGGACAATTTTGACTCATAATTCCCTGCTCTAGGAGAAAGTATAATAGAAGAAGAGTTTCTTAAAACTTGTGGGAGTTGAAAATCCCTCATCCTAGGAAAATCAATTTCATTATTGAAATTTGGTTGAATGTTTATTTATTGTTGAAAACAAGAATTCTTTTATGAAAATAATCCATTTATGTTTTTTTTCTTTTAAAAAATACAGATTTTTTTTTCAGTTTCAGGTTTTAGGGAATCTAATATATCATAATAATATCTAGTTCACATATGTTGAATAGTAGAAAAATTATGATAGTTTATATTGTTCAGAGCAGAATACAAGTAGTAAAAGTACTAATTCATCCGCAAATTAAATGAAATTGAATTAAAAAAATATTAAAATTTAAAATTTTTTATGAATTTTTTAAACTAATATTTTTTAATGTTTTGAAAAAATGTTGTTCAATCAACGAAATCACCGATAATGGCACCAAAAACTTGTCACACACATCTTTGAGTATTTGTCGAATTATAAAAATTTGTAATATTCAGCTTACCACTGTATAGTGGTTTGTTGGGTCAAACCCAAGGGAATGTTATTAAATGTGTATGAGTGAATAATTTATCAAATGAAAATCCACTATTGAAACCAGTAGGTGAAAATAGTTTTTATATTTTTATTTTGAAGAATGTAAAAAGAAGAAGCAATATATATTTTTTTATCTAGATGGTGAAAAAACATGAATTGAAATAGATTAAAAAACTAATCGTGGGGGAAAACATAATAGAGATTGGAAACTTAATCTATAATGTCACATGGTGAATTATAATTCAACTAGGTTAAAGTGGGTTTACTTTTTGCTAAATTCTATTGAAAATAGACATCACAAATGGATTTAAAATCTCTCTCACCTGGGTATTTAACATACAAAAGATTGAATCTTGATGTTCTATACTCCAAAAAACATCAAGTGCTGATGAATTTAAAAAAATAATCAATTAGATTTAAAATCACCATAAAATTCAATATTATAGAAATTAATGCTTGAAAAAAAAGATTTCATGATCAATCTCACTGATTGATCTTGATATTTTTAATTTTAAAAGAGATGAGGTGTGAACAATTTAAATGAAATTAAAATCAATGTCACTGATTGATTGTGATTCTTGAATGATGATATAATGAGGAAGAAAATACCAAGTATAATTAAAAATCCTCATGAAATGTGGTTTACCCACAAATTATATTCTAATCACAATAAATAAATTACAACGATAAACGTAATGAAATGGAATAAAATTATGAGAGAAGATATCTCCCCTTTTCTCTAGTATTGTTGCTATGCTCCTACTCTCCCAGGTCCCCTATTGTTCTCCATGGAATGACTCAAATGAAAGAGATATGTAGAATAATATTCCCCATATTTTGAATACATTTTAATTGTTAAAGTCCCCAGTTTCTCTCTATTGGCCACCACATCGTCAAGTGACATCAGTTGGTTTCCGAAAATATCACCAAACACGTAGCCTTTTTTAGATACTTGTGACTTTAGAATTTTTCATGTAACAAACTCAACAGTCACAACAAAGTATGTTTCAGGTGACCATAGACGTCATTTGGGTTCGGTTTTTTAAAGAGAAAATAAATAATAAATAATAAACTATTTAATGTTATGCATAACGTTTTTACTTTTATTAATTTATTTAATTCTTATATTAATGAAAGTATTAAATTATCATGTTAATTAATGTGTATAAACTAATAATTATTTTTTATTAATACTTATTAATTAATTTCTTATTTTATATTTTATGTAATTATATATTTATTTATAATTTTTATTAATCATTATTATAATTATAATTATTAAATTATTAATTTATCATTATTAAAGTTAATGTTTTTACAAATTTATTATAAGAAAATCATTTTTATTATTATTTAAAAATTAAGAAAAGTTTTTATCAAATTAAGAACATTTATATTTTTTTATTTTACACAACATTATAATTAAAATAATTGATATCAATTTATTTATTAAGATAATTTATTATTACAATTATTAAATTATTGTGGTTAATATTTTATATTTATTTATTCGACTATATAATTTTAAATTATTTTAGTTAATATATTAATTTATATTATTTTAATTAATGAGTTTATTATTAATAATATTATTTAATTGTTATTTTTTTATTTGAAGGAATTATTTAATTTAATTTTTACTCCCTGTTAAAGCCACACGCATGTGAAGGGGTTCTTCTATTTAGAATGGGGCACCGCTAGTTGGCGCCTACTTGATAGTGGTAGGTTCTCCAGGTTGGAATCGGCAGTAGCGGTGTCACCTCCCAACTCTCCCAAAGTGCGGCGTGCGATAGCTCGTGGAGGCGTATTACAGTAATTATGAAGTGCAAGAGTGAGTGGATTTTCAGGGATTAGTTAAGGTAATGTCTAGTGGTGGGTGAAGATGAGATGTAGTAACCGTGAGAATAAGGGAGATGAGGGAACAAATGATACACTGGCGATGTGAGAAATTGAGGCTAGTTGTGCGTGAAATGCAACGATGAGTGAGACTTTTCATTTTAGATTTTCCTATAGAGGGGAAATGCTAAAAATGACTCATAATTGGAAAAACCAATGGTGGGAGAGAAAAATTTGTTAATGGGGGAAAACGAGTCACCATTGGAAATATTTACAGTGGTGAGTCATTTGGAGGTGGGTAAATATTAATGGTGGCACTTCTGTAACAATTAAAAATAATTAACTGATAAATAAAATCAACACATTTTAGAATTAAGGAAATTATATAATTAAAAATATAAATTAATTTATTGTATAAATGATGATATAAATTAAAATTAATGAATTACTAAAAATTAAAAAAAAATGACTAATTAATTATTTCCACAACAGGAAACCATAGACTAAAAACATAGCTTAAATTATATACTAACAAGATTTATTAACTAAAACATAGAAATGAATTGATACTCAAAAAATAATTTGAAATTAAATATTAAAATTAAATTAAATATTTGAAATCACGTTAAAAATTAAAATTGATTATTTATAATTAAACTAATTAATAAAAAAAATTAAAAGTTAAAAAATTAAATTAAATATTCGGATAATAAATGGGAATAAATTGATTAATTGAATAGTTCCTAAAATGAAAAAAAAACTAAAATTATTATGTCATGTAGAATACAAACATAAAGAGTAATAATAAAAATAAATAATGAAAAAAATATGTACGAAAAAATTAATAATTTTTAAAGAAAAAAAATTTATTATAACAATTGATTAAATGATAAATTTAATTTTAAAATCAATAAATTTCTTTTATTTAGAAAAAACCAACAAAGTATTAATTATATGATTAAAAAGATAAGTAAAATTTTTGGAAGGTCATTTTATTTTAAGCTCACATCAATTTTCATGACACTATAAAACACAAAAATTTTAGATGCTCCCCCTCGTCTTGTTCCAAACTCATAGACCTTAAACTAGGAATTAACGTCCTCAACGCATGATGCTAAACTTTAGTCCTTCCCTAGAAAAGCTCGGGATTCCTCTTAAACACATAAGAGATGATTCATACCCTGTTTAAAATCTATATTAGTTTTATGACATGTTTGTGATGGTTGAAAAAGCTTACCCCATGTTCCAAACATGGGATGCCTAATTAAAATAAGGGAATTCCTCAATTCCTTCATTATAGGGGATCATATTCTCCATCGTTAGTCTTCTAGATAGCCATTATCAAGAACAATTTGTGGATTGATTCCCATTATTATGGTATATATAGTGACATCCAAACTTCTCATCTTCGGCCTCATATGTAAAGTCATTAACCCTTTAACCCCTTGGACCCCATTATAATACATACAATATTAATTTTAACTGTATTTGGTTCCCCTTAAGGTATATATATGGAAAATGAGCCTCATTATCCTCATTCATGTCAGGTTTTACCTCTTGTGTTCCATATATATACCCTTTTAATGAACAATTCCTCTATATTCCAAGAAACATGACTCTAAACCATCTTCCAGGGTTGAGACCATACTATCTTAAACTATGAGAGTCACCTTCAAAAAATACCTTTGTCTTGATTCCCATCCTTATGGGATATGTAGTGATGTACAAAATTCTCATCTCTGAGCCCAGACACAAATTCATTATATCCTTCATCCCCATAGCCCCATCATTGGTATGAGGATTAGGAAATCAAACTAATTTCCATTCTCATTCCAAGATTCATGACCTTAAAATGTTTGAGAGTCTACTTGGAAAGGCATGGTGTCACATTCTGCCTCATATGTCGTCATTCACATCGAGGCTTTCACCCTTCCATGCTACACGTCCTTCCTTTTGAGATATTTCCCATGGTCCAAGCATGTTGACTGTAAACTATTTTCCAAGGGTCCATACACTATGAATTGAACTAAGAGCCCACAGTTTGAGCTCTAGGACCATAAACTGTCAAGCCACCTAATGGTATTTCAGACACGACCTTAACCAATCTGCGGTAGTTCCGAGCATTATGAACATAAATTATTATCATCCCATACAGTACAATAAGCATGGATTTAAAATATTTCACATGGTATAACCTAGGAAAACATAAAATATAAATAGTTCCCTTCATAATACTTGTGTGGTATGAAAGCCTCTTTACATTCTTTCACATAAGGGTTTTTTCCTTCATGTCACACAAGTATCCATGAAAAATGTACTACTGAACTTCATGTGTAATGACTTTATATTATTACCTGTATTCTATGAAACAAAGTAGGGTTCTGAAAATTCCACCAAGGGAAGAAAATAATCCCACAATCTCTTTGTAGAATGAAGCAAGTACTCATAATAGTCTAGAAAAGATAATTAAATCAAATTGAGTTACAAATTTTACGAGAAACATGTAGGAAATCATGTTTTTAAAGGATTTTAATTGTTTTGCATACCATCACTAGGAAGGGTTCACCAACCTCTTGGATCACAAACCACCGGTACACAGAAGGATCTACGAGGCGTTGGCCCGTGGAGTGATGTCCTGCAAACCTAATGGACTGAAAACTGTTTCAGTGAACGAATTGTGAGTGCTAAGGCGATCAAAAAATTGTCTCGTGAACTTAATGGTTTGGAAAACAAGAAAATTGATAGGGTTCCACGAACCATTATCATAAATCATATGCACCGCAAACCTCGGTTGACTGAGTCTTCCACAAGGTAGGATATCTCCTCATGGGCCTCCGAAAATGGTGTCGCATGTCCATAGATATGATTGCCATGATGCTCTATAAAATGAGCATAGAAGGAATTTAGAAAGGACGGATGATGATAGTTTTAAGGGAACTAGATGATTGAATAATGAACTCGAGAAAGATTCGAGCTTCAGTTTTGAATCATCAGCAAAGCCCGAATTGTGAACCACAATCTTCATAGGTATAGCTGGCCGAAAACCATAAAATGGGGGAACATAATAAAAATAAGAGAACTATGAATCTAATTTGTGAAACCGAAAACCACATATACCTCGCGGATGAACTGCCCGTGAACAAAAGTCCCCTAGACCCTCCTTCAAAATGGTGTTCTGCATATTATATCGCTACATAGATTTTTCTAGACACTAGATACTTCACCAGTACACAAATGTAACCCAAAGTGGCATGATGGACCACGTACCACTATGGTTTATGGTGGTCCATACCAATTCATATGTACCACATCAGTATACAGATGACCGCTCTTCCCGCATACCTTTACGGTATGTGGAGCTTCCCCCATTCGGTATAAGGACCCAGTACACAGAATGGGGTGTTTTGAGTATTCATTCATCAAGATCAAATCTCACACCTTCATTACCATCCATTCCTCCATAATCCCTCCACAAACTAGAATCCCGACATCAGGACAATGCCTCCTCCAATGCCGCCAGACACGTATGATCAGACCATTAGGTGCATCAGTGCACCCCTTTGAGTCTACATATCCATGGTAAGCGGAGTCACGAATGCTCTCCCCACAACAATTTAGGCTTACGGATTGTCTATGGGTCTACATTCCCATTGAAACCTGTATTCCAACATTAGTATTCCAACGTTAACCTCCCCATTCAATGGATTAAGGGTAGTCACATACTTTTCCATTAAATTAGGAATGATGACTAGTCAAAGGAGTTATGTAAGCTCCCCACTTTGACGAGGATGAAACTCTTCCCCTTCCCAGAATTCATTCTGGGGCACTCCCACTAAGGTAAGTCCCCAATACTATGAAAGATGTGTCGCATGACCATTAATGTCATTTCACATTGAAAGGATCATCACATAGCTCCCTCTCCCATGTTCTCCTCGGCCTCTTCTTCCATAGGATCGCCCTCTACCACTAGCAGGAGAGGAAGCATGTGGTTTGTTGAAATCTCTAACATCCTATGGTTTCTCACACCGAGCATGACTCATGTGGGATTAGAGGTTTGTGATGATTGCAACATCCACAAAATTATGAACTCTGAGAAATCTGATTCTTAATCAAACCGGGATATGTTGGACATCCATCTAAAGGCAAAATCTCAAAAGGCTTCCCATCCAAAAGGGTTCACACAATTATGTCCTCTTTAATGGGAAGCTTCCCTATGTAAGCCCCATTTAATATGAACTTTGATAACTCTGATTCCTAATCAAACCAAGATACGTAGGTTTATTACTTGAAGGCCTGAGTTCAAAAGGGTGCCCATCAAAATGGGTTTACCCAATCATGTCCCCCCAAATGGGAAACTTCAATGTGTAATCCCCACACAAATCCATACTACGTGGGGTCAGATTCCTCTCTCGAGGGTATGTAGGAAACCCATATTATGGGTCCAATACTAAAAACAAGTCACCTTCCATACTCCCTGGATGACGATAAACTCCAGAGTGCCTTATTGTATTTATCACATCAGTGGTACCTCTATATCATCAAATCCATGTATGCCTATGACGGTCCTTCCAACCATGGGTAACCTGGGGAACACACTCATTGGGAATGAACCAAGGATTTAGGAACATAAGAACATGACTGTAATAAAAAAGAGAGTCCCAGAACATGCAATAAACCCTCCCCCAAAAAGGTGTGGTGAGCCGGACTTCCCATCCTCTCGACAAATGGTTTCATCAATTGTCATTGGCCAAATCATCATCCAAGAAACACCTCCCTTTAGAAAGAAGGTCCATGAATCCTGGATACCGGGGATATTTATAGTTTCTGGATCCATGAATAAATCTGAGGGAAACCATTCAAGGAAGTAATATCATATGAGAACTGATTGGACGAGTACTTGACTCCATGCAATCTCCCACTGAGACCGTGTGACTATGGCGTCTCCTTCATAATAAAGAGGGGATAAATTTCCCAGTCCCTGTTTGGTAAATCCAACATCCTTATAAAGGATAATGATATAGAACAGGTTGAAACAAATGAAATAGTGAACTTGATAGGAACCCATATCTACATAAAAGAGGTGGATGATGATTCACGTTGGACCATTTCCTCATCACCTTAAATGAGCCACCTTGAAGGTAGAACACAAATGGTGAACGACATGAATACATAACCAAGGAGGTTGTTCTACCCCAATGACAATATTCAAAAAGATGTTACACATCAGACCAATTTGTTTTCCCATATACGTGTCATACTCACCACCTCCGAGGCAGAACAAAAAATGGTGAACCTGAAATGAATCCTTAACCAAGGTGGTCATCTTACCCCACTCAAGCCCCTTCGTCCCACAAAAAAAAGATAGGGGAAGGGGGCCATGCTGAATCATCAAATATGCATATGCATAAAAGAATGCTATTTTGACATGGTTTTGTGGTCTATTTGTCATATAAGTATATCAAAGGTCCCCACAGAGAAACCTTCGATCCAAATGACATCCCAACGAATGATACAGACATGTGCATCAGCTGTCTCATAGGCGGTTGGGGCCCCAATGAAGAGTAGGACCCCCTCGCAAACCTAGTGTCTTCAATGTTGGTTATCCAACATGCTGATCTAAGAGTACCATTGAAATGGTACTCTCTCTATGATGGAGGTCTCAATATAATACCTCTAATCTAGAACGTTCCCCTACCGCCTCCTCAGCGACGGTCATCACCCTGACACAAGGCGACCCCATTGTTCGTCTCAAACCGTTTTGGGAGACTGTCCCCAGAATGTGACAATGAGTACATCCCTTACCTTAGGGAGGTGGATGATGTCAATATGGGTAAATTAATCTAGACTTCACATGATTCCTACTCACGGGCCCCTACCTGAGAGCATCGCCACCAACACTGGACGAACAGGCCTCCTCCCACTAAAGAGGACCTTATGCCGAGGGAACCCTCTAAATTCCAGGAGACCCAGGCTCCTTAGGATACCCACTAAGGGTAGAAAATATATAATCAGAAACACATTATCATCATTGTTCCTAAGGAGAAACTCTTCCATACTAAAACAGCAACATTCAACAGGGAGACGTACAACTCTGCCCCTCCACTCAATCCCACCATAGAAATACAATGGCACTATATGAGAATTTGAAAACTCCTAGTTATCACTGGTCCCACCATACAGACAGAGCAATGAACCATAGGATGATGTAAATATTTTCGGTTAAAAAATAATCCCATTATCTAAATTGGTTGGAAACCTACTACACATAGGCACAAATATGTGCTGACACATTTGAAGCCCGTCATATAAATAAGGAGGCAACCATCTACATGAAAGCACAAATACATACTAATGCATTTTAATCCCCTTATCTATATAAGGCAGAAACCAGCTAAACGTTGTCACAAATACCTACCGATGCATTCTAAGCATGCCATCCTAATATGGAGTCAAGCAATGATGAGCATAGTTAAATTCATGCTGATGCATAAAAAGACCGTGCGACAAATACAACATCAATCTAGCGAATGAAAATACATGCTCGTGAATATAAAGATCAACATTAAAATATAGTGGCATCTAGAGATGACAACTGGTGGCAGACTCATTACTCTGTCCTGGAATAGGATAACTTCCACTATCCAATGGAAACTCATATAGGACTAGAGAAGGTACATTCCCCTGCTCTGATATCAAAATGATCCTTCATACCCGATCCATCCAAAGATGTATCTCAACACATATTGGAAATGATGTAAGCAGAAACGTCAATCCCAAACGATATCATCCAAACATTCCAAGACATTATTTCATCAGTGGAAATGGTGAGAAATCAGACCCATGACCTAGTTTCCTCAAACAGAATGACATAGTCACAAAATGAGTTAGTCACTATGAAGAAGATATGAATCCCTATTCTAGTTTAGGAGGGTCGACGGTGATATCCCATGATACGTAGGCAACAAAATCAGGAACAACCACCTGTTCCAACTGGCGGATGTAGGTCCAATGTATTGGACACTCAAGGTCAGGCACAATTTCCTACAAAAAACTCAAGATTTCATTGGCATATCCCGATGTCATCACATGACCAACCAGATTGGGACCCAAATACGAAGGATTTTTCCACCCGCAGATGACCTCAGTTACCCACAAGAGAGGGCTAGAAAATAAATCATGTCAAAGAAACTGGAAAATGAAGACCACATACTTAATCCTTCTCTGTTGGAAGCTAGTGTTCTTGACTTTATCAAACCTATATTAATAAAGGGTCAGACATTGTCACTCCATTATCAAATTATGGATGTGGAAGTAGAAGTTGCAAAGTCCCTCCCTGCAATGTCGCTACCAACAACTCTAAAGGAACTTCCTAGAGCACCCATATGGGCTCACTCAATGGGCCATGAATTATCGATCACGAGAGCCTATATCCTGATGCGTGTCGGGGTTGTCCTCTCCTCAACCTAAATATTAAGCAATGAGAAGGTCATCACCTTGATGTTGTCCACCCGGATGGTCCTCCCAAGGGTATACACTGTAGATATTCTTCTCCCTATAGTCGGACATCAAGTCATGATTGAAGTCCTCTCCATAATGACAATCATTGTGAACGTCCTCCCCATAATGGAAGTTGCTAGGAAGGTCCTTCCCATCGTAACATCAAGAAATAAGAAGGTCCTCCTCTCATTATAATACATCATGAAGGCCCTCCCCCAGATGTACACTGTATAAATTCTACATGTATCTAGGTATCAAGTAATCATGGTTTTTCTTTCCATAATGACAGTCATTACAAAGGCCCTCCACATAATGGCAGTTTTTGTAATGGTACTCCCCATTGAAACATCATGCAACGAGAAGGTCTTCCTTTCATTTTAGTATAACATGAAGTCCCTCCCTAAGATGTGAACTACATAAACTCTCCCTACAACCATATTTTATTACGTGATATTAGTCATCGAGAAGTTCCTACCCTAAGTGACATCAAGTAGTATGAAGTTCCTCCCCTTGTTGTAGCATTCCTTGAAGTCCATCCCTAGGGTATACACCATAATGACATTTCATGCGGTCCGACATCAATTAGAAATAGTATCCCTTTCCATTTAAGAACCATTTGCGAAGTTCCTCCCATAAACCAAAATTCCTACTGGAAAGAAGATCCCCCCTTACTAGAACAAATGAGATAAATACATATTATGCTGAGGTGCTCGGAAAGATGGAGTCAGACACATGGGGAACTCCATCCATAATGAGTGATATTCTTTCTCAACCAGAGGAAGGTTCATGGCCACACACATCTTATAAGCCACCGCCACACCATCCACAAATCAATAATGCTCCCACCAGCCCAGTTTCTTGGGAAAAAATTATTAAGAAGTACTCAAGATGGTCCTATCAAGTTGAGGAGACTCTATAAAAAATACAATATGATATGTTTCTTGTGAGAATACAACTGGATAAGGATAATATAACAGTGATGTATTGGCCTAAAACCACTTCTCAAATCGACATACTAAGAGATTTGTCTAGGGAATGTATGCATGACATTCATTTAAATATATAGACGAATCTTATCTAGATGAAAGAAAATTTCATTCCCTATGAAGGGTGTGCATACAATGTAAATGCGTTAGGGAAGAATCACCATCTAGTTGACATTGAATCCCTCCCATCCACACGGAAACCGCAATCAAAAAGGATAAATAAAAACGATGAACTGGATTTCCTCCAAGCACTTCATAAGTTGTGTCGCCTCATCGAGGACACCCTGACTGGGGTTCGCATTCCTTTATGGCTAGAACATGGATCTCAACACATTACCCCACATCCTATCCAACAAACCTCATTGTAAATGACATCCTGAAATTTCATCACTCAACGGAAGCAATCAATTGAAATTTTTGCTCATAAAATATGGGAATCTCAACAAAAAATGGCCTAGAGTAAGTTTCAAAAGCATCGGGATCGAAGAGATCAAGACATCAAAAAGCTTCTGAGTCAATCAACCAAGAACATCTAGCAGTCTTCCTTCCTAATGGAAGCCAACTAGAAAGAAGGGAACATTTAAGATCCCAGTTCTTGGGAAGGTATTTTCTCATTTAAATTCTAATTTAAATCACTTGTTTTGGTAAATTAAGTGCTTACCCATGTCCATAAGGAGGCCTGAAGGTGTTATGAGGATTCAAGACATGGAAAAGGAGGGGGGATGGTCTTCAGGGTACGCAGCACGGTCTGCGCATGGTTAGTTCTAACCATGCGGTCAACCCAAGAAAACCTTGCATGATGTGGGACTTTGGATTGTGGCATCTAAAAAGTTTTCGCAGGGTTTATAAAACCGTTTCGGTAAACCGTGAGACATAGAAACATTTAAAAAATTACAATTTTGCCAATCTGGGATTTTAATACTCAACATGGAATTTCCTTCCCATTCACCCAAATTCACCATAGGAACAAACCAAATCTCACAAGAGCAGCAAGAGATCAATCTCCCTCATTTTTAATGTGTTTATGGTGCTGTTAGTTGTAGATATAAGCTTCAGGTAAGGCTAATCCCATCCATGTTTCTCTTTTGAGTTAAGGGTTTTTAACTTATTCTCATCTCTTTTCGAATCTCTAAAAACCTACTCTTTGGGTGAGCTCTAGGTTGAAACATAAAATTTTTATTGAATCAGAATCTAAGTGTTCCATTTAGAGTGTGTTCACCTATAGAATCGAGGTAGGTGGTCTACAAGTTATATCC
This sequence comes from Viscum album, assembly GCA_963277665.1. Lineage (NCBI taxonomy): Eukaryota > Viridiplantae > Streptophyta > Magnoliopsida > Santalales > Viscaceae > Viscum > Viscum album. The sequence goes on from OY728120.1 coordinate 1,770,467,277, forward strand.
AATAGTTTATTTGTGGATTTGTGCATGTGTGGTTTTTTTCTAGGGAGTCTCTTGGTATGTTTTGATCACCCTTGGAATGTTTAGGTAAAATGGTTAATATGATGGTAAATCAAAAGCCCCATGATCCCCATGGGATGCTTCTAGGGTGATGAGACTAATCTAGGGCCACTAATGGGGTGTGCCGACTTCCCCGGACCTATGGATTTGGGAAGGACAAGTGATATTGTTGGGTATTTATGTAGACACATTGATAAAAATGTTGATGTTATTGATTGTGTTGGGAATAATCTAGGTGATGAACCTAGGCTTAATAATAATGTAAGGAATATTGGGTGAGCATGGAAGGGGTTTATATGGGTTGAACTTAGTTACACTAGATGTATTGTGCATTGTGTTGGAATGTGTAAATGGGTTAACACTTGATAATGGCGAATGACTAAATTGGTTAAAATTTGGAAATGATTATAGAAAATAATGGAATATATTATGAGCATAGAAATTAAGCCTAGTGAGTTGGGCATAATAAACGAAGCCTAGTGAGATAGGAATAATGAATAAATGTTTAGGGAGATATGCGTAATAAATGGGAATTGGGATAAATTTCTTGATGATTTGAATTCTGGTAAATGTGTTAATGGGTTAAGGGATGGTAATAAAAATCATGATATTGTTACGATTTTTTTCCTTGGGAAATGATTGGGATGTTTTTTAATGGTTAAGGGATACATATATGTATATAATTTTCACACATCTTGGTAGAGAGGGGTATTAACATGAGGTTCTACACCCACAGGTCAAGTTGTACTGAGGCTCTAAACTCCACCCCTAATGCATGAGTTAGGGAAGAGGACTGAGGCTCTATTCCATTAATGGTTGCATCCACCCAGACTGAGGCATTGAGGTAAAAATATGGCTGACATGAAGAAGTTAGTCCTAGTGATATTGGATAATAGTGTGCTTTTCCTCCTGCATGTGATTGTGTACATTGAGCCGGTGTAACTTGTTGTTTTTGATGAACCCATGAAAAATAATTTGGGAAATGTAAGTAATGTAAAATGGGATGAAATGGTAAGATAAGGAATGATAATAAAATTCGGTAATGGAACAAAACTGGTTAAGGGAAATTAATCTTTTTTTTCATTTATTATTTATTTCCATTATTATATTCATAATTGTTAATACAATATATTTTGTAGACACTGTTAGCAGTGGCCTATTGAGTTGTACTCACACCCTTCTCGGGCCACCATTGGGTACTCGAGAAGACTTCATGTTTTTAGGTTAGGGGAAGGGAAAAGGCTCTTTCTAGGGAGCTAGGATGGAATTGGTGTACATGGAGAAGGACCAAGTCTTGGTGTTGGTACCATTTTGGGGATTTTCTATTTGTCTATATTTGGGGTTTTTTTCACTTATTCACTGGTAGTAAAATGTGGCATATTTATTATTGGATATGGTTGAACCCATTTTGGGAAATGGTTGTTTATGAAATCTATTGTATTATTAGTTATTATTATGATATTTTGTTTATCTTATGTTGTGGATTACCCTAATATATAGAGGGTATAGTCACCCCAATTGACCTTTTGGACCCCCACTGCTATTCGACAACCTTTGGAATATGGGTAGGCATGCTTAAGGTCATGTAACCACCCAGATCAGACAACTAGTTTAGTGGCTTCTAGGTCGGGGACGTTACAATGTGGTATCCGAGGAGTTCCATTCTCTTTCATACAATTTAGGGATGGTATACATGATGTTTGGAAAGTTACCGGACTTGGTAATGTGATAATTCTTTGCAGTAACTAACCCATGTATGGGGGTAAACCCAAGTCACCTATGGTGGGAATTGTTTTTCTTGATTGTATGATGTTACATTTGATGATATTTCACCATTGGGTGATGCACATGCTGTGTGATGTTACAGTTTTATGGTATTTGTCTTGTGGACTCAACAGAACGAGGTTGTGCATTCATACATCATTGTAGGCACCTAGGGCGATAGATTACATTCATAATGGTAGAAACCCATTGGGAGGGTGTGCGAGGAATAAATTATAGAATGAACATTGCATCTTGGTAATTAAAAATGAAAAAATGTCGTAAACGAAACAATGCAAGTGGGTGAGGATTAATGAATGATAAGAGATGATTAATCAAATACATGTAATTAGAGGTTTGTAATGAATTGAAATGGTTTTTTTTAATATGTTGTGTGAGCCTTGTGGTGGTGTGTGGTTGTTTACCCCTTTTGGACCATATCCCATGATAGGGATGGTCGAGGTGATGTTTTTCATAATGTTATGGTTTTTTGGGATGGTGCATGTATGGAGGGATTTTGTGACTAGTTAAGAGCCTTCTTGTAATGAATTTGTGAATTTTTTATGGTTTTTATTCTAAACCTCATGTTTGGTAATGTTGATAAATTCCACCATGATGTCAAGTGCTGGTTGGGAAATAAGAGGATGTGGCTAAGAACAGACCTCCTGTAGAGGATAAAAAGAATGTGGTGATCTAGGAAAGTAGAGAAGAGGTGTTCTAAGAGAACAATGATCATTTTATGTAGATGATGTATCGGCACCCAGGGCGGGTTGCATCGAGTATGTTTGAGCTGAATAGAGAGTTTCAGTAGAAGCACCCTCCAACCATTAGTGGAGAGGGTGGTCCAGAGGCAGTAGGGTTCTGGATAAAATTTGTCCAGACACTACTTGATCATCTAGAGACACTTTATGAGAAGTGGGTCATGTTGGTAGCTTATATGTTGTGGGGCCAAGAAAAGCATTTTTGGGACATCCTTATACAGATTGAGTAGGATGAGGGGATGTTGTGGAATGATTTCTAGGAAATGTTTCTATAGAATTTTTACCTAGTGAATTTTAGGATAGAGTGGACTAAAGAGTTAATGATCTTGACTCAGGGATTGATGAGGATGATAGAGTACGGTGCATGTTCACTGACATGCGACTCTTTGTCCTAGTGTTGGTGGGGTATTAGGTAGCAGTTACGAGGTGTTTCTTGGATGGGTTGGGACAAAAGACCATGTCCCAGGTAATTATATTTCGCATGAGGAGGTTTACAGAGGTAGTGGATCAAGTAGTGATATCAAAACGGAACCTGAAGGGAGATTCAGGTAGTGGTCTTGTCGTGCTAGCTGGGTGGGCAAGTGGTGTTTCTTCTGAGGGCCAAAAGTGTTGTTTTGGAAGTTTTTAGTAGGTAAAAAGAGGGAAATGTGGTTAGAAGAGAGGGTGAGCCTCTAAGGGTGATGATCAGGTGTTATGAAATCAATGTTGTGGGTTGGGGAACATGTGTTGCTAGTTTCCTCAACCTCCAGATGAGTTTCGGTCATGCGACAGATTGGGACATGTATAGAGGATATGCAAGAACCCTCAGTAGGTGTTCATGAATGTTGGTGATAAGAAGATTCCAAGAGGAGGCAAGGGATCAGTTGCTTCATATCGGGTAGGTAGTTGGAGCTCCATAGGCTGTACCGGTAGGGGCGATTGATGTGGAACTCTGGGGAAATATTTCCCATGTTATCAGGGTGGTGCAGTGCAGGGCTCATAGGTTGGAGCCTTGGTTAGAGGGGCAGGTCTGCATTATATTGTTCAGTCTACATTTGGTGATGGTGAGGCTTGGCCATAGAATATTCGAGGTATGATCCTTATAGATTCTACACATACTAGTTCATTTTTTGTGCCTGGTTACACAAAATAATTTATTTCTTCTCATATTATGGTAGTGTTGAGTTTTCCTATAGAGATTGTGTGCAGGGGTATGTCGATTGACACTCCATTGGGGGAGTGAAAAGAAGATATCAGGTAGTGCAGGGGATGTGCTCAAGAACTCGGTGGGTGTCATTTCCTATGGGACTTGTTCATTCTGGAGATATTAGTGTTTGACTTGATCTTGGGTATGGATTGGTTGGTGTTGTATTTGTTTCACATATACTATTACCATCATAGAGTATCATACAGGTAACTTGAGGGTGACACTTATGTCCATTTTGGAGAGTTGGATGTTCGATAAGGTCATGAAGGACCATTTTATCGGTATTTGGGTAGGCTCATGGAATAAGTCACTTACCTTGAGCTTGATAATGAAAGAGGGGAATGGACTATCTTCCCCCATGTAGTGGATCAATGTCAAGATGTGTTTCCAGGGTATTTCTCATTTTTTCCACCTGAGAGGGATGTTGAATTCACGATTGAGTTTCTACCAGGAGTAGAGCCAGTTTTTATTCCACTATACCGAATGGCACTGACAAAACTCTAGGAGTTTATGGTTTAGCATGATGAGTTGGAACGTAAGGGGTTCATACATCCTAGTACTTCTCCTTGGGTATTTTTTGTTCTTTTTTCAAATAAGGATGACATGTCGTTAAGGTTGTGTGTTGATTATCGGAATCTAAATTAGATGATGGTGTAAAATCGATATCATCTTCCAATATTTGATGACCTGTATGACCATTTTAGGGGTGCATCAGTGTTTTATAATATTGACTTGAGATTGGGTTATCACCAGTTGAGGGTGGGGCCTTCTGACCTATCACTAACAACTTCCAGGAGTCGGTATGGGTAGTTTGTGTTTGTGGTGATGCCTTTCGGTTTGACCAATGCACCGATGGTGTTCATGGATTTTAAGAACCTAATATTTCATCCATATCTGGAACAGTTTGTTTTTGTCTTTGTTGATGAATTCTTTGTGTACTCGAAAAAATCATCTGGGTCATGCCCAACATCTTGACATCGTTTTGAGAACACTTTGAGAGCATCGATTATACGCCAAGCTGTCAAAGTGTCGGTTCTAGATTGGGGAAGTGCATATTATTAGTCACATCATCTCTGAGGCAGGTGTGTTGGTGAATCCCAAAAAATTGTAGGTTTTTGTGTCTTTGGAGAATCCCAAGAGTGTTTCTGATGTTCATATTTTTTTGGGTTTGGATGGGTTTTACTAGAGGTTCATCCATGATTTCTCTCACTTGGTAGCACCTCTAACGGTGTTGACAAAGAATGTAATTCTGTTTTAGTGTTCTGAGGCTGGTGATAATTCCTTTCATGAGTTGAAAATGTGATTGATGACTGCACTGATTATGATCTTACCTGAGCTCGGTAGGAACTATGTCCTATTTTGTGATGCTTCCGGTATTGGGCATGGGGCTATGTGGATGCAAGATGAGAAGTTTGTTGCTTATGGGTCGAGGAAATTTAGACCCCACGAGTAGAATTTACCAACTCATGATCTTGAGTTGGATGTAGTAGTGTATTCCATAATGTTCTTGAGGAACTACTTGTTTGGGGAATGGTTTACAGTGTATACCGATCACAAGAGTCTAAAGTTTTTCTTTTCGAAGTGGGATTTGAATCTTTGGTAGTGAAGATGGTTTGAGTATCTCTAGTCTTTCAAAATTTATATGGTATATACAATAGGTAAAGGTAATGGTGTTGTTGATGATTTGAGCAGGATGGCTCAGAGCCTGGTGGTTCTAGAATGTAGCACTGAGTAGAAGATGATGGAATTGTTTGTGGAGATGCACCTAGAGTTTCCTGATGAAAACAATCAGGGGACTGTTGCTTCTATGGCGGTTCAGTCAACACTTTTGGGTAGAGTTTGGGAAATTCAGTTCGATGATCCTGAATGTTTTTCAATGAATTAAAGACTTAAATGTGGGGATCCCCATTCTGGTTGGGTCGTCTGTGTGGATGAGGATGTTTGTGTTCATTGTCTTGTGCTTGTTCAGGTATGCATGTAGGAAGGGTTGACACATGAGTTCCATGAATAAAAATGGTCAGTGCATCCTTATTTGACTGATATGTATCATGACCTCCGAAGATAGTTTTGGTGGTTGGGAATGAGAATGGAAGTTGTGGGATTTGTGGAATGGTGTGTTTCTTGTCTGTAGGTGAAGGCCCAACATCAACTCCCAGGTGGCTTGTTACATCCATTTCCCATTCCGAAATGGAAGTGGGATGTTGTGATGATAGATTTAGTTGTGGGAATTCTGATTATGCCTTGGAAGAATTATGAAACATTGGTGGTCATGGATTGTCTATCGAATGTGTCTCATTTCTTACTGATTCATGAGACATTCACAGTTGATCAGTTGGGTGAGTTTTATGTTTGTGAAATAGTACAGTTACATCATGTACCTTGGACAATAGTTTCATATTTTAATCCTCATTTCACATCACACTTCTGGAAAGAGATGAAAAAGGTTCTTGGTATGTAAGTGCTTTTGAGTACATCTTTCCACCTACAGACAGATGGGCATTTGAAGTGTACAATCCCAGAGATGGAGGACTTATTGAGGGTCTGTGTCTTGGATTTTGGTGGTTCCTGGAGAAGCACATATCTCTTTTTGAATTTTCCTAAATCAACAGTTTTCATGCAATGGTTCAGATGGAACCATTTAAGATTCTCTATGGGATTCCATGTAAATCTCCGATATATTGGTTGGAGGCTGGTGAATCCGAGCTATTGGGACCAAGTCTCATGCATGAGACTTCAGAGAATGTTGATTTTGAGGTTGTTGATACCGTGTTCCTTCAGGTGTCTCCATGGTTCGGTCACTATAGGATTTGGAAGTAGGGAAATTTGGCACCAAGGTATTGTTGGTGTTGGTGGCCTAGAACCAACTCCTTTGTAGTTTATTAATTAAAAAATACAATATCACATCTGGATTGTTCATTTGTATGAAAATTCATGTCATAATGTCATATGTATAGTTTTTTAACTAAAAGATCATAGCACATCTCTACTATGATGAGAACCTAAAAGTGAAAAAACACTATTCTGGAATATATATTTTATGGCTGGATAATGTTATTATTGGGAATCAAATAATAGACGCCATTAGGGATGAGGACTCATAATCATTGAGGCACCTTCTCATAGTGTTGACCCTTGTCAAAATCCATGAGTATATTATAAGAACGAGACCCGCCAGTAGGAAATCCACATTACATCGTTTCATTGGATGTTCATATCCAAATATGCGTGTATTGGTCCATAGACTTTAATATTATTATTAATGGGTATTACAACTCACGCACTTATATGTATTGAAGTAAACTATGACGACACACTATTCGCAACGAGGTAGGATATGTTTGCGCATCATGAGTAATACTACAATAATAGAAAATGCAAGAATGAATTTTTCACTTCTTTTCCATAATTGAAGTAGATATCTCAGTCCATTTGATGGAATTGATATAGGAAAAATAAATCAATGGCCATCATAAATGATGGGCAAGTTCCATTCCGGAATTTCAAAGAAAGAATAATCGAGGACATGGGATGATAGACCTAGATTGAAACCCACTTGATTAGAGATATCGAGACAAAGGGATTAAATTACATAGTAAGAGTTTGTAGGGGGTGACACGTCATAGAGGTGTAAACTCCTTTCTCTATAGGTTCCTTGGCATGTTTCTAGATGCTATCCATGGACATTAGACAGGCTCTACCTAATTCGACAGAGAAACAGGCATTTAGGGCCACAAACTATGCATATCCAAGTATCATAGTTAAATATTAATTTAACATGTTGAATAATGATTATTTCTGATTGTGGTTTTATAATTATTCAAAGATTTCTGATCGCATTTATTTCGACACTAGTTATTCGAGAAAATATATTGTGGGAAAAATAATATATTAATTAGCAAGTAATGCAATGATATTTATTTGATAAAAAAATATCCATTATTCATGGTTTAATAAATGTGATGGAGGAAATAAAGAAAATGAAAAAACAAAAGTACACACCATGTATAATTATATACAAGATGTGTATTTTTTTAGACTTTTGAGAAATAGTACTATATATTTAATTAAATAATACTAGTTTTAATTCATTAGGCACTTGTCAAGTAATAATAATAGTCAACCGTTATTATTAGTCATGAGGTTTTAAAAATAATTAAATGAAATGAAGAAATGCTATCAGGTAATTAATTCATTTTATTATTCTATGTAATCAAAATACCAATTATATTATTCTCACTAGCCTAATCATTTTTGTGGTTGTGCCCAATGGATCTAGAGAAATCTCTCATGCTAAGTGATAATTCTATTCTTCCAAGAATTCTCTCAAGGTACAAGAGAGATCCTCCTCCACTGGATCAAGGGGAGCGCTTTACAAGCAGATCTCAAGGAGATCCCAGGCGGACATCACAATTTTACGGCTCTTCCACACTAGCACTCACAGATCCCTTTGGCCATGTCCAGAGATATGTGGAAATGTGTGGATCCCTTATAGTGGAATGATACACATGGATTCTACGATGCAATGATAGATCACATCAGATCGTGAATAGAAACATCAACAGAGAGATAATTCCTTCAAGGTAATTCTTGTCTTTTAATTAAATAAATTATAACCAACATATGATGATCCTCTCTATGGTTTCGAGACTCCCCTATTTTCAATCATTCATTATTATATTCTGAAGATTAGACATTTTATTATCATGACAGAACTCAGATTAATTGTCATTAATGGAAAACAATAAAGTCGGGTACACCCACCAACGCGCATCCATTCTACTCGGAACCAACAAGTGGAATCATAGTGGTCATATAGTTGATTATAATTATCTAGTTTTCCATTGGTGAGTTATGAATTTAATAATTTAGTTTTTTCAATTCAAGTTAATTATTCAATAATTCTGAATCTCGAGATATATTCCTCCTCTTTTGTTTCTTGATAACCTTACAGAAATGACTTTTCTTTTAATTTTGATTAAAATAAAATTGAGAAGCTCATCCAGAGGTGCCAAAGATTCCTAGAAATAAAACACAAGAAAAAACAACATGTATTCGATAGTACAAACCATGTAGTATAGGTTCTATGCACCAGGATAGTCTGGCAAACATGGAAGATTCATTGGATTCTATCTAAGTCTTTAAGACTCCATGTGTTGACCTGGAACACATGGCACATGGTTTTCAGATTACATGCCAGGTAGCCCACTGAACACATTGTGTAGTCCCTTTGGGTTGTGGTTGGACTGTGAACCATGTACACGACTTTCCCAGATGGAAACCTTGTAACACTGATACTGCAATGTGTGTTTCCCACTCAACATGCCGTGTACTATGAAGGTTTCCGAAGTATATCTACATGCCATGTCCCCATGCATGTACCTCAGATAGATGATGAACAAAAGTACATTCCATTTAGTCGGAACTACAAAAAAATTACTCATTGAAATTACATAGATTTATTAAAATTTATTATTATATTATACAAACCCATGAGATATGTATCATAGTGCGGGCATAAATCTAAGGAACAACACATGATAGTTGTTATATATGTGTGTTTGTTTAATTTAAGATCTTTGTAATGTTCGTTTCTACTCATTGGGTAGTTATGAACTGGAATTCACTGAGTTTCCTCCAAGGTACAAGTTACGTACAAAGATAATTTTAAATGAATTTATTTGTTTAAAATTATGATGGATGAGAATCTCAAGGAAATTCAGAAAAATGGTTTAAGATAAAAGGTTTTATTAATTAAAGATAATTAATTTATTCGAGCATGATTTATCTTAAACAAGAACGATTAAAATACTAAATGATAGTTTTATTTATGTGTAAATACCATTGCATGTATAAATGATCATGAGGTAGACCAAGGCCCTTGTATGTGAATGGTTTCATTTAATTTATTTATTTATATTAAATTTTTTGGCATGTGAGCCTTCTTTTCTTTAATATGTAGAGTCTACATGGCCATATTTCCTTTTATGTAAAACCCCAATTTACCACTCATCTATGAGTTAGATAAAAGTATATTTAGTGGATAGATATCCCAAGCTAGTGAAGGCATCTGAAGTTAGGATTCATGGTGAAACCAATCTAAGGAGATACAAAGGTGGATAGGTGGAAAGCTGTAAACATGAACCCAAAAGGTTCAACGTACTTCTCCCCTAGGTATTGGGTTAGTTTATCAACTGCTAAATAAACTAACCAATATAATAATCTCATGATCGTACAATTTATTTTATATTATTCAGTTGCATTGTTTCTTTATTGTGGGTGTGTGGTCATGATCACACAATTAACGAATTAAACATGCCTGAAAGATGGAACTAAATTAATACTAGCATATGCGTAAATATTATCTTATACATGGTTAATCTCTTAAGTATAACCCACATAATATTAAAAAGCATGTAACCAAATATAATAAATGGGAAATTTACATATAAGGATAAAATAACTTAAATAAAATATTTGGTAGGTATATCCTACCATAATCTTGGCTATAATAGAACCACAGTTCATTGTGCTTGACCAAAACTAATTCGGGTGATTTCAATTATAAGGTATTTATAATTCAAGGATTTGGTTTTACTTGAATTGGTTCACATCAAGGGTTTACTTCCACATTAGGACTTTGTGTGACCAAGAGGTAAAGGTTCAGGAAATCCAAAATAAAACGATTTCAGGATTGGGGAGTCCACTCAGCGGATTAAGGAGTTGTGAGATAACGCGGATGGATTTATGAATGTCTACCTAAATCCCTTCAATTTTCTTGACCAACCCTAGTGGGGGTAATGTAATTGGAAATATGGATCATATCCACTAGAATATTTAGGCAACAGAATATTCCAAATTCAATGGTGAGGGATGTTGGATTTCGATAAAATAGTGGGAGACTAATAAGTAATAAATTACTTATCTGTCTGAGTTTTATCATGATAATGTAATAAAACTTTTCTCATCTTAATTTTTAGAAATGAAAAGAAAAATGACTACAAAAATATCATTGGGAACCATACATGATAAGTAAAACCTTCTCACCAGCACCAATTTCTAGGAATGGCAGGGGGACTTACATATCATCCTTTTCCATCAGAGGAAATTGTATGTGCTAGAAGAACCTGTTCTAGTTGTTCCTGGAAAACAGGCTAGTGATAAGGAACAATCTATCTATATAAAACATATGGTTGATTCCACATATGTCCAACGTTTCAATCCATCGTCCATCTATATTGAGCTCTTGAAGCAACATGAAAACATGGATGCATATAGAATGATGTCTCATCTTGAAGATCTCTATCCAGAGAAGATGAGACATGAGTGATATGAGATCTAAAATGATTTGTTTAAAACTAATCATGGAGAGTCTACACCAGTTGGGCCTCACGTAGTTAATCATATTGGCTAGATTGAATGCATGGACATCTTAGGGATTAGGTTTCCATATGAGTTGCGTACAGATCTCACACTATAATCATTTCAGAAGACCTAATATAGATTTATTGTAAACTATAACATGAGAGACAATGAGATGAGTCTATCAGAACTTATGTCATTAATTAGCCAGGTAAATAAGGACATGGGGAGTGACAAGCCCACATTCTTTATGGTGAATATGAAAAGGAAGGACAAGGGAAAGGGGCCAAGGAATTATAAATGGCATGAAGCCCCCTAGCATTGTCCCTCCAAGAAGGGGAAGATCCATAGGTAGGGAAAGGAATAAGAGGAAGTGTGTTTTTCATGTGGAAATAAAGTCCATTAGACAAGGAACTGCACCCAGAAGCGTGGGGATGATAAAGGTGTGTTTGTTATTGAGTGTAATATTTTCATTTCTACACATTGGGTATTAGATATAGATTGTGGGTATCACATCTATATTCAAGTGAAGGATCCAAGTAGATTTAGAAATATTACCAGAGGAGTGTTTGATCTTTGAGCTACCAATGGTATAAGGATGACTATGTTGGCCATTGGAAATTATCATCTCTCATTGCCAAATGAAATGATTTTGGTTTTATATAACTGTTATTATGTTCCTAGTGTTACCAAGAACATAATTTATGTATCCTGCTCGGATATGGATGGATTTATATTCAAATATGGAAATAAGGGTTGTTTCATTTATAATAACAACATATTATATGGTATGGTGCATTTGAATAATGGTTTGTAAGTATTAAATTATGAAAACCAAGTGTTATAAATAGACAATGAAAGAAATTCACTTGACTCATTCGACACCCTGTTGTGGCATCACCGTCTGGATCATGTAAATGAGAAGCATTGTACAATGATATGTTAGGATGGTTATTTAGAATCTGTGAGCTAAAACCACCTGACAGATAGCATGCTTGTTTACAAGGTAAAATGACAAAGCCAACTTTTGGTGGATAGGGTGAAAGGGCCACAATGCTTCTGGGAATGGTGTACACGAATGTGTGTGGACCATTTCCAATATAAGCTAGAGGTGGATATTCTTACATCATAACTTTTACTAATGATTTGAGTAGATATTTCTATATATAATTAATGAGTTACTAGTTGGTATCCTTAGATAAATTTAAGGAATTCAAGAATGAAGTACTGAATTAGCTTTGTAAGAGGATAAAGAAGCATCGATCAAATTGAGGTGGGGAATTTCTGAACAAAGAGTTCATCGATATTCTACGGGAGACTGATATTTTATCTTAGCTCACTCCTCCTTATACACCACAGTGGAATGGTGTTAGTTATTGGAGGAACCACACCTTGTTGGAAATGGCGAGGTTGATGATGAGTCATTCATATCTTCTTTTATCTTTTTGGGGATATGCATTACAAACTACATTATACATATTAAATCGAGTACCAAATAAGACAGAAAATGGAATTCCATCCAAGTTATGGAATGGAAAGAAATTCATTTTGTCGCACACACGTGTATGGGGATGTGATTAATTTGATAAGTCATTCTCAGGAAACAAACTAGCACCTTAGGGAATGAAGTATATCATTATAGGATATCCCAAGGAAATGAAAGGATATTACCTCTATTACCATTTAGACAAAAATGTGACTGTCACCAGACTAGTCTTCTTTCTTAAGAGGGAGAACACCCTCACAAGTATGGTTATATCAAGATAGAATTTAATGAAGTTGATGCTCATGATACCCCGGAGTTGTTATAGGAACAACTTCCACAGGTCCCCGTGGAAGAGGTTCCGGAAAGACAAGTACTACGTAGGAGCACATGAGAGGTAAGGGAGCCAGATAGTTTTTGTTTCCTAGTCACTGAGCATGGTGAATCATTATTGTTGTACAGTGATGAATCTCTCTACTACAAGGAAGCAGTAGAATGAATAGATGTTTCAAGATAACAAGAATCTATGATTTCTATGATGGATTCCTTGTATCAGAACCAAGTCTGGGTTTTGGTCGATGAGGCCATTAATGTAAAGCTTTTTGGATGAAAATGGGTATTCAAGAGGAATCTATACATGGAAGGTCATGTTATCACCAATAAAGCAAGGATACTATCTAAATTATTCAGAATACATCAAGGAATTGACTATTATGAAACCTTATCACTAGTTTCCATTTTTAAATCCATAACAATAAGACATTCCATAGAATCTTACGATGACTACGAGATTTGGAAAATGGATGTTAGAACAAAATTCCTTAATGGGATCCTTCACGAAGATGTCTATTTTACACAACCATAAGGGTTTGTTACACCAGGTGAATCCAAATAGGTTTTCATGTTTTTGAAAGCCATTTATGGATTAAAGCAAGCATCCAGTTCAAGGAACATTTGATTTGATGAATCCATAAAGGAATTTGGTTTCATTAAGAATGAATATGAGCCTTGTGATTATTAGTGGTTTAATGAGAATGCGTTCATTATCCTAGTAGTATATGTTAACGATATATTTCTTATTGGAAATGATGTACCAGACTTACAGTCAGTTAAGGACTTGTTGAACATGTGTTTCTCCATGATAGACTTGGGTGAAGTAACCTACATTCTAGGGATCATGATCATTCGTGATATATCCTTGAGTTTTCTTGTACTATGTCTGGGTAAAAACATTGACCAGATACTAAAACTATTTAGTATGGAACAATCCAAGAGTAGATTTGTTCCATTGTCACATGGCCTATATATTTCTAAAAAAATGTGTCCTTACACACAAAAAAATTAATATACAATGCCTAAGATCTTATATGCTTCAGCTATAGGATCCTTCATGTATTCCATGTTATGTTCCAAGATTGATGTTTTCTATTCACTGATAAATGTAGGCAGATATCAAGCAGATTCCAGATAACAACATTGGATTGCTATTAAGACTATCCATATGTACCTAAGAAGATGTAAGTATATGTTCCTGGTGTATAGAGGAGATGGGGAGATTGTCATCAGAGGGTATGTTGATGTTGGTTTTCTAACAGATCATAACGATACAAAGATGAAATACAGATATGTTTTCAATCTCAATGGAAGAGTTGTGATCTGGGAGAGTTCAAAGAAACCATTTTTAGCCAATTCTAAAGCGGAGTAAGAATATATATTTGATTTTTATGGATATAAGGAAGACATATGGATTCCAAACCTTGTCTAGGATATTGAATTGGGTCCTAGAATTAGGGATCCTATCACATTGTATTGTGATAATACTGCAGCGGTGGCTCTTGCAAAAGAACCACTGTCACATCAACGGGAAAAGAACATACTCCAGATGTATCACATCTTGAGGGATTCTACAAAAGGGGTGAAGTTGGATTGAGAAGAGTGTCCACAGAAGAGAACATGTCAAACCCCATGAATAAAGTCTTATCTCAGTAGAATCATGAATATCTTGTGAGAGATAGCGGGTTAAAGGTTGTTATCAGTTGGATCTAGTCTAAGTGGGAGTCTGTTGGATTTGGTGGCATAAAACCAACTTCATTGTATTTTATTCACTAATAAATACATTATCAAATCTTGATGGTTCTGATGTGAGACATTGCACATAATAATGTCATAAGGGTAGTTGTTTCACTAAAAGGTCATATAGGATCCCTACTTTGATGAGAACACGGAAGTGTCATAACAATATTATCAAATATATGTTCTATGGCTGTATAATTTTATTCGAGGGACATAAATAATATAGGGAATTAGGGGTGAGGACTCATAAAATATTGAGGAACATTCTCATGGTGTGTGACCTTGGTAATATATGGGAAGATATTATGAGAACAAGACTTACAAGTTGGAAATCCACATTTCATAGTGTCGTTGGATGTTCCTATCTATGGAGGTGTGTATTGGTCCTTAGACTTTATTATTATTATTAATGGGTATTACAACTCACGCACTTAGATGTATTTATGAAAACTGTGATGACACATTTTTTTTTCTGCGAGGTAGGATACGTTGGGTGCGTCATGATTAATACAACATTAATAGATAATGTGAGAAATGATTTGTCCCTTATTTTCCATAATGGATTTAGATATCTCAGGTCCTTTGATGGATTGATGTAGCTTAAATAAATCTATGGCCATGGTATAGGATGGGAGATTCTAATTCCAAAAATTCAATGAAAGAATAATTTAGTACATGGGTTTATAGCACTAGCAGGCAACCCACTTGATTCGAGATACCGTGATAATGGGAATAAATTATACGGTAAGCGTGTGTAGGTGGTGACCTGTCATTGCGGCATTAAATTAGTTATATATGGGTTTCATGGAATGTTTCTAGTCACTATCCTTGTACTTTAGGATTAATCCACCTAATTCCACTGAGAAAGAGGCCTATAGGGTCACACACTATGTGTGTCCAAGTATTTGAGTTAAATATTAATTTAACAATCGGAATAAATATTATTCCCGATTATGGTATAATAATTATTCAAGGATTCCGGATCGCATTTATTTCAACACATGTTATTGAAGAGAATATATTTTTTGTGAAATAATATATTTATTAGTGAGTAATGTAGTGATATTTATATGAGATATAAATAGCTATAATTTAAGGTATAATAAATGTGGTGATGGAAATAATGAAAATTGAAAAACAAAAGTACATGTCATGTATATTAATATACATGTTGTGTAATTTTTTAGGGATTTGTGAGAAATAATAGTATTTATTTAATTAAATAATATTAGGTGTAATTTTCTGGGGGCGTGTTAAATAATAATTATAGTCAATGGTTATTATTAGACATGAGGTATTAACAAGAATTAAATAAAATGAATAAATTATTTCGGGTAATTAATTCATTTTATTATTCTATGTAATCAAAATCCCAATTATATAATTCTACCTATCCTATCCATTTTTGGGTTTGAGCACAATAGATCTAGAGAAATATCTCAAGATGAGAGAGAATTCATTTCCTACAAGAATGCTATCGAGGTATGAAAGAGATCTGTCTCTTCTAGATCATGGAGAGTGCATTGGAAGTGGCTCTCAAGGTGATGGAAGTCAGTCATCGCAAGTGAAGTTGCATCCGTGCTAGCACGTGGAGATACCTTTGGTGATGTCTAGAGATACGTGGAGAATGTTCGGATTAGTACTAGATGAATCTTACACTTACATTCTATGATGCAATGACGGATCACATCATATCGTGACCAGAAACAAGAACGGAGAGAGAATTATATCATGTTAATTCTTGTATTTTAATAAAATTAATTATAACCATCATATGATAATCAAATCTATGGTTTAGGGACTCCCCTCTTTTGTTAAATCATAATTCTATTACAATGATCCAGTACTTTTTTATTGTGACATATCTCATATTGATCGTCATTAATGAAAAAAATAAAGTTGGGTACACCCACCAACGTTCTTCCACTGTTACCGGAAGATACATTCAAGTGGGGCCATATGATATTATGTAGAGGGTCAGACCAGTTTCCTAATGATTGGATCTACTACAAAGGTATATCTAGATGCATGAATTTTTTCTTGTTTCACTACTTCAGCAGTATCACCCTGACCCCACTCACATGGTGGATGTTGTGGATGTTGAGCCTGAGGCTGACACATCCTTTGAAAAGAATCTGGTTAGTGTGGTGAATCATAGTGACAATGTATTTTTGGGAAAGGATATTCCCTTATTGAGTGTATTATGGAAGCATGGGGATGGTTAGAAAGTAACATGGAATATGAATCAGATATGCTAGCTCAGTGGCCTGATCTCTTTTCCTTGGAAGTGCAACAAAGTTTAGGAGCTTAGCTCAAGGATGAGCCGTTATAAGTTGGGGGAGGTTGTAAGATCTCAGATCTTGGGAAGGTATGTTCTCGATTATGTTTTGATTTTAATCTCGTTCATAGTTTAATTAAGTTCATAACCAAGTACTTAAGGAGGCTCAAGGGTGTTCTGAGGGTTCAAGACATGAAAAAGGAGAAAAGGGGGTTTTTTAGGTAGGTCACATGGTCTACTCATGGTTAGTGCTAACCGTTAAGAAAACCCAGGAAACTGTGTAGGAGGTGGGGCTTTGGATAGTGGAATCTTCATGGTTTGTGCACAGTTTGAAAACCATGTGGGTAAACCATGCATTCCTGAAACATTAAAAAAATTACAATTTTTCTACTCTGCGATTTTAATAACCAACTCAAGATTTCCTTCCCATTCACCCCTCTTGACCCTTGGAATGAACAAAATTACCCATGATCTCCTAGAGATCAATATCCCTCATTTCCAAAGATGTTTTGGTGCCGTAGGTTGGAGATTGATTCTCAGGGTAAGGCTAATCCCATCATAGATTCTCTTTTGTGTTTAGGATTTGTATCTCCTTCTCTCCTCTCTCAAAAGCTCTAAAACCCTACTATTTGGGAGATATCTAGGGTGAATCTTCAAAGGATTGTTGAATAGTAATCTAAGGGTTCTATTAAGAGGTATTTCACGTTGAAAATTGAGGTATGTGGTCTAAAATTTATATCCCATGGTTTATTTTTTGGATTTGTTATTGTGTGGTTTTGTTCTTGGGTGTCTCTTGGTATGTTTCGATCACCCTAGAAATGTTTAGGTAAAATTGTTTTTATAATGTTAAATGGAAATCCCCACACTCTCCATGGGATCCGTCGAGGGTGATGAGAATAATCTAGGGCCACCCATGGGGTGTGTCGACATCCCCGAACCTAGGGATTTGGGATGAACAAGTGAGATTGTTGTGTATTTAGGTTCAGCCCTTGATAAAAATGTGGATTTGATTGATTGTGTTGGGTAGAAGCTAGGTGATGCACCTAATATTGATAATAATTTATGGAATATTAGGCTATTAATTAAGTGGTTTATATGGGTTAAACATATTTATTCTAGATGAATTGTGAATAGTGTTGGAATGTGTAAATTGGTTGACACTTGAGAATGATGAATGAATAAATGGGTTAACATGTGGAAATGATTATGGATCATAATGGAATGGATTATGAGCCTTGTAATAAATCCTATTGAGTTAGGAATAATGAACTAATCCTAGTGATATAGGAAAAATGAATGAATGAATAGTGTGATAAGTGTAATAAAAGGGAATTGGCTAAATGGCTAAATGACTTGAATTTTGGTAAATGTGTAAATGGGTGAAGGCATGGTATTGAATCCCATGAAAATTTTATTATTTATGTTTTCCTTGGGAAATGGTTGTGATGTTGTGTGAATGGTTAATGTATACATATATGTATATCATGTGCACATGGTTTGGTAGAGAGGGGTATTGACATGAGGTTCTATGCCCACATGTCGAGTTAGACTGAGGCTCTAAACTCCACCCATAATGCACGGGTTAAGGAAGAGGGACACGGCATTGTTATCAAAATGGTTTCATCCACCATAATTGAGGATTCTATGTGAGGATATGGTTTACATGATGAAGATATTACTAGTGAGATAGGATAACCATGTGTTTTTTCTCATGCATGTGATTGTGTACTTTGAGCCTGTGTAACTTGAAGTGTTTGATGAACCCACGATAAATACTATGGAAATGGTATGTAATGGAAAATGGGATGAACTGGTATGATAAAGAATGATAATAAATGTTGGTAATGGACCTAAATTAGTAAAGGTCACATAATCATTTATTTTTCATTTATTATTAATTTCCCTTTTTGCATGCATGATTGTTTATACCAGATATTTTGTAGACACCGTCGGTGGTGGCCTACTAAGTTATACTCATACCCTTATCGATCATCCACTGGGTACCCATGAAGTCTTCATGTTTGAATGTCAGGTGAAGGGAAAAGGATCATTCTAGGGAGTTTGGTTGGCATTGGTGTACATGGAGGAGGATCCGATCTTTGTGTCGGGACCATTTTGGGGATTTTTCAGTTTGTCTTTATTCAGGGTTTTGTTCACTTTGGCACTCGTAGAAAAACATGGAATAGGATATGGGGTTAAACATTTAGGAAAATAGCTTTTTATTCATGATATTGTAATATTTTTTATTATTCTATTATTTTTTGGTTCATTGGTTGTGGCTTACTATGATAAATAGAGGGTATAGTCTCCCTAATTGACCTTTTGGACCGCAAGTGCTAGTCGACAACCTTCTGCGTATGGGGAGGCACGCTTAAGGTCATGTAACCACCCGGATCTGAGCACCAATTTAGTGGAATTAGAGTCTCATACATCGGAACTCATATCATCAAAATACCATAGACTCCAAGCAAGCCTAATGCCATACACATCTCCCACCCGTGCAGGGGTACGTGAAATTGAAAAGGCAGAAATAGCGAAGGATACCGCCGCGTTGTGGGAGAAATCCCAATACACAGGTACTGGGGTATTTTTAAATATATGTTCCCCCATAAGACCAAAAAATATATGCCATAGAGCATCATCAAAAGAACAGAAGAAACCCCACCCCACAGAGCTAGGGGAATTTTTATCTTAAGTCCCCACACAACAGACGTCTATATTCTCCCATCTAAGAAGAACGATGGATAGAGGAGTCACCCATTCCACCCCTTCTCATGGTTCGCACCCTCTTGCACAAAGGCACATTACAAGGATAGAATATGTCTCCCTTTAGGTAAATCTTTTCCATGATACTTGACGAGTACCATAGAATGGAAGGAGAATGTACAATAAAGGACTCAGAAATCCTCCCTACCATTCGGCAGTGTGTACACAACCACAATGCGGTATGTATCAATGAACATGGAAAATGTTAACCCTGCATATCTCACAAGAAATGGAATCGAGGGATATGAAGGAAGTGAATAGGGTTCCATCTTAAATGCATCCCACACCAATCCTAATGGTGTGCATACCTGGAACTATAGAGCGTTAAAAAATATGGGCACCCCTTAGTTAATCTTTCATTACCTCCCATGTGAAAACTGAACAAGGAGAAGAATAAATCCAATGTCATATATGAACCACCTTATCCACCACCTATAAATTAATCTCTCTCCCTGGGAAAGGTTCTCCAATAAGGAGGAAGAAATGAAGGAGCTAAAGTGAATTAATGTAGATCTGCATCGAGGGAGCTACTTGATGGATGTGTTTCCCCTACGGATCCTCAGCAGGTGATCCCAGAAAAGGTTCATGTGCCATATATACTCATCCTAGGGAAGGAATCCAAGCTCGAAGGCCCATCCAATCTAGAATTAGGACCCTCAAACTACTTGAACCTGGATCTATAAGGACATCAAGACTTCCCCCCACTGGGAAGGCATCAGAATATATTCAGGTAAACCCACAAATGATACCTATAGCTGGGTATCAACCTCGAATTCAAGGACATACATCACACCCAGTTTTGGACACTACCACAACATCCCAATATCAATCCTCATAGAATATTCATCAAGGGCTCTTAATCACCTTCGAGCACCTAATGGTTCCACTAAAATCCATGGCGGGGAGACACGCTCCGGTAAAACCATAGTGCAATCCCTACCCTGATTGGGTGAGCAACATTCCACTATTGTATAATTTAGGAAACCCTGTATTACTAGTATTCAATGGCTCAGAGGAACTAGCACCACATCTAATTCACTATGCCTCTAACTGCGACCCCATGATTGGAACTCCCGAGCAGGAAGAAGCAGTAAAACTCTAGTGGTTCGTACGAACCCCGGAGGGATCATCTTTCATAAGGCATTCTAGCCTGCCACCCAATTGAATCACATGTTGGGAGGACCTCCGATGACTGTTTCTCTTTTAGTTTAGTTCAACGCTGACTAAGAAAATGATAAGTGACCTCGTTAACTACAATCTGTGAGATAATGAAGGAGTCTCATACTAAATTTCCAGATGGAAATCCCTATCTTATTCCCTAAACCGACTGTTTCCCGAAGATGAAATGCTCACCTTGTGTATCAACAATCAAAGGGATTAATTTTGTATTCTGCTCATTCTGGTGAAGTACACATGTGGTACTTGAGACTTCTCTACCATTTTTCAAAGAATAGAATACTCCTTGAAATGGAGAAACCTCATGTCCCGACTGTCCCCATCATCCCCAAAGAATTTAATGGGAAAAGATGAAGCAGCTTCTGTCACGCTTAAGCCACCCCCGACACTAGCTCCAGTTGTGAGGCCCCCACTGAATCGTGAAGGACCCCCTAAAAGCCAACATCCACCCAACCACAGAAATATGTGTGATAAGGTGCCAGAAGAAATCAGTTCAATGAACGAAGAAACAAATTCTACTTGTTCTGAGATGAGCAGGTCTGCAACTATTTCATAGTTTCTATGGATTTCAATTTACTCTAGATACCAGAGCCAAAGTGAGCTGATGAAGTGGGTCTCAAAAACCACATATTACCAAATACCGGGACACACAATCCATGGTTGCTTATTTTTCAAGGATCTCATACAAAATATGCTGGATTTTGGGAATGTCATGTTGGGCCTGCGACCATCACAAGTGGAATATGTTTCCACCTAAAAATAAAGAGAGTAAGAGGAGTGGAAAATAGTCTCTAGTAAGAAGGATAACCAAATTGAAAATTCATTAACCCAGAAGACATTTAACTGAGTCAATATAATCCTCTAGGAACAACTAAAACTACCAACAATGACCCCAAATGTATGTGATACAACACACCATCCTCCTCGACCATGTGGTCTTCTAAAGGCCAGAAGGGAAGAATGAAAGAGCATGAAGATGATATGACACCTAATCTAATGTCCATGTTGAACCATATAGATTTCATACCAACAGACTTAGTACAACGGGAATTGCCCCACAAAATGGTACAATGTGTATCACCCCGCCAAATGACACCATCAGAAGGAGATATTCAGATAGAAACATTAAATGATCATGAAATGATCATCGACTCAATTAAGGTCATTCGCTTGATGGAAAATTTTTTTATGATGGATACAATGTCCCTGAACCTGAATTCCTTAAGCCCTATAGGAGAGTCGGGGGAAGGGGGTGCAGAGGATGGAGGTTTCCTCAAAGGCATGATCATGATAGGATTCAAATTCCCGGCCACACCATAACTCAAACCATTAACATTGAGGAAACTCACGGAAGGACCATCTAAAAGACACAAGAAGAACTAGAATGCTCCTCCACCCCCATTGGATGAAATACAAGCCAAATTATCTTGTAATATCGATAAGTGGAAGAAAAATATCCTATAATCCAAGGCATATGGGAAGACCAGTTTGGCCAACCCTAGAAAGGACTGCAACACCACCATCTACTATCAAAGAGGCCGAACCCTCTACGTCCATAGTCCAAGAACCTAAGTTTCTATGAAAGTGGACCCTCTTTCTAGGAAACAAAGAACTTTAGAACAAAAATTTGATATTCTAAAGTAGTTGTCTTTTGTACCAGAAAAGGTATCAATCTTAGATGTGTAAATCCTATCCACAGATCTCAGGGAGGAACTCATAGAATCCTTACTAAGTCCCTAGGAGTTCAAGTCTGACGTAGAAGAATCTAATGTCTAACAGATATAGACTAATACAAAAGAATTTAACTCTTATATCTTCTTCACAAACAAGGATGAAGAATCCATTATGAAAGGGAATAAAAAATCCTTATATGTGTCTGACATGATAAATGGAATTAATGTCCAGAGGATTTTCATAGAAAAAGGCTCTAGAGTCAATCTAATCCCACTGAAAACATTTCTTCGATTGGGCTATGACGAAGACAACTTGACAACCTACACCACTACTCTACTAGGATATGAAAAATGTGGGAAAAATCCACTGGGAAGAATGATGCTTAATACATATCTTGGAGACCTCAGATCAGATCATGACTTCTTGGTAGTGTGGAAAAGTACGGCCTTCATCATCTTTTTAGGGAGGCTTGGGCTGCATCAACACATTGCAATTCTGTCATCATACCATTAGTGCGACAAGCATTTCACTAATGGAAAAAACATGACATTTCACACTAATAAATCCTCGTTTGAGTCCTATGAGTGACATTATATCGACGCTAGATTCTATGAATCAGAAGAAAAGAATTTTCTAGATGACAACATTGATTGGATTACTATGGAAAATGGATTGGAAATTTCTCTCGTTGCCCCCCTCTAACAACTTAGGGAAGAGTATGTATTACACATCAACCTAGTTGAATGCAGAAGTTCAAGTACGGATGCAGACTCAATTATCTACATGATTTCTGCTATAGCCTCCATGTCAAAGGACATGGGGGAATTGGATTACATATGTGATTATAGGAAAATCCATACCAAAGATTATCCCATCCCATCCATGGGTCTACTAACTACCATTACCTTACTCACTAAGGAAAAAAATGATTTCTCTCCCAACATCAGAGAGTTCATCTCAAGAATCCTATCCCTAACAGTAGAAGAAAAAGGGGGAAAATGGGAAGAAGATGACGATGATGAAGATGATTTTGAAGAAGAATAATAGGAACAAGACCTCAAAGATTCCCTCCTTCATTAGAAGAAGGTGTCTCCAATATAATTTATGTACTCATGGAGATAAAATTGGGCACTAAAGATGACCAAAAACCCACTATGATCAGTGTGGCTATGTCTGTCGAGGGGAAAGAGGAATATAACTCCTTCTTAAAGAAGAACCGAGACATGTTTTTCTAGAATTTCACAAAAAATTCAGGCCTCGACCCGGAGTTTGCCCCTCATCATCTGGGAATACAAAACGATCACTCGGGCTATAAGCAGGAAACCAAAAAAAAACTACCCGACCCATGATGCCAGAATATATAATGATGTTGACAAGTTGATCAAAGAAAAATTCATATGGGAAGTCCAGTATCCTTTCTGGTTGGTGAACATAATCTCTATTAAAAAAAAGAATAGACAGATTAGAATATCTATTGGATTCAGGGGTAATAATCAAAATTTCCTAAACGATAATTTCCCAGTCCCAATCAAATAATTGTTGATCATTGCAACCGTCGAATATGAAGTCATCTCTTTCATTGCTGGCTATTCTAGATACAACCAGCTCTAGATGGCCCAGGGGGATAAATGAAGTTACTACTTTTAGTGCCTCTCAGAGAGTGTTATGTAATAAGGTGATTCCATTATGTATAAAAAATGATGGATCTACATACCATCATTCCATGCATCGCATCATCAATACCTTCTTGGGAAATTTCATCAAGTTTTATGTCAATGACATGGTGGTTAAATCAGGACAATGCTCAAACCACATGGACGATCTTGAAACCATCTTCAAAAAACTACGACAACATAGTTTAAAGATGAATCCTCTAATTTGTTCCTTTGGCGTTACCTCTATAAAATTTATTGGCTTCATCTTATGTCATTTTGACATCAAAGTAGACCCTGAGAAGAAAGCATTCATCCTTAGCATGTCCCGACCTTGCAACCTCAATGAGTTGAGATGTCCCTTGGGGAACCTTGCCTACATTCGGTGCTTCATCGCTAACTTGGAGGGTAAATGTATTCCATTAACTAGGATGATTAAGTATGTGTTTAATATTATTGGGATAATGATTTCCAAAAATCATTCAAAAAACTCGAAAGATATCTCCTATTCCCACCGACTCTACTTCCTCTAGTTGAGAGGAGTCCCCTAATTTTGTATATAACCTACCTAGAATAGTCATTAGGTTCCTTCCTTGTGCAAAATAATGATGTCAGTAGAGAGAACATCCTCTATTACCTCAGCTGAACAATGATTGATGCTATAAATCCATACTCAAAAGTTGAAATAACCTGCATAGCCCTAATATTCACAGTTCAAAAACTCAAGAATTACCTACAACAACATAAGGTCCACCTAGTATCCCACTGAAACATGCTCAAATTTGTAATTTTCCATCCCATGCTAACTGGATGATTATCACTATGGATAGTCTTCCTACAATAGTTTGACATACGGTATATACCCCAGAAATCCATCAAAATCTGAGAGTTAACTGAATTCTGGGTAGGGAACCCCTCAGATGAAAAAAAAATTGGATGCTGAACTTTTGGATAACGAAGTGTTCTCCATCTAGGAGGACCCCCACAGATGGGAAATGTAATTCAATGGTACTTCCCAAATCCTAACATGAAAAACGAAGGAGGGTTCCAAGCTCAAAAAAGTGGAGATTTGAATTATAATACTATCCACAGAAAAGGATATCTTTCCTTAATCTTTCATTGTTTCAGAATGCAGTACAAATAATGAAGCCTAATATTAGGCCCTCATAGCTGTCCTAGAACTGGATCTTCATGCACAATCCAAATACCTAAAGATATAATTTGATTCAAATCTAATCATCAAATAGTCCAATGATGACTATTCCATTAATAAATAAGTATTTTCCCCCATGATGAATCATATTAGAGAACTGATGGCATAATTCCCATCAGAAACAACATTGAATTATGTCCCTCGGTCTGAAAATGCTCAAGCCGATGCTTTGGAAAATGCTGCCATGACCTTGGCCGATCAAGACTGGGATGTAACACTCAGTATCATTATCCACTGTCACATGATATTTCCCTTTATCTTGAGAAAAACAGTGGAAATAGAAGAAAATAACCCAATTTATGATCCTTATGGTTACACCAATGGCTAGATGATGCCTATTGAAAATTACTGTCAAAATGAGGAACTCCCACAAGATAGGGTTGGAAGGGAAAATGTCTGAAGATGGGCAGTTAGTTTTTCCTTGTA
Source organism: Viscum album (assembly GCA_963277665.1). Classification (NCBI taxonomy): domain Eukaryota; kingdom Viridiplantae; phylum Streptophyta; class Magnoliopsida; order Santalales; family Viscaceae; genus Viscum; species Viscum album. The sequence continues at coordinate 1,770,493,142 of OY728120.1, forward strand.
CAATGGGGTAAACTATGAAAAGTTTCTCTACAAATGATTCCTTGATGAATAACTTGTCATGTGCATTGATGGAGAAGAGACTGCTACCGTTATGAATGATGTGCATTCCAGAGGATGTAAAACGTAGCAATCAACTACCATGCTCTCTCAACAAATCCAATGACTTTGGTATTACTAGAACACTATGATTCTGGATTGATCCCTATTTCCTAAGAAGTTCCATTCCAATGAAGTTCATGAAAATTTTATACACCGACCCCCAATGTTACTTCATAAAACTAACGACTTCTGACCATTCATTGCCCGGGGGATAGATATTGTGGGACTATATCCTCCTGCCACAACCAGACAATTCAAGTTCATACTCAGAGTGACTGAATTGTATTCCAAATGGGCCGAAGCCATACCCATTAAAGAAGTTGGGGAGAAAAACATTATTATCTTGGTGAAGGACAACATCCTTACCATATTTTTTTCCCACATAAAATACTTATGGAAAATGGCACCAACATCTGCTATAGTGAGTTGGACAAGTTATAATAGGAGTATGGAATAAAATTCAACCGTTCGTCTCACTACCATGTGATGACCAATGGGAAGATAGTGGCTTTCAATAAGACGTTTTACAACATACTCAAAAAATATTGTCGATAAGGATAACAAAACATGTTTATGAAAGCATCTTCATGCTCTATTGGATTATTGGACCACAACCATCACAACCACCCTGGAAACCCCGTACTCACTAGTATACAGGTCACAAGTGGTTTTACCAATCAAAATTCAATTATCTTCATTTTGTGTCACCATTTGAGATCAAATTTAAATGGACGAGCAATCCCAGATACAATTTAATGAGTTGGAGTAGCAAGATGAAAAAAGTATGCACACTTTACACCAATTGGAAATCAACCAAAATCGGATTGCCTGATCCACTAACAGAAAGGTTCACCCTCAATATTTCCTCATAGGAGTAATGGTGTTAGTCCTTAGAACACCGATGATACATGGGAAGAAGTCCCCAAATCCTGAACCCAAGTGGGAAGGATCATATTTCCTACATAGGGTCCATTCCAACGGGGAATATACCCTGTTATCAATGGAAGAACATCTCATCATGGCTCCGATAAATGAAATGTTTTTGAAGATGTATTTTCCATAATAATACCATGAAGTCATGGCCCAAACTCTATGACCATAAACTATGATTTTGTATCCTGACCAACATGAAATTAAAATTTATGGTATTAGCTTCATAGTCCAAACTCTATGACCTTAAACTATGAGTTTTTTTCCTAACCTATATGACATTAAAATGTATGGTATTAGCCCCATTTCCAAAACTCTATGACCTTAAACAATGCGTTGTTTTCCTGACAAACATGAAATTAAAAAGTATGGTATTATCCTCATGGTCCAAACATTATGACCATACACTAAGAGTCATAGTACTTTCCACATGATGTTAATCTGTAATGATCTCATCCCTAAAACATGACATTAAACTATGACTCATTTACTCATCGTAAGATGTTAAAATGCATGCTGTAAAGCATCATAATCACATGATGATAAACTGTATGATCTCAAACATAACTACATAAGTCTTGATTCCTTCCATCATTGGTTATGTTGCGATTCATCAATCCTTGAGCATGGCCCAACCCTCACAATAAAATTCCACTATCATATCCTATATTTCCCCCACACTGACATGGGAATCCCATGTCACTCCTTGTTTCTCACATCGGGTATAACTCATGTGAGAATATGATTAGTGGTACGGATTCCTTTTTGAAAACTAGTTATAGAGAATTATGGTAAAACCTTCACCCATAAAGAATTATAAAAAAAAGTTCCTACCCAAATGTATGAGCCAGATCGGAACTATAAGGCCCTAGCCATAAACCGTACTTAATCATGAGTTAATACAAGATTACACATTGAGGATATTTTCAGGTTTAGAGTTTTAGATAATTAGATCATAAAACTTTCATTACATTCCACATTTAAACAAAGTGGTTACATAAAAGACAGGATTCATTCTTCCCATCAATGGAAACATATTTAAAATAAAACTTGGATTATTTCTTGACACATCCTTGAAACTATCATCACATCACGTACCTTTCCCTTGACCTGTGAAAACATTTTAAAAACTTGGGATGAGCATAAAAATGCTCAGTAAGGGATACAAAAATATGGAAAGGAAACATGAGTACATGTATACATAAGAATGAAATCATAGTTTACCCATAAAACATAAGCACTATAATATACCTCATAAAATCATAGAAATCATATGACATAAAGGTAACTTGAGGCATTCATAACATTCTTACGTAGGGAGTAACCCTCTTCGTTACGTTTGGAATACCCATCACAGTATATTCCCTAAATCTCTTCGGAGAAACCTTAACGTTTCACTCCTTCGCGTTACCCTATGCATTGGAGAGCTATATCAGTCTCACCCGCCCTTAGTTTATCATGGAACCACCGTTTTCATAATAATTCCCAAGAACCTTAACATAATCTTATCACATAAAACATGTATAAATGAAACATAACATTTCCACATTTCAATCACAAGATATCAATACAAAACATTGATATAAAAACATTATGAAAACCATTTTCGATACCAAAAATAAAGAAAAGTAAAACATATTATTTATTTTTCTTTTAAAAAGAAGGTATGGCTTGTAGAGGAAGCTGAAACTCAAATAAGGGTCTCGACGGCAGAGAAGTCGTTGTCGCCGCATACATACGACAAAAACATTCCCTTTTGTCGTTTAGGAAACGCTTCGTATAAAAAATATTCCTTTTGAATAAACGTAAAAGTCAAAGGGGTTTATACACCATATAAAAGAAAGTTGTGTATAAAATAAAATATGCCTCAGTGAAAGGAGATTGAGATGATGTCCCATACAAAGACAATATCCCTTGTTTAAGGATAAATCAATTACATAATTATGTGTGACAAACGAATACACAAAATATAAGTGGATATTAAGTGTAATCTAAACAAAGGTCATTCACACATATTCAAAGGATGACAAATTCAATAACTACATGTTGAACCCAAAGAAATCGAAATTGGGTTAAAATGTTCCCTTGGTAAAATTCGACAGCTTAACGGCGTCACTTCAAAAATTCAGAAAATGAGTTGATGAGAGATAAAAAGGGAATCTAATCACTTGGACATAAAATTTACATCAATCAGGATATAGAAGAACATATCCCAACATAATAGTATGTGAATTAAAAAGACTTAACAAATGCAGTCTTTTAAAATGAGGAGGGTGAAAGGTTCCCTTACCGACTTGGATAACTTTCGAAAAGTACACCCCATTGAAGAAGTGTCATAAAATGAATATATAAATACCCATAAATGGAATTATATTACAAAAGTATTGTAATAATGGGCAGTACATAAACCACTCAAATGAAATTGTGGCAAATGTAGCATAAATCTCACGGGAATAAATGTGAGATGAAAAATCCCTTACGAAAACTCGGCAGCCTAATAGCGCCACTTAAAACTTCCAAAAAAGGATTGATGAGATAAAATAGGGTATCTCATCTCATTAAAATAACATGTAAATAAAGAGTAATATAAAATAACATCCCCCATCATAAAAAAGTGGAGCTTAAAATAAGTGACATAAAGGAGAGTACTTAAAAATAAAGAGAGAGGTTAGATCTCTTACGAAAACTCGGCAGCCTAACGGCGCCACTAAAAAATTACAAAATGGATTGATGAGAGAGAATAGGGTCTCTCATCATATGAACATATAAATTACAGTAATATTAATATAAAATAACATACCAATAACAAGAAATATGATCTTATAAGGAATGACATAAAATAGTGTACTTAAAAAGAAAGAGAGGAGTAGGATCCCTTACCTTGGGTCCGACTTGACTTGATCGTTCTTTAACGTCCTGAATAATAAACATGAGTTAATATAAACTTTATTAAGAACCTTTTTATAGTTCATTATTCATTTTATATCACTTATTTCATTGTTAAAAAATTATTTAATCATTTAAGTTAATAATGTTTGTTTTGTCGATATTTGGTTCTTAAGTCGAAAGTGGACTTCTTACAATTACATGTTGTTCGTGTCGTCAAAACTTATATCCCGAATGAAATTCCTGATTTGGATAGCATATATATCATATATATCCAGCATATAAATGTATTTATAATATTACATAATCATTTAGAGGTAAGAAATGAAATGCACCGTTCATGGAGACGGTAAGCTGTACGTACGCATGAACGCTACATTAATTTCTTTGTCATATTAATGGAATTAAAACTAAAGGAGAGGTATTTATATTTTAATTCCATAATTATATTCATCATTTAGATATATCATTAATTATATATATCCATTATATACATGTAATTTTAATAATACATTACATTTGGGGATAAGAAATGAAATGCACCCTTCAAGGAGACGGTAAGCCGTACGTACGCATGAACGCTACTTTCATTTCTATATCATAATTGAATGGAATGAAATAATAATGATATAGAGGTATATTATAATTCTAGTATAAAATCATATATAATAACTTTAAATATATCCTTTACACATCCCACATATGGCATTAACGAATCACATCACTTTGAGGGGGCGGTAGTCCGCACTTCCTTAAATAAAGATATCGTGTTTACCCATAATGGAAACCATAAAGGTAAGCCACAAATGAAAAATACAGAAGCTTAAGTAAAACATAAACATATTATAAATCATATATAAATATAGTGACATCTTAATGGCCACCTTTGAAGGTGTTAAAGTAATGTTTAACAATCATCGTTTCGGGAGGCATAAATTCGCCATCCACGAAAACAGTATGTTCTTTAACCATTAGATGTAGGTGTGTGTAAGTGTATCTCGAATACTTCTTATAAAAACATACTAGTATATTGAAGATACTGGATTTGTTACAAAAGAAAATAATAAAAAGTGTTTAGGGGGTTGGAGAAGCAAAATAAAACAAAAGGACTCAAAAGAAGACATTACCTTAAAATAGGGTAACTCCCCTTGGTTTGAGCTCAAAGGCTTCCTTGGGAAGACTTCTGCCCAAAGTGATGCTTCAAGGAGTAAGAGAGGGATGTGGAGAGACAAAATGGTCAGGGTTTGGCCGAGCCAAAGGCTTTGGGAGTGTGGGTAATGAGGTAGATGTGGGGGCCTTTTATTAGGGGAGAGGAGGGGCACTCATGGAAAGTGAAGAAAAGTCACTTTATTTCAAAATGGTATTCGGATTTAAGAGGTCCCACATTGATTTATTTCTAGGATAAGGTGATAAGGGTTCTAAATCCACTCATAAAATAGGTTTTGGACATGTGTAGGTCTTAGATATTACTTTATCTATCCATTTTATTTAAATCGTTAAATAATGAGGTCATTGCTGCAGCATCATGATGTCATAAATAATTTAGTTTATTTAAAATCTAAAAATTATAAAAAAAAATACTATGATGTATTAAATCTTTTTAGATTTCTAATTAATATTTATAGTCAATAATATTACTTGTATAACACCATGTACAGATTGTTTTAGTAAAATAACTCATGTTTGTGTCATTTTTACTTTAACATTAAATAAAAAGTTATTTATGTCATTTCCCAACCCAAGTGGCTCCATGGGGTCCCCAAGTTGACCCATGGCTTGTCTTGGTAGGCCATGAAACATACAATGAGGTTAGGACATGTTTCAAGTTCATTTCTTATTATTAAAACAATATTTTTACCTTAAACTACACTAATTACCTCTAATCGCGATTAAAAACTTAATAAGTTTATTCACCAAAAAATTATTTTTATCCCATTGAACCACATTTTACTTATTAATTACAACCATGTATGTCGGATTTTTAAAATTCAAAACAAAAAGATGGAAAAATTTCATTAAACGAAAAATCAGCTTTTATAAGTACAACTTAGTGGTTTCACTATTCAAAAACAATTGAAGTTTTTCAGAAAAATCCCAAAAATTCACCCTAAGCTATATTTGATATTCCGAATTCCAAAAATAAGTCTATTTTACAAAATTCAAAACATATAAGTAACATTAATTAATTTAATAATTAATTCTCGTTGTCAGAGCAAATAGCGTGTTTTTATGAAACAATAATTATCAAAAGATTGACACTAGTTTAAGTCCGATTTAAAAGTGAACTTAATTCCAACGACCACTATTGTATTTCATGGTAAAAATATATTCTAATTTCACTTTAAACCCAATTCAAAATATAATCTAATCATATAAATAAATTATTTTAAAAAGAGGTTTTGTATTAAAATACAACATTTTACACTATTCATTAAAAAATGAACTTTATCGGAAAGATACTAAAAATTTACACAAAGTAAATTTTGATGTCCCAATTCTTAAGAAGAGTTTTATTTAGTCCAATAGAATTTATAAGAGTGAAAAAAACTATATTTAATGATGTTTCACCATCAAAAGGCGATATGTGATCCTTTAGTGAAAACTAGGGCATATACGCCTAAAATTGAATTCTTTCCGTATATTAAGCCTTTATCTTTTATTGGATAAATGTAAACACATTTAAAAACATATATTATCATATTTTAGTTATTTATATCCATTCCGGCCAATACAACGGCTACATGTTAACTACGATTTAAAATAATATTATTTTATTATTAGAGTGCAACGTAAGATTCCAAAAAACTCGTTGTTGCGTGTTGGGTACGCCATTGAGCATAGCGTCCCCTTTAAAGTCATATAAATATTTTATTCACAAATATGGATAAATATGAAAATTTCATATTCTTTATTTACCTGGGGTGTTACAGGAACGGGGAACCTCCAAAACTATGAATGGCCTAATTCCTGCCCTTGCAGGATATGTAGTGACACCCTGATTTTACAGCCCAGCCAAGAAACCAAAAAAAGTGCCCCTATCTGTGTGTGTAGGTCAGACTTGTAAGAGAATTCCATGGAAGGTCCTAACCAGAAGACAATAAATTGAGAAATTATTCAAGAGTTATGTGGGGACTAGTTATTAGTTTTACGGGATCCCACACATGTCGTGCACTCATGTGAAGTCAAAACATCTTACTGGCACCTATAAATTAGAGTCATACCAATGTGGAATCTCTAGTAGGTTATGATTAGTCACAGTTTGGGTATTCTTTAAGTTCCCAGGAACATCATTCCCATTTGTTAAACTCCATTTTATTGGAAAGCTTTGATCAATATAATATCCATAGCCATCTTATATGGAAGGCTAGTTTCCTACATGAAACTTTGTTTATCTGTTCCCGTCATTCCCCAGGGGCTCTGCATATGTCGCCCAAAAAAACAGGCATCAATCAAAGGAAAAATTTACCCCATGAGACTCCTTTACTACCTCAGTGTAACACCCGTTACTTTTATGAGAAATATTTTGTTTTTATATAAATCATCAAAGTAGTCTTTCACTACACACTTCACTTGCTTGGCTTGCTTTACACGTAATCACGACCTTCCTCGATAGCTTGCGTCGTACGCAATACCGAGTTTCACTAAACAACAATATGCTATTAAAATATTATTAAAATTAGCCGTTATGAACAGTAATAACCATTTTTTGAAATTTTATAAATTTTATTTTTCAAAATTGACTTCCTTTTGAGATTCAGAATATCGAAATTAGCCTAGGGTGATGTTTTTGTATTTATCTGACAATATTCAATTTTTGATGAATAGTGAAACCACTAAGTGGTAGTTAAAAAACTGAATTTTTCATAAAACATATTTTTACCGCATCTATGAGTGAATCTCAAAAATCCGAGAGACGCGGTTGATGTCAGTAAGTAAAATGTGGTTCAATGAGATGAAAATAATTTTTGGTGTATAGTAACTTTTTACTTTTATTTACCACGGTTAAAAGTAAATAGGGTAATTAAGGGTACAAATGATATAATTATTACCATAACACATGTCTTAATTCTATTGGATATGTGTAATTCGATAAAAAAACCTTAGGAATAAAATATTACCATTTAGGCCCACATGGATTACATTAGGACATTTATTATTAATTTATTTAAAGAAGGGTTAAAATAGTTAAAATCAATGTTTAATAAGTATACCATTTTTAATATAGGGTTATACATAAGATAAATTAGACAATAAATATTAATTAGAAATAAAAAATTATTTCTTACATAATTATATTTTATTTGTAATTTTTAGACTTTAAATAATTTAATTTATTTATGACATAAAGATGATGCAGTAATTATCTTATTAATGAAATATTGAAATAATTGATGTTATAAATACCCAAATAAATATAATTTGAGACGTTTTAGGAATTAAACTAATTTTCTAGGTTAATATGATATGTTATTATTGATGTAATTAACTTTTTTCGAACTAATAATTCTGTTATGATTTTCAAAAAAATCAATTACTAAATACTGCCAAAATTGACATAAAATAGTTTTTAAAACAAATATTATATTAGTAAATGTTATTTTATTCCTAAAAATCTATGGTTCGTCAAAATGACTTAGATAAGGTTATATATATTAATAATAAACAACTTGGGGTTCGTTTGGCTGCTTATATTATGTTTATTAACCTTATAGTATAAGAACACAAGAAGACACGGTAAAAATAAAATTATTTTACATAATGTTAAATCTAAATGATAAGGTTAAAATAGGAACCTAAACATGTATAAATTCTATTGGATGAGAGGATTTCGACCCATACCCACCTTATATTCGAAATAAATCAATTTTGAGCTATTTAAAACCGAAATTGACTTTATAATAAAATAATAGTTTTAGTTATTCCAAAGGTGCCCCTCTCCTCCCTTATAAAAGGGCACCTCCTCCCCCTCTTCCTCACAACACTTTTATCCTTCAAGATCGGCCAACCACTGCCAATTTCTCCTCTCCACTTCCCTAGAGACATCCTAGTGGTCCTGGTCTTCTTAAAAGACCAATTTTAGTGCCCTAAAAGGAGATCTCAAAGAGGCGCTTCAAAGAAGAGGTAATGTCCGATTACCAATTCTTTCAACATTATTTATTCTTACAAATCTTCTTCCTTAGTTGTTTCATTATGAAGTAATAACATCAGTATCACTAATATAATTATATGTTATTATAAGTATTAAACAACCCTATTTCACCATCTATCCATCAAACGGAAAACGAAATCACCGCGCGTGCGTACGTACGGAATACCGTCTCCACTCTGTGGTGTAATCTATTTTCCACCACCACTTTACTTGGATGTGTATAATGGTGTAAATAATGACTATATATCAATATTATAAAGTGATATTGATTCTGAAATAGTATACATACACTTCAATACAATTCCACGATCATTGGAACGATATCATCGCTCGTGCGTATGTACGGAATACCGTCTCCACGATGTGATGCGACTGGTTCTACATGATCTTCATTGAATAATTATTATATAAATGAATTGAGTGAATAAATATGATATATATTACACTAATACCATTCTGGAAATTAGGTATCTATAACCTAAAAATAAGTATAAGAATTTATTTGACAAAACACGCATAAGAACAAAAAGTAATAAACACCCGAATAAACAAGTAGTAATGAAATATTACTAATAAGAAGCTAAGAATATTACCATATATGATATCATAAAAATAAGTAGGTTCTGGAATAAGTCAATATCATTATTTAAATCATTATACCGGAGGTTCAGACACTTACGAAGCAAATCAGACCTAAGGTAAGGGAAAATATCACAATCTCATTTTTATCCGATATTGTTTATACTTTGGTATTTACTGGGGTGTATTTTATCATCCACATCCATTGTTCCTCATTATTTAATATTTATATCTTTATACAGTATTTTATATCCAATTTTACCCTTCGGTGTGTTTTTAGTAAATATATGAAATGAATATTTTGTCATTTTTCGTACGAGGTACTTTTTGACTTTTCCAACAAAAGTACGAGAATAATGTTTTTTTAACTTATACGGCATGAATGGATTTTTAATACATTAGTTCCAAGAAGCTTCCTTTACAAGTTTTCAAGTTTATTTTTAATCAAATTCTTTTAGTTTAGAATTGTATGACATGCTAAGAAATGAAAAGTGTCTTTGAAGTAGGAAGGATATTTTCCTCAAGAATGGAGTTCAAGTGTTTTATCAAAATTATTTTCCATCTAAGATAATATAGGGTTCTGTTTCTATCCATATTATTAAATGGATTTCATTATGTTGTGATGGAAATATTTTTATGAATTCCTCTATCTTATATGAATTGTTTTATGATGTCACGATGTTTAAGATTCCCATTTTTATTACATGGGTTATGCTATGATGTATGGTTTCTGATTTTGTGGCACACATAAGAATGGTATCATTATGAGATGGGTGGGACCTATATCTCCCTCCAATGCATTGGGTAAGGATTTTATATCTCATGAGATAGACATGTCTGGAACGGCAGGTTAAACCGGTTCAGTGAAACAGGACAGAAACGAGGAGTGAACTCGGTTCAGAAATGGACTTTGCCCACTAAGATAGTCTTGGAAGTGAGCCTTGACTAAATGATTCTCTATGATTATGTGTGTATGCCACAAAGTTTCATGATTTATGATATGATTATTGGGATTACATTTCACTACTATGATTTATCCCATGTTATGAGATTATGATTTCTTTTGCAAGGTTATATTTCCAAAATTTATGTTCTTATGTATATGATTGATTGATATTTATTTTGTTTACCCTTACTGAGAATTTGATCTCACCCTTTTGTATGTTTTCTTTCCCCAGGTCAGGAAGAAGGTTATTAAGTAAGATATGCCAAAAGGGACTATAGATATGATAAAATAAATGAGAGACAGTGTAGACGCTTTATGAACTAGTTGTTTATGTTTCCCAGTTTCTAAAGACACTATACCTATACGGTCCTTTCCTGGTTTTGTTATATGTTGTAATAAGTGTGCTTCAATTCTGAATTAATAACAATGTATGCAATGTATGGGTCATTATATTTGGTTTCAGAGGAAAGGTATAGTCAGCCTTTTGGAAACTAGGATATGAAAGCCTTAGTAAGAACCCTAAGGATTAGTCTAAGCATAGAACACAATCTTAGTGTCATAGAAATGGCCATGAATAACCTAGGATAAGACCTTAAGTGTGAAATTTTATTCTTGATTATGTGGTTTTCCTATTATAATTAGTATTGCTCACACTATTCTTCATGGTTTTAGTCAATGGCTAGAACCCGAAGGAACCGTGTTAATGCGGAATGCGACGTGCAATTCAACGATTGTCCCACTGATCAACCAAACGTTATGGGAGATGGAATGAAAAATCTTGTAGCCATGCTCACACAACTTTCTCAAGATATGAATCATGCAAGACTTCCAAACGAGCAATGTAAGGAGCAAAATTCTGTTGAATCCTTCATGAGGCAGCGTCCACCTTCATTCAACGGGTCTACTGATCCATTAGTTGCTGAACAATGGATTAGTACTAATAAAAAGATATTTTCAGTTCTTCAATGTTTTGAACATGATAACGAAATCTTAGCAGGGTATCGTTTGGATGGTGATACTGAACAATTGTGGAATCTTATTAAGAATACGAGGAAAAGGGATGAAATTGAGTCCATGGTATGGGACGAGTTCAAGAACTTATTTTTCAATAAGTACTTCCCTCATATTCTCTGAACAAAGATGGAGAAGGTGATTCTTGAACTAATGAAAAAGGATGATGAATCTGTTGGTACCTATGAAGAAAATTTTACAAGACTTGCAAGGTACGCTTCTGGTATTATTATCCAACCTGAGAGTAAGATCGATCGATTCTTTAGAGGCTTAAAAACTAGTCTTCGAAGGGCGTTAGCCATAAGGGACTTCAATATCTACGAGGAAATCGTTCGATGTGCTCTCAAAGTTGAGTTGGAGATTGAAGTAACCCATCAGTCATATGCGTTTGATAAGAAGAGGAAAATGGAATTCAAAGTAAAATCTAAGGAGCACACTGAAAAGAAGATGAGCTTTCCCTTATGCTCAACGTGTGGAAAGAAACATGGAGGGAGATGTCTTAAAGGGACAAGTAAATGTTTCAAATTTGGAAAGGAAGGTCATATAGAATTTGAATGCCGCAATGATGGGAAGAAGATGTCTAATGATACAAACAAAGGAATGGATACACATAATGAACCTACTACACTTCAATGTTTCATGTGCAAGGATATGGGGAATTATTCCAATCAATGCCCAAATCCAAGGGTTGATGATGATGGTCGACGTCAACAATCTCTTAAGTCTAAAGATAAAGGAAAGTCACATGCAATTTCTATTAGTGATGTGGAGTACGATAACGATGTGGTGAAAGGTACACTTACCATCCACTCTAAAGTAGAAAATGTTTTATTTGATTCTAGATCAACCCAGTCTTTTATTTCTGAAGAATTTTATAAGGATATCACCGTATTACCTCAACAATTAGATGTTGAGTTAGCTGTGACAACCCCTAATGGCACAAGAGTCGCATCAAAAGTTTATAATTCTTCTCCGATCGAAGTTTGTGGGAAAGTGTTTCCTGCAAATCTTGTGATCCTTCCTATAGTGGAATTTGATGTGATTCTTGTCATGGATTGGATTTCTTTATATGGAGCTCATATCAATTTCCAATGAAGGGAAGTCACATTTCATATTCCAGATCAATCTATGATCGTCTATCAATGCAAGAATGAACATAACCTTCCAGTGGAAATTTCTTCCATCTTATGGGTCTTGATTCCACTAAATGAAGGTTATTTATCTCAAATGGTTGGTGAGAAACTCACAATTAAGAATATTCCCATCGTACGGGAGTTTGACGATGTCTTTCCGGAGGAATTACCGGGTCTTCCACCAAATCGCGAAGTTGGGTTTTCAATAGAACTCATACCGGGTGATTTGCCTATTTTAAAGACACCTTATAGAATGGCCCCAATTGAGTTGCAGGAATTGAAGAAGCAACTTCAAGAGATTCTTGATAAGGGGTTCATACTCCCTAGTGTGTCACCTTGGAGAGCACCTGTTCTATTTGTTAAGAAGAAAGATGGATCAATAAGACTCTGCATTGATTATCGAGAACTTAACAAGATCACTATCAAGAAAAAATATCCTCTCCCATGCATTGATGACTTATTTGACCAACTACGGGGAGCTCAATACTTTTCCAAGATTGATCTTCGTTCATGGTATCATCAATTAAGGGTCAAAAGGGAGGATATACCAAAAATAGCTTTCCGTACAAGGTATGGACACTATGAATTTATAGTGATGCCATTTGGTCTTACTAATTCCCCTTCTATCTTCACGGATCTGATGAATAGAGTCTTTAGAGACTATCTTGATCAGTTTGTGGTAGTCTTTATAGACGATATTCTTGTCTATTCAAATACCAAGGAAGAACATTAAGATCACTTGCGAATTATATTGAAGACCCTGAGAAAGGAGAAGCTTTATGCCAAATTTACCAATTCTGGATTTTGGCTTCAAAAAAGATTCATTTTTGGGTCACATAATCTCAAAAGTGGGAATATCTGTGGATCCAGCAAAAACAGAGGTTATCGAAAGATGGTCGAGACCAACAACAGTAACTGAGATCCTATGTTTTATTGGTTCGGCTGGATATTATCGACGTTTTGTGAATGATTTTTCATGATTATCTAATCCACTCCCAAAGTTGACTCGGAAAGGAGTTATGTTTGTCTGGACATAGGAATGTGAAGAGAATCTCACGGAGTTGAAAAGACGGTTATCCAGTGAACTTGTTCTCACACTACCTTGTAGGGGAGAAAGGTTTGTGATCTACAGAGATGCATCCACGAAGGGATTGGGGTGTGTTCTAATGCAAAATGATATGGTGATAGCTTATGCCTCACGACAGTTGAAAATACATGAGCAAAATTACCCAACTCATGATTTGGAGTTAGTTGCGGAAATCTTTGCATTAAATATTTGGAGGAATTATCTTTATGGAGAAAGGTGTGACATTTATACTGATCATAAAAGTTTAAAGTATATTTTCACACAAAAGGAGATGAATATGCACCAAAGAAGATGGTTGGAGCTGATTAAGGATTACGACTGCTCTATCCATTACCACCCTAGGAAAGCAAACAAGGTAGCAGATGCATTAAGTGGACAAGACCATGCCATTTTATCCATGATGAGGATCAAAAAAGATCCAATAATTATGGATTTACAAAGGTTGGATGTTGGAATTATAATGGAAGGGGGGAAATCATATCTTTCTCAAATGAATGTTCAACCATCTATACATGTGAAGATTAAATAGGCATAGAAAGAAGATGTCGAGTTACAAAATAAGGTGAGAAATTTTCCTGAATTCAACCTTGATTGTGATGGGATAATAATGTTCCAGAATTTGGTTTGTGTTCCTCCCATCCCCTAATTAAAGAAGGATCTGCTGGATGAGGCTCATAGTTCTTCATTCTCTATTCATCCTGGAAGCAAGAAGATGTATAGGGACCTGAAAGAGTACTTCTGGTGGGATGGCATGAAAAGAGATGTTGCTGAATATGTCTCTCGGTGATTGGTTTGTCAGCAAGTTAAAGATGTGATACAGAAGTCTAAGGGGGTGTTACAACCATTACCCATACCCGAATGGAAATGGGAAAACATCACTATGGACTTTGTCACCGGACTTCCTAAAATATCCAAAGGCAATAATGCTATCTGGGTCATAGTTGATCGTCTTACAAAGTCTGCACACTTCATTTCTATTAGAGAGGATTTATCTCTTGATCAGCTTGCCAGGATATATGTAAAGGAAGTGGTAAGATTTCATAGAGTACCACTTTCTATTATATCTGATCGGGATCCGAGGTTTACCTCAATGTTCTAGCGAAGTCTTCAGCATACTCTGGATACAGAGTTGAGTTTTAGCACTGCTTATCATCCTCAGACAGATGGTCAATCTGAGAGAACAATTCAAACTGTAGATGATATGTTGAGAGCTTGCTCTATGGATTTCAAATGTGGTTGGGATCAACACCTAGCTTTGGTGGAATTTTCTTATAATAATAGCTTTCACTATAGTATTCAGATGGCTCCTTATAAAGCTCTCTATGGAACGAAATGCAGGACTACAACTTGCTGGGATGAAGTTGGGGAAAGAAAGCTATTAGGACCTGATCATGTTGATCAGATGGAAGAAAAGGTCAGATCTATTCAACAACACATAAGAGTTGCTCAGAGTCGATAGAAAAGTTATGCCGACAACCGAAGAAAAGACTTAGAGTTTGAAGTGGGTGATAAAGTTTTCTTACGAATATCTCCTTGGAAGAGAGTAATGAGATTAGGAAAGAAGGGAATGTTGAGCCCTAGGTATATTGGTCCTTTCGAAATACTTGATCGTGTTGGGATGGTAGCTTACTGATTGGCGCTTCCAACGAATCTCTCTCAAGTTCACGATGTGTTCCATGTATCTCTCCTAATAAAGTACATACCTGATCCTTCACATGTACTCAGCTCAGAAGTTGTACCGTTGGAGCAAGATCTTTCTTATGAAGAACAGCCGATAGAGATTCTGGATCGTAGTGAAAAATTCCAACGAAACAAGACTACTCGCTTGGTGAAAGTTTTATAGAGGAACCACCAATTAGAAGAACCTACATGGGAGCTTGAAGATATGATGAGGGAGAGGTATCCTCATCTGTTTGTTACAAAGTAACGAATTTCGAGGGAGAAATTCATTTTAAGGGGGGTAGAATGTAAAACCCGAGAATTTTATGAGAAATATTTTTTTTATATAAATCATCAAAGGAATATTTCACTACACACATCACTTTCTTGGCTTGCTTTACACGCAATCACAACCTTCCTCGATAGCTTGCGTCGTACGAAATACCGAGTTTCACTAAAGAACAATATGCTATTAAAATATTATTAAAATTAGTCGTTATGAATAGTAATAACCACTTTTGGAAATTTTATAAATTTTATCTTTCAAAATTGACTTCATTTTTGGATTCAGAATATCGAAATTAGCCTAGTGTGAAATTTTGGTATTTTTATGAAAACTTTCAATTTTTGATTAATAGTGAAACCACTAAGTGGTAGTAAAAAAACTGAATTTTTCATAAAACTTAATTTTACCGCTTCTGTGAGTGGAATCTAAAAAATCTGAGAGACACGGTTGATTTCAGTAAGTAAAATGTGGTTCAATGAGATGAAAACAATTTTTGGTGAATAGTAACGTTTTACTTTTATTTACCACGGTTAAAAGTAAATAGGGTAATTAAGGGTAAAAATGATATCATTATTACCCTAACACATGTCTTAATTCTATTGGATAAGTGTAATTCGACCAAAAAAAACTTTAGGAATAAAATATGACCATTTAGGCCCACTTGGATTAGATGAGGACATTTATTATTAATTTATTTTAAAAAGGGTTAAAATAGTTAAAATCAATGTTTAATAAGTATATCATTTTTAATATAGGGTTATACAAAACATAAATTCGACTATAAATATTCCATATAAAGCTAAACAGATTTCCTACGTAATTATACTTTATTTGTAATTTTTAAAATTTAAATAATTTAATATATTTATGACACAAAGATGATGTAGTAATTATCTTATTAATGAAATATTGATATAATTGATGTTATAAATACCCAAATAAATATAATTTGAGTCTTTTTATGAATTAAACTAATTTTCTAGGTTAATATGACATGTTATTATTGATGTAATAAATGTTTTTCGAACTAATAATTCTGTTATGAGTTTCACAAAAATCAATTACTAAATAGTGTCAAAGTTGACATAAAATAGTTTTTAAAACAAATATTATATTAGTAATTGTTATTTTATTCCTAAAAATCTAGGGTTCGACCAAATGACTTAGATAAGTTTATATATATTAATAATAAATAACTTGGGGTTGATTGGATGCTTATAGTAAGTTTATTAACCATATATTATATGAACACAAGAAGACACGGTAAAAATAAAATTATTTTACTTAATGTTAAATCTAAATGATCAGGTTAAAATAGGAACCTAAACTTGTACAAATTCTATTGGATGAGAGGATTTCGACCCATCCCCGCATTGTCTTTTAAATAAATCAATTTGGAGCTATTTAAAACCGAATTTTACTTTATAATAAAATAATAGTTTTAGTTATTCCAAAGGTGCCCCTCTCATCCCTTATAAAAGGGAACCTCCTCCCCCTCTTCCTCACACCACATTGAGCATTCAAGCTCAGCCAACCCCAACCAATTTATCCTCTCGACTTCCCTAGAGACATAATAAAGGTCCTGGTCTTCTTCAAAGACCAATTTTAGTGCCCTAAAAGGAGATCTCAAAGAGGCGCTTCAAAGAAGAGGTAATGTCCGGTTACAAATTCTTTCAATATTATTTATTCTTCCACATATTCTTATTTAGTTGTTTCATTATGAATTAACAACATCAGTATCACTCATATAATGATATTTTATTATAAGTATTAAACAACCCTATTTCACCATCTATCCATCATACGGAAAATGAAATCACCGCGCATGTGTACGTACGGAATACCGTCTCCACGCCGTGGTGTAGACTATTTTCCCCCACCACCTTACCTGGATGGGTATTATGGTGTAAATAATGACTAACTATGACTATTATAAAGTGATATTGATTCTGAAATATTATACATACACTCCAATACAATTCCATGATCATGGGAACGATATCATCGCTCGTGCGTACATACGGAATATCGTCTCCACGATGTGATGCAACTCGTTCTACATGATCTTCATTGCATAATGATTATATAAATGAATTGAGTGAATAAATATGATATATATTACACTAATACCATTCTGGAAATGAGGTATCTATAACCTAAAAATAAGTATAAGAATATATTAGACAAAACACGCATAAGAACAAAAAGTAATAAACACCCGAATAAACAAGTAGTAATGAAATATTACTAATAAGAAGCTAAGAATATGACCATATATGATATCATAAAAATAATCATCATTCTGTAATAAGTCAATAACATTATTTAAGTCATTATACAGGAGGTTTGGACACTTACGAAGCAAATCTGACCTAAGGTAAGGGAAAATATCACAATCTCATTTTTATCCGAGATTGTTTATAATTTGGTATTTACTTGGGTGTATTTTATCATCCACATCCATGTTTCCTAAATATGTAATATTTATATCCTTCTATAGTAGTTTATATCCAATTTTACCCTTCAGTGAGTTTTTAGTAAATATATGAAAGGAATCTTTTGTCGTTTTTCGTATGAGGTACTTTTTGACTTTTCCGAAAAAAGTACGAGAAGAATGTTTTATTAAACTTATACGACATGAATGGATTTTTAAAACATTATTTCCAATAATCCTCCTTTACAAGTTTTCATGTTTATTTTTAATCAACTTCATTTAGTTTATAATTGTATGACATGTTAAGAAAGGAAAAGTGTTTTTGAAGTAGAAAGGATATTTTTCTCAAGAATGGAGTTAAAGTGTTTTATCAAAATTATTTTCAATCTAAGATAATATAGAGTTATGTTTCTATCCCTATTTTTACATGGATTTGATTATGTTGTGATGGAAATATTTTAATGAATTCATTTATCTTATATGAATTTTTTTATGATGCCACAATGTTTATGATTCCCATTTTTATTACAAGGGTTATGGTATGATGTATGGTTTCTGATTTTGTGGAACACATAAGAATGGTATCATTATGAGATGGGTGGGACCTATATCTCCCTCCAATGCATTGGGTAAAGATTTTATATCTCATGAGATATACATGGCTAGAATAGCAGGTTAAACCGGTTCAGTGAAACAAGACTGAAACGAGGAGTGAACTCGGTTCAGAAATGGACTTTGTCCAGTAAGATAGTCTTGGCAATGAGCCTTGACTAATAAGAAATGATTCTATATGATTATGTGTGTATGCCACAAAGTTTCATGTTTTATGTTATGATTATTGGGATTACATTTCACTACTATGATTTATCCCATGTTATTAGATTATGATTTCTTTTGCATGGTAAGATTTCCAAAAGATATGTTCATTTGTATATGATGTGATTGATATTTCTTTTGTTTACCCTTACTGAGCATTTGAGCTCACCCTTTTGTATGTTTTCATTTCCCAGGTCAGGAAGAAGGTTATTAAGTATGATATGCCAAAAGGGACTATAGATATGATGAAATAAATGGGAGACAGTGTAGATGCTTTAGGAACCAGTTGTTTATGTTTCCCAGTTTCTAAAGACACTATACCTATACGGTCCTTTCCTGGTTTTGTTATATGTTGTAATAAGTGTGCTTAAATTCTGAAGTTATTACAATTTATGTAAAGTATGGGTCGTTATACTCAGTATTCCCAATTGGCTTCTAATCCCTATATCATCCCTCCTGATCCATTTTTTCCCTTGAGACTTTGGTTTACTCATTCTATCATCGCTCACACCTAAGGAAAATCAGAACATACTGATTGTGATTAACTAAATTATATTAAGATCATTATTAAAACATTATTTTCCTTACTTTATGACATTAAACTGCACAACATCATGTCCTCACCGCACGACATTAAACTGTAAGGACAAAATCGCACTTACTGTACGACATTAAACTGCATAGCAATGGTTCAATACTATAGTGCTCTCTAATGATGATTTTTTCATTCGTAGGTGGTGATCCAGAACCCTCATAAACCCTTGTTTCACAAATCGAGAATAGATCATGTGATCTTAGGAACATATTAAAAGATCCTTCTTGAAATTATGGTAATATAGTTCAAGAAGCTGGTCCTAGTAGCCCGACCCTAAACGGCATGTCACAATTCCCTTTCCTTTTAAGAACCCAACTCCCTAGACATGTGACGATAAATGATAGGGTATCCCAAATATGGTACGGATGCCTCACCTTGCATACAAGTCAGATCTGCGTAAGTGATACCTAATTCCATGACTAAATCGCCACACAAATTTTACCAATATGCTCAGACAAACTTTTATCTTACCTCTAAATCTATGATCTGTGAAATCTTGAGTCCCCATAACCGTAAATGGCCATCAAATACGGAAGTGCATTGTCATGCAGACACCATTCTTTGGATATTCACACCATTCCATAGTTTCTTTTCTTATCTTGCCAAAAAACGGTAGTCAATCAAAGAAAATTTTTCCCCAGGAGAGTTCTCTACTATCTCAGTATTCCCAAAGACATCCAAACCTCGTAAAAACTATCCTAATTAAAGGGCCCTCAATGTAATGCTTCACATTTTAAATCATACACACATCCTGGATATATCAGAACATGCGGGTCCGATTCTTCATTGGTCCCTTTTGTAGTTTATAATGATACCCCTTCTATATGCATGAACTCGATCCGCAAACAAAAGAATAATTCCTCTACTCATTTATAGGTTTCCCCAAATAAGTTCTGTTAAAATGCACCACTTTTCAGGTTCAGGTGGACCCCTGGTCAATGGTCACATACCACATTCATAAATTTCCCAATCTCCATAATCCTTTATAGCCATCAGATATGGAAGGCCAGTGTCCTGATGACACATTTGTTCAAATATGCATATCATGACCAAGTGGCTCTAAATATACAACTTACAAAATGACTATTAATCAATGGAAATTCTTTCTCAGGATTCTTTTTCAGTTATCATATACTCAATGGAAATTCATCTCATATCACACCCCCATATTTTGAAAAAATCTAGATAATGGCTTACATACCTTCCTCATTCTAATTTCCCCAAACATATGAAAATAATTTGTAACTGAACTAACCATTCACCAGTTCTCCCTCACGCAAGTAAAAATTGTGATGGAATAGTTTCACACTGAAATACAATATGAATGTCCCTAATATTTTCAGACAACACTACATCGACTAGTCACCCTCTGTGGCACCCAACATCAAAATAAATTCAAAGTGTTGCAGTCCCTACTGGGCCATCAGAGATGGAAGGCCGGTGTCTTACAGATACATATGATTCACTATTCACATCATGCCCCAATGGTTTGGTATATTTTGACTAAATTATGACCATCAATCAAAGGAAAATTCATTCAAAGGGGAATAATTTCCTACCATTGTACACCTAAAATGGCATCCAAGCCTCATGCGGGCCCCAAATACGCAAATTATGGGCCATGAAAAATCCCTAATCCATGTGTCATGAATATTATAACATTCCCTACTGATGATCCTAAATTTGGGCCCTACCCAATTAGGTTTGGTCAATGATGTTTGACCTAAAACATCAGCTATTATTTGGATTGGAAGGAATTTGAACTGCCAGAGTGAAAAAAATACAACATACTTGCTAGAGGGAAAGTCTGCAAAAGGCACCTCTAGGTAAAAGACTAGTATTGGCTCATTTAAAACGTTGAGTCATCAAAAAAGACGTAAAACTTATTAGGTCAAAAACATGAAAAGGGAAGACTAAAAATTGTCATGTTATGAAAAGTAAGACCCTATCAAGAATATTTAGGCAATAATTATGGTAATAATGAAAAAACAAAAATATTCATGAGGTTGTTCCATAAAACCATAACAATAGTCAAACATTTCTCACTAAGTCCCGTGGATCAGAAAAATATTATAGTATGATACAATTATTTCAATTTACTAGTTTTGAATAATGGTTTAATATTAAGACCTCTTCAAAATGAAATTTTGTGATCAATTGAAAAGACAAGAAAAGACAGAGAAGTATTTGAAGGAAAATTAGTTTCATTGAGTTCAGCAAAAAATGCAAGAAAATCTCTATTTCAGAGTCTCTCCAATGTATCAAGCGAGAAAAAGGGAAGAGTACATATCATGTTGTGGGATAGTGCTTTAATATTGACAAGATCCCCCTTTCTAGAAATATGGAAAGTGATTGCTACAGGCCATCAAGAGTATGCTCTAAACAAGCTCCCTCCTCTGATTTATCATTGATTGTTGGATGAACCTATTCCATAATGACATTAAGTCCCCTCTGTTTCTTTTGAATAACTTCATAGTTAGCATGTAAAGAAACCAGTTGATCCCTTAAACATGTTGTGTGGGCCTCACACTCCTTCAGCTCTTCATTTTGGGTGTCCAACAAATCACAATCCATCACCACCTCAGCCGTAATGTGATCGAGTTCCTCTGAAACATCTCAGAAGTCATCACCTGATGATGGGAAGAATTGAACTTTGAAATATTATCTTCGCAGAATGTGAGGTATTCTCAGGCTATGAAGATTTGGTAAATGATGAGATTTATGTGCAGATAATCGATGCCCCAAAAACCTCGCTTAGTGAATAATCACAAAAAATTATCATTCTCGTTAACAAAATTGGCCATAGGTGTCTTTGCAACAAGAGAATATAACTGTAACCATGTATGATTTTCCAATGACTGATGCCTCCCTGTGGCACAATTACCTTTATCTGCCCCCACCAAAACGTGTCTATAAGATGGAAGTGTCATCACATGTGTGGGGTGGGAAAAAATATAGGCCACCTTATATGGGGGGATCTTCATTCCCTCAAATGGTTCAACTGCTAGAGTCAGGTGCTGAGGGAATGCTATGAATTCCGAAATGTCCAGTGATAATATGTTGGGGATAAAATCATTAAGGTCATGGAATGTACCCATAGGAAGGGGTGGTGTAAATCACATCCCACTAATATAGGCTATCCCAATGAATCCCCTTTCAGACACTTCTAACAGTGAATCAAGCACCTTATTCTCACAAGGGATGGAATATGTGGCGTATCCATCATGGATGCTGCTGGAACGAGGATGGAAGATATAGTCTTTGCATTATTCACATTAGAAGGAATGTGTGGAATAGTCATTATGTTAAGGGTAGGGTGGGGAATGGTTAAAGGTTTCTACACCCACCGAACTGGTTCTCTCAATACCCTGTTAGGATAATAGGCCATCCACAGTTGGGCATACCACAGTGATAGAAAAGTGGATACCATTGTGTTAGGGATTATAACATCCATTTTGTAACCATAATGCGTCATAATAATAGATAACTAGTGAAGAATTATGGGATGATACTATCCCCTTAACTGAACAACGATAAGAAGTGAAGTTTGTTGAAAGCAACCAAATATCCTCGAAAACCGGTAAGGGTGATATGGTTCACAAATGACTACTCGATCTATATGAGTAGTGAGCATCCCATCATCCAGTGTGATGAGATATGATAAATCCTCAGAATAAATGCCCCTGTAACATCTTAACTACCCCGGAGGGGTTGGATTCGGTGAAAATGATAAGCAAGAAGCATCATTTATCAGTCCGAACACATCAATAATGCTAAGAGTCCTAGGAAGAATAGTATAAATGTTGAGAAGTGCTGGTTGAATGTCAAAATGAGGAACCTTTTCAGTATTCCAATATTCATAACACGGGATGTGTTCTTCCATCCACTCACACAATAATTTAAAACCATCCACTGAGTCGATGTGGGGGCATACCTTCTTGTATTTTTTCCAACAACTCATAAAGCCTAATGAGTGTAGGATGGGAAAAATTAATGGGTTGACCCTCATCCAGTGTGGCTACAATCATGAAAGTACATGCCCGAACCCCAGTATACACATCACGGGATGGGAAAACCAATCCACTAAAAAATATGGGAAATAAACATTCTAATATAATAGGATATTATATGTTTGGTTGATGCTCATATCCCGATGTAGTTTATCATCCTTCTTCAAGGGTAGCACAATATGAACCTGGAGTCTGGTGGGACTGCCGGGATGTATGAGTTCGACTATGGTGATCCCTCAGCTTAGGTCCCTTCACAGACTATAATAATCTTATCCACACCTCTAATGGGATAAGTGAGTGAGCTTGTAGGGGTTTATCAAGTAATCCCTTGACATAAGAAGAAAACTCCTTGTCAAATGGGACATGTGGTTAGTTTCATTCCATGTAGAATCTACCGAGACAAACTCATCATACATCTCTCCATGGATGGGGAGACCTCCATGTTGGTTGATATCCCATAAGCTAATCCCCACCTCCCTATGCGAAAAATGGAAGGTGTTGGTGCATGAACACCAGTAGCTCACTAGCTAAGGAAGGATTTTTCTGGGAGAGAAGGCTTTGAACCTAGAAACCCACGCTGCCTCATACAAGCCACCACCTCTAACTAGCCAGGGGACTCCAAACATGTCTGATTTACAATGAATTCCTAGAAACATTCGTCGGTGAAACATCTTGTGGCCCACAGATCCCACATGGTTCTCCACCATCCATTAGGGGATTATTGGGAGATATTGATAATGGATGGGTACTCTCGGGCACCTAGTCTTGGGACACCATTGCGAAACCTACAGTTACCCTGAGTCCATGTCGAGCTGCCTAATATGAAGACATTCTCTAGAATTGGAGTGATTATGACTTCTTTTGTTGGGGAAATGGTGGCTTGATCATGTCCTTGTGATGATTCTAAGAGGATGAATGGGGTATTAGGGTTAGCTAATAGCAGAGTAATTTTGTTAGGGAGACTAAAGCCGTAAAGGGGAAATTGTACAAATTGCAGGTAATCTCGGAGATCTGTCATCAAGAAACCCTTTAAGATGATATCATGTGGAATAATGTAAAATCTAAGATGATACTCTCCATTCACCACCATTGTCTCTATTTTCATTGTTGATTTTATCCCAACCGTTGAAAGATCCATTATATCCTGTAAAAGAGGATCCAAGAGCTGATAAAAATTAATCCAATTAATTTTGTTGGATAAAGGATAAAAATGAATGGGTAAAGGACTAAAACATATGTCCACATAAGGTTACACGTAATGTTCCCAAAAATGGTAAACAATAAGCATATCCCATATAGTATATAATGAGTGGAAGAAAATACCAGAGACTGCTACGGTACGTTGAAACATTTCACCGTGTACATCTGTGGTATGAGAACCAACCATGAGGTGCCGACCCACGAATTGTTGGCCGGTGAACAGAAATGATTGCAGAATGTATATACCAAAAACCTAGGCCTCATTATGTTCACATTCATTAATTTTTAATTAAATGTTTTTGTTTGTATTATTAATTATTATTGTTTGGTTTGCTGATTCATTCTCTGTATGTGGACATAATAGTAACATAGCGTTTTCCTACATGAAATCTGGATTTTGATTTTAAAATTCACAAATGGATTTTGTGAAATCCAAAATTCGGTATGCGGGCAGAGAAATAAAAGAATGTTTGGTTATATTCACGTACGAAGTGGTTTTTGAAATGATTCATTGTAGGGAGCATGGTACACAAATGTAGAGGAAGATGGGGAAGTCGAGAGAACTTTTCTTCATGAGAAATGGTAAAAGAAAAATTTTAGGGCCATTACATATAGGTGGGGTCTCCAATTATCGTTCCTATTTGTTCTACTGCTAACCATTTCAGTTTAGTACTTCTTCTACATCTAAACAATCCCCGTTTCATTTATAATAGTCCACATTCCAATTGAGGGAATTTGTAGGGTCCTAAAAATTCTTCCAAGGGAAGAAAACACTCCCACAATCACTTTGTCAAAGGAATCATGTACTCCTACAATTCCAGCAAAGAGAATGGACTGAACATGACTTACAAATTTCAGAAGAAACTTGAAAAAATACATGTTTTTTAAAACCCTTATGTGGACAGCCTGCCATCACCCGGAAGGGTGCGCAGAACACCTGGATCGTGAACCACCAATACATGTAATGATCCACGAGGTGCTGGCTTGTGGAGCGATGGCCAATGAACCCAGTGGACCACAAAACATGTCACTGAAGGAATCGTGCAGGTGAAGGCCATCCACATAACATCTCATGTACTTAATGGTTCACGAATGATGAAAACTGGTAGGGTTTCGTGAACCATGATCCCAAACATTATGCTCTGCAAACCCCAGTTCAACGTATCTTCCATGAGGTAGGATATCTCTTCATGGGCCTCCACAAATGGTGTCACATGACCACTGATATTATTTCCCTGATTCTCTATAGAAGGAGATAACAAAGAATTGAGAAATAAGGGATGACGAAAGCTTAGGTTGGAATAAAAAACTCAGGGATGTTTCCGACTTTAGTCATGTATCATCAGCAAATCCCAAAATGCGAATGACATTCTCCTCAAGTACATCCATCCACAAACCATAAAATGGGGAATGTAGTAATAAAAACTGAACCGAAAAACTAATTGGTAAAACCGATAACCACATATCCCTCATGGATGAACTGCCAGTGAATACCAGTCCCTCAGACCCTCCTTCAATATTCTGTTCCACGTAGTATATCTCTACTCATATTTATATCGGGGCCATGTATTGTACCAGTACATGGATGGAACCCAAAGTAGAATGATGGACCATGTACCACTGTGGTGTGTGATGGTCTATTCCCATGCAAGCATACCAAATCGATACATAGAATGCCCCTCTTCCCACATACCACTATAGTATGTGGAGCTTCCGTTATCCCACATAAGAAACCGTTATGTAGAATGGGGTGAAATAAAGTATTATTTCCTCCAGTTACAATATATCCCCTTCATTATCATCTAGTCCTCCATTATCCCTCCACAAATCAGTCACACGACATCAAGCCAATGCCTCCTCCAAATCCACCAAACCCATATGATCAGACAATTGGGTGAATCTGTGCACCTTGTTGAGTCTACATACCCATGTTATGTGGATTCACAAAGGATATCCCCACAATGGTTTGAGATTCAAGAATGTCGGTGGGTCTACGTTCCCATGGTAACCTGGAGTCCAAACTTGGGATGCCAATGTGAACATTCCCATTCTAGGGATTAAGGGACATCTGCTTCTTTTCCATTCAATGTGGAATGGTAATCAGTCAAAGGGGTTATGTTTGGCCCCCCCATTGATGAGGACAAAACTCCACCTTCCCAGAACGATTTTTGGGGAACTACTTCTAAGGTAAGTCCCCAATATTCTGAAGACCGAGTCACATGACCTTTAATGTCATTTAACATTGAAAGGATTATATCTCTACGACCACACCCATGGTCTCCCTAGCCACTTTCACCGTAGGTTTTCCCTCTCCCACTTTTAGGAGAAGAAAAATGAGGTTTGTTGAATCATTGACATCCTCTACTTTCTCAAACTGAGCATGAATCACATGGGATTAGGGTTTTGTGATGATTGAAACATAAAAAAAATTTAATTTATGAGAACACTGATTCCTAATCAAACTAGGATTTGTAAGATGCCAGCTGTAAGACCGAGTTCAAAAGGTTTCCCATCCAAAAGGGTTCATCCAATTATGTCCTCTTTAATAGGAAGCTTCCTTGCATAATCACCTTCTAATACGAACAATGATAACTCTAATTCCTGATCAAACCAAGATACATAGGATGCCTACCTGAAGGCCCGATCTCAAAAGGGTTCACCGAATCATGTCCCCCCAAATAGGTAGCTTCCCTACGTAAGCTCCACACAAATTTGAACTACATGGGCTCTGAATCCTCTATCGAGGATATGTAGGAAACCAATATTATGGGGAAGATCCTGACATTATGTCACCTTTCATCCCCCTAGATAACTATAAACTTTAGAGGACCTTATTTTATGGCTCAAATCAGCAGTACCTATGTAGCATCAAATCTATGTATGCCTATAACAATCCCACAAACCAGTGGTAGCTTGTGGAAACATTCTTTGGGAATGCACCAAGGCTTTACGAACATATGAACACAAATTAAATATATTAGAGAGTATTGAAACAAGAAAAAATCCTCCCCTGAAAGGGTGCCGTGAGCCCGAATTCCAATCCTCTCGTCCAATGGAGTACTTAAATATCGCTGGCCAAATCATCGTCCAACGAATGACTGCCTTTAGAAAAAGGTCCATAAATCATGGATACCGGGGCCATTGGGTTTTTTGGCTCCCTGAATAAACCCTCCGGATACCGTCACCGTAATTTATATCCTAAGAGGACCGGTTACACCAGTACTTGACCCCATGAAATTCCCAAATGAGTCCATGTGACTGTGCCGTCTCCCTCGCAATATATTGGGGATAAATTCCTCACTCCCCAAGGGGTAAATCCAACATTACATTAAAGGATAATGATACATAATGGGTCAAAAAAATAGATGATGAACTAGACAGGAACCTGTCTCTTCATAAAATAGGTGGACGATGATTATCGCCAGACCATTTCCTCATCACCCGAAATGCACCACCTCTGAGGTTAATCAAACACTACTTTAAAGTGATTTTCCATATTACATACAATACGACTTTAAATTTTTTTCCTGGTCCATGAAATAATACCTTAAATAGTGTGAAACATTCTAGACATACGACTTTAAACTGTGGGATACATCCTGATCACTTGACATTAAACAATGCAATTCACCATCCTTACCATATGACATTATATCACATTCATGACTTCCTTATCTTATTTCATTCAAATTCCACTCCGCAATTATCATTTTTAGGATGAAAAATTATAAGAAATCATAGTCCCTTACCTGAGAGGTCCTCTCCACTGATTTTGGCCATCTACCACATCATTCACATTTTCAGCTATCACTCGATATTCAGGATGATGTTTTCTCTTGAAGATGAATTTTTCTTTTATATTGGTCTAAAACACCAACACCAATGTTCTATATATCACGGTGGTATAATTGAAGTAGTTTTGGAATCCATTTGAACATTGTATCACATCATTTCAATGGTTCACGTGACCCTTTTTTGGATCCTCATACTCCTCCACATCTAAAGGGACCCCTAATGAAAAGGCGTATGGACAAGGATCACCTATCATCTTGGGATAATGCCCCAAAATATATTGTATGAAATTATGAAATAGGTTCCATGTTTCAAACATTTTTATTCGTTAAACCTCATTTATTTATTTTTATTCGAGGATATCAATATTGATGTAGTGTTTTGAAAATGGTAACAAATTATCAAGTATCACTACACCACTCTCCTTGTATTCCATATTTTTGTAATTGTATTCACACTCCACATAACCATTATTCAAGTAGAATTTAATTCCACATTAATTACCACATTCACACAAAAGAGCATGTCAAGAAAGAATTTCACCTATTATGAGAGCCTCATTCTCCAGCCGCAAACTATATCAAGCCAAATACTCTCGGTTGTTAGTCTAAAAATAGAAGACCTCGAGTGTTCAATGTTTATCTATCCTTATCCTAACAATTAGAAATCATATTTCCATCCCTTGTTTCTTACATTGAGAATGGATCACATGATCTTAGGGATATGATGTTGTTTTGTTTTCAAATATGATTGTCATGAAATAATTAATGTGGGAAAAGTAGTATGTATAGGCTTACATAAAGGATTCAAACCCAGTTTTTTTTGAAAATTAGAAAGGGACAACCACATGTTGGAGCCACTCTTGAGTCCAAAAAAATTGACTCTATGGCTCCTCCCCTATAATCGATCACTGCAACATGAGAAACCTTCAGCGTGTGGCCTCTTAGGACTGCTACTACATCTAGAGATCTAATTCATCATCATATACTAAAGGGTGATGATCATCAACTCTAATATTTTCTTGGTTCAACTAAGCCATGAAATCAACTATTTGAGGTGTTGAATGCCTCATCTACCAATTGGACTCATCCAGCTGTGCCCTTAGTTAGCTGACGATTTTCGATTAAGTGTTTGGGAAAGATGTACATTCATTAGTTTTGTCATCCATTACCTTTATTTTTTTACTAGCTTCCTAGATCATTAGAATGTCTTTAGACATTTGTTGGTGCTAAGAAACTTCATAATGAAGACATTCTTCATACACCTCCTCGGTAAGGAAGACATAGACCAGCGCTTAAATAACATGAGACTATTCCCATTAGATTCATCGATTACAAAACCATTGGAGAGGATAACCCACTTATCACACCATTTGTGGTTCCAAAATATAAATAATTTAGAATTGTATGAACTTCCTTTCCCTAAACTAGAATATACGATTATATTTGTCCTCATCAGGGTCAGAGTCTTATAACTCTTCAGGAGGCGCAAGACCATATTCAGGAAAATCCACAAGGATGGAAGTATATGGATCATCCATTAAAATATTCTTGTATGGTCTGGGATACAAATCATGAGGTTGGTAATAAAAATTTGAATCTACCTCGAAAATTATATATATGATCGCCCCATTCTCATCTCATACAGGGGAATCAATCCCCTCCATTGAAGATTGTAACGACCCAATGTTTCATTAATGGATAATACCTCTTGATCCAGTTAAATGTCTCTTTATGAAAAACGTTTTTATATGATTTCAACTTCTTTGGTTTTATGTTACGATTTTTGACCGTTGTTAATATAGTCGTTGAATAGTGATCACATGATTAGTATAAATATATGGCTTTAACACATCCAATTTTACTTAGACAAAATAAGTGATGGCCTCGTCCAGTAGAATTGATCCATATGAAGCTCATTTGTCAGAGCTCAGAAAAGAGGTGGCGTCTTTGGGCTTTGCCCTTGACCAATCCCAAGATGAGCTTCATCTTGTCAAGCTAGAACGTGACTGTCTACGGTAAAAGTGGAAGTTGATTGAAATTACCACTCGAGTGATGCTATCCGAGCCACCCCAATAGTCTTTCACAATCGCACACCTTACCCTTATGTCTTATGCAGCTGTTTTAAGGGGTTATGTTATAAATATGTAGTTCTATGTTCATGTACATTATTTTTTTTGTATATAATAATGAATATAATTTCTTGTAATTTTTGATACATTGTAAATAGTTTTTAAAGTACAAATAGTGTTTTTAGTTATTATTTAACTAAGAATAATATTTTATTAAATTAAGGGATTTTTGAATTAAATAAGATTTTAATAAATTATTATTAATATTATTAAATTAATTTTAATTAAATATAAATGATCATATAATTTTATGAATGAAATTATAATTTTTATTAAGGTTTGAAAGCCATTTCTGTCCAAACCTATGAATTTTCAATAAATGTTGGTTTTTATTTTAAAAGTGAAAATTAACATATTTAGAAATTTTTTTAGATAAAATAAATTTTTTATTTGGAATCAGGACGTCTAAATTATCCACTGGTGAATTTTTCATAATTTTCTGAGACAGTCAAATTTTTTAGTAAAAATTAAATACTGTTTAAATATATAATGTGTTTTATGACATCATAATGACCCAATAGTAATGTAATAAAATTCAATAATCATTATTTTCGGCCAATAGATGTTTTAACATTAAAATAATGTGATTTTGGGTTTGTTTAACTTACTTTTCAAAGCATTAATGGACCCCTCAAGACTTATTCAACACCTTGCATTTTTAAATTAATTTCCATGGGAGTGTGACTCACCTCCACATAAGCAACCCTAATATTTTAAGAAGTTAGGACTTTGCCGTTATAAAATATTGTTTTCCTCTTCCCTTTTCCAAAAAACTTGGGAAAAAACCATGGTATTGTTTGTGGTATGGATTAATTTAATATAAGGGGTCCCAAACCTAAATAATAAACAATTCCCTCACCTTTCAAATATAAACCCACCCAAGCTCCCACTTCCTCCTCACTCAAAGCCTTTGGAGTTCGTCCAACCTCTGACCTACTCTCTCTAGAATCCTCCCAAGGTTCCCCAAGCTCCCAAGAAGCCTCTCACAAGCCTCTCTCTAGCCTTTGGAAGCACACCTCCAAGTAAGTGTTTTTTCTTCCTTTCTCATTTTTGTCAATTTTCATTATGTTGTATTGCACTTTAATTTCAATTATTAATGTTGGGGTATGGTTTTACACCTCCCCCATATATCCCTCTTATTTTTTGAATGATGGGAGACCCCTTTATTTCTCATTAAATTCCTCCCATGTACACCCGTTACTATGCCGAAATGCTGAAAGGAACTTCTCTCTCTTCTTTTACATTCAAGAAATAATTTTGTATCATGAATCTAAATTACATTTAAATTGTTGGTACATGTATATATATGACCAGATTACTTTTAATTACATGTAAATATGATGAGTAACCACTTTCTATCTCATCAACAATTTTTTATGAATTCTTATGTCACGTCGTTACGCTGCCGAAATCGCACCGATTTTCTAAGCCAATGTCATTGTGTAGTGGATACCATGCACATTTCTCCATCAAGGGTATTCACCGTTATGCACATTTAAATATTTATTATAATGTTTCATGTATTAATCCACATTCCTATATCGTGGAATAACTGATTATGTTTTATGAATCCATGTTTTATGATCCATGTGGCACACTTATGCATGAAATGAAATGTTTATGAAGGATGCGCCCTTATAGAGCTCCAATGCATTGGGTAAATTATAGTATCTTGATACGTCATGTGAAATTAGTGTTGACTCACTCTAATTCAAGTGCAATGAGGGTTTACTCGTGCTTTATGTGCAATGAAGATTTACTCATGCTCCATGTGCAATGAGCCTTGGCCCGTGTTAATTCCATGTTAAGTGTTGTTGCCACATTTCCATGTTATGATCATCATGTTTTATAATTCCCTTATGTTCATGTTTCTTATATTCTCTATTGATATGCCTATTTTCTAAAATGTATTTTTCTCATCATGTTATTCCATGTGTACTCCATTACTGGGCTTTATAGCTCACCCTTTTCTTATGCATGTCCTGAGGTTATCCCATGCAATGCTAAATACGAGGGAATGTAATGGTCATGTAAAGGATGTTTTCAATAAAGATGTTTTATTTCATGGTTTAAGATTTTATGTAATGGTCCTAAGCCCCAAAGACACTAAACCTCTCGATCGTTTTTGTTGTAGCAAGTGATGTTTTATGTAATAAATCATGTTTAAGTTTGTAATAAAAGATGGGTTGTCATAGTTGGTATCAAAGGATAGGTTTAGTTATTTTTGGGATTAGGAAACCCTAGTAAAGCCTTAGATACAAGAATAAGTACAATAAATACGTCCCTATGTTTTGGTAGGTATTGAGTAAGTGGGTTATCAAGAAAATACATCCCTGTCTGGATACGATCAGGTAGAGGCGGCTCTGGAACAGATGTATCATTGGGGTAAAACCCGAAAACACCGCATTGATCTTGACTCGAACAGGAACTGGTGCAAGACAATGGTCCTTTCTGCACTCTTGGTTACGACACTCCCGGGGGATATGTTTTTATAAATTCAAAAGCTTAGTATGAACCCTTATTAAGGGTATTTAAAAAATTCCCCTACGAATATTTGTTAGAAAGTAGCTCATGAAAATCCAAGATTGAAGCCTATAGACTCATGAGTTAAAGAAATGGAAGTTTATTTATAAGTCATCATATTTTGTATTTGTATTACCCTTTATGTGTTACCCCTAACTTTCCTTTTATTCCAGCCAATGGCTGGTAATAGGAGGACTCGGGCTAACAACCGTTGTGAAGATCAGTGTGATGACTGTACTAATGAGATGCCAAATCCAATGGGAGCAGGAATCATGAACTTTGTCATTATTCTCTCTCATCTAACTCTTTTTTTTGAATAGAAACACGGGTCAAGAGGAACGTTCAACCCCCCCTAAGAAAGAACAAGTCGCTATCAAGAGCTTCATGAGACAAAGTCCTCCTACTTTTAGTGGATCATTCGATCCCACGATCGTTGTACAATGGATCAACTCCATTGAAAAGATCATCTCCATCCTTCAATGTTATGAACAAAAGAAGGTTCTCCTGGATGCCTATCATATGGAGGGTGAAGCTGATCAATGGTGGACATTGATAAAAAATACGAAGCCTAAGAAGGAGATCGAGGCGTTGGAATGGGAGGATTTCTGGAAGATGTTTATCGATAAATATTTTCTGTGCACCCTCCGACTTAAGATGGAAATGGACTTATTTTCCCTCAAGTAAAATGATGATGAATCTGTTGGAGCATATGAGACTAACTTCACAAGTCTTTCACGATACGCTTCCGTCTTTTTCGTTACCCCTGAATGCAAGGTTGACCGCTTCTTTGGTGGGCTGAAGACTAGATTGTGGAAAGCATTAGAGATCCGTGACTTCGACAGCTATGAGGAAATTGTCCGATGTGCCCTCAAGGTCGAAATGGAGATCTGGGAATCACATGGGTATCATGGGGGAAAGAAGCGTATGGTGGAATTCAATGCTGGTGATCCGATGGATAAATCCAACGGTGCTAAGAAGATCGAGCACACCACCTGCCAAAAGTGCAGAAAGAAGCACCCTGGAAATTGCCTTAAGGGGATGAGAAAATGCTTCAGGTGTGGAATAGAAGGGAACCTAGCTGTTAACTGTCGACAAGAAAGACCCACAGTTGCGATAGAGGAGAGAAATTCTCCGTTCGAACCTCAACGTGTTGTTCAATGCTACAAATGCAAAGAACTGGGTCATTTTGCAAATTAGTTCCTTAATCCAAGGGTTTTCGGAGGCGACCGACAACCTCCAAGGCACCAAGGAAGAGCTTTTTACATCACTTCTGCCGAAGTGAACCCCGAAAACGAAGTTGTGACAGGTATGCTAGTTATTCATTCAACAATAGAGAACATACTTTTTGATTCAGGTTCTATGCATTCTTTTATATCTCCAATGTTTATTAGAACAATCCCAGCACCACAACAAATCATGGAAGTAAATATGTCGGTGAGTACATCAAATGGGGAAATCATTGTATCCCATGAATATAAGTCATCCCATGTTATAATCTGTGGATTAAATTTCCTGGAGAACCTTGTCATACTCCCTCTGATGGAATTTGATGCAATTATTGGCATGTATTGGCTTTCCTTATATAGATACAATATAAATTGTCGGGAGAGGGAAATCACACTCCATATGGAGAATCGACCCCTGATTCATTACAAGTGTCAGGAAGAAGATGAATCTACTTTAGCTCCATCATCTCAAGAATGGATATTACTACCTTATGAGATTGAATATCTGGCTCAAATGAATGTGTCCAAGCAAGAAACCATCCTTGAAGAAATTCCTATTGTGAGGGAATTCGCTGAAGTGTTTCCCGAGAAACTCCCGGGTCTTCCTCAAAGAAGAGATGTTGAGTTCTCAATTGAACTTATACTAGGGGAACTATCAATATCAAAGAATCCATATAGAATGGTTATTTTTGAGCATGAAGAACTAATGAAACAACTACATGAGAATCTAGATAAAGGGTTTATACGCCCAAGTGCTTCACCATGGGGTGCACCAGTCCTCTTCGTCAAGAAGAAGGATGGGTCAATGCGGCTTTTCATCGATTATCGTGAACTTAACAAAATCACGATAAAGAAAAAGTATCCTCTCCCAAGAATAAATGACTTGTTTGATCATCTGTGTGGATCACAATACTTCTCCAAGGTGGATTTGCGGTCGGGATATTATCAATTAAGGGTGAAGAAGGAAGATGTCCCCAAGACTGCTTTTTGTACAAGGTATGGGCACTATGAATTCATAGTAATGCCTTTTGGACTCACCAATGCTCTTTAAATATTCATGGACATGATGAATAGAGTCTTTATAGATTACCTTGACAGATTTGTGGTAGTTTTTATAGATGATATTCTAATATACTCCAAAACCAAGGAGGATCATGAGGAGAATTTAAAATCTGTACTAGAGAATTTGCGCAAGGAGAAGCTCTATGCAAAGTACAGAAAGTGTGAGTTCTAGTTGAAGGAGGTATCATTCTTGGGCAATATCATCCCAAGCAATGGGATATCTGTGGACCCTTCTAAAACAGATGCAATTGAGGGATGGCTGAGTCCAACATCGGTAACAGATATCCGTAGCTTATTCGGGTTAGCTGGATATTATTGACGATTTGTGAGAAATTTCTCACGATTGTCCAACCCTCTTACTAAGCTAACTAGAAATGGAGTAATGTTTTCGTGGAGTGATGAATGCGAAGAAAGCTTCATGGAGTTGAAAAGGAGTCTTATAACTGCACCCGTGCTCACTTTACCCACAAGTGGGGAACTTTTTGTGGTATTCAGTGATTCTTCAAAGAAGGGATTAGGCTGTGTGCTGATGCAGAATGATAAAGTGATATCCTATGCCTCAAGACAATTGAAAATCCATGAGAGAAACTATCTAACACATGATCTGGATTTGGCGGCTGTGATCTTTGCCTTGAAAATATGGCGGCATTATCTCTATGGAGAGAAATGTGAGATATATACTGACCACAAGAGTCTTAAATATATATTCAAGCAGAAATAGCTTAATATGTGCCAAAGAAAATGGATAGAGCTCATCAAGGATTATGACTGTTCAATACATTACCACCCTGGGAAAGCGAACAAGGTGGCAGATGCCCTAAGTAGAAAGGATCAAGCGATTCTATCAATGATGAGAATTGAGATGGATCCAATCTTCTTAGACTTGATGAAGATGAACATGGGAATCATAGAGAAGAGAAAATCATCAATCCTTTCACAAATTATTTCTCAACCATCTCTTTTGGAAAGGTTAAAGGATGCTCAAGAGGATGATATGGGAATCCAGGAAAAAGTGGAAGCTATCAAAAAGGGGATATCCTCATATATTAATGTTAATGAAGAAGGAATTGTGTGGTTTGGGGAAATACTATGTGTTCCATCAAGTCCTGAGCTGAAGAAGGAACTTTTGGATGATGCACATAGTTCAAATTTCTCTATTCACCCAGTGAGCACAAAGATGTATCGAGATCTCTGAGAAAACTTTTGGTGGGATAATATGAAGAATGAGATCACTGAATATAGATCAAAGTGCCTGGTGTGTCAGAAAGTGAAGGAAGAGAGGCAGATGTCTATGGGGATGATGCAACCATTGTCCACACCAGAATGGAAATTGGAGAACATCACCATGGACTTTGTCACCAGATTTCCAAGGACATCCAACGGCAACAATGAAATCTGGGATTTTGTGGATCATCTTACAAAGACTGCACACTTCATTGCTATTCGGGAGGATTTATCATTGGATCAACTGGGATAGATATATATCAGGGAAGTGGTAAGGTTTCATGGAGTACCACTATCTATTGTGTCTGACCGAGATCCAAGATTCACCTCTATGGTTTGGAAGATTCTTCAACATGATCTGAATACTGAACTAAACTTCAGTACGGCCTATCATCCTCAAACTGATGGCCAATCTGAGCGGACTATCCAAAAACATGAGGATATTTTGAGAGCCTGCCCAATCGACTTTAAAGGGGTATGGGACCAACATCTTCCTCTTGTTGATTTCTCTTATAATAACAGTTTCCACTCGAGCATCCAAATGGCACCATATGAATCCTTGTATGGGAAAAGGTGCAGATCACCAGCATGTTGGGATGAGGTCGGTTATCGTAAGCTGCTTGGACCATAAATGGTCGAGGAAATGGTGGAGAAGGTGAAAACCATTCATCAGCATATCAAGGATGATCAATGTTGATAGAAGAGTTATGCAGATAACCGTCGATGAGACCTTGAGTTTAAAGTTGGAGACATGGTTTTTCTATGCATATCTCCATGGAATAATGTCATGAGGTTTGAAATGAAAGGGAAGTTGAGTCCAAGCTACATCGGCCCCTTCGAGATTCTTGATCGTGTCGGGGCTGTGGCCTATCGACTAGCACTTCCACCTACTATGGCCAAAGTATATGATGTCTTTCATGTATCCCTCTTAAGGAAGTACATAAATGACCCATCACATGTACTCTCTTCTGAGGTGGTACAATTGGAAGATGAACTTTCTTATGAGGATCAACCAGTAATGATCTTAGATCGTAGAGAAAAAGCTATACGAAATAAGAGAATGCCCCTTGTCAAGGTGTTGTGGAGAAACCACAAGTTTGAAGAAGCGACTTGGGAATCAGAGGATATGATGAAGATGAGTTACCCACATTTGTTTTAGTGTGGGAAAATGAAAATTTCGAGGGAGAAATTTCTTAAGGGGGGAATATTGTAACGACCCAATGTTTCATTAATGGAAAATTCCTCTTGATCCAGTTAAATGTCTCTTTATGAAAAATGCATTTATAAAATTTCAACTTCTTTGGTTTTATGTTAATATTTTTTACCATTGATAATATAGCTGTTAGGGCCAATAGGGGCCTATATATACCCTGAGAGGGGGGGTGAATCAGGGTATGGATATTCTTTTTCAAAGTTCTTTCTGCCCCACTGGATCTTGACCTCTTTGTTACAAGGGTCACTTTGTTTGCACTTGTGTGGTTACTGTGATCAGTTGTCTCATTTACCTGATGATGATGCTTTGAATTCAATGCAGGAAAGTAAGCAGGCAGACACAGAGATTTTTACTTGGTTCACCGCTAAGGGCTACGTCCAAGGAGCATACGCCGACAAGTTGCCGGTTCGTACCAAATTCCACTAGGCTTCACTAGCTGTGGATTACAATGTTCGGGCTAGATCACTTCTATGCCCAGGCTCACTGCCTATACAAGGTTTAGGGTCAGCTCACTGCTTTCCCAAGGGTCACTCCCTGTTTCTCTCTCTCTGGCTCACTGCCGGTGGAGAGGATCACCTTCTTCCTCTTCCTAATCTCACTGCTCTTGGAAGGGATTCACTCACAGTTTATAGACCTGTAGGTCTCTTCATTTCCATCAAGGAATGCATCTTCCTCTGTATGTAGATGCTCTGTTTAAGTCCAACTTTCACCCGCAGATGAATCTCACTTTGCACCGGATGTACCGGGCAACCTCAATTTTTACGTGCAACTCTTACGGTGTCTTGCGCGCAATTTCTATAATTTGCGCGAAATTCCTTTTTCGCGCAACGTCCAAATATTACGCGTAGCCTGGAAACTGCCTTGCGCGCAATTCACTGCTTTCGCGCGAAATCTACTTTTCGCGCAACCTTCAATTTTTACGCGCAGCCTGGAAACTGCCTTGCGCGCAATTCACTGCTTTTGCGCGATATTCACTTTTCGCGCAACTACTGACTTTACGCGCAAACTTTAAGTTTACGCGCAACACCCTTTCTAACTTCAATTTCGCGCACCAGAGCTCGGGTATTTTCTATGTGTTGAACTCTGCTGAATGGAGGAGGGTCACTTCATATTTATAGGCAAAATCGACCCCGCACGAAAAACCCTCCTTGAGCGCGTAATCCGCTTTGATCGCGAAATACAAATCTTCCGCGCCCAACCATTTTCCGCGCACTGCTTCATCATTTCGCGCACCTCATGCCTTTTCCATTTTCCGAGCTTCGGACCTCGAAACATATTTTGCGCGAAATACAATTTCGCGCAACCCGCTGTTTTGCGCGCCACACTTCAAGATTTTGCGCAACCCGCTAGTTTTGCACGCCACACTTAATTTTTCCGCACACCTCCTTCATTTCTATCTCCTCAACCTTCGCCAACAACATATCACTCCATTTTCCATTGCTGATTTTTCAGGCCCATAAATTTGGCAAACACTGGAAAACGGCGCCACCTTGTACTGCTCTTTTGTACCGCCTCCAGATCGTCCTTTCCTTTGTCAAAGTTCTTTGTCAACATGGAATGTCAACAACTTCTCGGGAACTCGACAATTCTCCATGGAAACCTGCTTTGTCAACAAACACAATCAACCCAAAAATACTGCAATGTTACCTTGAGGGATTTTTGCCCAACAATCTCCCCCTTTGGGTTTGTTGACAACTCTTCACAACTCTGCTCAGAAATATTTTCTGCACTTTGATACCTCACTGAGTCTTCTTCCAGCTGCTACCACCATTCGCCTCTTGCGATTATGACAGCGTTCAAGGATTCACTTAACATGTACTCTAAGCCCACATGAGCAATGCTCGGCGTGAGAAACAAGAGTAGTATGAAAAGTTCATCAATGAATCACTTCATGTCAGACCCCAATTGTCGATTCCACCCTAATACCAATTCTTAAAAGAAAAACCAGTTGTTGAACCACACTGATACCAATTGGTGAATTCTTAAGTTGATACCAATTGTTGATAGCTGGACACCGTCTCACACCATTCCAACACCACTGTTCTGCTTTTATCACGATCCTCAGTTGTCGTGATTTCTATGATTTGATCGATCACGTCTAGAATCGTCAGATTTCATACACTCCCCCTTTCTCATTGCTCCCCCTTTCTGGCTGCTCCACCTGTCAGCTTCTCCTCGTATCAATTATGATTTATCAAATATCCGCACGATTTTCTCCCCCATTAACAAACACTTTTCTCCCCCTTTGTCAACGAACCCAAAGGTCACTCCTTTGTAGTCTGTAACAGAGTAGAGAACACATATCAGCGCATTAGGGAAAAACACACCATACCTCGGGGAGAGGGGGGGGGGGTCCCACATCCACACTATTTCAAGTGCGGGGAATCGACTGAACTCCCAGAGCCAGTTGATGCCTCTCAAAAGCTTCCTTGGGTAAGGCCTTTGTCAGAATGTCTACAACCTGTAGCTCTGTAGGCACGTATTCCAACTTCACGATTCCCTGCTCAACCTTTTCCTTGATGAAATGATACTTGATATCAATGTGCTTTGTCCTTGAGTGATGGACGGGATTTTTGCTGAGATTGATAGCACTTGAGTTATCACACTGGATTCCGATCGGAGACTTCACTTCAACTCCCATATCTTCAAGCTGCTGTTTCTTCCACAATAACTGTGTGCATGCTTGAGTGGCCGCAATATACTCAGCTTCTGCGGTGCTCAATGAAATGAAATCTTGCTTCTTACTTAGCCAAGAAATACACAACCCACCAAGATAGAATTCACCACCTGACGTTGATTTTCTATCATCCGCTGAACCGGCCCAGTCTGCATCAGTGTACCCCAATAACTCTGTCTGAGATTTTTCATTGTATGTCAAGCCGAAGTCCACCGTGCCCTTAATATACCGAAGTATTCTTTTCACTACGAGCATGTGACTTTCCTTGGGATTACTCTGATATCTCGCTGCTTGGCATGTGGCGAAAACAATATCAGGCCTTGTTGTGGTTAAGTACAACAGACTTCCAATGATTTGCCTGTATTCTGTGATATTAACTGCCTTGCCATCCTCATCTTTTGATAATTTCATCCGGGTAGCCACCGGAGTCTTCATCTCCT
Organism: Viscum album; assembly: GCA_963277665.1. Lineage (NCBI taxonomy): Eukaryota > Viridiplantae > Streptophyta > Magnoliopsida > Santalales > Viscaceae > Viscum > Viscum album. Next base: position 1,770,534,250 of record OY728120.1, read on the forward strand.
TGTAATTTTCCATTCCAGACCTTCTCAGGACCTCCTTGGCATATTTAGATTGAGAAATGAATGTTCCATTCCTTCCTTGTGTTACCTGTAGACCAAGGAAAAAAGTTAGCTCTCCAATCATTGACATTTCAAACTCATTTTTCATGAATTCAGAAAACTGTCTGCACTGAGCTTCATCTGATCCCCCAAATATTATGTCATCGACATAAACCAACACCAACATCCTTTGATTACTGTCATTACTGAAATAGAGATTGTAATCAACTCCTCCACGCTGAAAACCAAGCTTCTTCAAGTACTAATCAAGCCTTGAGTACCATGCCCTTGGTGCTTGTTTCAGCTCATACAATGCCTTCTTCAGCCTGCAAACTTTGTTCTCATCCTCATGAATGAGAAAACCATCTGGCTGCTCAATATACACCTCCTCTTCTAGAACACCATTCAAGAATGCAGATTTGACATCCATCTGGAACACTTTGAACTTCCTTTGCACTGCGATGGCTAGGAATAATCTTATTGTCTCCAGCCTTGCAACCGGTGCAAATGTCTCATCAACATCAATTCCCTCGATCTGGGGGTACCCCTTGCACAATAGACGTGCTTTGTTCCGAATTACTGTGCCATCTTCATTCATCTTATTGCGATAGACCCATTTAGTCCCAATGACATTCTTGTCTGGTGGCCTCGAAACAATCTCCCAAGTCTGGTTCTTCTCAATTCTGACCTATCTCTTCATTCATGGCATGATCCCAGTTTTCATCTTCAGCTGCATCAGCAAAGAATTTCGAATCAACCTGAGATAGTAATGATGTATGCTGTAGTGATTTCATTATCTTTGTCTGAACTGGATCTCACTGATCACTGATGATAGTCTGCCTGTCAATTTCAGCTCGATTCTTTGTATTTTTTGCAGATAAGGATTTTACATCCTTGTACTCATCATCATTATCTTATTCTGGGTCACTCTCAGCCACTTCTTCTCCCCTTGTGTTGCTTTCTTCCTCAGCACTTTCGTCAGGAAATTGTTCACTGACTCATTTTTCAGTGGCTTCATTTCTTTCAGCTACTTTTCGCAGCTTCTTGGTATCCTGAAAAACAGTCAGCTGATACCACAATGTTAGATCAAAATAAATAAGCATGAAATGCTTGATAACTACTGCTTCTCTCATAGTATGTCTTCTCTCGATAGACAACTCTTGATCTGGGTCATCCAATTATTTCCTTGATGGATCTGGCATCTGATTTTGTTGTTGAATGCTCCCCCTATGTTATGCAACACTTCCTGGGATTAGGCCCAACAGTTTAGACCCATAACACGTATTTTCGTCCTGCATCATTCGTTCTCATCTTCCAATCAGATTTGATCCACTAACAAAATCTCTAAGCCTACGGAGTTGAAACTCGGTGTAGGAAACAAGAGATAATGTTAATAACACAATCACTTCCTATTTTGCTCTTTTTCTCTCCTTCTTCATCAACTCTAGTATCTGATTTGAATCAATTGAAACTCTAGAGCATATCATTTCTCCACTTCGCATCCTTAGATGCCACTTCCCCTTGGATTGTATCTCCCTAAAACCTGAAACACAAGAATCATCAGTTAATAGCATTTATATACATAGGGAGAGGGGTTTCTTCTAGAATCCTCAACATGAGGATGATGGTTGATCCTGATGGGTCAACCCTTTGATTCTTTCTTTGAGAGCATCACACTCCTTTCTTGCTTCCTCCAACTGCCTGACCAACTTCAACTGTTCTGGCCATATGACTAGGCATTCTTTGCTCACATTCTGAGCCTTTTTCTGAAATGAAGATTCTGCAGAATTAGCCTTTCTCACAATCTGGGGTTTAGACCAACTGGTACACATTTCGATCTTTGATGTTCTACCGAAATTCCATTTCCCTTGATTGTTTCTCGGTGCAGGAATCTCCTTTCTTGTCATCTTACCTGTCTTCTTTGTCCATTGTAGGGATCTGCCTTTTTCTTCCACTTCTCGTTGAAAAACACGACATGTGGATTTTTCGATGCATTCTTTGCTTATCTGCCTTTTATCAGATTTATGAGTCACCGTCCTATTTTTCATTGGTGGTGGGTCCTCCACTGAACGTCCATTCATCTTTATCACCACTGGAGTAGATCTCCCCTTAATCTTCCAGGTTTTCTCACATTCTCTCCTTGAGAGTTGTTGTGAGTATGACATAGGAGGTGACTGATACACCTTTCGTTCAGCTCCACATGATTTCCCTGAGGCTTGAAGCCTATTCTTCTCCTTACCACTTTGTCTCCCAGTACAGGCTTCTTTCTTGTACACTTCCTGTGGTGGAGATCTATTTTCTTGTTCCTTTCCCTTTCCTGCTTTCCTCTTACTGCAATGTCTCGCCATGTGCCCATAGTGAGAACATATAAAACATTTTCCCTCAAAGGCATACCTCATTTCATCATCTCTCTGCTGAGATGTTGATGCACCTTGAGTTCTTCCTCTGATATTGTTCTCCTGAGCTTCCTGACACATGCTCATGGTGTGTCCCATTCTTACGCAGTAATAGAATCTAATATATGCTTTCCTCTGAGAAGCTCTTCTTTCTAATTTCTCATGATGCTTCTTCCTGTTCTCAGATTTATTAATGTCTCTCTTTTCACAGCCTGAAATGTACTCCAGAGCCTCTGTACAGAAGCTTGATGTGTGGCCATGAACTCCGCAGAAATAGCACACATCATCACTCCTTGAAACTATCCTCATAGGCCTATCTCCAGCACCTACAGGATTTTTCTTACATTTGTAAATTTTCACTGCATTTTTCTTATCATCCATAGGAGTGGAATTATCATATCCAATGCCAGCATTTCCAAAACTTGCTGGTCTTTGAGCTGAGAAAATATTATGTTGTTTCTCTTCAGAAACAAAATATCTGTTCTTCATTTTATCATCACTTGTCGAAGGATGATCAAATAGCAAGTGCAATGCATCCTTCAACTTGGGCTTATCTTTGGATTTAGACTTCTCTATTTCCTGCTTGACTGATTCGAGCTCTTCTACCAACTTTTGAATCTTCATATCCCTTGATTCAAGTTGGACATCATGTTTTTCCTTGAGAAGCTTCCCTCTACTTACCTCATCTTCCAGTTCATGCTTCAGCTTATCAACCATGTCATTTTTCTCCTTTACCTTCAATTTTTCTTGAGCGACAGAGTCAGAGCAACATGCATTCTCTTGTTGTAGCCTTTGATTTTTCTGAACTTCTGCAGACAACTGTGCTGCTAGATCATTATTTCTGGCTTTAAGATTCTGTGCTTCATCTGACATTTGACTCTCTTCATAATCACCAGCCTTTTGTTTTCCTTTCATTCTGGCCATCTTCTGCAGCTCTTCAGCACGTGAATCATTCTTCTCTGTTAGGTCAGTAACTATATCAATATGCCTTTGATTTAAACATTTTATCTTGTTGACCTCAATCTCCAATCCATTGATCCGGATATCTTTAGATTTGGCTTCTTCAGTGTTTCCAACGTCACTTGGAATATTCGGTTCTTCGATGCTTTTGAATTGATCTTTCACTTTTCTATTCAAGCCATCGATCTCCCTTTTTTGTTCTTCAATCTTAAGCTTATACTCACTAACTGATTCTGAGTTCTCTGGTGCCGATAACTTGAGTTTCTCAATTTTATTTATCAACTCAGACTTCTCTTCTTCCTGCTGCTGCATATAGAGTTTGGCATCGCGAACAAATTTGTTAGCATTATTGGTTTTGGCTCTCCAAACATCTATCTCTTCAAGAGCAGCCTCTAACTCAGCTCGCATATCTATTCTTCCTTCAATTTCTTCTTCTGTTTCAGTATCACTCTGATGCTCATGTACTTTACTCATTCCAACATCATGATTGAGTGAATCAATCTTTTCCCTTTCTGATTCATCCAAGCCTTCCTTCAGCAAGTTGTTTGATTCCATTAGTTGAATCACACATTTTCCATATACACTTCCACACTGAGGAGTACCACCTGACTTCTGCTTGTTCTTGGATGTTTTTCCCTTTTCCATGGCTGATTGAGATAAGAGAAGACTGATTCTTTATGCACACAGATCGACTACACCAAGTTGGAGAAAACAAATCTGATAACAACAACCATCCCTCTGATACCAATTGTTAGGGCCAATAGGGGCCTATATATATCCTGAGAGGGGGGGTGAATCAGGGTATGGATATTCTTTTTCAAAGTTCTTTCTGCCCCACTGGATCTTGACCTCTTTGTTACAAGGGTCACTTTGTTTGCACTTGTGTGGTTACTATGATCAGTTGTCTCATTTACCTGATGATGATGCTTTGAATGCAATGCAGGAAAGTAAGCAGGCAGACACAGAGATTTTTACTTGGTTCACCGCTAAGGGCTACGTCCAAGGAGCATACGCCGACAAGTTGCCGGTTCGTACCAAATTCCACTAGGCTTCACTAGCTGTGGATTACAATGTTCGGGCTAGATCACTTCTATGCCCAGGCTCACTGCCTATACAAGGTTTAGGGTCAGCTCACAACTTTCCCAAGGGTCACTCCCTGTTTCTCTCTCTCTGGCTCACTGCCGGTGGAGAGGATCACCTTCTTCCTCTTCCTAATCTCACTGCTCTTGGAAGGGATTCACTCACAGTTTATAGACCTGTAGGTCTCTTCATTTCCATCAAGGAATGCATCTTCCTCTGTATGTAGATGCTCTATTGAAGTCCAACTTTCACCCGCAGATGAATCTCACTTTGCACCGGATGTACCGGGCAACCTCAATTTTTACGCGCAACTCTTACGGTGTCTTGCGCGCAATTTCTATAATTTGCGCGAAATTCCTTTTTCGCGCAACGTCCAAATATTACGCGTAGCCTGGAAACTGCCTTGTGCGCAATTCACTGCTTTCGCGCGGAATCTACTTTTCGCGCAACCTTCAATTTTTACGCGCAGCCTAGAAACTGCCTTGCGCGCAATTCACTGCTTTTGCGCGATATTCACTTTTCGCGCAACTACTGACTTTACGCGCAAACTTTAAGTTTACGCGCAACACCCTTTCTAACTTCAATTTCACGCACCAGAGCTCGGGTATTTTCTATGTGTTGAACTCTGCTGAATGGAGGAGGGTCACTTCATATTTATAGGCAAAATCGACCCCGCGCGAAAAACCCTCCTTGAGCGTGTAATCCGCTTTGATCGCGAAATACAAATCTTCCGCGCCCAACCATTTTCCGCGCACTGCTTCATCATTTTGCGCACCTCATGCCTTTGCCATTTTCCGAGCTTCGTACCTCGAAACATATTTTGCGCGAAATACAATTTCGCGCAACCCGCTGTTTTGCGCGCCACACTTCAAGATTTCGCGCAACCCGCTAGTTTTGCGCGCCACACTTAATTTTTCCGCACACCTCCTTCATTTCTATCTCCTCAACCTTCGCCAACAACATATCACTCCATTTTCCATTGGTGATTTTTCAGGCCCATAAATTTGGAAAACACTGGAAAACGGCGCCACCTTGTACTGCTCTTTTGTACCGCCTCCAGATCGTCCTTTCCTTTGTCAAAGTTCTTTGTCAACATGGAATGTCAACAACTTCTCGGGAACTCGACAATTCTCCATGGAAACCTGCTTTGTCAACAAACACAATCAACCCAAAAATACTGCAATGTTACCTTGAGGGATTTTTGCCCAACAATCTCCCCCTTTGGGTTTGTTGACAACTCTTCACAACTCTGCTCAGAAATATTTTCTGCACTTTGATACCTCACTGAGTCTTCTTCCAGCTGCTACCACCATTCGCCTCTTGCGATTATGACAACGTTCAAGGATTCACTTAACATGTACTCTAAGCCCACATGAGCAATGCTCGGCGTGAGAAACAAGAGTAGTGTGAAAAGTTCATCAATGAATCACTTCATGTCAGACCCCAATTGTCGATTCCACCCTAATACCAATTCTTAAAAGAAAAACCAGTTGTTGAACCACACTGATACCAATTGGTGAATTCTTAAGTTGATACCAATTGTTGATAGCTGGACACCGTCTCACACCATTCCAACACCACTGTTCTGCTTTTATCATGATCCTCAGTTGTCGTGATTTCTATGATTTGATCGATCACGTCTAGCATTGTCAGATTTCATACACTCCCCCTTTCTCATTGCTCCCCCTTTCTGGCTGCTCCACCTGTCAGCTTCTCCCCGTATCAATTATGATTTATCAAATATCCGCACGATTTTCTCCCCCATTAACAAACACTTTTCTCCCCCTTTGTCAACGAACCCAAAGGTCACTCCTTTGTAGTCTGTAACAGAGTAGAGAACACATATCAGCGCATTAGGGAAAAACACACCATACCTCGGGGAGAGGGGGGGGGGTCCCACATCCACACTATTTCAAGTGCGGGGAATCGACTGAACTCCCAGAGCCAGTTGATGCCTCTCAAAAGTTTCCTTGGGTAAGGCCTTTGTCAGAATGTCTACAACCTGTAGCTCTGTAGGCACGTACTCCAACTTCACGATTCCCTGCTCAACCTTCTCCTTGATTAAATGATACTTGATATCAATGTTCTTTGTCCTTGAGTGATGGACGGGATTTTTGCTGAGATTGATAGCACTTGAGTTATCACACTGGATTCCGATCGGAGACTTCACTTCAACTCCCATATCTTCAAGCTGCTGTTTCATCCACAATAACTGTGTGCATGCTTGAGTGGCCGCAATATACTCAGCTTCTGCGGTGCTCAATGAAATGAAATCTTGCTTCTTACTTAGCCAAGAAATACACAACCCACCAAGATAGAATTCACCACCTGACGTTGATTTTCTATCATCCGCTGAACCGGCCCAGTCTGCATCAGTGTACCCCAATAACTCTGTCTGAGATTTTTCATTGTATGTCAAGCCGAAGTCCACCGTGCCCTTAATATACCGAAGTATTCTTTTCACTACGAGCATGTGACTTTCCTTGGGATTACTCTGATATCTCGCTGCTTGGCATGTGGCGAAAACAATATCAGGCCTTGTTGCGGTTAAGTACAACAGACTTCCAATGATTTGCCTGTATTCTGTGATATTAACTGCCTTGCCATCCTCATCTTTTGATAATTTCATCCGGGTAGCCACCGGAGTCTTCATCTCCTTGTAATTTTCCATTCCAGACCTTCTCAGGACCTCCTTGGCATATTTAGATTGAGAAATGAATGTTCCATTCCTTCCTTGTGTTACCTGTAGACCAAGGAAAAACGTTAGCTCTCCAATCATTGACATTTCAAACTCATTTTTCATGAATTCGGAAAACTGTCTGCACTGAGCTTCATCTGATCCACCAAATATTATGTCATCGACATAAACCAACACCATCATCCTTTGATTACTGTCATTACTGAAATAGAGATTGTAATCAACTCCTCCACGCTGAAAACCAAGCTTCTTCAAGTACTGATCAAGCCTTGAGTACCATGCCCTTGGTGCTTGTTTCAGCTCATACAATGCCTTCTTCAGCCTGCAAAATTTGTTCTCATCCTCATGAATGAGAAACCATCTGGCTGCTCAATATACACCTCCTCTTCCAGAACACCATTCAAGAATGCAGATTTGACATCCATATGAAACACTTTGAACTTCCTTTGCACTGCGATGGCTAGGAATAATCTTATTGTCTCCAGCCTTGCAACCGGTGCAAATGTCTCATCAACATAAATTCCCTCTATCTGGGGGTACCCCTTGCACACTAGACGTGCTTTGTTCCGAATTACTGTGCCATCTTCATTAATCTTATTGCGATAGACCCATTTGGTCCCAATCACATTCTTGTCTGCTGGCCTCGAAACAATCTCCCAAGTCTGGTTCTTCTCAATTCTGACCTATCTCTTCATTCATGGCATGATCCCAGTTTTCATCTTCAGCTGCATCAGAAAAGCATTTCGAATCAACCTGAGATAGTAATGATGTCTGCTGTAGTGATTTCATTATCTTTGTCTGAACTGGATCTCACTGATCACTGATGATAGTCTGCCTGTCAATTTCAGCTCGATTCTTTGTATTTTGTGCAGATAAGGATTTTACATCCTTGTACTCATCATCAGTATCTTATTCTAAGTCACTCTCAGCCACTTCTTCTCCCCCTGTGTTGCTTTCTTCCTCAGCACTTTCGTCAGGAAATTGTTCACTGACTCATTTTTCAATGGCTTCATTTCTTTCAGCTACTTTTCGCAGCTTCTTGGTATCCTGAAAAACAGTCAGCTGATACCACAATGTTAGATCAAAATAAATAAGCATGAAATGCTTGATAACTGCTGCTTCTCTCATAGTATGTCTTCTCTCGATAGACAACTCTTGAGCTGGGTCATCCAATTATTTCCTTGATGGATCTGGCATCTGATTTTGTTGTTGAATGCTCCCCCTATGTTATGCAACACTTCCTGGGGTTAGGCCCAACAGTTTAGACCCATAACACGTATTTTCCTCCTGCATCATTCGTTCTCATCTTCCAATCAGATTTGAGCCACTAACAAAATCTCTAAGCCTACGGAGTTGAAACTCGGTGTAGGAAACAAGAGATAAAGTTAATAACACAATCACTTCCTGTTGTGCTCTGTTGCTCTCCTTCTTCTTCAACTCTAGTATCTGATTTGAATCAATTGAAACTCTAGAGCATATCATTTCTCCACTTCGCATCCTTAGATGCCACTTCCCCTTGGATTGTATCTCCCTAAAACCTGAAACACAAGAATCATCAGTTAATAGCATTTATATACATAGGGAGAGGGGTTTCTTCTAGAATCCTCAACATGAGGATGATGGTTGATCCTGATGGGTCAACCCTTTGATTCTTTCTTTTAGAGCATCACACTCCTTTCTTGCTTCCTCCAACTGCCTGACCAACTTCAACTGTTCTGGCCATATGACTAGGAATTCTTTGCTCACATTCTGAGACTTTTTCTGATATGATGATTCTGCAGACTTGGCCTTTCTCACAATATGGGGTTTAGACCAACTGGTACACATTTAGATCTTTGATGTTCTACCGAAATTCCATTTCCCTTGATTGTTTCTCGGTGCAGGAATCTCCTTTCTTGTCATCTTCCCTGTCTTCTTTGTCCATTATAGGGATCTGCCTTTTTCTTCCACTTCTCGTTGAAAAACACGACATGTGGATTTTTCGATGCATTCTTTGCTTATCTGCCTTTTATCAGATTTATGAGTCACCGCCCTATTTTTCATTGGTGGTGGGTCCTCCATTGAACGTCCATTCTTCTTTATCACCACAGGAGTAGATCTCCCCTTAATCTTCCAGGTTTGCTCACATTCTCTCCTTGAGAGCTGTTGTGAGTATGACATAGGAGGTGACTGACACACCTTTCGTTCAGCTCCACATGATTTCCCTGAGGCTCGAAGCCTATACATCTCCTTACCACTTTGTCTCCCAGAACAGGCTTCTTTCTTGTACACTTCCTGTGGTGGAGATCTATTTTCTTGTTCCTTTCCCTTTCCTGCTTTCTTCATACTGCAATGTCTCTCCATGTGCCCATAGTGAGAACATATAAAACATTTTCCCTCAAAGGCATACCTCATTTCATCATCTCTCTGCTGAGATGTTGATGCACCTTGAGTTCTTCCTCTGATATTGTTCTCCTGAGCTTCCTGACACATGCTCATGGTGTGTCCCATTCTTCCGCAGTAATAGCATCTAATATATGCTTTCCTCTGAGAAGCTCTTCTTTCTAATTTCTCATGATGCTTCTTCCTGTTCTCAGATTTATTAATGTCTCTCTTTTCAAAGCCTGAAATGTACTCCAAAGCCTCTGTACAGAAGCTTGATGTGTGGCCATGAACTCCGCAGAAATAGCACACATCATCACTCCTTGAAACTATCCTCATAGGCCTATCTCCAGCACCTACATGATTTTTCTTACCTTAGTAAATTTTCACTGCATTTTTCTTATCATCCATAGGAGTGGAATTATCATATCCAATGCCAGCATTTCCAAAACTTGCTGGTCTTTGAGCTGAGAAAATATTATGTTGTTTGTCTTCAGAAACAGCATATCTGTTCTTCATTTTATCATCACTTGTCGAAGGATGATCAAATAGCAAGTGCAGTGCATCCTTCAACTTGGGCTTATCTTTGGATTTAGACTTCTCTATTTCCTGCTTGACTGATTCGAGCTCTTCTACAAACTTTTGAATCTTCATATCCCTTGATTCAAGTTGGACATCATGTTTTTCCTTGAGAAGCTTCCCTCAACTTACCTAATCTTCCAGTTCATGCTTCAGCTTATCAACCATGTCATTTTTCTCCTTTACCTTCAATTTTTCTTGAGCGACAGAGTCAGAGCAACATGCATTATCTTGTTGTAGCCTTTGATTTTTCTGAACTTCTGCAGACAACTGTGCTGCTAGATCATTATTTCTGGCTTTAAGATTCCGTGCTTCATCTGAAATTTGACTCTCTTCATAATCACCAGCCTTTTGTTTTCCTTTCATTCTGGCCATCTTCTGCAGCTCTTCAGCACATGAATCATTCTTCTCTGTTAGGTCAGTAACTATATCAATAAGCCTTTGATTTAAACATTTTAGCTTGTTGACCTCAATCTCCAATCCCTTGATCCGGATATCTTTAGATTTGGCTTCTTCAGTGTTTCCAACGTCACTTGGAATATTCGGTTCTTCAATGCTTTTGAATTGATCTTTCACTTTTCTATTCAAGCCATTGATCTCCCTTTTTTGTTCTTCAATCTTAAGATTATACTCACTAACTGATTCTGAGTTCTCTGGTGCCGATAACTTGAGTTTCTCAATTTTATTTATCAACTCAGACTTCTCTTCTTCCTGCTGCTGCATATAGAGTTTGGCATCACGAACAACTTTGTTAGCATTCTTGGTTTTGGCTCTCCAAACATCTATCTCTTCAAGAGCAGCCTCTAACTCAGCTCGCATATCTATTCTTCCTTCAATTTCTTCTTCTGTTTCAGTATCACTCTGATGCTCATGTACTTTACTCATTCCAACATCATGATTGAGTGAATCAATCTTTTCCCTTTCTGATTCATCCAAGCCTTCCTTCAGCAAGTTGTTTGATTCCTTTAGTTGAATCACACATTTTCCATATACACTTCCACACTGAGGAGTACCACCTGACTTCTGCTTGTTCGTGGATGTTTTTCCCTTTGCCATGGCTGATTGAGATAAGAGAAGACTGATTCTTTATGCACACAGATCGACTACACCAAGTTGGAGAAAACAAATCTGATAATAACAACCTTCCCTCTGATACCAATTGTTAGGGCCAATAGGGGCCTATATATACCCTGAGAGGGGGGGTGAATCAGGGTATGGATATTCTTTTTCAAAGTTCTTTCTGCCCCACTGGAGCTTGACCTCTTTGTTACAAGGGTCACTTTGTTTACACTTGTGTGGTTACTGTGATCAGTTGTCTCATTTACCTGATGATGATGCTTTGAATGCAATGCAGGAAAGTAAGCAGGCAGACACAGAGATTTTTACTTGGTTCACCGCTAAGGGCTACGTCCAAGGAGCATACACCGACAAGTTTCCGGTTCGTACCAAATTCCACTAGGCTTCACTAGCTGTGGATTACAATGTTTGGGCTAGATCACTTCTATGCCCAGGCTCACTGCCTATACAAGGTTTAGGGTCAGCTCACTGCTTTCCCAAGGGTCACTCCCTGTTTCTCTCTCTCTAAGCTCACTGCTCTTGGAAGGGATTCACTCACAGTTTATAGACCTGTAGGTCTCTTCATTTCCATCAAGGAATGCATCTTCCTATGTATGTAGATGCTCTGTTGAAGTCCAACTTTCACCCGCAGATGAATCTCACTTTGCACCGGATGTACCGGGCAACCTCAATTTTTACGCGCAACTCTTACGGTGTCTTGCGTGCAATTTCTATAATTTGCGTGAAATTCCTTTTTCGCGCAACGTCCAAATATTACGCGTAGCCTGGAAACTTCCTTGCGCGCAATTCACTGCTTTCGTGCGAAATCTACTTTTCGCGCAACCTTCAATTTTTACGCGCAGCCTGGAAACTGCCTTGCGCGCAATTCACTGCTTTTGCGCGATATTCACTTTTCGCGCAACTAATGACTTTACGTGCAGACTTTAAGTTTACGCGCCACACCCTTTCTAACTTCAATTTCACGCACCAGAGCTCGGGTATTTTCTATGTGTTGAACTCTGCTGAATGGAGGAGGGTCACTTCATATTTATAGGGAAAATCGACCCCGCGCGAAAAACCCTCCTTGAGCGCGTAATCCTCTTTGATCGCGAAATACAAATCTTCCGCGCCCAACCATTTTCCGCGCACTGCATCATCATTTCGCGCACCTCATGCCTTTGCCATTTTCCGAGCTTCGGACCTCGAAACATCTTTTGCGCGAAATACAATTTCGCGCAACCCGCTGTTTTGCGCGCCACACTTCAAGATTTCGCGCAACCCGCTAGTTTTGCACGCCACACTTAATTTTTCCGCACACCTCCTTCATTTCTCTCTCCTCAACCTTCGCCAACAACATATCACTCCATTTTCCATTGGCGATTTTTCAGGCCCATAAATTTGGCAAACACTGGAAAACGGCGCCACCTTGTACTGCTCTTTTGTATCGCCTCCAGATCGTCCTTTCCTTTGTCAAAGTTCTTTGTCAACATGAAATGTCAACAACTTCTCGGGAACTCGACAATTCTCCATGGAAACCTGCTTTGTCAACAAACACAATCAACCCAAAAATACTGCAATGTTACCTTGAGGGATTTTTGCCCAACAATAGCCGTTGAACAGTGATCACATGATTAGTATAAATATAAGGCTTTAACACATCCAATTTTACTTAGACAAAAGAACCGATGGCCTCGTCCAGTAGAATTGCTCCGTACGAAGCCCATTAGTTAGAGCTTGGAAAAGAGGTGGCGTCTTTGGGCTTCACCCTTGAAAAATCCCAAGCAGAGCTTCATCTTTTCAAGCTCGAACGTGACCTTTTACAGGAAAAGTGGATGTTGATTGAAATTACCACTCGATCGATGCTATCCGAGCCACCCCAAGAGTCTGTCACCATCGCACACCTTACCCTTAGGTCTTATGCAGCTGTTTTAAGGGGTTATGTAACAAATAAGTAGTACTATGTTCATGTACATTATTTTTTTTATATAGAATGAATATAATTTCTATTCATTTTTTATACATTATAAATAGTTTTTAATGTACAAATAGTGTTTTTAGTTATTATTTAACTAAGAATTATATTTTATTTAATTAAGGGATTTTTGAATTAAATAATATTTTAATAAAATATTATTATTATTATTAAATTAATTTTTATTAAATATAAATGAACTTATAATTTTATGAATGCAATTATAATTCTTATTAAGGTTTGAAATCCATTTCTCTCCAAACCTGTGAATTTTCGATAAATGTTGGTTTTTTATTTTAAAAGTGAAAATTAACTTATTTAGAAATTTTTTAGATAAAATAAATGTTATTTTTGGAATTAGGACGTCTATATTATCCAATGTTTCATTTTTCATAATTTCTTGAGACAGTCAAATTTTTGAGTAAAAATTAAATACCGTTTAAATATATAATGTGTTTTATGAAATCATAATGACCCAATAGTGATGTAATAAAATACTATAATATTTATTTTCGGCCCATATATGTTTTAACATTAAAATAATGTGATTTTTGATTTGTTTAACATAATTTTCAAAGCATTAATGGACCCCTCAAGACTTATTCAACACCTTGCCTTTTTAAATTATTTTCCATGGGAGTGTGACTCACCTCCACTTAAGCAACCCAAATAATTTAAGAAGTTCGGACTTTGGCCTTATAAAATATTTTATTCCTCTTCCCTTTTCCAAAAACCATGGGCAAAAACCATGAGATTGTTTGTGTTTTGGATTAATTTAATATACGGGGTCCCAAACCTAAACAATAAATAATTCCCTCACCTTTCCTAGAAAAACCCACCCATTCTCCCACTTCATCCTCACTCAAAGCCTTTGGAGTTCTTCCAACCTCTGCCCTACTCTATCTAAAATCCTCCCAAGGTTCCCCAATCTCCCAAGAAGCCTCTCACAAGCCTCTCTCTAGCCTTTGGAAGCACACATCCAAGTAAGGGGTTTTTCTTCCTTTCTCATTTTTGTCAATTTTCATTAATTTGTATTTGCCATTTAATTTCAATTATGAATGTTGGGGTATGTTTTCTCACCTCCCCTATACTTCCCTCTTATTTTTTGAATGATGTGTTACCCCTTTATCTCTCATTAAATGGCTACCATGTACACCCATTACTATGCCGAAATTCTGAAAGAAACTTCTCTCTCTTCTTTTACATTCAAGCAATACTTTTGTATCAAGAATCTAAATTCCATTTCAATTGTTGGGAAATGTATCTATATGACCTACTTACTTTACATTACATGTAAATATGATGAGGAAACCCTTTATCTCTCATCAACCAATTTTTATGATTTCTTATGTCACGCCGTTACGCTGCCGAAATGACACCGATTTTCTAAGCCAATGTCATTGTGTAGTGGATTCCATGCCCATTTCTCCATCAAGGGTATTCACCTTTATGAACATTTAAATATTTATTTTAATGTTTCATGTATTAATTACACATTCCTTTATCATGGAATAAATTATTATGTTTTATGAATCCATGTTTTATGATCCATGTGGCACACTTATGCATGAAATGAAATGTTTAAGAAGGGTGCGCCCTTATAGCGCTCCAATGCATTGGGTAAAGTATAGTATCATGATACTCCATGTGAAATGAGTGTTGACTCATGCTAATTCAAGTGAAATGAGGGTTTAATCGTGCTTTATGTGCAATGAGGATTTACTCATGCTCCATGTGCAATGAGCCTTGGCTCATGCTAATTCCATGTTAAGTGTTGTTGCCACATTTCCATGTTTTGATCATCATGCTTTATCATGCCTTTATGTTCATGTTTCTTATATGCTCTACAGATATGCCTATTTTCTAACATTTATTGTACTCCTCATGTTATTCCATGTGTACTCCCTTACTAGGCTTTATAGGTCACCCTTTTCTTTTGCATGTCCTCCGGTTATCCCATGCAATTCTAAGTACGAGGGAATGTAGTTGTCATGTAAAGGAAGTTTTCAATAAAGATGTTGTATTTCATGTTTTAAGTTTTTATGTAACGGTCCTAAGCACCAAATACACCAAACCTCTCGATCTTATTTGTTTTATCATGTTATGTTTTATGTAATAAATCATGTTTAAGTTTGTAATAAAAGTAGGTTTGTCATAAAGATAGTTTTTTGGGGGAAAATATTAGATCATCTTGGATGAAACACTCCTTATGAACCTGCACAAATATATGAGAATGGATTCCGGATGTCCCAACCACATCTTTTATCTAGGCACAGAACATTTCGAGCACATCTATTAAATGGAAATTTGTTACTCAATTTGGTAAAAAATGAAAAGATGAACATATATGAGAGGTAGAAACTTACAGAGGATAAGGATTAGTAGATTGAGTCCCTGAGGCACATGAGCCTTAGCCCTGTTGGTAAGGACTCTGTAAGTGGATCCAAATGACCAGGGATCAAATCCAGGCAGAGGCAGAATTTCCGGGGTAATGTAGCAGAACTGTAGTGGTACTGTAGCAGGAACTGTTTGGCACTGTAGCAGCTGGGAATATGCCCATGTTTACGCCTTCGGTCCACCGATTTGGTCCTCGGGTCCTTTAAGGCCTTCGGTATAGTTAATCCTTAGGTCCACCTCATGGATTTCGAGAAACCATATGTGTATATGCAAACCAGACAACCTACAAGGAACAAGATCTACAAGGAGGATGAGCAAGGAGCTTTCACCACAGTAGAATCCAGATGGATTGCAAGAATGAGGATATGGCATCTGCCATCGGGATAATCCTATGCATGCACGAGAATGCTTAGATAAACTACCATGTGAAGGTGGAGAGCTTATTTCACGATGAAGATGCTGGGGAGGAGCAATTCCAAAGTAGTTAGTCTGGGATGTATGTAATATTTGAAGCCTACGAGAAATGAATTCCTCCAAGACCTATGTGCCATGTAATACTTACGCCTATGGGCCTTGTAAGGGATCCACCTCACCCCTTGAAAGGTGTATTATCAAAAATCAATAAAAATGATGTCCTTCGCTCCATTGGAGGATTGAGTCCCTGATACTCGGTAGGGAGGTCAGCCACATTAGACCCATCGACACCAGTTGTAACTTTAATAACCGGGGCCTCCTCCACATGCATTGACTTAGAAGGAGATACATAAAATAAAAAAAATGTATTGACACAAAAGTTCCATAAAAAGGGTTCTAAAAGAGAAAAACAAATTGAGATTTGGTCTAACCATGGAAAAGAAAATTTCAATGATGAGACTTACTGATCACTCCATTTCATCCGTATCAGGAACCACAATTGTAATAATAGAGAGAGGACCCCCATAATTTACTGGGAGGTCCTAAGGCTCCAGGGCCATCACCATGACTTCCTTGACCAGACCACCATCCACATAATCCATAGGAATGGACCCTGAAGAATTGTATCCAGCACCTGGTGGCTCAAATTCAACCACTCGAGATGGGGGCCCTTTCGTATTATAAATATTATTCTATTTATAAAAAGATTCATTTATAGATTCTTGATAAAAGGAAAAGATAAAATAATCAATGTATGCTAAGGCTTACCTCAAGGAACTCAACCATGTTTTTTTGGAGGTTCGGATTTATCAACTTTATTTGGGACTCCATTGATGATCAGATGATCCTAAGGATTCCTCATTACTTGAATCGTGTGCTTCCTTGTTAGTTGATTCTTCCTCAGAATAATCGTCAACTTGTGGGGTCTGCTACAACCATGCATCTTATCTATGTATAACAAAAAATAGTGTGGTGATAGTATTATAATTCCTTATTTGTAATGCATAGGAATCCATGGGTATTAGATAAACTTTCCTCTAACATAAGATCACCATGGACGCGATCTGAATGGGCTTGATGTCTAACAGATCGATTCCTTTTCTAATATTCTTTTGAAAAATGTCATCCATCAACATGAAAATTAATAGAGTCATCAAAACCATCCATTTGTAAGGAAATATAAAAATGTTATCTATCTATATAAGGGGCCACAACATCTTCCCAAGATCCTCCTTGGCTCTACTTGTCTCATTATGGAATCCACCTACTTGCCCCCATGTATGATTGAAATACCCTTCTCCTCTAAGAGGAGGGTGTGTGATCAATCCTTGTGAAATACCCACTATAGCTCCAGCATGAGATACCCCAGATTTCTAGCTTTCCCCTTGAGTGGTAGATGACCTGCTTCCTTAATAATCTAGCTCGTCACTAACATTCTCAATAACCAAAATGAAAATCTACACGATTTTCTCCTAATATGATGCCACCCAGTTTCTAGTGTATTCTATCAATAGTGGAATGTATACATTGTTGGAGGCATCATAATTGTTTCTTTTAAGACTACATTCATGAGAATAAACCATTGAATATGATGTATATATGGGTGGTTCCCCTTGTAGAATCCTCATGTATAATATCTTCATCACCCACTAGTGGCACTTGAGCATCCTGAAAAATCGTTATTTAATGTATGGTGTGATGTAAACATGGATATCGATCTCTATTTCTAGCACTATACGCTTGAAGCTCTACAAGTAATCCTTAGGTTTCTATGTACCTTGAAGATTGTCCACTCTTGGACCAACTAGTGTTGATAAGGGATGAAGGTTGAAGTTAATGTGGTTTCCAATTTGAATTGTGACACTAGCCTCCTTGAGAAACAATGCACGATCATCGACAATATTCTAATGAGATGGTCATAGAAAGGAATTTGGAGGGTGAAAACATTCAATAATTCATAACCATGAGGTGCACCATGGTCCATACATTAAATAACTGTAATGTCCTATAGATCATCAACAATGTGCTTCCCCTCACCGTATAGACCGACATGCTAGAAATACTGGCCAACACAGGTACCAAAAGGTTGACACTACTACTGACCACCAAAATTACATCCATCGCCAACATCCCTTGGTAGAGGCGCATTCAAATTTCCCTGACCATATGAATCTAATATCTTATGGATTTATAAAATAAAATGGTGTAGAATACCATAGGGTCCCATCTTTCCACCAATATATAACCCCATGTGTCCAGTTTCCCTTTCATCCACAACAAACAAATATCATCCTGGACTCCACTTTTAAGGAATTTCCAGGAACTGATTTCCCCATCCCAGCTCATCAATTCCATATTATTCATTAAAAACATATCAAAACAAACTTAGAACGTGATTTCCATATGAAATACTAGAGCATATTCAACTTCTTCTTTAGCGCCTGCAAAATTTGTTGAGCTATGAGAGGAGTTTGCGGCCTATCATTCCAGGTTTTCTCTAATGGAAGGTCATCCCTATACTCTAACCCTTAAATTGGAATAACCATAATTCACTGTATTTCCCATAATATTATACTATCTTTCATGTGAATATATAAAACATTATTGTATATGGGAACCACCCACTAGGGAGCTCCGAAAATATCTCATACAAACGGTAGAAGTGAAATTATTATGCCCACAGTGCTTCATGTTGTCCAATGAAGAAAAAATCCACCACATACTCTATGAATTTTTAGAATACCCAGTATGCCCAGACCCACTCTCTGGTGAAATTTTCTCATGATCACAGGTCCCAGTCCTTAGGCTAAACCAAATTATTTCCCAACATGATGTGTTTTAAGATCGTATCATAGTGGGTGGGGTATTCTTCTTACACAAGCTCCACCACCATGAATGTCTTATTCTATCTTTTCCATGAATAGAAATCCTTGGCCTCATGATCCCTATTAGGATGTCCACGAATAGTTAATTTTTAGTGATTGAGATTATCCCAGTGGGTGAACCATGGACCTAGTGAGTTGACATCGAAAGATAGAATGTTGACCTCATCAATTAGCCCAAACTTCTATTGGGGAAGGTATTTTCTCAGTGGATAAATCTCCTTTCCATATTTCATCATGACCATTAATGTTTTATTATTTAAGGTGACACTTCATTCTCATGGGATTTGAGAATATTGGGCAATTTCATATCTTTTATGAGTAGCAACTGCTTCAATTTTAGCGGTGTTATACTGGTGGTCAATTTAAGATGATTCTAAAAATTTAGATGATGATGTGAATAAGAAGGGAGTTTTTAAGAATTAAAAAGGTAGTGTTGAGCACATGTCTTGAATCCAGAAAATAATATCATGGTCATATTGTGGAATCTATTGTGAAAAGAGGAAATTTGTGAGAAAGAAGCTTCCACAACTTGATTTTTCACGAAAATGATAGACTTACACACATTAGGAAAAAAAACATTGTGTCAAAATTCCATATACTATACATAGGGTACCCTCCACCTTTTTAATTTATGGACCTATACTTTTTGATCAAAAAAAATATTTCACACTTTAGGGAATGATTTTCGTGCACCTGTGGGAAACGACATCTCTCTTTAGTGTTTCACTTATAACCCACCCATATGGTCCCCCTTTATTGTAGATTATGTGGGGGGGGTTTATTGTCACCAACATTCTATCTGAATTTATAAATGGTTAGTTTCGATAAAATAAAAAATGAATTCCACCCTGATGGAAAATTCTGAGAACAACTATGATATAAGGTGAATGATTTTATGCATGCACAAAAAATTTCAATTCACAGGCGATGCTCTTATGAGCCAAAGATGATTCTATTTTCCACCTCTTCCACCGAGGTTGAATGGACTGAAATGTTAGTCACATAAAATAATAAAGGGTAATGATTAAGAAAAGGAGGATGCATGAAACACCCTCGTCTTGTGTGCCAAAGGCGATGTGAAAATCAATATCTTACACACATGATGTACCCATATATGGATATTTTGGATGTAAATATAAGCTTATCCCACTTATTTTGGGTGGCCCTTCATAGGATGAATTTTCTATCTACTTCACATATGAATAATATTCTTTTAAGAAAAAATAGAATAATCATGGATGATACTCTTTCATAATAGGTTTTCTATGGGTCTACGATTGACTAGGCCCACAGTTGATTAATCCTCTCCCAACCTCTATCAACATAAGTCCATTGTACATAAAGACTCCTCCTGCATTCAACCCTGTCCTTACCTGCAAACCCCAATCTTTAATGCATCCACTATTTGAGACATAATTGCTTTCCCTTGTGTTAGATCACCATGATCGAGAAACCTTTTCACGAAACACCTATATAGTTCATACACCTCATCACAAGCCCCTCAAAAATTGCATTCAAAAATTTCACGGTCCGTTGCATAATGTCTCCTATACCTCTTGTTCAGGAGTTTCCACAACTCTTTCTTGTCATCATAGGTATCATAATCCCTAATGGTTTTCAGTATAATTTTTGTAATGTGGACCTAATGAGTGACCAATACTATCATCAATATATCGTAGTAGTTACAAAGACATGAACTTCCCAAAGGTGCATGATCTATGATCACATGAGCCCTAGGGGTATAGAGTGAGTCCACCCACATTTGAGAAACCTAACATAAAAATGCCCAGTTCCACATCCTTGTCATATGATGTGAAACTGCATGACAACAACGTCAGCAAATGACATAAAACTATAGCCTTAACCTGTGTGATGAACAAATGATACCCCACAAATTTTCATTATGAGATTCCACCTCCTCTCACTATGGGATATAGACCTTCCATTACAGGAAGCCTGCATATCTATTCCCCACATACCCCATGAAACACAAATTTGATACTCCATGTACAACTCACACAAAATGATTTCCACATTAGAAATCATCAATGCACAATCCCTACTCACACTGTTGTATCTTCTAGAAGCGCCCCAACATCCATCCACCTACAGAATAATGGGATCCTGTGATATTCAGATCCATGTCTTCCTTTTTATTCTCACATGAATGATGACTCACATGGTATAAGGGGTTATAGGTTATCATGAAATCTAAATGATCTAAAACCTACCTTGGTATTCCTAAAAATTGTAATCCCTAACTACCATACTCAATTGGGATGATTCCACAAGTAATCTCTAAGTACATGCTCCTTTCGGCCTCCTGCTTAGGTGTAAGACACAACCTATTTAGAATTATGTTGGATCTGATTCCCAACCAACTTGTTTATGTAGGAAGCCTCCATTAGGTCCGAACCTAAAATCAACATACAAATCCTCACTTATGTTCTACTTGACACATCCCAAGAATGATCATGACCTTCACCTGAGAGACCACATCTCCTCCACATCCCTCAGGAAGCTCAATGTGAAACCCCCACACAAACTCCAACTAATAGAAATACACTTGAATAGGGAATCATTCATGCGTAATCCCCACACCATACCTCATTGAAACTCCTTATCCGAATCAACCATCCTTACAGCCTGACATTAAACTACATAGACCGATCTTGTCACATGACCATAAAATATCTCATAAAACTACATGGGTTTTGATCCCTTTATTCGAATCATAGTATATATGATGCCTCCATGAGGTTTAATCCCTACTAATGGTAATATTTTTTGGGTACTCCTTCATATGGATGTACCGCCCTGATCCATACCGAGAGGTGTTACAACCAACCTTTATGGTGTGACATATTCTATTTAAGGGACACACCTCCTAGATCTACCTTCACTAGGTGTTTTGATCCATCAATGTGTAAAACATCATGAAGTGAAATCTTCCCATTGTAGGACACACCTGATGGATCAGACTCCATGGGGTTTTTGGTATATCCATTTGTAAACCGTCCCAGCATTTCATCTTATCTTTAGGTGAACACCTCCTCGGTCTGCCTTAATGGGGAACTATAATACAAACTATTAGTAAAAATTATGGAATTCCATTATAGGGATGAACCATATTGATCCACCTCAACGGGGAATTATGAACAATATCACCCATCTCCAATAGAAATTAAACTCATTCCATGATCCATCACAACCAGATATACTGATACGACCCCAAACGATGTAAAATTTATTAAAACCACAAAGTCATACCCTATTCATAATCAAGGGATTCCTCAAGAGAAATATCTGGAAGATATGAGCCTATAGAATCAGCATCCTGATGCAAAAAGAATATTTTCCATAGGTCAAAATCCTAGTAGGACATACACCCCAGACATTAGATACCTCATGGTCAACACATGATCCCTTAGTTTCCACACCTGAGATTCCTCACATGAGATTCCCTCCCAAGAGGTAGAATACAGATGAGTAATGTTCCCAGAATCTAGACATTCTAGTGATGCACAACGTGACTACTCTCCTGAAGGAAGGTTACTTCCCTTCATAAAAAATATAATTTAATGACAAAATTAGTGTAATAAATTGGTTCCCATAAATAAATGAGACTAAGAGTGAGTTCTATGAACATAAATTTACTCTATGAGGGAGACCTGAACTAGGGAAAAAATTTCAAGTAGGAATACATGGAAATAAAAGAAAATATCCAAATATCCATGTTTGATCATGGAATGGAATTATCATTGAATGTGATTAAATACACCCACATTTGAAAAGTAGAAATTTAGGGCAACAAGATAAACAAACATATGAAAACCATGTTATAGAAGTATGGGAAACCCCTAAATAAAGTCATAGAAATACCATCATTATGGAACATATTTCACTATAAATTTATTTAATCTATATATTTAATGAAAAGACATGGTCTACTAGATCAAGTTCATGAGTTGGATATTTCTTCATGGGTCATTAATTGCCTCAATGCATAATCAAATCAATAAATTTTCCTATAGTCACACTATAGTTTTTCAATTAATGAATCTCTATATATAAACAATATTTCATTTCTAGATGGAATGGTTAATATTGGTGCATTGACAAGTCCCTTATTTAGTTCTTCAAATATGTCTTCACATTCTTTTGTTCCTGTGAATTTTACACTTTTATATGTCGTCATGGTTAATATATTTTCTAATTGCGGAACTTTTTCAAAAAATATCCAATAATAACTAGTTTACCTTTGAAATCTATGTATCTTAGTTATATTTGATAGTTTGGTTAATTTTTAAACCTCCGTTATCAATATAGGGTTAACTTTTAATCCATCCTTATGAAAAATATGTCCAGGAAAAGTTACATGTTAATGATGAAATTCACAATTTTTTAATTTACCATATTCCCCCTTCTCCCATAAAGTCTCAACGAAAATATATAAATAGAATTATTTATCTTCATATAACATAGAATGTATCAAAATAACATAGATAAAAACCAAAAAAAAATCAATATAATCCTTGGATACTCTATTCATCAGAACCATAAAAATCGATAGTTAATTTTTTAATCAAAGGGGAACTATAGTGAACTCATTATTAGCATATCTTGTATGAAAAGTCATATTTTTTTATGTAATTCATATTTATTTTTAACTGATGATAAATAGAATATATATCAATATTTGATAAGTATTGATATCCTTGATGTTTATTAAACAAATATTTAATTTGAGGTAAAAGTTACTTGTTCTAAATAGTATTGGAATTGATTTCCCTCTAGTAAATGCATAAACACATAGAACCATTATTTTTCTTCAAAAATATTATAGGTTCCACCCAAGGTGATCCAAAATTGTATATAAATCCTTTATAACAAAACATTTATAGTGGTTTATTTAATTCAATCATTTATACCAAATAGACACTCTATAGGGACACTTACACATGGGAATTATATTAGGGATATGGAAAATAGGGAATTTAACTTCATAGTCATTTGAATATGTTGGTGATTCTGTAGAAAATACATCAATATAATCCATTTCCATATAAACTTCATCATTAATATAGATATCCTTCACATTCATTTATTATTCCTTTCTAAGAATTTCATTAAGGCGAGACGTTGAAGATGGTTTTGAACAAGACATAGAGAATAATGTTTCTCCCATAAATACCCATGATTCTATTTCATCCTTATAGTTTTTAATATATTTCTCATTGTATTTTTTTGTATTATTCAGTAAGATCCAAACCATCCCAAGGATTATATAAAAGTTGACTATTGGTATTACTAACATGTTTTAAACTAAATAAACACAATGAATTTTAATAGAGATATAACAATATACTGTAATTGTTATAAGATTTACATAGGGATTATTAAGTGGAAATTACTTCTATAATACAATAACATGTGATTCAATGTTCTTATAAATATTGAAATATATAAATGATTATGTAAGATATAATATTGTATTAGATAACAAGGATCTTATGATTAAATTACTTAATATATCATCACTTGGGACCTTGAATTATACTATTGTGATCAAATAAGCCCATCCTTTCTCACATAGTCACTTCTGGGGTAGATTCCCTTAATAGTTGGGGTATTGATTTAAATACTTATGTAACACTATAATATTGAAGAATTTGAAATTAAAGGGTTCCTTTTTTATTTTGAAATTATGATCTATATGGTATTTATCTCCACACTTCTAGAAAACTCCCATTCCATTTAACCAATCCCCATGGTGTTTCATCTAATAATAATGTCATGTCCTGAATTATAGCCTTACATTATTTTATTTCAATATAATTATCTCTACATGGATCTTAAATATACTTTTTTTATATTGATTCCATTGTCAAATAATATAATTAGAGAATTACTTCTCAATCATGATACAAATTTTCACTTTATCTTTATATAAAGTATTTTTTGGGAGAATAATTCTCTTTGAAGGCTTGGATTTAATCCATCAGAGAAGTTTTCCATATTTATTAATGGGTTGCATAGGTAGTCTGTAGCACACATAGATAACCTTGTAATATTATCCTCATAGTTAAAAACTATTTCTTCTTCCATGATTTTAAATCATGAATTTCATTACAATGTATGGTCTTTTCTCTCAAGGACATATTTTTTCAGGTTTGTAACATTAAAAAATTTTAAATTCTTAATTCCTATATATTTTTGATTCTTTGTCTTTTGAATCAATGTTAACTATTGATAAACATCTCCCTTAGATGATATAAATAAAAGGCAACCTTCTCCCTTGATCTATATCCCAATGGAAAGAATGTCTTCTATAAATGATAAATATAATTCACTTCCAATAATTGATTAGTAATTCCATTGAAATATGGATGTTATTTCATAATAAAAAAATAAAATACTTTTTCCACATTATAGAGGCGGAAAAACATTTTTCATATTGGAAAGGTTATTATTGAAACCACGAGTTAACATCCCTAATATATTCATAAAATAATGTGATCAAACACTAAATTCATTTATTTTATTATAAATTAAATCTCTATAATGATTATGATTGTTGACATGGTTTTCATTCCTTCTATTTGGAAAAATTTCTAAAAAATGGCATATAATTAATTAGTTCATACATGAGATTATCAATTATAAATCATAATATATGACTACTATTCATATACTTAAAATTCATGTCATGTAATTTATAAATATTTATGGAATATCCTAAGGGGTTATTCATAGGGGTGTGTTCTCTAACCATGTCCTTATAAATCTAGTTCCTTATGTTTCTACTAATTTTTCTCTAATAATAACCATAATAACCCCACTACAGTACCTAGTGTGAATGGTCATTTTATAACATTGGTATAAAATTAATGGATCATAGGATACTATAATTTAGAATGATCATGAAACTACACAAATAAATAAAAATTATGTTAAATAGAAGACTAAAGATACATCATCTTAAAACATGAAACATTATTCTATATCATTTAAAATTCATATATCAGATGTTGTAATATCCACAATTTCCTGGTGAAATGGTAAATAAATTAATTTGGTGAGCTCAAATTCTTATTAAAGAGTTTCCTATAATGGAAGATAACATAATATAGGAATGGAATACATAGATGTGTTGGAATAAATAAAAATACATATGAATGATAACATGGGCATAATATTTCAATGGATAACATAGATATTGAAAATGAATCACAAGGTTAATAATAATTGATCTAATAGTGATGAAATTCATAATATCAAATATTATAAAAATACCATAAAGGATACATTATAAGAAATCATATAAAAAAGGATATAAATACACCAAAAACTCATGATAGTATATATTATTAGACTTTCCAATCCATAAAGGTTCAATATAATTCTTGGCCCCACCCATCACATTAAAATCCCAATGCTTCCATTATATATAGAAAATAAAAAACAATAAATATCATAATGTTCTATAAATAAACTCATACATAATCATGGATTAATAATAAATGGATATTCCTAGAAAAATAATATATATATATATATATAAATAATATCAATATTACTCTTTTAAATGAAATATATTATCTATATATTTTAATATCTAATAATTAATGTATAAACTATATGATAATAAAATTAAAATGGGAAGTAAAGTTATCGAATTAATGAAAAATTTGAAGTTGTTTAGGGTAACATTAATGTAAAACAATATCCAGTACAAATAGTGATTAAACAGAATAAATTAAAATGGTAGGAGAAAAATCAATAATAGAAGCCCCCACACTCAGTTCACTCCAGGCCATCATGTAATCTTCCCACCTATATTAAAATATCATATGGTTGAACAAAATTTGATGTATCCCCTTTGATAAGGTAACAAACATAACACATATGGATTGGATAGCATGGGATCCATGTATGGAGGTGTTTTGGTTTGATTTCATGAGGGAAATGTTACTTTTTCATACTTTTTCATATTTTGGTTATAGGAAATCCCTTAAAGAGGAATCCATGTAAATTCTCATAGGTCACCTTCAAAGAAGGAAATATAATGTGAATCAATTGACGGTGGAGATAAACTCATTAATTCATTGTAGTTCCATTAAGAACACTCATAAATCCTTATCGATAATGAATTTCATAGTTATGAGGTGTATGATTTTTATAGGAAATTATATGCAGGTCCTAAATACTTGGTGCGAAGGTAAAAAGGTGGAAGTCTATATCACCTCCATAATAGGTCTTGAGGGTGATATCACCTTCAATCATAGTGATAATTAACTACAACCTGATGGGTGGGGGGATTTGTGAGAGGTGATCCACTTGTGCTTCATCACATCAGACGACCTTAAACGACTGTGTTCATGTTAATTCTATTTTACTATTTTCAATATCCTATTTACATTGAATTATATAACTATGTTTGTATGAAATAAATTGTTATGATGATGAGGATAATATAAAAAACCCCTCTAAAAGTTATTATAATGTTTTTCGCATATTAGTTTTGCATTCGGGATAAATAATTTTCCTAATGAAATACTTTTAACTCAACCATCATTGATAGAAAAGGTGTAATTTCACCAAAATTCAATTTAATATAGTTAAATCTTAATAAACGATCCACCAACTACATCACTTTCACCCTTCCCTAGTAAAATCTCACATTATATAAATAATACATGCCTAATACCTCAAATACATTTCATACATTTATTTTCATATAATGGTGTTTATAGATATGAGAACATCTGATCCATATAACATCTTATGAAGGTGGTATACTGAGTTGGAATAAAGAAAACTCATACATAATGAAATAATGAATTTATAAAAAAACATTACAAGGCCCCAACCTTAAACATTACTTAATCTTGAGTTATTACAAGATTACACATTTATGATCATTTTAGGTTTAGTGTTTTAGATAATTAGATCATGAATCTTGCATTGCATTCCACATTTAAACAAAGTGGTTACATAAAAGACAATATTCATTCTTCCCATCAACGGAAACATATTTAAAATAAAACACGGATTCTTTTTGACACATCCTTGACACTATCATCACAACATGTACCTTTTCCTTGACCTGTGAAAAATATTTCAAAAACATGGGATGAGCATAAAAAGCTCAGTAAGGGTTATAAAAATATGGAAAGGAACCATGAGTTCATATATACATAAGAATGAAATCATACTTTACCCATAAAACATTGGAACTTTAACATACCTCATCAAACCATGAATAAATCATAGAAATCATAAGACATAAAGGTAACTTGAGACATTCATAACATTCTTACATACGGAGTAACCCTCTTGGTTACGTTTGGAATACCCATCACAGTATATTCCCTAAATCTCTTCGGAGAAACCTTAACGTTTCACTCCTTCACGTTACCCAATGCATTGGAGAGCTATATCGGGCTCACCCGCCCTTAGTTTATCACGGAACCACCCGTCTTCATAATAATGCCCACGAACCTCAACATAATCATATCACATAAAACATGCATAAAGGAAACATAACATTTCCACTTTTCAATCACAAGATATCAATACAACCCATTGATATAAAAAAATTATGAATACCATTTTCAATACCAAATTAAAATAAAAGTAAAACATGGTATTTATTTTTCTTTTAAAAAAATGTATCGCTTGTAGAGGAAGCCGAAACTCAAATAATGGTCACGGCGGTGGAGAAGTTGTTGTCGCCGCATACGTACGACAAAAACATTCCCTTTTTGTCATTTAGTAAATTCTTCGTATAAAAAAGATTCCTTTTGAATAAACGTAAAAGTAAAAGGGGTTTATACACCATATAAATGAAGGTTGTGTATAAAACAAAATATTCCTCAATGAAAGGAGATTGAGATGAAGTCCCATAAAAAGACGATATCCTTGGTTTAAGGATAAATCAATTACATAATTATGTGTGACAAACGAATACACCAAATATAAGTGGATATTAAGTGTAAAATAATCAAAGGTCATTCACACATATTCAAAGGATGACATATTCAATACCTACATATTGAACCCAAAGAAATCGAAATTGGGTTAAGAAGTTCCCTTGACAGCCTAACGACGTCACATAAAAATGAGTTAATGAGAGATAAAAAAAGGGTATCTCATCACTTGGACAAAAAATTTACACCAATAAGGATATATGAGAACATATCCCAACATAAAAATATGTAAATTAAAAGACCCATCAAAAGAAGTCTTTTAAAAAGTGTAGGGTGAAAGGTTCCCTTACCGACATGGGTATCTTTCGAAACATACGCCCTGTGAAAGAAGGACAATAAAACATTGATGTAAATACTCATAAATGAAATAATATTACACAATGAGTAAAATAATGGTCAGTACATACACCACTCAATCTAAATTGTGGCAAATGTAGAATAAATCTCACGGGAATAAAAGTGAGATGAAAAATCCCTTATGAAAACTCGGCAGCCTAACAGCGCCACTTAAAACATCCAAAAATGGATTGATGAGATCAAATAGGGTATCTCATCACATTAAAATAAAATGTACAGAAAGAGGAATATAAAAGAACATCCCACATCATAACAAATAGGATATTAAACGATGTGACATAAAGGAGAGTACTTAAAGAGAAAGAGAGAGGTTAGAACTCTTACGAAAATTCAGCACCCTAACGGCGCCACTCAAAACTTCCAAAATGGATTGATGAGAGATAATAGGGTCTCTCATCATATGAACATAAAAATTACATTAAGAGTAATATAAATTAACAGCACAATCACAAGAAAGATGAGCTTAAAAGGAATGGCATAAAAGAGTGTACTTAAAAAAAGAGAGGAGTAGGATCCCTTACCATGGGTCCGACTTGACTCGACCGTTCTTTAACGTTCTGAATAATAAACTTGAGATAATTTCCACTTTATTAAGAACCTTTTTATAGTTCATTATTCCTTTATATCACTTATTTCCATGTTATAAACATTATGTAATCATTTATGTTAATGATGTTTGTTTTGTCGATATTTGGTTCTTAAGTCGAAAGTAGACTTCTTACAATTACATGTTGTTCGTGTGGTAAAATGTTCATTATATTCAGAATTATATTCAGGATTTGGATATCATATATATCATATATATATCCAGAATATACATGTATTTATAAAATTAAATAATCATTTAGTGGTAAGAAATGAAATGTGCCGTTAATGGAGACGGTAAGCTGTACGTACGCATGAACGCTATTTTCATTTCTATTTCATATTTTTATGGAACGAAATAATAATTATATATAGGTATATTATAATTACAGTATAACATCATATATAATAACTTTAAATCCATACTTTATACGTCCCACATATGGCATTAACGAATCACATCACTTTGAGGGGGCGGTAGTCCGCACTTCCTTAAATGAAGATATCGCGTTTACCCATAATGGAAACCATAAAGGTATGACCAAAATGAAAAATACAGAATCTTAAGGAAAACATAAACAAATTATATATCATATATAAATATAGTTTCATCTTAATGGCCACATTTGAAGGTGTTAAAAGAATGTTGAACAATCATCATTTCGGGAGGCCGAAATTCGCCATCCACGGAAACAATATGTTATTTAACCATTAGATGTAGGTGTGTGAAAGTGTAGCTCGAATAATTTATATAATAACATCCTATTATATTTATTATACTGGATTTTTTACAAAAGAAATTAATAAAAAGAGTTTAGGGGGTTGGAGAAGCAAAATAAAACAAAAGGACTCAAGTGAAGACATTACCTTAAAATCGGGTAACTCCCTTTGATTTGAGCTCAAAGGCTTCCTTGGGAAGCCTTCTGCCCAATGTGAGGCTTCAAGGAGTAATAGAAAGAAGTGTAGAGACAAAATGGGCAGAGTTTTTCCAAGCCAAAGGCTTTGGGAGTGCGGGTAAGGAGGTAGAGGTGGGGGCCTTTTATAAGAGGAGAGGAGGGGCACTCTTGGAAGGTAAAGTAAAGTCACTTTATTTTAAAATGGTGTTCGTATTTAAGAGGTCCCACATTGATGTGTTTCGAGGCTAAGGTGATAAGGGTTCTAAATACACTCATATAATAGGTTTTGGACATTTTTAGGTCTTAGATATTACATTATCTTTCCATTTTATTTAAATCGTTAAATAATGAGGTCATCGCTGCATCATCATGATATCATAAATAATTTAATTTATTTAATTTCTAAAAATTATAAAAAAAATAATATGATGTAGGAACTATTTTTAGCTTTCAAATGAATATATATAGTCAAAAATATTATTTGTATAGCCCAATGTAAAAATTGTTTTAGTAAAACATTTCATGTTTCTCTCATTTTTACTTTAACTTTAAATAAAAAGATATTAATATAATTTTCCAACCAATGTGGCTTCATGGGGTCCCCAAGATGACCCATGGGTTTTCATGGTCATCCATGACACATCCAATGAGGTTAGGACATGTGTCTAGTTCATTTCATATTACTAAAACATTATTTTTACCTTAAACTACACTAATTACCCCTACTCGCGATTAAAAACTTAATAAGTTACAAATCACCAAAAAATTATTTTTATCCCATTGAACCACATTTTACTTCTTAATGACAACCATGTATGTCGGATTTTTTAAATTAAAAAGAGATGTCAAAATTTTATTTAAACGGAAAAATCAGTTTTTATAAGTACCACTTAGTAGTTTCACTATTCATCAAAATTGAATTTTTTCAGAAAAATCCCAAAAATTCACCCTAAGCTATATTTGATATTCCGAATTCAAAAATGAAGTCTATTTTACAAAATTCAAATAAATTAAGTCACATTAATTAATTTAATAATTAATTCCCGCTATCAGAGCAAATAGCGTGTTTTATGAAACAATATGTATCAAAAGATTAACACTAGTTTAAGTCTGATTTCAAAGTGAAATTTATTCCAATGACCACTATTGGTTTTAATGGTAAAAATATATTCTAGTTTCACTTTAAAACCAATTCAAAATATAATATAATTATATAAATAAATTATATTAAAAAGAGGTTTTGAATTAAAATACAACATTTTACACTATTCATTGAAAAATGAACTTTATCAGAAAGATAACAAAAATTTACACAAAGTAAATTTTGATGTCCCAATTCTTAAGAAGAGTTTTATTTGGTCCAAAAGAATGTATACAAGTAAACAAAACTATATTTAATGACGGTTCTCCATCAAAAGGCGATAAGTGAACATTTAGTGAAAATTAGGGCATATACGCCTAAAATTGAATTCTTTCCGTATTTTAAGCCTTTATCTTTTATTGGATAAATGTAAAAATATTTAAAAACATATATAATCATATTTTAGTTCTTTATATCCATTCTCGCCAATACAAAGGCTACATGTTAACTACCATTTAAAATAATATTATTTTATTATTAGAGTGCAACGTAAGATTCCCAAAAAACTCGTTATTGCGTGTTGGGTACGCCATCGAGCATAGCGTCCCCTTTAAAGTCATATTAATATTTTATTCACAAATATGGATAAATATGAAAATTTCATATTCTTTATTTACCTGGTGTGTTACATCCTTCCCCCCTTTTGGGAATTGCATCCTCGCAAATTTTTTAAATTGAGCTTGGAAACATCCTTGAAAGTCCCACATCAGAACAAGAGTATGTAAAACAATCACTTTAAAATAATGGAAGATAAGTACAGAGGTCACCCAAGGTAACCCATATGTAGAAAAAAATGGACATGGAAGAAAAAGAAAAGGGTCATGTTCTTGAGGGAGAGTGATACTAAACATATCTAGGAGAAAGTTAACCATAAGAAAATCACAAACTTGTGATGGGTTAAACGGTATTCGATTCTCCAGTAGGAAAAGTTAATAGACAACATTTTTGTGTTAAGTTACTTTTTATTGAGGAATTTATTCATAAGGAAACACAATCACTTATCATGTTGGCTTTCAACTTTTACTAGATTCCTTAATCAAACACATTTTTTTTCAAAAAGACGAGTATTTAGGGAGACTTGTTCTCATTAAGAGTACTATAATCATCTTCTAGAGAATCACCTAATCCACCCAAGAGAACTATATACATCCCATGTATTTAGGATTTAACCAAAACCAAAACCAAAAAGGTTAGTACAAGGTCAGATAATCCAGAAAAGGATAACCCATTAAAAAGAAAATCTATGCTTAATCTCCAAAATTTGTCCAACAAAACCCAAAGTTCAACGAGGACCATCCGATAAAAAATTTGTCCATAAAATTCTTCAAAGTAACCCAATATAAGATTGAAACCCAAATATTTTAAGGATTTAGTCTCATAGTCTTCCATTTTAAATCATAACATTTATCTCCAAACAACATCAGTTGATCTTAAAGTCTCGTATTGAAAATTAATTAACCTAATCACATATCCTCCATGATAGGTTAATAATTTTCATAAATAACCCAAAATCAACTTACTATTAATTCATAAAATCATATAACTAAAAAGAATCTTTCAAACTAACCAGGACTTCACGTAGTCCAGTGGTAGGCGATAAATACCAGTCGCACTTTGGTTGTGGGTTCGATTCCCACAACTTTGTCTGACACGACGGGTTGTCACACGGTCTGCGTGTTGTCCTTTTTCCAAAACTATATAATTCTTAAATCATTCCAAAAAAAGAGATAAAATCATCAAAAATTATCATAACATATTTTAACCTCATGATTATCTCATGCCTTTCATTTTCCAGCATGTCATATAATAACCCATAATTACCTCAAATGTAATGTTCATATAAACTCTAATGGTTACCTTTATAATTATTACTGAACTTCCTCATCGATTGGTCATCTTGTACATGATTCATTACATAACATACCAAGGTTCAAGTGGTTTAACATGACTCCTTGATATTTGGTTTAGAACAACCACTAGTTTCCTCATTGAATCCTCCATTTTATCTAGTATCTTAATCAGAGAACCACCACAGTTTCCTTCAAACATGTTGTCTCTTTGGTGCCTGCTAGATCCATCCATTCACTAAAAACAGAAATGTCAGTGTGAGTATATCAACAAAACCATCATGTACTAATAAGGAAGGTATACACTATGATATACTTACTCATTCACTTTATCTAAAACTAGGACTCTTTCTGAAATCCTAACCATTTTGGTAATGTCACTTATTCTTAAAGAATAGCCTAACCTCTAAAGTTCTCTAAACCGACCTTTGATACCAACTATAAGGCCCCAGCCTTAAACCTTACTTAATCTTGAGTTATTACAAGATTACACGTCAAGGATCATTGTAGGTTTAGAGTTTTAGATAATTAGATCATGAAACATGCATTACATTCCACATTTAAACAAAGTGGTTACATAAAAGACAATATTCATTCTTCCCATTAACTGAAAAATATTTAAAATAAAACTCGAATTCATTCATGACACATCCTTGACACTATCATCACATCATGTACCTTTCCCTTGACCTGTGAAAAATATTTCAAAAACTTGGGATGAGCCTAAAAAGCTCAGTAAGGGTTATAAAAATATGGGAAGGAAACATGAGTTCATATATACATAAGAATGAAATCATACTTTACCTATAAAACATAGGCACTTTAACATACCTCATCAAACCATGAATAAATCATAGAAATCATAAGACATAAAGGTAACTTGAGACATTCATAACATTCTTACGTAGGGAGTAACCCTCTTGGTTACGTTTGGAATACCCATCACAGTATATTCCCTAAATCTCTTAGGAGAAACCTTAACGTTTCAATCCTTCGTGTTACCCAATGCGTTGGAGAGCTATATCGGGCTCACCCGCCCTTAGTTTATCACGGAACCACCCGTCTTCATTATAATTCCCAAGAACCTCAACATAATCATATCTCATAAAACATTCATAAAGGAAACATAAAATTTCCACCATTCAATCACAAGATATCAATACAACACATTGATATAAAAACATTATGAAAACCATTTTCAATACCAAAATAAAATAAAAGTAAAACATGGTATTTATTTTTCTTTTAAAAAAAGGTATGGCTTGTAGAGGAATCCGAAACTCAAATAATGGTCACGGTGGCGGAGAAGTTGTTGTCGCCGCATACGTATGACAAAAACATTCCCTTTTTGTCGTTTAGTAAATGATTCGTAAAAAAATATTCATTTTGAATAAACGTAGAAGTAAAAGGGGTTTATACACCATATAAAAGAAGGTTGTGTATAAAAAAAATATTCCTCATTGAAAGGAGATTGAGACGAAGTCCCATACAAAGACGATATCCATGGTTTAAGGATAAATCAATTACATAATTATGTGTGACAAAAAAATACACAAAATATAAGTGGATATTAAGTGTAAAATAATCAAAGGTCATTCACACATATTCAAAGGATGACATATTCAATACCTACATGTTTAACCCAAAGAAATCGAAATTGGGTTAAGAAGTTCCCTTGACAGCCTAACGACGTCACATCAAAATGAGTTGATGAGAGATAAAAAAGGGTATCTCATCACTTGTACATAAAATTTACACCAATAAGGATATATGAGAACATATCCCAACATAACAATATGTAAATTAAAAGTCCCAACAAAATAAGTCTTTTAAAAAGTGGAGTGTGAAAGGTTCCCTTACTGACATGGGTATCTTTCGAAACAAACGCCCCGTGAAATAAGGACAATACAACATTGATGTAAATAGTCATAAATGAATGAATATTACACAATGAGTAAAATAATGGTCAGTACATACACCACTCAAAGGAAATTGTGGCAAATGTATCATAAATCTCACTGGAATAAAAGTGAGATGAAAAATCCCTTATGAAAACTCGGCAGCCTAACGACGCCACATAAAACTTCCAAAAATGGATTGATGAGATAAAATAGGGTATGTCATCACATTACAATAAAATTTACAGAAAAAGGAATATAAAATAACATCCCCCATCATAACAAATAGGATCTTAAAAGAAGTGACATAAAGGAGAGTACTTAAAGAGAATGATAGAGGTTAGATCTCTTCAGAAAATTCAGCAGCCTAACGGCGCCACTCAAAACCTCCAAAATGGATTGATGAGAGATAATAGGGTCTCTCATAATATGAAAATAAAAATTACAGTAAGAGTAATATAAATCAACATCCCAATCACAAGAAAGATGAGCTCAAAAGGAATGACATAAAAGAGTGTACTTAAAAAAAGAGAGGAGTTGGATCCCTTACCTCGGGTCCGACTTGACTCGATCGTTCTTTAACGTCCTGAATAATAAACTTGAGTTAATTTCCACATTATTAAGAATCTCTTTCTAGTTCATTATTACTTTTATAACACTTATTTCTATGTTAAAAAATTTATGTAATCATTTAAGTTAAAAATGTTTGTTTTTTCGATATTTGGTTCTTAAGTCGAAAGTGGACTTCTTACAAATACATGTTGTTCATGTGGTCAAATGTTCGTTATATTGAGAATTATATTCAGGATTTGGATATCATATATATCATATATATACATAATATAAATGTATTTATAATATTACATAATCATTTAGAGGTAAGAAATGAAATGCACCGTTCATGGAGACGGTAAGCCGTACGTACGCATGAACGCTACTTTCATTTCTATTTCATATTTTTATGGAACAGAATAATAATGATATAGAGGTATATTATAATTCCAGAATAACATCATATATAATAACTTTAAATCCATCCTTTATATGTCCCACATATGGCATTAACGAATCACATCACTTTGAGGGGGCGGTAGTCCGCACTTCCTTAAATGAAGATATCGCGTTTACCCATAATGGAAACCATAAAGGTATGCCCAAAATGAAAAATACAAGAGCTTAAGAAAAACATAAAAATATTATATATCATATATAAATATAGTGTCATCTTAATGGCCACCTTTGAAGGTGTTAAAAGAATGTTGAACAATCATCATTTCGGGAGGCCGAAATTCGCCATCCACGGAAACAGTATGTTCTTTAACCATTAGATGTAGGTGTGTGAAATTGTATCTCGAATCATTATTATAACAACATACTAGTATATTGATGATACTGGAGTTTTTACAAAAGAAATGAATAAAAAGAGTTTAGGGGTTTGGAGAAGAAAAATAAAACAAAAGGACTCAAGTGAAGACATTACCTTAAAATCGTGTAACTCCATTTGGTTTGAGCTCAAAGGCTTCATTGGGA
The DNA here is from genome assembly GCA_963277665.1 of Viscum album. Taxonomy (NCBI): domain Eukaryota; kingdom Viridiplantae; phylum Streptophyta; class Magnoliopsida; order Santalales; family Viscaceae; genus Viscum; species Viscum album. Next base: position 1,770,571,330 of record OY728120.1, read on the forward strand.
AGACTTCTACCCAATGTGAGGCATCAAGTAGTAAGAGAAGGAAGTGGAGAGACAAAATGGGCAGAGGTTGGCCGAGCCAATGGCTTTGGGAGTGTGGGTAAGGAGGTAGAGGTGGGTGCCCTTTATAAGAGGAGAGGAGGGGCACTCTTGGAAGGTAATGAAAAGTCACTTTATTTTAAAATTGTATTCAGATTTAAGAGGTCCCACATTGATGTGTTTCTAGGATGAGGTGATAAGGGTTCTAAATACACTCATCCAATAGGTTTTGGACATGGTTAGGTCTTAGATATAAAATTATCTTTCCATTTTATTTAAATCGTTAAATAATGACGTCATCACTACATCATCATGATGTCATAAATATTTTACTATATTTAATGTCTAAAAAATATAAAAAATATTATGATGTAGGAAATATTTTTAGATTTCCATTTAATATATATAGTCAAAAATATTATTTGTATAACCCAATGTAAAAATTGTTTTATTCAAACATTTCATGTTTGTCTCATTTTTACTTTAACTTCAAATTAAAAGATATTAATGTCATTTTCCAACCAAAGTGGCTTAATGGGGTCCCCAAGATGTCCCATGGGTTGTCTTGGTCGGACATGACACATAAAATGAGGTTAGTACATGTGTCAAGTTCATTTCATATTATTAAAACATTATTTTTACCTTAAACTACATTAATTACCTCTAATCGCGATTAAAAACTTAATAAGTTACTATTCACCAAAAATTTATTTTTATCCCATTGAACCACATTTTAATTCTTAATGACAAGCATGTATGACGGATTGTTGAAATTCAAAACACAAAGATTTCAAAATTTCATTTAAACGGAAAAATCAGTTTTTATATGTACCACTTAGTGGTTTCACTATTCATCAAAATTGAAGTTTTTCAGAAAAATCCAAAAAATTCACCCTAAGCTTTATTTGATATTAAGAATTCAAAAATGAAGTCTATTTTACAAAATTAAAATAAAATAAGTCACATTAATTAATTTAATAGTTAATTCCCGCTGTGAGAGCAAATAGCTTGTTTTTATTAAATAATATGTATCAAAAGATTGACACTAGTTTAAGTCTGATTTCAAAGTGAAATTAATTCCAATGACCACTATTGGTTTTAATGGTAAAAATATATTCTAATTTCACTTTAAAGGAAATTAAAAATATAATATAATCATATAAATAAATTAGATTAAAAAGAGGGTTTGAATTAAAATACAACATTTTACACTATTCATTAAAAAAAGAACTTTATCAGAAAGATACCAAAAATTTACACAAAGTAAATATTGATGTCCCAATTCTTAAGAAGAGTTTTATTTGGTCCAAAATAATGTATAAGAGTAAACAAAACTATATTTAATGACGTTTCTCCATCAAAAGGCTATAAGTGAACCTTTAGTGAAAATTAGGGCATATACGCCTAAAATTGAATTCTTTCCGTATTTTAATCCTTTACCTTTTATTGGATAAATTTAAAAATATTTAAAAACATATATAATCATATTTTAGTTATTTCTATCCATTCCCGCCAATACAACGGCTACATGTTAACTACCATTTAAAATAATATTATTTTATTATTAGAGTGCAACGTAAGATTTCCAAGAAACTCATTGTTGCGTGTTGCGTACGCCATCGAGCATAGCGTCCCCTTTAAAGTCATATTAATATTTTATTCACAAATATGGATAAATATGAAAATTTCATATTTTTATTTACCTGGGGTGTTACATCCTTCCCCCCTTTTGGGAATTGCATCCTCACAATTTTTAAAATTGAGCTTGGAAACATCCTTGAAAGTCCCACATCGGAACAAGAGTCAGTAAAACAATCACTTTAAAGTAAAGGAAGATAAGTACAGAGGTCACCTGAGTTAACCCATATGTAGAAAAACATGGACATGGAAGAAAATGAAAAGGGTCATGTTCTTGAGGGAGATTGATACTAAACATGTCTAGGAGAAAATTAACCATAAGAAAATCACAAACATGTGATGGGTTAAACGGTATTCGATTCCCCAGTAGGAAAAGTTAATAGACAAATTTTTTGTGTTAAGTTACTTTTTATTGAGGAATTTATTCATAAGGAAACATAATCACTTATCATGTTGACTTTAAACTTTTACTAGATTCCTTAATCAAACTCATTTTTTTTCCAAAAGACGAGTATTTAGGGAGACTTGTTCGCATTAAGAGTACTATAATCAACTTCTAGAGAATCAAATAATCCATCAAAGAGAACTATATACATACCACTTCTTTAGGCTTTAACCAAAACCTAAACGAAAATGTTTAGTACATGGTCAGATAATCCAGAAAATGATAACCCATTAAAAAGAAAATCTATGCTTAATCTCCAAAATTAGTCCTACAAAACCCAAAGTTCAACGAGGACCATCCGATAAACAATTTGTCCATAAAATTATTCAATGTAAACCAATATTAGAATGAAACCCAAATATTTGAAGGATTTAGTCTCATAGTCTTCCATGATAAATTGTAACATTTATCTCCAAACAACATCAGTTGCTCATAAAGTCTCGTATTGAAAAGTAATTAACATAATCACATTTCCTCCATGATAGGTTAATCATTTTCATAAATAACCCAAACTCAACTTACTCTAAATTGATAAAATCATATAAATAAAAAGAAACCGTCAAACTAACCAGGGACATCACGTAGTCCAGTGGTTAGCGATAAATACCAGTCGCACTTTGGTTGTGGGTTCGATTCCCGCAGCTTTGTCCGACGCGACGGGTTGTCACACGGTCTGTGTGTTGTCCTTTTTCCAAAACTATATAATTCTTAAATCATTCCCCAAAAAGAGATAAAATCATCAAAAATGATCATAACATATTTTAACCTCAAGATTATCTCATGCCTTTCATTTTCCAGCATATCATATAATAACCCATAATTACCTCAAATGTAAGGTTCATATAAACTCGAATGGTTTCCTTTATAATTATTACCTGAACTTCCACATCGATTGGTCATCTTGTACATGATGCATTACAGAAAATACCAAGGTTCAAGTGGTTGATCATGACTCCTTGATATTTGGTTTAGAACAACCATGAGTTTCCTCATGGAATCCTCCATTTTATCTAGTATCTTAATCAGAGAACCACCACAGTTTCCTTCAAACCTGTTGTCTCTTTGGTGCCTTCTAGATCCATCCATTCACTAAAAAGAGAAATGTCAGTGTGAGTATATCAACAAAACCATCATGTACTAATGAAGAAGGTAAATACTAAGATATACTTACTCATTCACTTTATCTAAAAGTAGGACTCTTTTTGAAATCCTAACATTTTTGGTAATGTCACTTATTCTTAAAGAATAACCTAACGTCTAAAGTTATCTAAACCGACCACTGATACCAACTATAAGGCCCCAGCCTTAAACCTAACTTAATCTTGAGTTATTACAAGATTACACATTGAGGATAATTTTAGGTTTAGTGTTTTAGAGAATTAGATCATGAATCTTGCATTACATTCCACATTTAAACAAAGTGGTTACATACAAGACAATATTCATTCTTCCCATCAACGGAAACATATTTAAAATAAAACACGGATTCTTTCTTGACAAATCCTTGACACTATCATCACATCATGTACCTTTCCCTTGACCTGTGAAAAATATTTCAAAAACTTTGGATGAGCATAAAAAGCTCAGTAAGGGTTATAAAAATATGGAAAGGAAACATGAGTTCATATATACATAAGAATGAAATCATACTTTACCCATAAAACATAGGCACTTTAACATACCTCATCAAACCATGAATAAATCATAGAAATCATAATACATAAAGGTAACTTGATACAATCATAATATTCTTACGTAGGGAGTAACCCTCTTGGTTATGTTTGGAATACCCATCACAATATATTCCCTAAATCTCTTCGGAGAAACATTAACGTTTCACTCCTTCGCGTTACCCAATTCACTGGAGAGCTATATCAGGCTCACCCGCCCTTAGTTTATCACAGAACCACCCGTATTCATAATAATACCCAAGAACCTCAACATAATCATATCACATAAAACATGCATAAAGGAAACATAGCATTTCTACCTTTCAATCACAAGATATCAATACAACACATTGATATAAAAACATTATGAAAACCATTTTCAATACCAAAATAAAAGAAAATTAAAACATGGTATTTATTTTTCTTTTAAAAAAAAGGCATGCCTTATAGAGGAAGCTGAAACTCAAATAATGGTCACGGTGGCGGAGAAGTCGTTGTCGCCGCGTACTTACAAAAAAACATTCCCTTTTGGTCATTTAGTAAATGCTTCGTATAAAAAATATTCCTTTTGAATAAATGTAATGTAAAAGAGGTTTATACACCATATAAAATAAGGTTGTATATAATACAAAATATGCCTCAATGAAATGAGATTGAGACGACGTCCCATGCAAAAATGGTATCCTTGGTTTAAGGATAAATCAATTACATAATAATGTGTGACAAACGAATACACCAAATATAAGTGGATATTAAGTGTAAAATAATAAAGGTCAATTCCCACATATTCAAAGGATGACATATTCAATACCTACATGTTGAACCCAAAGAAATCTAAATTGGGTTAAGAAGTTCCCTTGACAGTGTAACGATGTCACATAAAAATGAGTTGATGAGAGATAAAAAAAGGGTATCTCATCACTTGGACATAAACTTTACACCAATAAGGATATATGAGAACATATACCAACATAACAATATGTAAATTAAAAGACCCAACAAAAGAAGACTTTTAAAAAGAGGAGGGTGAAAGGTTCCCTTACCGACATGGGTATCTTTCGAAACATACGCCCCGTGAATGAAGGACAATAAAACATTGAAGTAAATACTCATAAATGAATGAATATTACACAATGAGTAAAATAATGGTCCGTACATACACCACTCAAAGGAAATTGTGGCAAATGTAGCATAAATCTCACGGGAATAAAAGTGAGATGAAAAATCCCTTATGAAAACTCGGCAGCCTAACGATGCCACATAAAACTTCCAAAAATTGGTTGATGAGATAAAATAGGGTATCTCATCACATTACAATAAAATTTACAGAAGGAGTAATATAAAATAACATCCCCCATCATAAAAAATAGGATCTTAAAAGAAGTGACATAAAGGAGAGTACTTAAAGAGAAAGAGAGAGGTTAGATCTCTTACGAAAATTCAGCAGCCTAACGGCGCCACTCCAAAATTCCAAAATGGATTGATGAGAGATAATAGGGTCTCTCATCATATGAATATAAAACTTATAGTAAGAGTAATATAAATGAACATCCCAATCACAAGAAAGATGAGCTCAAAAGGAATGGCATAAAAGAGTGTACTTAAAAAAAGAGGAGTCGGATCCCTTACCTCGGGTCCGACTTGACTCGATCGTTCTTTAACGTCCTGAATAATAAACTTGAGTAAATTTCCAATTTATTAAAAACCTTTTTCTAGATCATTATTCCTTTTATATCACTTATTTCCATGTTATAAACATTATGTAATCATTTAAGTTAATAATGATTGTTTTGTCGATATTTGGTTCTTAAGTCGAAAGTGGACTTCTTACAATTACATGTTGTTCATGTGGTCAAATTTTCATTATATTCAGAATTATATTCAGGATTTTGATATACTATATATCATATATATTCATAATATACATGTATTTATAATATTACATAATCATTTAGAGGTAAGAAATGAAATGCACCGTTCATGGAGACGGTAAGCCGTACGTACGCATGAACGCTACTTTCATTTCGATTTCATATTTTTATGGAACTGAATAATAATGATATAGATGTATATTATAATTCCATTATAACATAATATATAATAACTTTAAATCCATCCTTTATAAGTCCCACATATGGAATTAACGAATCACATCACTTTGAGGGGGCAGTAGTCCGCACTTCCTTAAATGAAGATATCACGTTTACCCATAATGGAAACCATAAATATATTCCAAAAATGAAAAATACAGAAGCTTAAGGAAAACATAAACATATTATATATCATATATAAATATAGTGTCATCTTAATGGACACCATTGAAGGTGTTAAAAGAATGTTGAACAATCCTCATTTCGGGAGGCCGAAATTCGCCATCCACGGAAACAGTATGTTCTTTAACCATTAGATGTAGGTGTGTAAAATTGTAGCTCGAATCATTATTATAACAACATCCTAGTATATTGATGATACTGGAGTTGTTACAAAAGAATTTAATAAAAAGAGTTTAGGGGGTTGGAGAAGCAAAATAAAACAAAAGGACTCAAGTGAAGACATTACCTTAAAATCGGGTAACTCCCTTTGGTTTGAGCTCAAACGCTTCCTTGGGAAGACTTCATCCCAAAGTGAGGCTTCAAGGAGTAATAGAGGGAAGTGGAGAGACAAAATGGGAAGAGTTTGGCCGATCCAATGGCTTTGGTAGTGTGGGTAAGGAGGTAGAGGTGGGGGCCTTTTATAAGAGGTGAGGAGGGGCACTCTTGGAAGGTAAAGAAAAGTCACTTTATTTTAAAAATGTATTCGGATTTAAGAGGTCCCACATTGATGTGTTTCGAGGATAAGTTGATAAGGGTTATAAATACACTCATCCAATAGGTTTTGGACATGTTTAGTTCTTAGATATTACATTATCTTTCTATTTTATTTAAATCGTTAAAAAATGTGGTCATCGCTGCATCATCATGATGTCATAAATAATTTAATTTATTTAATGGCTAAAAATTATAAAAAAACTACGATGATGTAGGAAATCTTTTTAGATTACAAATGAATATATATAGTCAAAAATATGATTTGTATAACCCAATGTAAAAATTGTTTTAGTAGACAATTTCATGTTTGTCTCATTTTTAATTTAACATTAAATAAAAAGATATTAATGTCATTTTCCAATCAAAGTGGCTTCATGGGGTCCCCAAGTTGAACCATGGGTTTTCTTGGTCGGCCATGACACATCCAATGAGGTTAGGACATGTTTAATGTTCATTTCTTATTATTAAAACATTATTTTTACATTAAACTACACTAATTACCTATAATTGCGATTAAAAACTTAATAAGTTACTATTCACCAAAAAAATATTTTTATCCCATTGAACCACATTTTACTTCTTAATGACAACCATGTATGTCTTATTTTTGAAATTCAAAACAAAAAGATGTCAAAATTTCTTTTAAACGGAAAAACCAGTTTTTATAAGTACCACTTAGTGGTTTCACTATTCATCAAAAATTGAAGTTTTTCAGAAAAATCCCAAAAATTCACCCTAATCTATATTTTGTATTCAGAATTTAAAAATGAAGTCTATTTTACAAAATTCAAATCAAATATGTTACATTAATTAATTTAATAATTAATTCCCGCTGTCAGAGCAAATAGCGTGTTTTTGTGAAACAATGTGTATCAAAAGATTGACACTAGTTTATGTCTGATTTCAATGTGAAATTAATTACAACGACCACTATTGGTTTTAATGGTAAAAATATATTCTAATATAACATTAAAACCAATTCAATATATAATCTAATCATATAAATAAATTATATTAAAAATAGGTTTTGAATTAAAATACATCATTTTACACTATTCATTAAAAATGAACTTTATCAGAAAGATACCAAAAATTTACAAAAAGTAAATTTTGATGTCCCAATTCTTAAGAAGAGTTTTATTTGGTATAAAATAATGTATAAGAGTAAAAAAACTATATTTAATGACAGATCTCCATCAAAATGCGATAAGTGAACCTTTAGTGAAAATTAGGGCATATACGCCTAAAATTGAATTCTTTCCGTATTTTAAGCCTTTATCTTTTATTGGATAAATCTAAAAATATTTAAAAACATATATAATCATATTTTAGTAATTTCTATCCATTCCCGCCAATACAACGGCTACATGTTAACTACCATTTAAAATAATATTATTTTATTATTAGAGTGCAACGTAAGATTCCCAAGAAACTCATTATTGTGTGTTGGGTACGCCATCGAGCATAGCGTCCCCTTTAAATCCATATTAATATTTTATTCACAAATATGGATAAATATGAAAATGTCATATTCTTTATTTACCTGGGGTGTTACAAAGATGCATAATAATATTTCATATTGATAGCTATCAACGAATATTAAAAATAAAGAATGAGAAGAGATTAGAAATTTGTACCTTGAAAAGAAACATATTAATGATTGAGGATGAAAACCTCATAAGAATAAAAACCGTTTGGAGGGACACTGGGGATAAAACATTAGAGGAGAACCAGGGTAAATTATTCTGGAGTGAAGATGAATGGTTGGTTGGGTGTGTATTTGTAACAAATGGGTGATAACTGCCGATTAATTTATAATCACAAGCCTTCGAAATCTAGGTTGTGGAAAATACAAAACCATTGGATTATCTATCATCTAGATCATGATTTATGAAATTAAAGACATGAGTTATGAAATTTTTTTGTTTATGAATTAAAATACATTATTTTATATTACCATTTCCATGAAAATATATTGTTTCCAATTATTATTTAAAAAATATAGTTTCTATTTTAGGCTTTGTAAAAAAATTCATATGTTTGTAAATCCATTTTAATTTGTATAAATAAATTATATTAGAAAAATAAACTATTCGTGTAAATGGTCTTAATAATATTAATTGTTATATAATTTTTACATCAAAATTATGTTATAATACATATCATATCTACTCATCATATTTTGTTATTTACTGATAAATTTCAATGTCCCTCTAAATTATGAAAAATTCACCATTCATTTCAACATGATAAATTAGAATTTAAATTCCCCTTTTTTAAAATAATTTTCCATATATGAGAATTATAATTTTCAAATAAAACCAATGTTTTAATTTAAAATTTTATTTTTGGCACAAAAATATTTAGAATCTATTTATTGCAATAAAGCTTATTTTTGTATGAATTCATTTGTGTGTAATTGTATTACTTTTCATTATTTAATATAATTTTTTAATAAATTTTAATTATATTACAATCAAAATATTTTATTAATTTTATTAGTCACTATTATGAATAACTATTTTGTTAAAGGAACAACTGTTAGATTTTCAATGGTTACTTTCCTACAGTTAGATTACAATTGCCTTACTACCGCTTACATATAGACATCATTCTATCATCATACGATCATTAATATTCTTCAATCATTTCTTATTCCATGTATGTTTTATTTATTTTTTTCCTATATTATATAAATCTATCTTATATATTTTTTCATTCAAATTACATTATGACACTCTATAGTTAATGATTTTGGTGGTTCTTTATATTACTATGTTTTCTACTGTACTAGTTGCATCCATTATTGTGAATATAAATTTTTGAATTTTAATTCTACTTTTTATTCCCCCATTATGATAAAATAATAAAATTGACATTGTGAATAGTTTTTTTGTTAATGAATTTATTTCTTATAGTATAATTGGGGATTATATAGTGTCACTGAACGAACGTGACTTACATGATGTGTTGACTCCACACTGACAACCTTTATGACGTGAGAACCCCTGTCATGAAATTACACCCCAAAATTCCAAGTACTTAGTTAAAATATTAATTTTTCGACATTAATTCCAAGTCACCAAATGATCACACAAAAAATCCAATTCCATATTATAATATTAAACCTGAATTTTTGTACGAAATATTTCACTTTAAATAATTCAACTTATTTGAATGCTTGTGTTTCACCCAACTATTATTTTAAATGAATCATGTAATATTATTAAAATATTATTTTCTTATTATTTACAAGTCATTGGATTTTTAGGTATTAATAGGATAGAATATTTTATGAAATAGATACAAAGGAGAAACTAAATATGAATTTATAGTTATGTTCTTAAAAAATAATCACACAATTTTTAACAATCATTTTATTTTAAAAAATGATATTTTCGTTATTTTATGAGTGAATAATAACATATATAAATTCTAGGAAATTTATTTCAAATGATTAATTTTATTTTTGATTTCATAATTTCTAAATAATATTAAAATGATTTTCTGACAATTTTCTGAAAAAAATTATTTTTAAAGGAATGGTGAAAAAATTGATTTCTATTGAAAAATGTATTTTTTTTATTATTAAAAAATCGTTATACACACCCTTCCCATAAAATATTAATTTAAAGTATCACTCATCCATACGTATGACTTATTATCTCCACATGGAAATAAAATTCATTTTTCATCACAGTTTTTTATGAATGGGAATTAAGATGGGTTTTATATTTATATATGATATTTATGATATAATTAAAATTATTTAATGAAAATATTATGTATACCTTATCATCATAAAATATTTTGATAAATGAAAACATCACTCATGCGTATATATGGTATACAATCTCCACGATGTGATGTGATTTGTTTTTTCACATATATTTCACATGGATGGTAAAAAGAATTTATTTAGAAAATATATGATATATATAGAATAATATTAATTATTTTATGGTTTTTTATTATTTAACATTATTTCATTCCAATTTATGATGAAATGGAAGTAATTTTTATGTGTACTTACGGCTTACCGTTTCCATGAACGGTGTAATTCATTTTTTATCTACATTATATAAATGACTAAAATATTTATATAATTATTATATATGATATTAAAACTATTGTTAAAATTATGTAAATTATGATAAAATATAAGGACCAGGGCTACCAAATAGAAACATTCTTTGAAAATGAAGTAGTTATCAATATAACTATTTATTTTAATAATTTTTTAATAAACAGGTGATATGATGTTATAAATTAATAATATATTCTATATAAGAGTTAATTTAATTTAAAATATTAATAATATTTCCATATTTATTATACAGTAGGTTTGAGGGTGAATTAAGAAATGCAAGATATGAGGTAAGGGTTTTCAAAATTCAATTTCCATTCATTTTGATAAACTTCTACTTCATGGATTATGTTAGGATAAAAATATGATTGAAATTAATTTTTATTATATAATATAATATTTTTATTTTTTTAGTTTCATTAATAGTTTATACACATAATACATTCATTTTATTAATACTTACTTCAATGATATGATTTTCGTAAGATATTTTTGTGTTACTTTTACTTCTATGGGACACATGAAAAATTAACCACATGTTTATTTTAAGTGGTGTATATAATTCACATGAATGAATTTTATGATACATATTATTAATTTTATGTGTATTTACATTTCAATTTATGTTTATTTCCTTCATGGGGTTATTATTCAAAAGTTTCCAAAGCGGCAAGGGATTATTTCACTATGTCCATATTATTTGATATGGTTTATCCTTAAGTATCTACTAAAGAATAATTATCTTCCATGTTATTTTTATTTATAAAAAAATTAAAAAATGTTTTTAATATTTTTTTAAATCATTTTACCTTTTTTACTTTTTACAATATGTTTTTAAAGGAATCATTTTTTTGAGGTTCTTTCCAACTTCTTTAACAAAATTTAGAATAAATGTTTTATTAAAATTTATGTCATGTGTGTATTTTCCTTATTTAATGACATAATAATGTTTTTTGGTTTAATATACAAGAATAAAAGGTTATTTTCAATGAAAAAATTTTCATTTATAATTTCACATCATTAAAAACATTGAATATAGAAAGGAAATGTTTCTCAAAAATTATTTCATGTGATATATCAAAATAATTTTCCATATAAGATAACATTATTTGATATTACTTATATTTAACTAGGTCTATGATCCATGGATAAAATAATTATTCTTCCTCTGGATGGTTTATGTTTTTGCTGACAAGGTGTTTATTGATTTTAGACATTTTCCATGAGTTAGGATGAAATTTTTATGAATCCCATATCATTTCTTGAGTTCTGGTAAAATAAATGATTTATTTTATTATGGCACAAATATATATAATATTTTTTAATTGATAGTTGGGACCTGTATATCCATCCAACTTCATTGGGAAATGGTTTACATCTCAAGATATAGATAGCATTAGAATGGTAGTGAACCCAGTTTAGTAATAAATGGTTGTAATGGGTGTGAATTTAGTTCAGTAATACTCATATGGAACTGGTGTGAAACCTATTTAGTAATATAGGTTTATTAGGAGGAGTTAACTCGATTCACTAAGGTTCTTTTCCACTATTATAGTCTTTTTCATGAGACATGAATAATTTTAGAACTATTTTATTTACTTATGTGTGTGCCACTATTCCATGTCTAATGTTATATTCTCATGGTTTATGTCATTTTATTCTTTTATAATACTTGTTTCACGATCATCCAATGTTTATGACATGAATCTAGATTGTGATTTTGATACATAATATGTAATTTTTAAATATTATTTTTATGATTTATACCCTTATGTTCATGTTTTGATTGATATCTCCCTTATTCACCCTTACTATGTATCTATGCTTTCCCTTTTATTATGTTTCATTCCCCTAATGAATGAAAAAAATTATTAAGTATGATATGTAAAAAATAATTCTAGTTATGAAGAAATATGTTTTTTATGTTTAGAAGTATCAAAAGACACTAAACCAACATTGTTCTAGAATGGTTTGGTTATTTTATGTTATGAATATTCAATAAATAAGATGTTAAATCAATTTATGAAAATATTTGTGTAATTACAGTTGGTATCATCATAATGAATTTTTAACCTTTTTGAACCAAGATGAAAATACTTTAGTGATGTCACCATGGATATTTGTAACGGTATGTCTAGGGTTGTCTTTAAGGGAAAATATATGGACGAGTAGATGAATTGGAAATTGTCCTAAAATTTGGGTAATTGATAAAAAAGTGGCCTCAAATAAATTAAGTCCATTCTGGGATATTATAAGTTGAGGTGGCTTAAAAACAAATGTACCTTTGGGTAATAAATCCAAATGTAAGATACCTAAGATTTTTTTTGTTATGGAAATGTAGATCACATCATTACTAGGTATCCAGAAAGTTTTTATGGTATGGATGGTGAGTTTGATTTTCCATAAAATCAAAAAAATATTTTCCTCTAGAAGGTTATTTAGTTCTCAAATAAAAGTGGTAACAACTATTTTAGAAATGAATTTGTTAGAAAATAATAAAAAGATAATAAGGATTATCTATTATATGGTGTTAAAACTATGATTATCATTCGAATAAAATATTCTATGGTAATTGAAGAGGAGAAATTAAATGATGAAGTAGAATATGATGATCAACCCAAGAGAGTTATTGATCTCTGGGTGGAATTGAATATTTCTACCAAGGATCTTGATATTCTGATAAAAAAGAACATCAATTTTGTGAATTGAGGAAAAATACTCAATTTATATTTATGGTATTTTCATATAGGTTTATCATTTTGATAAAATTTTAGAATAATGAGAAACACATAAAGTGAAACATGAATAAGTGGTGAAATACATAATAAATACATAGTAATCGACTAAAATTATTGATGATCTCAATACATCTGTTAATGATAAAGTGAAGAGGGTTGAATCAGACATAGTTGAATCTATGTAATTTATAATGAATACTTATTTTGAAATAGAAATATATGGCTCAATTAATAATCCATTGATATTGATGTTTCTGGATAAATTATTTTCATAAAGTGTTAAATGAGGAATTAAAACATTAAAGGAAGTGTTGAGTGCTCATATACCTAATTTCATGGTACAATATATCTTATATATTATGTAAAAACAGAAACATTTGACAAAAGAAGTTTGAAGAGAAAAATGATATTAAATAGGGAAATTTGTTAATCATTTAGAACATACCAATAATTGACTTGTTTATCAATATTTTTTCATATATAATGATGTATAAATAATATTATTTTTCCTTAGAGGAACTTCACTTTTGTGGCTTCTCATGCCACAAAAAATCCATAATATGGTGCTGTTGAATGTTATTTAAGAGGTTTAATAATTGGAATCTAGTAACTGTGAAATGAATCTTATCCTTTATACTAATATAGAAATTCAAAATATTTGCTTCTAATTACTATAGATTTGGTAGTAATGTTATAAATTCATGAAAATGAGTAGCTGTTTTTTCATATCATAGAAAAATATTATTGGATACATGAAAATCCAATTAAATTCCTTTGAGAAACATATTCTACCCATTTTAATAATAGGAACATGTTCTGATTTCTTTTCTCAAAGAATATGAGAAGAGATAAACATACCTCCTACCACATTCTAGATTTTTTTGGAAGGATAAGAACTTGAAGATGAAATATTAATATATTTCTACTAAGAATACACTAAAGGATATAAATTATATTAGTAGGTAAATTATTAATGGTGGGTTTTCATTTTATATGATAGGAAACATGACTCTACTGTATAATGTGAAAGGAGGAATTGATGAAACTGTATTTCATTGAAATGATGGGCCTAAAAAAATTAATGGTAGTGGAATTCCCTATTTTGAAGGATTTGAATTGAATAAAACATATTTTATTTATATTGATGTATTTTTAAAAAAATTATCGTTATTAATTTATGTATGTAGACAAGGTTTTGAAGTCACATTCTATTATAAAGGTTACAATATCAGAGGGATAACTTGAAGTTATATTATGTAAGGATAGTGATTTAAATGGAAAAAATATCAAGTGGAAAAAGGATAATTATTGTCTATTCACTTTTTATGTAGGGAAAGATTTATAGAAATAAATGATTGGTGACATATATCAATAGTGATTGGGAATCTATCAAATTTTGAAGCTATGATTAATATTATTTCAATAAAGAGGAATACTTATTTTTCGTGATTCAGTCTTATTGTGAAATATGGTGGGAGACCCTTATCATCCAAAGAAGTAGTGATAAAAAATACTTAATCTTATCTAAACCAATGTATGTGGTCCAATTATTACTACAAGAACTTATGTTGAGAATTAATTCATTATATTTTTTGATGATTATAGTAGGATGAGATGTGACTTGTTTATACTATTAAGGAGATAAAATTGGGATTATAATAAATGATTATGATGAGGACCAGAAAATAAATCTATAAGAATTCTAAAAATTATTTGGTCAATAAAAATGAACTAAATATAATTATATGGAAGGTAAAAATACTTTAGTGTAACATGGAATAAAGCATTAAATTCAATTTGTAAGGATTCCTCAATAGAATGGATTCATGGAATGGTAGAATCACAAGTTAAATAATATGTCCAACTATCATGACCCGCCTTCATCAAAATGAGGGAAGGGATGACATATTACCAGAACCTTCCTTCTTCAAGTTGAAGGAGAGATAATGACCCCAAGACCCACCATCAATTGGTCCTGGAGTGGCAACTAGCACCAAGGGTATAAATTCACACACTAAAAGGAAGGCATTGCACACTTTTATTCTTTTAATAGGATCGAGAGATAAGATAGTAAATCCCACAACACCATAACAGAATGTAGAAGTAAGGCATGAAGTAAACCATTCCCATATGCATGTTCAAAATTAAAAGATACAAGCCACAAAACTCCAAAGGTAAGGTTCCAAGAAAAGAAAGAGGCAAAAACAGTAACTGCCCAACGGCCAAGCTAGTATGGTCCCACATGATCCCCGATGTCCTCCTGGAATCCGGAAAACAGTTTTATATATGTATGGTGAGTATAAAAATATATCCAGTAGGGAATCCAAAGACACTCGTGCACAAGTGGGGAGGCATACAAATGCCCGGTGAGAAGGGAGATAACCAAACACATAGGAAGGAAACTAACCACCCAAGCCTCACCAAGGCACACTCCCCAATCAACGCAAGTCAAGTAAGGTATAGTAACATCACATCGATATTTGGGAACCCCACGCCACTTTCCCACTGGTTATTGAAGACATCCTACGCATATATCCAATCCAGCCATTCTTACTGCAGTCCCACTGCCACACCCAGTCCGCACACACCTTGGCCATATCCTCACCGCAGTCCCTCTGCCAAACCGCGCCCATAGACACCTTGGCCACAACCTCACCACAGTCCCACTACCAAACCCTGCCCGCAGACACCTGGGCCACAACCACCATGCGTAACCACACCTGAATGCACCTGGGTCAGAACAACTACTGCCACGCCCGAATACACCAGGGACTCATCCCAAAGACACTTGGAAAACAACCTTACCGCAAACACCTTGGACAACCACCACAACTACCCTTCCCGAATATTCTTGGGCTAATAGTGGACTTCAGTCCATCACAGACTGCCCAATGAGACTTGGGCTATTCGGGATGGGGAGAAGAAAAGGAACTAATAACCAGCCACTCGTAACTGTGTTGGAAAAAACACCATCCCCCGTGAAATGGGGGTGTTGGGCAATAAGTTCTCAACATGGGTGGGGCATGAATAAGAAACAAAAGAACTAAAATTATATATATAGGTAACAAGCACTCAACCCAACCTATGTCTCCACACCAAACCAATGCACGAACAGTCTAGTCAATTCTCATAGAAAGCATACCAGTCACAACTGATTCACAACTCATTCCCAGAATCAATTTCACAATTAACCCATTCTTATTTTCATGTGCAATTGATCCCGTTTATGTAAATTCTGCACTACTGGGCAACTAACAAGCACAAGCACAAGCCAAGGGGAGAAATTTATAGCCAACATCAACTTAAACATTCACACCCGGTTCTCTTGTAAAGTCACAAAAACAAATTGAGATCCATACATGTATAAGAACCAAAGAAGGCATCAAGACACATCCCCCACATCCCCATAACTATGGATAAAAACGTTTCACAATAGTAGATGATTCCACCCCAATTCGTGATATACACAAAGTAACCACAACCCCAGATTCACAACCAGCAACCATGCCACATTAGAGAATCCCATCCTCACCCACATCACCCCAGCAATCTGAGCCCCTATCCAACAAAACCATAAGGTCACCCGTATTCTGCCCATATATGAAAACAACCAAACCACTAATACCAACACAAACCAAGCCCAAGCAGGTATTTTCAGATTTAAAAGATTTAACACACCCCATGGTTTCAAATCCACTGTGCTTTAACTTTGGTTAATCCAAAAAAGGGTTGATCCTGGTGCTTTCAATTTATTTAACAAAATATACGTAATTAACCAATTTCCTTCACAACACGTGGTTGAAAACCAAAATACAATCCATTTAAACATCAAAGGTTGTAAGAGTTCATTAGTTCCTAGAGAAAGACCACCAATGTACATGATTTTCATTAGGCGTTAGCCCGCACAATTCAGAAATCATTAATCATGAAAGAGGAGAAAACATATCAGCATCATCGATCACACCCCCTTCATTCTTTACAATCTATTTGTTATATTCAATAATGTTTTCTTCATCCATTCATACAAAATTAGTAGCGTGCCCACCCCACATGATTCACAAAAAGTAAAGACGAATGTAAAATACCTAATTTGTTGATCAAATATCGATGCTCAACTCCATGTCAGGAACAGGGGATGCACGACCTATAGGGGAGGAAATCTGTGGACTCCAAGATGGACAGAAGGTTCCAGCAGAGGCACACCGCAAAACCTAGGAAGGGGGAAAACTTATAGGTGCTCCAAGGAGAAGGGGAGGAGTCATCCAAAAGGAAGAAGAGAATAAGAACTTCCTCAACGATATATAGATAAAATCCCGTTGTTACGGGATATGGGAATTTTGAACGCGTTGAAAGTCGGATTGTGCTTTCACCACGTGGTTTGGCAGTTACGCACGATGGTATTAAGTTGTTATTTAATATCCCCCATTGGGGATATTTCTTGGGATTTTTGGTATTAATTATGGTCTTTTAAAATGGTAAATGAATTAATTTACGTCAAAATATACGTTGTGGGAGCGAAAATGTCGGGACTGGAAAAGAACAAGGACACGGTTCCATCTTCACGGTGTCACTCTCACGGTGTCACCCTCACGGTGCCAGCACCACTGTGCCTCTATTTTGGTGGAGCATCATTTTTGTCAATGTAATGGGCTAGGGGGGCCTGGGCCAATACATTAGATATGTCTCAAACTATTCTCTCCCTTGATAATCAAAACAAACTAGAATAGAAGAGAGGGTACGAACAACCACCTCGAAAGATACCTCTCAGGAGTGAACCCCATCGTTATCTAGAAACACCTCCTTCTCAAGAACCAAGCAATATACAAGGGTCAAACTGCCCAGTCATATGGGTTGGGGAGTCCCTTCCCCTATGTCAATATATTATCCGCATTGGGTGGCACTGACTCGCCCACATGGTTTTAATCGCATGAAACATAATACGTCTTAATTAGGGATGGGTCCTAACCTCACCATAGCCAGGTATTTTCACACACATTCAGAGAATAAGGAAAACAAAAAATTCCATAGTCAACAAGGTGAAGCGTTCCATCACAAACAAGTATAAACAGAACAACACAAAACTCAAAACAACTCTGGGTACTGGGCACAAATCTGTGCTTCTCGTTCCTAGGTACTCTCCTCAAGCCCACCATGCTTCCACAACACGCGAAGCAAGGGAATGGTTCACCCACGAAGCACCTTATCTTCACGATCCTCAATCCTTACTGGTCTTTCCACAAAGGTAACATCGTCCTCGATATCTAGATTTACCCAATCAAGGACGTGTAAATCGTCGTGTAGGTACCGACAGAGCTGGGACACATGGAAAACATCATGTATCCTCAGTAGAGGCATTGGTAGCGCTAGATAATAAGCCACTTCACCGACCCACCGCAAAACTTCGATGGGTCTGTTGAACCTGGGAGAAAGCTTATTCCCCCTGCCAAACCTCTATTGTCCATGCCTAGGGGAGACCTTCAAGAATACATGGTAACCAACCTCAAACTCCATGGGCCTCCTCCTACTATCAGAACACAACTTATGTCGGTCCTGGGCCACCTTCATCCTTTCCCGTATAAGATGAACCTTCTATGTCGTTCTCTGCACCACCTAAGGTCCAAGAATGCTAGTTTCCCCAACCTCAGTCCTGCACACCGGTGAGCGACACGAACTTCCGTATAGGGATTCAAATGGTTCCATGCCAATGGTTGAGTGATAGCTATTATTATAGGCAAACTCTACCCAAGTAAAGTGTCACGCCCATGATCCCCCTGAGTCGATAACACCTACCCACAGCATATCCTCCAAGGTCTGGATGGTGCACTCTGTCTGTCCATCTGTCTGGGGATGGAAAGCAGTGCTAAGACATAGATGGGTGCCAAAATCTTGCTAAAATCCCCTCCGGACTCGTGAGGTAAACCGCACATCCCTATCTGAGACTATGGATCTTGTGACTAAATGAAACTGCACCACCTCATCCATGTACCTTCATGCTAAGGCATCCACTGCACCCAACTCCTTGATCGCTAGAAAGTGAGCCAACTTCATCAACTGGTCCACCACTACCCAGATAGTGTCGGAACATCCTTGATCCTTCGGTAGTCTCATGACGAAGTCCATCGAGATGTTATCCCACTTCTACATGGGAAGATCCAGATGTTGTAACAAACCGCCTAGAACACGGTGTTCAAACTTCACCTGCTAACATACCAAGCATTTGGCCACGAAATCTGCCATCGCCCACTTCACCCCAGGCCACCAAAACTAACCTCTCAAGCCCTGGTACATTTTGGAATCTTCGGGGTTCACTGCTAGGGGTGAGTTGTGGAACTCAATAAGAAAACTCTCACGCATAACCTCTGGAACAAACATATTTCCTAGGAAAAGAACCCTACTCTGACCATCCTCTCTCCAACCATCCGGAGCATCCCCTTGGTTAACCTGGTCACGCATCACCTCACATTCCGAGTCTCCACATTGGGACTCCTCTACCTGCCGAAACAAAAACTATTTCACTATCATCTGATATAGGCATCCTCTACCACCTTCCATCCTTGCATCTAGGTGTAGGGAAGCCAAATCCTCCATTGCCTTCCAAGAATATGCAAACTCCTGGACTACATCCTTCCACGACTTCATGCACAAAGAATTAGCCACCACATTCCCCATTCCCGAGGTGTAGGAAATCTCGAAGTCGTAGTCTGGAAGGAATTACATCCACCTTTACTTTTTTAAGTTCATGTCCCGCTGGGAGAAGACATACATCAAGCTCTTGTGGTCGGTGGAGACCACGAAGCGCTCCCCGACGAGGTAGTGCCACAACAGCTTTAGTGAAAATAAGACCGCCACAAGCTCTAGATCATGGGTGGCATAGTTACTCTCCTGGTGACGCAACTTCCTAGGCCCATAGGAGATCACCCCTTTCCGCTGTATCAACAAACATATGAGGCCTTGCCCCAAAGCATCACAGAACACCTCATATGCTTCCCCTTCTTCAGGAAACCTCATCATTGGGGCACTAACCAACTTATCCATCAGATCGCTGAAGGCTGCCTCACACTGCATGTTCCACATAAAAGCCTGGTCCTTCTTGGTCAAGGCTGTCAAAGTTACTGCAACTCAGGAGAAGTTGGGCACAAACCTCCTGTAGTAACCTGCCAGCCTGAGGAAACTACAAACCTCTGCCACGTTCTTGGGTGCTACCCAAGAAACAACCGCCTCGATCATCGATGCTTCCACTGATATCCCCTGATCAGACACCACGTGCCCAAGGAATTGAATTTCTCACGTCCAGAACTTTCACATGGAATGTTTCCCAAAAAGATGGTGTCTTCGGAGGACCTCTAAAACCATCCTAAAGTACTCAGCATGTTCCTCTGCTGATCATGAGTTGATTAGAATGTCATCAATGAACACGACTTTGAACCGATCCAAATACACCCGAAAGACAGAGTTTATAAGCCCCATGAACACAGCCGGAGCGTTCGGAATGCCGAAAGGCATGACTACAAACTCGAAGTGCCCATATCTGCACCTGAAGGAAGTCTTCGAGATGTCACCCTCCTTCACCCTCACTTGGTGATACCCAGACTGTAGATCGATCTTTGAGGGTAGCGATTCTTGATTTTCACCTGATTCAGTCTCCTGTAGTCTATGCATAGTCTTAGACCACCATCCTCTTTATTCGCAAACAACAGAGGAGCACCCCATGGTGACACACTTGGCCTAACAAAACCCTTCTTCATCCGATTGTCAATCTGTATCCGTAACTCCTGCAGCTCAGAAGGTGTCATCCAATAGGGAGCCATCGAAATCGGACGGGCACCAAGTTGCAAGTCTATCCCGAACTCATCATCACGTCGAGGGGGTAGAGTGACCACCTCCTCAGGAAAGACATCCACAAACTCACTGACAAATCATGGGACCTCCACCATTCAGGCATCTACTGATTCCACTAATAGTTCTGCCAACAAGGAAAAGAGGGGATCCTCTCGCCCACTTTTTCTCTGACAACCCCGCTCACCGATGAATGTTACACGTTGACCACCCAAGTCTGAAAACAGAACCCTTACTTGGAATAAGTCAATGAAGGCACACACAGAGAACAAATAGTCAATGCCTAGGATGACATCATATGGATGTATCTGCAATAATAACAGATCCCTAATAGACTAATGCAACCCTATCATCAGTCTACACCATTGGAAAACATAAGATAAGTTGGTCTGACCTCCGACTAGTGTGCTCAGCACCAAAGGTGCTGACATTATCATGACTTCTAAACCCAAGGCACAGGACAGACCGGGTGTGACAAAGGAGTGAGATGTTCCGGTATAGAATAAGGAATATGAAAGAGTACTAAAAAAGCTAATCATCCCTCGAACGACCTCTGGCCCTACTGGAACATCTTCCTTCGCAGTGTGCAACTGCCCACGCCCAGCTCCTCTGGCTCTCTGCTATAGGCCGCCTCCATGACCATGCCCTGGTCGAGGTCCCTGAGGAGCACCCTGAGGTTGGCCTCATCCTGTAACGTCTGCCCTAGGAGGGGTGAAAGCCTGCTGCCCCTGCTACTGCTGAAAGGGCCTAGCTGGAAACTACTGTGGCTGAAGTGGGCGTTGAACCTACCCACCCCCGCCGTACTACACTCTCTCCGAACACTAATTCTGAATATGTCCATGGCTCCCACAGACAAAGCACCACGGTCTTGGGCCTGAAAGAAATGGGCTAGGACCGGGGGATCAGAAATGGAACTGCTGAGCCCTTCTTCCTACCGGTCGAAACATAGAGGGTCCTGATGCCGGAGGCCTGCTGTTGGATGCCTTCCCCTTCGACAATCCCAACTAGATCCCCTCTCGTGACACACGTCCTAGAGTGTACATCCTCTCCACTACATCATCCTTCTTCTGCACCTCTAGTATATAGGTAAGGAAATGGGAACAACATCATACTGAAGATATGGTCAGAGTGCCACCTCTAGAAATCTCACCCGGGACTCTACATCTGGAAAGAGGGACGTAGCAAAGCGAAGAAGATATTTGAACTTGACCACCAACTCTCTTACTGACATACTCCCCTGCTGGAGGGAGAGTAGCTCCTGTCTCTTCTCATCCATCATCGTGGAAGAGAGGAATTCCTTCCAGAACACCTTCTCGAAGTTGGTCCACACAATCTAAGTCTCCCTCCTCTCTCCAAGATAAAGTGTCCACCACTGATGCGCTGCTCCCCGCATCTGGCCGATGGCCAGAGGAATCCAATACTCTATTAGAGCCCGAATCAAGCCGAAATATATCACTAGCTCCTCGATCCAGCTCTCCGTCTCCACCTCTGAGATGCTGCCCTCGTACTTCCCTAGGGTCTGTCGCTGAAAAGCTCGAAGCGTCTTCTGCCACTGGTCATTCTCCTCATCTCGGTCTATCCTATGTCTATCGGCCATGTCAACCTCCAGGGCCTCGATCGTCCGTACTACTCGTGGTCGCCTCCCAGGTGCCGTAGCTGTAGGGTAAACAAGGAATGACTAAGCCCGGGTAGTGTAGAATATTGTTCTTAAATTTTCTTATACATCTTCATTTATTTTGAATCCCAAAGACTCCCATGAAACGTGATACAAAAGTCATTATGATGCATGTACCATTACTAGGGTATCTACCCAGCAATCAGTGTGGCCTCACTTGGTCGTTCGGTAGGTCCATATTCCTTGCATCGGATTACAGGGTGTCCTAAAATCCCATGTCCTGGCTGGTCTTCCCTGACCTAATTCATGCACCAAGGTCACCCAACACTGTTTCCCAACCATCTCATGAAATCCTCACTGTGCCTAACTAGAAAATCCATCCTATATCCCAAACCTCTTCTTCTGATTCCATTCTATCACGACCTGCCTTCACCAAGATGAGGGAAGGGACAACATATTTCCAGACCCTTCCTTCTTCAAGTTGAATGAGAGATAATGACCCCTGATACCCACCTTCAATAGGTCCCAGAGTGGCGACTAGCACAAAGGGTATAAATTCACTCACTAAATGGAAGGCATTACCCACTTTTATTCTTTTAATACGATCGTGAGATAATATAGTAAATCCCATAACACCAAAATGGAAAGTACAAGTATGGCTGGAAGTAAACCATTCCCATATGCATGTTAAAAAGTAAATGATACTAGCCACAAAACTAAAAAGGTAAGGTACGAATAAAATAAAGAGGCAACAACAGAAACTGCCCAACGTACAAGCTAGTATTATCCCGCACGATCCCTGAAGTCATCTAGGAAACCTGAAAACAGTTTTATATATGTAGGGTGAGTATACAAATATACACAGTAGGGAAACCAAAGAATCTCATGCACAAGTGGGGAGGCATACTAATTCCCTATGAGAAGGGAGATAACCAAACACCTATCAAGTAAACTAACCCCCCAAGCCTCACTAAAGAACACTCCCCAAACAACACAATTCAAGTAAGGTATAGTAATAACACATCGATATTTGGGTACCCCGCGCCACTTTCCCATTGGTTATTGAAGACATCCTATGCATCGAACCAAACCCGCCATTCATACCGCAGTCCCACTTCCACACCCCGCCCGCACACACCTGGGCCATATCCTCACAGTAGTCCCACTGCCAAAAAGCCACCCACAGACACCTGGGCCACAACCACCATGTGTAACCACACCCGCAAAACTTGGTTCAGAACAACTACTACCACGCCCGAAGACACATGGGCCTCATCCCGAAGACACTTGGGAAACAACCTACCCACAAACACCTGGTCCAACCACCAGAACTACCCTGCCCGATGATTCATGGGCCTATAATGGGCTTCAGGCCATCACATCCTGCCTGAAGAGTCTAGGGCTATTCAGGAAAGGGAGCATAAAAGGAGCTAATAACCAGCCACTCGTAAGATTGTTCGGAAAAGAACCCACCCCATGAAATGGGAGTGTTCATCACTAAGTACTCATCCTGGATGGGGCGCAAATAAGAAACACAAGAACTATAATTATATATATAGGTAACAAGCACTCAACCCAACCTAGGGATCCACACCTAACCCAAGCACGAACAGTCTAGTCACTACTCATAGAAATCATACTACTCACAACCCAGTCCCAACTCATTCCCAGAATCAATTTCCCAATTAACCCATTATTATTTTCATGTGAAAGTGAGCCTGTTTAAGTAAATTTCTGCACGACTGGGCAACTAACAGGCACAAGCACTAGCCTAGGGGAAAATGTTACAGCCAACAACTACTTAAACATTCACACCCGGTTCTATTGTAAAGTAACAACAACAAAGTGATATCCCTCCATGTATTGGATCCAATGAAGGCTTCAAGATACAGCCCCCACATCCCCAAGAACTATGGATTAAATGGTTTCAAAACAGAAGAGGATTCCACCCCAATTCGTGATATAAGAAAAGTAACCACAACCCTATATTCACAACCAGCAACCGTGCCACATCAGAGGATCCCATTCTCACCCACATCACCCCAGCATTCTAATCCCCAATCCAAGAAAACCATAAAGTCACCCATATTCAGCTCGTGGAAGATAACAACCAAACCACTACTACCAACACAAAGTAGGCCCAAGCATGAATTTTCAGATTTAAAAGATTTAACACACCCCATGGTTTTAATTCCACTGTGCTTTAACATGGGTTATCATAGAATAGGGTTGATCCTGGTGCTTTCAATTTATTCAGCCAAATATACATAATTAACCAATTTCCTTCACAACACAAGGTCGATAACCAAACTACAAGCCATTTATACATCATAGGTTGTGGGAGTTCATTAGTGCACCGAGAAATACCACCAACGACAATGATTTTCTGTAGGCGTAATCCAACACAATTCAGAAATCATTAATCATGAAAGAGGAGAAAACATAGAAGCATCATCGATCACACCCCTCCCCTTCATTCTTTAGAATACATT
Organism: Viscum album; assembly: GCA_963277665.1. Classification (NCBI taxonomy): domain Eukaryota; kingdom Viridiplantae; phylum Streptophyta; class Magnoliopsida; order Santalales; family Viscaceae; genus Viscum; species Viscum album. Next base: position 1,770,596,694 of record OY728120.1, read on the forward strand.
TGTTATCTTCATTAATGTTTGGTTCATCCATTCCTAGAAAAGAAGTCACGTACCCACCCCGCATGATACATAAAAAGGAGAGAAGAATGTAAAATCCCTACATTTTGGATCAAAGATCGAAGCTCCAACTCCGCTTCAAGTACATCGGATGCACGACCTGTAGGGGAGGAAATATGTGGACACCATGATGGGCAGAAGGCTCCAGCAGAGGAACACCACAAAACCCAGGAAGGGGGAAAACTTCCATGTGCACTAGGGAGAAGGAGTGGAGTCTGCCAAAAGGAAGAAGATAAGATGACCTTCCTCGGAGATATATAGATAAAATCCTGTTGTTAGGGGATATGGGAATTTTGAACCCCTTGAAAGTCGGATCGTGGTTTCCCCACGCGGTTTGGAAGTTACGCAAGATGCTATTAAGTTTTTATTTATTATCCCCCATCGTGGATATTTCCTTGGACTTTTAGGTATTAATTATGTGAATTAAAAATGGAAAAAGAATTAATTGAAATCAAAAGATACGTTGTAGGAGAGAAAAAGTTGGGACTGGAAAAGAACGAGGACACAGTGCCACCATCCTGGTGTCACCCTCACGGTGCCACTTTCCTGGTGCCATCGTGACTGGGGCCATCACCATGGTGCCACCGTCACAGTGCCACCGTCACGGTGCCACCGTGACCGGTGCCACTGTTTTGGTGGAGCCTCATTTTTTTGCAAATTAATGGGCCAGGGAGATCGGGGTCATTTCCCCAACTCACTGTTAATCGAGAATAGAATTTGACGTACCTTTTGAAATCAAGTGGTGGAATTGTCTTTGTATACTCATAATCAAGAATTGATCAATATTATATTAGAAAAAATGACATATGAATAGTGGAATAGAAAGGAACCCCCACCAAAGTGTCTCAAAGTATTCAAAAGAAAATGTTTAATTTCGAATAAATAATGAAATAGGGAAAAATATGGTGATATTGTATATGATGGAATATTATTAGGATATTAATTAAAGAATAAATAATATAAATATTTCAATAAATATATTAATAAAATATTAAAAATTAGTGAAATTTTTTTATTAACATGAATAAAAAGATAATTTGGAAAATATTATGATTGAAGAAAAAAATGAAGAAAAATAACGGATAATTTTCTAATTTAGTGAATATCAAAATCCTCTAATTGAGGATTATTTTGAAGTTGAATTAGAGTATAAAATTTTAGATTAATTTATCCATATTATGACTCAAATAATTATAAATAGAGTTACGGTTGATATGAGAAACATTTCTGATGTCAAATATGTTCCAACATATACTAAAAGGGTGAGAAAAATAGAGTTAACCACTCAATTACTAGAGGTAAATCTTGATTCATTAAAAGAAGCAGAAAATGAGAAATAATAGGTGAAATAAACGAATATATATTAATAAAAAGTAAATAAAAACCCAAATTTCAAATTTTGTGGAGAGATGTAGAAATAAAAATAAGATTGGTAACGAAATGGGTCTTCAAAAAGAAGCTTGATGGACATAGAATAGTTGTACAATGTAAAGTGATACTACTGTGAAAATGATATATACATGATTATAAAAAATTTTCATTAGTGGAAATAATGGAACCGGGAACTGTCTTTCTCGACGTGGCATTTCAATTGAATTTTAGGTTTTATCAAAGAAATATGATGAGAATATTTTTCATAGAGTCTTGAATGTGGAATTATATATTGATCAATTGGCATGTTTATTTTGGAAATAATTATTCAAAGTTGATTTGATTGAAAAAGAACTATTTGGCCTAAAATAATAACTTAATTATGGTTATTCATGACTAGACTCTTATATGTGAATTATGGATTCCAAGAGAGGATGGGTTGATCAAAATATTTGTGGAATAAGACTTATTTTTTTGGAGGTGTTCATGACGATGGTTTATATGGATGATATCATATATTTTTTTGAAATATGTAAATTTTTATTAGATGGTTTGAAAATATTATGTGATCAAGATTTTATGTGTCTATGATTTTAAATCTGACCCATTTCATTGTATTACATGATCATCAAGGAAAATAAAACATATTAATCTAAGAGGTGGAATATTAAAAATAAGATTCAATGATATTTAGGTTAGATAAATGAAAACTAGTTTTAACTCAAATTGAAAATGGAATGAAACATTGGAAGCATTCATACCTTGAGGGAGTATACTTGAAATTATATAAATGAATTATTAGATGCATACAATGTTTTATATTGATCATGAATGATATCTTCAATGATATTTTCTTTAGAATATGACTTCAATGTATTCTATGGAAATAAAATCTCATTGAATTGATGATTAAAATGAGGTATATTCATAGAACACTAAATTATGGTTTAGTTTTTAAATTCAGATAAGCATAAAAATTTGTGGATTAGTTAGATGTAGAATGGGTTATAGATATGTTGGATAAAAAAAGTGATATTTGTTTCTTGATTTCACATGATTAGGTTAGTTAGTTAATTAATAGAAAAATATTATGTACCATTGAGTACAATAGAGGAATAATATATTTTAATTACCCGGGAATGCACATTATTGATATGAATAAAATAAAAATTAGATGATCTTGTACATGTGGTGTGAAAAATGATGTTAATTATGTGGGAAAACACATAAACTATTTTTTCAAATAAGAATTTGTTTCAACACTCTTACAAAAAGAATTTTTAGATCTGATATCACCTAATATAGAAGATGGAAGAACATGTAATGTTTTATATTTTTTTCAAGTAAATAATATCAAATAGTTGATATCATTTCAAAACGATTATCTATAAAGTATTCAAGAATAATCAGCCTAACCTTGGAGATCAACCAATTTTCTTAGATTGATGAGGTTTAAATAAATATCCTTCCCATTGTACCCAATGATTCATTTATATATTTTAATTATTATTATAATAATTATATCTTTATTGGTGTAAGAAGTTTGCAGGACATAAAATCTATTGGTTAATATAATACTATATGATATTATTTCAAAAATATGAACAAAATTTTATAAATTAACACATTATCTTGATTCTTTTAAATAAAATTGACTCACATAGGATAGTTGAAATTTTAAATAGCTCATTGATTAGTGTCTAGAATAATGGTAGTTTTTTAATGCTTGGAAGTGATCAAATATGGAAAATAATAACCTTTTGAATTTTATTGTCAAATGGGTTGAATTATTATAGGGGTATAACAAACTACAATTGGAAAATTGAAGATATAATGTGTAGTATTGATGGATTGACATAGATTAACCGTGGATGGATTGGAAAAAATAAATGGGAGAGGATGATGTAACCAGGGATACAAATATTGGATATTTTATCAACAAAAATTCAATTGGATGTTTCCTTAGTGTGTTTTATATGTGATAAGATGTTTGGAGTTGATTTTAAGTGTTTAGAGAACTAAACCTAGAGTTGTATAGAAATTATAAGAATAGATCATGACATGAGAGATAATATCATGCTTTGATGATAGTTTCTCACATCATGAGTAACAAAATCACACTATGAAATAGTGTTATATATAGGCCACCTAGATCATACAAAAGTGTACCATAAAGTTTTTTACATTTTTAATTTTGAATAACTCTATTAGGTATTTTGTTCGAATGAATTTCAACCATAAATAATACTTCTATATTTTTGATCATGATTTAGTACCAAGATCATACAATGATAATAGTTACCCCATCACACTATATATGTCCTGAAAGGAATAATAGTGTATGTGAAGGTTAATATTCAGTTTTTCTAATGTTAAAATCCATAAAATTCCATGAATATATTTGTTATTACCTGATTAAAGAATACATTTCATGATATAGAGATTATTAAGGAAGATACATGGCCATGAATGTTAATTTTTATGCTAATTCCCTACAAAAAATTTAAGTTACACATTGAATATATGGGTCACTCTAAGATGCTTGTTGCATTTTAATGATAATTTTGTTTTTATTTATTATAGAGGATGATAGATGTTAATTTGTGTTTGAATTTGAATTTAAATTGGAACCTACTATTGATTACAATAATATCACAAATAAAATAAATAGAGAAGAAAATATTTTTAGATGAAGAGTGTATCAGTAGTGAAATTAATTGAATATCTTGAATTGGGAGTGAAATGATATTAGATGTAATTTTATTGAGAACTAGTATTTGAGATAATGTGTCGCTATGAATTTCATTGAAGATATATTTGTAAACAAAAAATCATCATGGAGAACACCCATTGATATTTTGTATTATTCATTTGATTTATATCTTTTTCAATTAGAACTATGTGTTGCTGTTATATTTTTTAACCCTCATGGAAAGAATGGATTGGAAGAGATAAAGTGGACATGGATTTTTGATAAGCAGAGAGAATGTCTTAAATATTTCAATCACAATCCGATGGAGTTGTTATTTTTTAGAATTTTAAGACAATATTTATATGTTCTCCTTGGATGCATTCTGGTGTGTCTGAAAAAAGTAAAATCATTTTGACTTTGAAATTTTCTTTATTATGCATGATAATTACCAAATAATCCACGGTTTCATTGATATCATTTGGATAAGATATAGTTAATATCAATAAAATAATAAATTTAGCTACATCTTAATTCACCCCTCTTATGGTGTATAATAAAACCTCTAATTACAACACTTATTTATTATAATATTTCCCATGGTATTGGTTGATATGGCCATATAATTTGATATTACCTATGAAATGGATTGATATGCCCATTTACATGATATTTCCTATGACACATGATGATATTATCATTTTTAGGATATTCCATATGTTATGGTACAATATGAAAAATTAATTATTTTTTATGTGATTAGGGATGGTATGCCCATTTACTTGGTGTAGTTAAATTACAGGAATCTTCTCCAATTTATATTAAAAATTTTACTGAACAAGATAATATTACTAACTTATATAAGATATTACAAATCAGATTGAAATTATACTAACAAAGAATATATGACCCCATAGTTATGTGAAGCTGGAGGAAATGCCAACTAGTAATTTTAATTGTCAGTATTGTAATGGGTGATGGTTATAAAAAAATGATTTTTTTATCATCGATTATGCATATGGATGTATGTTATGTCAGTCCTTTTATATCAAATATTTGATTTTCCATATTGAAATCTTATTTTTTACCAATAAGGATGATTTCTTTAATGACAAGGTTTCAATTTGTATTGTCTATGGTGAAGAAGATGTTGAAGATAACTCCAAAATAATGGAAAAGTTATTTAAGGAGTCACTAAAATTATATATTGAAAATATTTATGAAGGAATTCGATGTTTTTTCTTAAATATATTGGTAAAATATATTCCTAAAACCTTAATATGTGATTATTTTGTGTTCTGATAACAATGGAGATATTAAATGTGATAATAGAACTAAATTATTTATGTATCCATCCATTGAATACATAACATTTTGGGTTATAAAAATAGTGTGAAAATATCCTTGGATGATGGATGAAGTATGATTGAAATTTTTTTTGTGGTGAAGATTTTTTGGAACACTATAATTGTATTATATATTATATAATATCATTTTAAATTGAGATTAATAACTTTGAAATACTTCTAAGGATTTCAATAGTGTATTGATGTATTTTGAGAAGGTGTGAGGTAAATTAAAGATGGTTTGAAGCTATTAGATACAGAAAGAGTTGACCTGAATATGTTTAATTTGTTTTTCATAAGTAACTCTATAATTCTATAGGATATATAAGGGAGTAACATCCCATGTTTTAAGAAAGAAGCACTGTTTTCAATATCATTCATGATATGTTAAATCATGCTTAAAAGAGAAACTAAATATTATTATTTAATTTTTACCATTATAACCTTGACATTGGAATAAAAGGAATGAATAATATCAATTGAATTATGAAAATATGGTTTACCCATGTTTAAATAATGATTCGTTGTTTACCAAATTTATTTAAAATGTAAATAAGAACCAATGGAATATAAAGGATGTGTTTTTATTAAAACCTATTTTGAGGAGAATAAATATGTTTAGAAAATCATATAACGGTATATGGGTATTTATTTAATTAAATATTATTGTTATATATTAAATGTACCTTTTTAAATTCTTCTTATATGATTTAAAGAAATGATATGGGAACACATTTAATTTTTTAGATAAAAGAAATATGCTTTAAAAAGTATTGTTTTACCGCCTTTTGATGGGGAACCCTTTTTAAATCTAGTTTTTTATAATTTTATAAGGTTTATTTGTTATAATAAAAATATTATTTTGTAAGTGGTACATAAAAAATTACCTAGGTTGATATATTGATAATTTTCTAATGAAAGTCACATTTTAATGAATAGAGAAAAATAATGCATTTAAATTCAAAACTGCCTTTTTGTCTATATTATTTATATAGTTAGTTTATATTTTTTTAATTAGTTTTATTATCTAAATCGATTATTTATTTATAATTTAATACAATTTTTTTTACATTTTTTGTAATTTCACATTTAAATTGTAGATAAACACATGTCAATCTTTTAATAGTTTTTAATTCTTAGAAACCGACATTCTGGTTATGACAATTGGAATTAATTTTAAATTAATTATTGAAACTTATTTGTTTTGAATTTGAAAAATGTATTCCATATTTTTAATTATAATGTTTATATAATATAAATAGTAACCTCCCATTTTTGTACATTATGAATAGTAACTTTAGTAATTAGGATTATTTACCATGGTTAAAGGGTAATTTTGGTAAATAAGGGTAAAATTATTATTATTATAATATAAAACTACCCAAAAATTTGTAATAATATTAATTTATGAGTCATGGGAGACAAAAAAAATCCATAGGCCGAATGTTTGGCATTTTGGAGCCACTTGGGTGTGAAAATGACATGTTATTATAAATGATTTAATGTAAAGGGAAATAATATAAAAACAAGTACCTTTTTACTAAATCAATTATCTAGTGTGGTTATATAATTATTATATTTTAATTTAAATATTATTTATAAATATTAATAGAATTAAAAAATCATTTTATTTTTTTATAATATTTAGAAATTAAATAAATAAAGTAATTTATGAAACTATGACGATGTAGTGAATACTTTTTTTCTGAAAGATTCTAAAAAATGATATTATAAATATTCAAATAATCGTAATTTAAAAATTTTGATGCCACCAAAGAACTTTATAGTTGACAATTACATTTTATATTTGACTTAATGTAGTTTTTTCAAATAAATAAAGTTGTTATAGCTTTAACAAAAATCAATTACTAAATAGTGTCAAAAAATGACAAAAATGAGTTTTTAAAACAAATAATATTTTATTAAATGATATAATAATAATAAAAATATATTATTCATCCAACTAACTTAAAAAATATTAATAATTCAATTAATGATTCACTATATGTTCTCATGGAATTTTCTTGTAACTATATTTACCATAAAGTGTAAAAATACAAGAAGATATGGTAAGAGTTAATTAATTTATCTAAGGGTTAAGGCGAAAAGATATGGTGGAATTTGTGACCTAAACATGTCTAAACCCAATAGTTGGGAGTATTTAGACCCATATTCATATTAACATCTATATATATCACTTTGGAGCTATTATAATTTTAAAAATAATTTATAATAAAATAACTTTTTAAAACTTTCCTAAAGTGCCACTCCTCCCAATTCTATAAGGCCACCACCACTACCCACATACTCACACCTCCAAGCCCCTTTAATTATCCAAATAATTATCCCATAAGCTCCAAAAATCCCTCCATTCCTCCCAGAAACCCTACGTTGGGAATAAGGCAATTCAAAAAATCCTTTCAGCTCAAATCAAACAGAGTTTCTTGATTTATAGGTAACATATTCTCTATAGCTCCGTTCAATTATTTTCCTTCTCCAACACCCCAAATTTTTTTAATCCAATATTTTATAAAAACACCTATATAATAAATATAATATTATGTTTTTATTATTTATTTAGTCCTACACTTACACAGACCTCCATCTATTGTATTTATATCATATTGTTTCCGTGTATGGAGAACTACTGCCTCACGAAATGACGATTTTCCAATTTTCTCCTACCACCTCTCATGGTCAAAATTATTATGGATTCATATTTATATATGATATATATTATATTTATATTTAATCCATTCTTATGTAATTTTTATTTACAACATACCTTTATTCTTTCCATAATGTGTTAATATGATAATTTCATTTGAGGAAGTGAGGACTACTGCCCCCTCAAAGTGATATGACTCATTCATCCCATACATGGGACATATAATGGATGGTGTTAATGAAACTATGTAAAATATGTAACATAGATATTATACATAAATAATAATATACATATGCATAATATAGATTTAATTTCATTAATATGACAAAGAAATAAATGTAGCATAAATGCGTACGTAAGACATACGGTCTCCATGAATGATGCATTTCATTTCTTTTATCCAAATGTTATAGAATATTCTAAATAAATATAATATATATATATATATATGATATCTAAATCTTGTATAATATTCTTGATATGATGTAATTTTGACCACATGGATAACTTCAATCAAAACATGTTCATTTTCAACTAAAGTACAGAATATCGACAAAACAACCAATATGAACATATATAGATATGTAATTTTTATAACATGCTAATAAATGATATAAAAGGTCTAATAAACATGTAATATGTTCTCAGAATGCTGAAATTTTACCTATTTTTATTATTCAGGAACATAACGATTGTACGTGATTAGCCAGACTCATGTTAAGGGAAATCATAACTCAATTTCCACTCATTGAGTGAAATATCCATGTCGTTGTTTTTTTTTACAAAAATACTTGTGAATGACTTGTGATTGTTTTACAATAAATATACACTTATATTGGGTGTATTTTTATATTTCACACTTAATTATATCAACGATTTATCCTTAATCTAAGGGTACAATCATTGAAATGGATTTCATCTCAATTTACATTTTGTTCAGACTTATTTGTTATTATGAACCAATTCTGTTATATAAGGTGTATATACTATCCTTTCACATATTATATCATGAATCGCCATATTATCATGATATTATAAGTTTGGTTTAAGGATATTCATTAATTATTAGTATTTAAGTATTTTCTCAAGTTGTAAGGTTCTCTTTAACTAAAACATCATTTTAAATGTTTTAAAGAGTTATTTTTTTAATTATTACTGATTTATTTCCACGTTCTCAAAATGGTTTTAATGATTTATTTATATGGAAATTAATGTTTTAAAATGTAAATCCTTTTAAAAGTTTCCATGTGGCTTCGAAAACATTGATTCAAAAGTCTTCTTTTTTAAATGTTTTAAATGTGTTTTTTAAAATTTAATTGATTGTGTCGATATATTGAAATGTATATTGTGAATGAAAATATGGAAAGGTTATTTTTCCTATAAGATGTTTTTATATTTTATGATTATGTTATGGTTCATGGGAATTGTTTATGTATATGGGTGTTTCTATGATAATATGAGGGTGAGTGAGCCCATAATATCTCTTCAATGCATTGGGTTACATAATGGAGGTAAACCATAAGGTTTTTCTTAATAGATTTCGGGAATACACGGTGATTGGTATTCCAAACATAACCATGAAGGTTACTCCTTATGTAGATATGAAAGCTACACTGTTAGTATGATATAGATGTCATAAGTTTCCTATATTATTTACTATTTCTATGAAGTTTTGTGAAAATTTTATGATTATAATATGTAATCTAGGTTTTTTATGTTTTATGCTTGAAATTATGATGTTTTGAAAAAAAATTCACGGGTTTTAAATATTTATGGATTAACAGTTTTATTCCTTATTTTATATTCCATACTGTGTTTTTTATGGTCCTTCCACGTTTTTATATGTTTTCCATAGGGTATAAGGATGGGTTAGAGAAAGGAAAATGTTAAGAATATTTTTTATGAAGAAAAATAAATCAGGCGTTTTTTAAAGAGTTTCCTATTGTGGATACAAGTTGATAATAATTGTATCTGTCCACATGTAATGTATGGGTCTATTATCTAATAATTATGGAATAATATTTTACAACTCAAAACCTGAAACGATCTTAAATGTTAATTCATTACATAACTCAAGATTATTCATGGTTTTTTTCTGGGTCTTTATAGTTTGTATCATAAGTTGGTTTAGACAACATTGGAGATTAGGATGTTTTCTTAAGAGATAGGGATTTCATCACGGGTTTATAATTTTAAGGTTGATCATAATTTCAATGTATTATAAACACCTTTTCAGGATTTATGTTCAGTAATATTATGGGGAATAATGGTGTTTTAGGAGACATTAACCTTTGAGGAAATCAATGGATCCGCAGAAACAAAAAAATATATGTTTACCAATACCTGATGGTATTCCAATTAAAGATGAAGAAACTAAAAATAACCTACAAATGGTGTGGATAATTTCTTATCCAATGATTTGACACTATTGAATCTAAGGACATTATAAATTATTTTGTTTTTATGAAAAAAGTATTTAAGTATAAAATGTAAAGCACAGTTAAAGGATCATAAAGAATTTTTTATTTCTAACATGTCTAATTTTTAGGAATTAAATAGTCATTATGGATCTATGGATGATGAAATGTTTAAATATATTAACGGTGGGATTACTTTGGAGGTCTTCTAGAATGTGTAACCCTTAGGTTTTTTATATAGAAAAGTTAATTGAGATATAATTATCTTTTATTTTTTGGATATAAATATAAAGAACCTTTTGGGTTTATTTGATCATTGAATTTTAGGTAATTATGTATTATTTTATTTGGATATGAAAATTGAATTCCATGAGATAAAATTTGAAGTTAAAATATTTTATGGTTTTTTTATTATTTAATCTCATTTTGGGAATGTTATAAGATTCTTATAGTTTTATAAAAATGAAAACATAAAGACCATGTGACAACCCATCGCGTTGAATACTGCTGTATGAATCGAACTGAAAACCAAAGTGCGACTAGGAATTATCACTAACCACTTGCCTATGTGAATTACATAGGTAGTATGACTTATTCATTTTAGATAAATGAGTTTACGGATTAAGAATAAGTTTACTTGGGGAACTTATGTTTTATCAAATGGATATCCTTAGTATATGAAAATTATTTGGTGATTAAGTGATAAATGTTATTTTTGAAGATGTTTGCTATTTTGGGAACACTATATGACTATGGAAAATACAATTCTATGTGATTTAATTTGAGGAGTAATTTCTGAATTTTATTTTGGTAGAATCTATATTTTATTGTAGACATATGTAAATTTTTGTAATTTATGGAAACTATTATCCTATTATGGAGAATATGTTATTAGATTAATTATTTTTAATTATGAGACTTTAAGAGTAGTTGATGTTATTTGGAGATAAATGTTAGGATTTATTGTGGAATTCTATGTGATAAAATCCTTCAGAATTTTGGGCTTCAATATTAGATTGGAATATTTTCAATAATTTTATGAATATTTGTTTGTTGAATGGTCTATGAAGAACATGGGTACTACTATTTAATTTTGGAGATTAAAAATAGTCATTATCTTTATAAAAGAGTATTCTTTAGAGGAGATTATCTGATATTATACTAAACATTTTGGTTTTGGTTAACATCTAATGATACATGAAATATATGGTTTATCTTTTTAGGATTATCTGATTCTCTTGAATTGGATTCTAGTGCTTTATGAAAGACCAACTCATATTAAATACTCTTCGATTTGGTAAAAAGATGAGTTTGGGGTGGAATTAGATTAATGGATGAAACTCTACATTCCATGCATTTATATTCACTAATGTTATCATTCTAAGAAGTAAAATAATTCTTTAACACAATTATGTGTATCTTAAATAAAAAAATTTCATACTTTCATTTTCCAACTACAAAATCAAAGAATATTTAACCCTTCAGAATTTTGTGGTTATCTAGTTGTTAAGTGTCTCTAAATCATGTTTTATATCACATTCCATCATAATTGACACTTAATTTTTAATTTATATCAATTTTTTCCTATAAGGAACCCTAGTATTTGTTATCTCGGGTGACCATTGTACTTCACTTTCAATCTTTTAAAATGAAAGTTTTGTTAACCCTTTTTCTAATGTGGGTATGCAATAAAGGTTTTAGATGTGTCAAACAATAGATACCAACCCCAAATTAAAATTGTGAATTTTCAGTTTAATAAATGGGGGGACTATGTAACATCCCATGTTTTAATAAGGAAACACCTTGTTTAATAGCAGAGATGATATGCAACATCAACCATAATCAAACAAAAAAATATAATTATTTAAATGTTATCGTTATAATCTAGCCATTGGAATAGAGGGAATGAATTGAATCAACTGAATTGTGAAAATATGGATTACACATGTTTAAATAATTATTCATTGGTTACAAAATTTATTATAAATGGAAATAAAAACCAATTGAATATAAATGATGGGGTTTTATGAAAACATACTTAAAAGAGAATAATTGTGTTCATAAAATCATATCACTCATTATGGATTTTAATTTCATGAAAATTATATTTTATATATTCAATTTAATTTTTTAACTTCAGATTATATTTTTTCTAGATATTATATAACAAAAAAATTTAATTTTTAGGATAAAAGAAGTATGTTTAAAAAAATACAGTTTTATAGCCTTTTAATAGAGAACTCTTTTTAAATATAGTTTCAAAAAATTTAATAAGTTCTATTTGATGTAATATAATTCTTATTTTTAACAGTTGAATCAAAACATAGCATGGTTTAAATTTTGGTAATTTTTCTAATGAAATTCACAATTTAATGAATAGTAAAAAATACTGCATTTTAATTCAAAACTGCCTTTTTGTCTAATTTATGTATATATTGAGGATATAAATTTAATTAGTTTTAAAGTTTTATTGGATTGTTTTTTATATTTTAATAAAATGTGGGTAATTTTATTTAATTTTACATTTTAAATGGACATAAACACATGTTAATCTTTTGATAGTTTTTACTTTTTAAAATCCCTCTTTCCGGTTTTGACAACCCAAATTAATTTTAAATTAATTCATGAAACTTATATGTTTTGAATTTGTAAAATGGGTTCCATATTTTTAATCAGAAGGTCCCAATTATGTAAATAGGTACCTTTTATTTTTGTACATTATGAATACTAACTTTAGTAATTACTTTTATTTACCACTGTTAAAGGGTAAATTTATTAAACAAGATTAAAAATAATTTTATAATCCTATAAAAAAACACTAAGATGTGTACTAATCTTTTTGGATGTGTCATGGGATACCAAAAAAATCGTTATGTGGAACGTTTTTCATTTGGGAACCACTTGGGTGTGAAAATGGCAGGTTATAATAATTAATTTAAATTAAAGGAAAATATAACAAAACATGTATCTTTTTAGTAAAAAATTTAATTAGTGGGGTTATGTAATTTTAATCATTGAATATACAAATTAATTAGAAATAAAAAAATATTTCCTAAATCATGGTATTTAATTTATAGTTTTTAGACATAAATAAGTAAATTTATTTATGATACATTGATGATGTTGTGATTATATTATAAATGAATGATTAAAATAAATGATATTGTACATAATAAAGTAAATATAAATTGAAAATATTGATTCCATAAACTAATTTTATTGATTTTTATGACATTTTATATTTGATTTAATTTAGTTTTTTTGTAAATAATCAAGTTTTTATAGTTTAAAAAAAATAATTACTAATAATGTCATAATTGACATAAATGAATTTTTAAAGAACATATTATTTTATTATATGACATAATAGAAATGAATATATAATATTCAGAAAAAAAACTTATAAAATTATAAAAATTCAATTAATTATCCACTATAGGTTCTATAAGAATTTTCTTATAATTATATTTACCATAAAGTGTAAAAATACAAGAAGAAATGGTAACTGTTAATTTATTTAACTAAGGGATAAACCCGAAAGATAAGGTTACATTTGTGACATAAACTTCTCCAAAACCTATTGGTTTAGAGAATTTAGACCTATACTCATCTTATCCTAGAAATATATCACATTTGAGAAATTATAATTCTCAAATAAATTAAAAAAAATAATATTTCAAGACTTTTTTTATAGTGGCAGTCCTCCCTCTTATAAAAGGCCACCACCTCTGCCCACTTACTAACACCTCTCTAGCCCATTTTATCCTCCACGTTATACTCAAATAATAACCCAAAATAACTAACTTCCCAACTATAAACCTTACTTGGGAATAAGGAAATTCGAGAAATCCATTTAGCTCAAATCAAACGGAGTTTCATTATTTAAAGGTAACATCTTCTCCCAAGCTCCTTTAATTTTTTGTCTTCCTCAATAAAACTATCCAATTTTTATTATATTATTTAAAAAAACCAGTATCCTAAATATAATAGTATGTTTGTATAATAATATTTTTACCTACACTTATAGACACCTCCATCTAATGGATAAAAAACACACCATTTTTGTGTACGGTGAACTACTGCCTCACAAAATGATGATTGTTCAATTTTCTTTTATCGCCTCTCATGGTGGAAAATATGATTTTAATATATTTATATATGATATTTATTATATTTATATTGTCTCTATACTTAATTAATTGTTATTTAAAACATAAATTAATGCTTTCCATAATGTGTAAATACAATAATTTCATTTGAGAAAGTGTGGACTACCGCACCTCAAAGTGATATGACTCGTTCATACCATAAATGGAAGGTATAAAGGATGGTTTTAATGAACCTAAGTAACATATATAAAACATATATTATTCTAAAATTATACTATATATTTTTATCATTTATTACTAATTCTTTTAATATGACAAGAAAATGAAAGTAGCATTCATGCATACGTATGACCTTCCGTCTCTAGTAAGGGTGAATTTAATTTCTAATATAAAATTGTTTTGGACTATTTTAAATAAATATTTAAAGTATATAAATGTTATTTAAATCATTAATAATACTATGGAGATGATGTAATTTTGACCACGTGGACATTTTTACTTCAAAACAAGTTCATTTTAGACTCATGTATCGAATATCGACAAAATGATAGATATGAACTTAAATAAATATTTAATTTTCATAAAATTGAAATAAGTGATTTAAAAGGAATAATGATAATGAAAAATTATATCTACAAATTATAAAACAAGCTATGTTTATTATTCAGGAACATAACGACTTTGTGCGATGAGTTCGACTCACGGTAAGAGAAATCTTAACTCAATTTTCATTAATATAATTAAATATCCATTTCATTGGTTTTGTTTTCCATGAATTTGTGTGAATAGAATATTGTTGTTTTACACAAAATATCCACTTATATCAGTTTTAATTATATTTTTCACACATAATTATATCATTTATTTATCCTCAATATATGGATACTATTTTTTTATGGGATTTCAAATCCATGTATATTCCATTGAGTATTATTTATTGTTATGAACAAATTCCCTTTTATATTCTGTATATACTTCCATTTGAAATATTATATCATTAATATACTTAATCTCATGATATAATATTTTTTGTTTAATGTTATTCTTAATTATTTTTATTTAATTATTTTCTCTTGTTGTAATAGACGTTTTAACTGAAACACCATTTTAAATGTTTTAATGATTTATTCTTTTGAATATTTATCATTAATGTCAAGGTTTTCAAAATAGTTTTGAGGATTTATTTAGATAGAAGTCAATGTTTTTAAACTTTAATTCCTTTAAATGTTTTAAAATGGTATGTAACACTTTCATTAAAAAATATTATTTTTAATTGTTTTAAATTAGTATTTTTTAAATTGGATTGATCGTGTAAATATCTTGAAATGTTATCTTGTGAATGAAAATGTGGAAAAATAAATTTCCTTCAATCTGGTATTGAGTTTAATGATTATGTAATTTTTTATGGGAATTTTTTATATACATGGGTGGTTCTGTGATAAAATGAGGGAGGGTAATCCTATGACATCTCTCCAATTCGTTGGGTAACGCGAGAGAGGTAAATGATAATGTTTATCCTAAGAGATTTAGGGAATATTCTTTGATGGGTACTAAAAATGTAACCATGAAGGTTACTCTTTTTGTATTTTTGAAAGCTACAATGTAAGTTTGATATAGATGCCTCATGTTACCATTATGTTATAAGATTTCTATGAATTATTGTAGGATTATTGTGATTACATGATGTAAGAAAAGTAGTTTATGGTTAATAGGTTAAAATTATTATTTATTGAAAATGTTTCCTCAGGTTTTAAATATTCATGGACTAATGGTTTTATTCAAAATAATAAATTCTTTACTGAGCATTTTATAGTCATCCTATGTTTTTGAAACGTTTTACATAGTGTGTAAGGATGGGTAAGAGAAATAAAGAAGCTGAGATGATTTTTACCATGAAAAATATATCATTTTTTTAAAGGGATTTCTTTTGTGGAAAAAGTAGATACTAAGTGTGACTATCCACATGTAATGTCTGGGTCTACTATGTAATAATTATGGCATAATCTTTTAATAATCTAAACCTAAAATTATCCTCATTGTGAATCCTTGAATTATCTAATGATTATTTAATGTTTAAAATGGGTAATTATAAAGGGTCACGTCAATATACAATGATCTATATTAAATTAATTTACACTAAAAATTAAGGAATCATTGACAACTCAACTGATACATAAAGGTAGTCATAATAACCTAAAGGTAAATATTTACACTACATAATGATCACAATACAGTAAAAATTATATGTTATGGTGATCCAAATATATGTAAATGTTATATACTTTCATTATATCTTTAATATGTTACATATGTAAAGGTATCAACGAAAACAAGTGGCTATATAACGTTACTGTTAACAAAATGATAACTATGTAAACGTAGTCTCTAGGATTCACTATCGGTGTAAAGATAGTCATTGTTTGTATTAGTATAAGTGGTTACATATGTAATGTTAATACTAAAAATACAATTTCTATAGAATGGTAAGTGTATACGGATGTAAAGGTAACTAAAAAAATTAAGAGCATTGTAAGGGTCATGATTTTTATGAATTTGAGATTCTAGTATATGAAATATTCTGGATAAATGATGATGAATCAAATTATTATTATTGTAATTATCCTCATATAATTTGGAGAATGGCGATTCAAGTGATCTTTGATCCTTATTTTGACTTATATTGGAATCCATCATATTCTCAATATCAATATCCTACTTTGTAAGGTCGAATTAGATATAATTTGAGACAAGAACCACACTGTAGGAATGAAGAGCACATTGTAGGGAGATGTGAAATGAAGTAACCACCACATTACATTGTATTACATGTGGTATTATTATAGATCATAGAGATATATCAATCCACCCTTGAGGAATGGGGAGTTTAAATAACACACATAGGTTCTTCTGGTGTCTTAAATGATTAAAAAAAGAGTATGGATCAAAATGGAAAATACCATTGAGTAGTGTATTAATGGAAACCGTTTTGAGAACTCCTCAATGTTATATTTCAACAAGGGGAGTGCTTTTCCACATGCTATGTCATGGTGGTTCATCTTATTCATGAATATATTGAAGAGTTTAAGGATTTAATAATAGTGGAGATTATGAGCTCTGATATTTAAATACCACATGGTATTGTAAATATTAATGTTCAAAAGGATTTAGATGGATATTATTGTACAATATTTTATATTAGAGAATGATTCATGATAATTCCAATAGCATATATATATTATCATATAATAATATAAAAGATATTATATAAAATATAATATTATTTTTAAATGATATTAAATGACTTGATATGAAGGATAGTTAAAAGTGTGAAAATCATGGAGAAAATATTCATTTTTTATAGTTAATATATATGTGTGTGTGTGTGTGATCAAAAGAAATTTGGTGATCTGTTTATCATTTTTATATTCTGAAAAAGTATTTATAATCAAAAGGAGAGAGTGAAAGAGACTCTAATAATTTATTTATTGATCATATTTTATGTATCGAAGGAATTCCAATATTTTCAGAATATATATATTTATGATGAAAAAGATAATGAAGTGGAAGCCTACAATGAAATAGTATCATAGAGGTAATAATAATAAAGATAAAAACTAAGGTTGTTTCTGTTTTTTATTTGATTCCATCGGAAATTTTGAAGAGAGAAGAGTATCTATGATTGTAAATCATAGTGAGCCTGAGTGAAGAAAAAGGTTAAAATGAATTTTGTTTTATTTATCAGATTCTATTTGTTGAATACCTATTCAATGGTTCAAGGAAGAAACATTTAAGATAGAGGTTGTATTATAAACCAACCCACCTTCCAGCAAAGGGTTTTCATCTATGTGAGAGTCAAAAAGGGAAGTGTATGAAACTTGACTGACCATTGTGTGCCACTAATTAGAAACTAGAAATCCCTATAAATTAAAATTATAATAAAATCAGTGTTCTCAACAAAGTCAAAAATAATGGAAATGATTAGTTTTTTTATAATAAATAAGAACATTATTAGAAAATACTTGTGATTATATTATTTAATATTCCTATATTTCATATAAATGTGAGGGTTGAGAGGATTTAAAATATCCATACCTATTAATCGATATAGAGGTTCAAGAAAATGAGTGGTGTTAATTTGTAGATAAATTAAAACCTGATAAAATTGGGGAATCACTAATTCCCCCTTTTAGAAACAATACATTATCCATTGAGATATGTTGGTGGTGTTAGAGACAATCCATTTTTTTCTATGATTGGATCTATTATTCATACCAAATTGTTTTATTCAAAACTAATGAATCATATGTTTTAAGAAACAAATTATGATCCTTAGATGGATAACTCAGACTCCATTAATATTCAAATTAAATTAGATGTTTATTCTAAGACTCTCATGAACAAGTAGAAAAAATAATCAAGTAAATTTAAAAAGAATCTAGTGAGAGAAATTAATGATATATCAACTCTTAATGTTGATCATGGTCATAAATACACTTCAATTGAATCGATTAAAAGTGGTCCTTTTAAAGATACTAGTTTATGTTGTGATGAATATATAGAGTTCCCATTTGAAAAAACTATTAAAAACATATATTAATAATTTAAAAGGTATATTAATAAAGTTCCAATTAAATTAGTCACATATATACTTGGTTTTATCGAATTCCTTCTTGATGATATATAAAAAATAAAATAATTACTTTATGAAATGTATGACGTACGTGGAATAAAATTTAGATGGTTTATTGCTCTTCTAAATCTTATATAATATAAAAAGAAATGAATTATTATTTAAATTAAAATGACTTATTTTATTGAATAAATTTTGCAATGAAATTACTCAGAAATAGATATGAGAAATGATTCTTAAAGTAGTGACCCATGTATAATAAATTTTTCTCAAAAACTCCACAAATGTTAAAGAAGATGAATTAGAGGAAATTAAAATATGAATTAAATATCATAAAAACTATTTAAAATAATCAATCAATATTCATGACGATTTAATCCAAAAGTTAAGAATGATTGGGAATAAATCATGAGATCTATTAGGAATAATAATTATTCCCACAAAAGTAAATGTCGTGTCCTTGTGGAATGATTGAGAAATCTAGAATCCAAATAGTATAAACAATTTGTGTTACTTCACAAGCATCTGATGAGAGTCACACAATAGTTAATACTCAAAATTTTGGAATAAATAACTTTAAATCATTTGGGAAAGCATCCATCTCTATTTTATGGGAGAAGGTATCTAATTCATCAATTAATTTGGAAAATACTAAATCTTGTTTTTCTAAAAATATTTCAAAAAAGTTTAATTTGGTAAAAATTTTGTAAAATGTAAATATGAAAAAAACTCACTAACATATCAAGGGTGGATTAGGAAATGTCTATAAAATAATTTCCCACACAAAATAGACCCAAAACATATTTGTGTTTGAACCCAAAAAACAAGAATGAAAATATGGATAAGTTTCCTACATAATAAAAAATGATAATTTATCAGAAGGCATTGGTGCTATTAGAGGTTTGGGAATGGGTCCATTTACTATTTCCATAGAATTTCAACCTATAGATATTATAAAATCTATAAATAAGGGTGGGAAATATATAAAAAGGGGAAAACTGTGTGTAGAGAAGAAAGCTCTAATGAAATTGGGAAATAAATTTAACAATAATATATTTATGTGTTTGAAATTTTTTGGGTGTTTTTCAACACTCATATACATCATTATGAATGGTTTCACTTATCAACCAAAAAAACCACATAATGATGTGAAAATATGGCCACAAATTAAGGTCATGAATCAAACGAAAAATTATGCATTCCTTTGGAAACAACCAAAAAAATTAGAGAATAAGTGTTCACCCTTGAAGTCAATGTTTAATACTCAAAAATATAATCATCATACAAGGAAGATATTTATCTACTATTGAATAAGGGGACACATAACATAACATAGAAATGTTTTCATGATTGTAATATAAAAAGGGATTAATCTTTAATTATCAAATTATGATTCAATGAAAGAGAAAGATAATAGAGATGATATGGTAGTTGAAATACATTGTGAAGATCTCAAAGGGATTCCCAAAAAGGGAATATCACAATATGAAAAAGATGTTTGTGGATGGTGAATGATTTTAGGGCATGTGGCAGTTATATGTATAACAATTTTTCATGGAAAATTAAAAAATAAGGGTAAAGAACCAATGAATCATGTATCCAAGGAATTATTTTCTACTATAAATGATTCTACACACTAGAAGAATGAAAAACCTGAGACAAATTATTTTCTTCTCATATATTTTTATTTGGTGTAAGAGGCTAAGATAATGAAGTAATTAAAAAAATAAAACTTATATAGTTTCAAAAGATAATAATCCTAATTCAACTATAAAATAATATAAAATAATAAACAACTGCATGCATCCAAAATCTATGATAATGATAAATTACAATAAATAGATCATAAAATATAGAGTTAAATTAGAATCATGGTTGAAAAAACATTTCAACTTCTTTGTTCTGATTAAATATCAATGAGAACCACCTTATTCCATTATTTTTACTAAATTAGGGTTGTATTAAATTTTGGTAACAAAATGTGAGATTAGAAGGTGTATGATATGTAAAAATTGGATAGTAATATATAAATAATGAAGTTATAATAAATATTATAGACATGATAGAAAATAAAATTATTCCATCTTGATGTTTCATCAACTATAATTATCTAAAAATATTTCCATTAACAAGGCTCACCTTTATGAATATGAGTTATACTTGCTCCGTGATGGGGATACTATTGATAAGGGTGTTGAGAAGCTTATAGAGATATTCATTGAAATACGTGTCATATTCTTAGAAATTTCTTGAGGTATTGTCATTGAAAATGTATGTGTTCATATTATCTAATCATTCCTTTCACTAATTAAATCAAAAAATGGTAGGAGTGGTATTGATAATTAATAAATGAAAAATAATAAACATTGGGGATCTAATTCAAGGATAATTGATAACATTAAATCCTTATATGTATAACTAAATTTTTTAATCAATTTCATGAGTTAAGTAATGAAAATCTGGTTGGATAATTTATTATAACAATTGATCTCAATTTTTTCCCAGTAAGGAATTTTTTAATATCCTTTTAAGTGTATTACAATGAATTCCCTTTTTTGAGATTCTATAAGATATATGGACACATATTTTCTTTATAACCTTGAATTTAATGAAAATGCTCGAAAATTTGAATGATGAGTCATTAAAATAACATTTTATACCCCAACATCTATTGTACTAAATCAAATATAATGTTTGAGTGTTGGTAGAGGGGAAATAAGAGTGAAGGGTGGATTAAATATTTATGAACATATATTTTTTTGACAACTTATTTGATATGATTATAATATAAATTTTCTTAATAAAAGTGTTATCCAACACCTAGAGTTAATATTTGATAATGGTATCACATGAGTGGGAATTTAAGGACTATTTTTATGTCTTAGTGTGTTATACCTTGATTTCCATAACATGATAAGCAACATATAATTAGAATATATTATCTAAAATAACATGGTTATTTTGTGTTATGTTACTTCCCTCACCCACAAGTGAATTGGGTTGTAATTTAAATCTACTAGGGAGACTAAATTTTAATGAATAAAAAATTTTATGAAGAAGAATAATTAGAAAAAAGAGTTAGGTTCAGCATTAAATATATTTTCCATTATTTTCAATAAGGGGGAGATGAAAATTAATTCTTATGAATACTAATTGACTTAAAAGGTTTTTACATGTATTTTAAACCAATTCAAATGGTGATATTGATGTTCACATGCTAGAATTGTACTTTTGGTCAATAGTTTTTTCCTTGATGAGAAGGTGTGAATATGTGTTGGTAGTTGTGAATAATATTTCTTAGCCACTATCATAATTGATGGATATGGTATTAAAGGATCCTCATATACTATACAGGTAAATGAAGGAAGAATAAAGTTGATGGTGTTTCTTGAAGAGATTTTGGTAAAAAATTCAAGCAACCATAACATGTGATGATTGTGTGTGCGTATTATATTGGATATATAAAAACAATGGAATAAACTAATGTATAAAAGTAACCATCATAAATTAATTATCATCTTGTTTTCTAAAAAAACATGAAAATATATATTCAAATGATGATTTAATTATTTTTTGAATTTGATGTGTGATGCAGATTCTTATTAACACTAAATGTGAATTACATGTGTTGAAACAACCATTGTATTTGATATGAAGAAATTTTAAATACTTATAATATTTCTCAATGTGTATTTTGGGTTTTTTGAGAATCTCTAGAAAAATTGGGATACCATAGATTCAACACCCTCCCGTCCCATTGACCCTTTCGGGCCCACTAGGCTCTATACATATTATATGATCATAACTGTATCATCATTCCCCAACATATATATTATCACTCTTTGGGTGTCGTTTTTATCACTCCATAAAGTGATTTTTGTATTTATATTTACAAGATATTTTTATCATATGACATTTTACTTTCACTAATATATTTTAGATTTAATTATGTATACTATTAATGGCGTCCTTCAAGTTATACTCACAATATCAACATTTCTCCTAGTCAATGTGAATAATTAAAGATTATATTAAGATGTAATGGAAAGGTCTTTTCCATTTATGAGTGATCTATATGGATAGATATAGTGGGGATGAGATTGGGTGGACACTCATACATATATTTTATAGTAATCTCTTTTATTTTAAATGGATATGGTTGTATATGATCAACCCCTAAGGGGAATCCTTTTTTGTATGAAAGATTCATTTGATATAAAATTTTTTCTTATCTTTACATAGAACATGGTATGTTATTTTTATGATTGTAACATAGTTGAAAAGAAAATATTTTTTTTTCTCTATTAAGTATGCTTATTATTTGACATTCACATATATTTGTTGTTATCACATATGGTCTCTATAATCATACACCATTACTGATAGAACCTCACTAATAATCAGAATCCAATTTCATATGAGGTCGTCTGATTGATGTATTTTAGGGAACTCAATTTAGTAATTGTTCAATTGATCTAGATAGGATACATTATCATAGATATTGGGTTTTATTGAGTTATAGACCTCTTTTTTATCATGTTTCAATGATTTTTATGGAATAATGTGAATTTAAAATGTGATCACATCTATTTGGGGGTGTTTGAGACTTTTTTGGAGCTCAGAGCTTGACTGGTTTTAAAAATAAGATAGGCCACACAATTAGTAGAAACTACGTGGGACGAGATGCACAGTTTCTATAATCGTGTGTGGCCTAGACAGAAATCTTAAAGATCCCACACAGTTTGAGGAAACTTTGAAGACCAGGGTGTATGCTTCTGTGAATTGGATTTGATATTGGACGGTGAGCTAAGACATGGTTTTCACATTTTTTTGAAAAACCATGTGATCTAACCATGCGGGGTTCATATTGATATAGGGATGGGCAAAAAATTGGGGAATGCTTCATCCAACCATGCGGAAAAACTGTGCGACTATGTATTTTTGGTTGAAATGTCTATTTTTCTTTTAAAAAATTTTAAAACATTATTCCACTCTAGTTATCTACAATTGGACATCATTTAGGTGTGGGGTGCTCCCTTAATGGAAAATTCATATCCTTTAATCACATTTTACTGTCCAAAGTAATAATAGGATGATGTCAGTCTCATTGGATCCACGTCAGTGAGTTCTTTTATTTTTAGTCATTTTTTATTTTTCTTGGTATTGGTTGTGCTATTTTTGTGCAAGATACTATGCAATATTTGCAGGAATTTCTTCCTTTCATCATTTTCATTATGATTTGGACCAAATCAGAATCTCATATTAGACGATAAATCCACTACAAATCTATAGTAGGTGGTATATACTTTTCCCTCATGTTTTGGTGCTTTATATTACAGTTTTCCATTATTCTTCAGTGTAATTTCTGGAAGAACCCTAATAAATAATTAAATTATTGAATTTATTATATTTGAACACGTTAGGGATTTCATTTTGATTCTTTGGAATTTTAGGGGTTATTTCCCCAACCAAGGCCACCCATGGGGTGTTCCATTGAATTTACCTATCGTTATACCACCCAACAGGTATTTTTGAGATTTCCTAGCTAGATGAAACCCAATTCTAATAGAAATTTATAGAATTATTAAGATATGGTTTTCCTCCTTTTTCATGTGATACAATGATGTGAATTGTTGATTTTTTTAAATTTGAATACATATATGGGTCGATAAACCTATGGATTTTGAATTATTGTGAATTGAGGAATAAAATGAGATGAATTGAAATGGTAGTGGATTCCATGGTCAGTATACCATCTGTATTGATTCCATTAGATACCACACACGTTACTTTAATGGAACTAGATAGTGTTATTGGATGCCTTGGAAGAGACTTATTCTAGATTTCTGATTCCATAGGATGCCTTGGGCCTTACAACCCCTTTGATCTGGATAATGTGGGTTTGAAATGGACTTGAGTTGTTAAATTCTATTTGGAACCCAATCCATGTATAAATGTATTTCATCAAGATGACCAACAAACTCTAAAAGGATTCCATGGTATTTTATTTTTCATATC
Source organism: Viscum album (assembly GCA_963277665.1). Taxonomy (NCBI): domain Eukaryota; kingdom Viridiplantae; phylum Streptophyta; class Magnoliopsida; order Santalales; family Viscaceae; genus Viscum; species Viscum album. The sequence continues at coordinate 1,770,621,999 of OY728120.1, forward strand.
AAGCCTTATGGGGTTTAACAATTCTGGTTTTATGGAACAACCATGGTTGATTTGATAATTATGATTATACAGCTCAGTCATGGAAAATGTGACATTCTCAATTATACTACATGGTTGTGGGTAATATGATAAACATGTTATATGTGATGGCTATGGGTGATATGTTATTTTTTGTACACAACTGGGTTGTGGTGATCTTTTGGGTTTACTATATAGTTTTCTAGTAAAATTGTTTTACATAGAGCCTTTTTGGCAAGATGGTTTCCCTCTACCTTTATTACATCTTCCATGGTCACTTGTTTCATTTCTGTAATTCCTTTGATATACATTTTAAACTTATTAGATTATATAACAGAACCTAGATTTCTATAGACACCTTTAGGGTGGCTTAGTATGATTTTTTCTCACACCCTATCTCGAGACGCCATTGGGTACCTAGTTAGACTAAATGGACACAAGTTGGGATCTATATCGACACCCACAGTTCGACTCTAAAATTTGTGGAATTCATAGGATAAGGGGAGAACATGACCGAGCGGAGGCTTTTGATACACTCTTGGATAGATATTTTGTTATTTTTTGTATTTTGACCCATGAATTTTAATGGTTTTTTTCATACTTTTTTTCCAATTTTATTAGAGACATGAAATGATGATCGTATGTATATGAGAATACTTATGGAATTGTCTATATATTTCTATCTTGGATGATATCATTCAATCTTGATGATTAACTACTTTCTCTATTGACTGTTGTTATTATTCTATTGTGTTACACTCTGGCATCAGGGAATAGTCTCCCCATAGATGCACCAAAATCCATAACTTCTAGGTGGAATCCTCTGGTGTTCATGAAGATTTTCATTGGGATATGTGACCCACCATATCAGTGCATGAGAAAGTAGAATCTGGATCCAGATATTATAAACATGTATCAGATAAGTTCCATTTCTTGTTTTATTTACAATTTAGAGATAATATGAAGGGATAAGGCGGATTGGAATTTTGTAATAAGCTATTCATTAGTGTTTCTAACTGATGTATTCAGAAAATAAAAAATGTCTTGAATGAAATTGTTTTTTTCTTGATTTTTGTTGTTACAATTGATTTGATTGCACCATTGGGTGAAAACCTTGTCTTATGTTGTTATTATTTGTATTGTGGATGGTCATATTTAATATGAACCTATAAGATTAGGGTATTCATCTCATGAATCATTTTAGGAATATAACACAACTTATATTTCATAAATTATTTGATTCTTTAAATGGTGTCTTCATTGTTTTCATGACAGTGATATTTTCTTGCATTTTATATTTGTTGTGTGATAAATGATTGTGTGAAAGAAATTGAGAAACATGGTTGGTACATAGAGTTACTTCGGTAACCTAAACATTTATTTTCATATTAGGTTATATAAGACTCCCCATGTTTTACACTATGGAATGTTGAGTTGTGGACCATGGATCGCATGGACTAGAACATGTTATAGTGTGGATTTAGTGGAAGCAATATTTCAGTTCATGTCGTGTATGAGCTATTTTACATCAGAATTGGTGAACCATTAGATTCATATATAAAAGGGAAATGTGAAATGAATATGAAATGATATATAAAATTAATCTTGATTAAAATAAAGAACTTGAACTATACTCGGGATTTGAGTGGGCACAGGGTAATGTCTCTAGGGATGTTTATAACTGTTCTTTTTTTACCCAAACTAGGATTTAGGAAAAATAATTATAGTGTGACCAGTTTATTGGTTGTTTTTTTACCTATCCTACATTTAGAAAAAAGATCATTTTTTATTGTACTTTTAAGATGAATTTGTTTGGTATTGTAGAGACATGCCACCATAATGACCTTCTATCTTATGCTAGAATGGTATAGACGACCATGATATAGATGTGATGATCCATGGGCTATAGGTGGATCCTCCTATATTTCCAACTGAGTCACCAATAGTTGTTCTAGAAAAAAGTTCTAGGAATAGTTCTGTTAATGTTTTACATGCATTATGATGACTTTTTAAGGAGCACCACAGCCTACCACGTTTATGGTAGTGCTGAAGAATTTGTTCTAGCAACATCACCTCCCATTTTTTTTATGGGATGGTGGTCCATAAGATGATGAAATGTGGATTTATACTACACTATAAATTTTATATCATCTAGTGGCACCTCATAAGAGGATAGTGATTCATTGTACATATGTTCTATGGGGATATGTAAAGCGTTAGTGGGATTTTTTGAACTAGGAAGATAGACTGTGAAACATAATTTATAGTGATTTTCAAAAATTATTTTATGAAAATATTTTCTCATAGACTCTAAGAGTGAAGAGGTCCAGTGAGTTAATTCATCTAGAGTAGGGAAGAATTATTGTTATAGAGTATTCAAGATTATTTACAATTATGCAGCATTTATCAATGATATACCTTGCTAATGAGGAATCAAGGATGAGGTTCTCTAAATAATGTCTTAGACTTTTCAATAATTCATAGGTAAATGTGTTCAGTTGGAAGTCCGTTATAGAAATAGTAAATCAATAACTAATTACAGTGAAATATTTGAGGTAATTTTGGGGTGTAGAGCAGAGAAGTGTAGTCTCTCGACCCAGTGGTATGATTTGATGTTTTGAGGATTCCTAAGAGATGAATACTATCCAGGTTGTGAGTAATGGTAGTGTAGTTTTCTATAAAAAGTGTTGAAGATCGGGACATGTGAGGAATTAGTGTGATAGGGACCCAGTCGAGTGACATGAATGTAGTAGGATTGACCATGTATAGTGATTTTCTAAGACCTTCAGTACGACAGTTGGTGGATGAGGATCAGCTCTGACACCCAGTTCTGGAACAGGGTTCAAAGATCTGCATCAGGCTAGGAGCTGGAGTTGTATAATTCAATCATGCCAAGGCGGTGGTTATGGATGAAGAAGAAATGAACCAGTTGTAACAATTGACACTCCATTGGGGATCAAAATAGAGTATTTACGATAGTGTAGAGGGTTCCCCATTCCGAATTCTTATTGTAATTTCATATGGGATATTTTTATACTCAATATGATTGGGTCAGATGTCATACTTGGTATGGAATAAATATTTTCTTTTCAAGCATTAGTTGATTTGTAGCACTGGATGGGGAGCTTTATATAACCAGAGGGAAGCGTTTATATTCCCAAGGGTGAATGGGATGTCTAGGAATGTCAATATAGATGATAAAATCATGGGATGGGTGGGACAACAACCTAGATTTCTAGTTAATAACTGGATGGTTAGGAATTGAATCAAGAATATTTCACTATAGTGGTTGATCTTTTCAAAGGCATTTTTCTGAATGAGATTTATAATTTACCTCTAGAGAGAGAGGGTGAGTTCTCCATTATGATAGTTCAAGGGGAAGCACCAAAATCAATTTAGATCTATAGGATGTCTACTATAGAGTTACAGGAGTATAAGATAAATCTAGAAGACTAGGAGGAAAAGGTTTTTATTTGAAGAAGCAATTCTCTATGGGGTTCACCAGTATTTTTTCAAAAAAAGGTCAACACTACACTTTACCTATATTTGGATTACTGAAAATTGAATATATTGATGGTTATGTATGATCCTGGCCATTTCAAAAGACGAATCGATATCATTTATAGGTATTATTTTTCATAGTTTCTAGTATATTTTGTTTTGTAATTTCATATTGGGTGTGTTGGGTGAAAAATTGAGAATGGTGGATGGATGAAAGATTGTGCACCATTGGCACATGGTTTTTCCAAACCATTTTCCATGGCCCAAAAAACCATTAAACCCCTCACATAAAAGAATTTCACTATTGGAGCATGGTTTTTCAAAATGTGGTCCCTCTTTGGAGTAATCGTGATCCCTTGAGAAGAGGCAAAGAATTTAGGTGCATGTTTTTGGACAACCGTGCACCCCTACTCAGAAAATATTGCACTTGTTTTTAATTATACTATTTTTTTAAATTCACAAACCCCACATATTAAAACCAAATCATCCATAGCTCTACCATAAACTTTTTATCTCATTTTGGAGGCTTCCAGATGCATTCCTAGGTCTTTTGACCTATATTCATAGTGAATAGAAGGGGAAATTGAGGATCTACACCTCCTCGTGTTGGTGGTTACTTCCCAATTAGATCTCTCACTCCCTTCCACCCCTATTACCTAATAAAATAGGGATATTTATACACATTTTTTTCAAGATATATGTCTATGTTTTTATATCTTAATTATTTTGATCACGGATATATGATTTGGATGTAGATATTGCTTTCCATTACGGGATGGATATATCCATTTAAAATTGGGGATTTCTATTCAGGGATTTCTCGTCAAAAAATTTTGGTTTCTATCATACTATTCAAAATACAATGTATTGATTTAAATTATGTGTATGTAATTATGGAATTTCAATTGTATGATTATAAATTTAGTTTCTTAAATTGGATTAATTAATTAAGGTATTGTGAAATTGGGGATATTGAGATTGTTGAAATTGAATAATTAGTTATTGAATTAGTTATGAGATATTATGATCATTGAAATTGAATAATTATTTAGTGAATTAATTATGGGATATTGGGTTTTTGAATTGAATAAATAATTGATTATTTAATTATGGGTTGTTGGTATTGTGAATTTAATAATCAATTATTGAATTAATTATGTTATATTGGGATTGAGAATTTAATAATTGATTATTTAATTAACTAGTTGAGATTTATGTGTTTATTCATTCAGTTGAATTAGAATACATAATCTATGAATTAATTAATGATAATTTTTTCGAATGATGAATGGAATTAATTAATTTCATAATTTATTAATGTTTTTTATGATTGGGAAATTGGATTAATTAACTGATGGATTAATTAATGGAACATTGAAATTTATTAAATTAGATTAGTTAATTTTGGTGAATTAATTAATTGGTCAATTCTTATTATTATGGAATTGATAGATTTGAATTAATTAATTTATGAATTAAATACTGAAATCATGTGATGATGAAATGTTATTAGCGGTTAATGTTAATTAACCTTGTTTGATGTGATATATTGTAAATATTGATACATGTGATATTCTTACATATGTGTTTGATTGAGAATTGGGGTGTGGGAAATGGACTAATGCTCCACATAACCATGTGGGTCCTAACCATGGCGTTCCAGGCCCAAATTCATGAATATGAATAATTTTCTAGGACATTGACTAATTCTCTTGATACCCATAGGGTGTGCGATAAGGACCGATGATCCAAATACCCATGTGGTGATATACATGACCTCTATGCCCTTGATATTGACATTGGAGTGTGGTTCTTATTGGCCATGATAATGAATTTATATTAACTAGATGTTGAAATCCATTGAGTTATATTGAATTTTGAATAGAATATATGGTATGGTTCAGACTCCGAAATGGACTGAAGAAGGGATTGAAGTTTGGGTGTCTTCAGGAACCTGGGAGTTATGTTGTTAATCAATTGGTAAATGAATAAATGTAAAATGATTACTTTATTGGTTTTATTTATTCCTTATAAAATTAAATATTTGTTTTGAATGGATATTATTTAGAAGTCATTGGTAGTGGCCTAATGAATTCTACTCACACCCCTCTTGGGATTCTTGATCGGTAATCAAATAGATTTCATGGATCCATGAATAGTTATGGGAAAGGGCCATTTGTTAGATGGATAATATGTGATAATGCCTGGATAAGGGAACCTGAATTAGTGTCAGGACCCAATTGGGAGTTGTGAGTGTCTTCATTTATTTTTGTTTTTTCATATGGACACTTATCACATACTATCCTGACAAAAATATTTTTTAGTCTTGGAGGTTTTATTTCCAATTTTGTTCATCATGGGATCTGGTTTATTCTATTTATTAGTTTTATAATTTTTATATATTTTTTGTTGTGTAACATTAATAAAGAGGGTATAGTTTCACCATGATATATATTAGTCCCTTACTAAAAGTTAGAATCATATAGAATTTGAGGAGGCCACCTGAAGCCATGTACCGAACAAACATGGGGAGCTAGTGTGTGTCAACTAGGCTGGGACGTTACAAATTGGTATTAGAGGTGTTTCCTTTCTTTTATTTTGTATTAAAATTTCAGAAAGGTATATGTGATAATATTATGAGTTAGGAATTGGTTTAGGACTCGTGGATTGGAGTAGCTAACTGATTTATGAGGTTAAAATCGATGTACCCATGGTGGGATTGTTGTTATTGATTTGTGTTGTTACTATTTATTCTATATTACATTAAGTGATGCAACTTTTGTGTGACATGATTATGGGGTTTTTTATATTTTTTTTGAATTTACTCTTAGCCTAGTATGGAACAATATTTTGATTATTCATGCATCATTATAGGAACTCATAATTATTTTGTGGCATGTTCCATATTAGGCATGCACTGGAAAATAAGGATTGGGTATGTAGTTGAAATAAAAATGATTTTCTTCTGTAATGTGTATTAAATGGAAAATGTCTCGTAATAAGAAATTAATAACTGTAAAATGATGGAAGATTTGAAGGAATGGGTTTCTAATGAAACTGGAGTTAAGATAATGAGTTTACCCTTTATTAACAATGTCCTAGATGATGAATGGTTATGGGTAGTGTTGACACATTTGTTTTGACCATATAGAGAGGATTGGAGAAAATACTTGGTCTGTATTATTATGATTTTCCTCTTACATAAATGTGTTATTGGTTTATTTTGGGTCCTAAGACATATGATTATAATTTTAGAGATATTCCTCCATGATGACCCCTGTTGATAGGATAATAGAAAGGACATGGTTGGATGTGCTCCTCTACTAATGGAACCTATGTCACAGATAGTTCCAGGTGAGGATGTTTGAGATAATTTTCAATAGAACATTGCTCGGTTTATGAGATTCATGGAAAGTGAACTAGGGAGGGTTTTAGAAATATTGTTTGATCAAATGAAGGTATTTTAGTTATAGAACCCTCTGAATTTTAATGGAGATGGTGGAATTGAATGAGCTATGATGTTTATTGAGTTTATCCAGACCGTACTGGACCACTTGGAGAATCATTATAAGAATGGAAAAAATATGGCTGCTTATATGTAACACAATCAATACAAATATTTGTGGTTCATATAGACATGGGATGGATAGAAAGATAATATGGAGTTGAAGGAATTTCAGGATAATTTTAAAGATAACATTTACCTTGATACACTATGGTAGGAGAGAGAAGCTAAGTTAATGAGGATTCCTTAGGGGAGTATGTCCAAAATGGAATATGCTGGAAACTTTTTATATTTTCAGTGTTTTGTTATAGAATTAGTGGGAGATTAGCCTACAGTAGTAAAATATTTTCAAGACAGGTGTAAAGGTGAAATTAAGTCCTAATTGATTTTATTTAGGATGAATATGTGTTCATATGTTTTGAATTCAGCTATCATATTTGAAAGGAACTAGAAGATGGCTTCCAATGGAGGAATGGTGGTTCCTTATATATGGTTTGTTTGTATAACTTTGTAGGATATGAACAGTTGATATGAGAGAGTTATACATAGTAGTGGGAAGAAGAGTAAGTAGGGGGAAAGACCAGTTACATTGAATTTTACCAGGGTGCTCCTCCCCCCAGTGTAGTAGGTCAGGACTGTATCGTAGGCATTTTTCCCAACCAGCAGTTTAGTGGAAATATTATAGTAGTATGATACATCTATCGAGGTTCACTATGAACCCACGATATGTGGGTTTAGATAGTGCAGCAATGTATAATCTAATTGTAGGAAGGGGATCTTTTACACCTCATCAGTCTGACAGTTGGAGTTCTATTGGTTGTGGAATTAGAGGTAGGGGACATGGAGATTCGGGTTAAGAGAACATGTATCAATAGTTTGGTGATGCTCAAGGATCTTAGACTAAAACTCATGGAATTAGGAAAGGACAATTACATTCCATTCATCCTGCATTTATGGATAGGAAGGATCGAATTTCAACTATAAGAGGTTTGATTCTTTTATATTCTACGCTTTCATGTACATTATTTGATGTTGGTTACTCCCATTCCTTTATTTCATCACAACATGTTAATGGTTTGATACTGATGGTGGATTTTTATAGGGGGGTTGATGATAGATACACAATTGGGAGTAAGGTCTAGATACATCTATTTGTGCACATGATGTTCTCATGAGTTGGGGGATCCTTGTTTTCTATGGGGTATTTATAACTTCTACATGTTAAGATTTGACCGGAAATTGGGAATGGACAGGTTTGGTGCATACTCATCCCACATTGACTGTTACCATAGAAGTGTAAAATTTACCTCCCATAAGGGTGATAATCATTCACTATGGGGAGTGGGATATAAAGGAGGTCCATGCGGGTCCAGTTCATCAGAAATTGGGCAAGATTACCACCAAGGTTTCTAGTCTATTTATAGATTTTGAGGGTGAAAATAAGTTTGTAATTCCACCCATCGTGGAATGAATTTAGGATTTTTTTACTGAATACATCTTTGGGATTCCACATAATGGGGATGTGGAATTTTCAATTGACCTCATCATGGGGGATGGGCGAGTTCCTATTTCATCATATATAATGAAACAGATAGATATTCAAGATCTCAAGGCTTAGCTGCATGTTTTGATGGATATTGGGTTTATTCATCTATGAATGTCACCTTGGGGTTCTACAGAATAATTTTCTAAGAAGCATGATGAGACTATATTCTTCTTTGTTTATTACCGAATGTTGAACCATATGAATATGAAGAACCAGTATCCTCTACAATGTGTTGATGATATCATTGACTAGTTGTGAGGATCTCATTTTTTTCTTAATGTTTGACATGAGATATGGGTATCATCAGTTATGAGTTCAAACTTTTGATATACTGAGTAATACTATCATTAATAGGTATGAAATTTATGAGTTTGTCGTAATAATTTTTGGGTTAATGAATGCACTAGAATTATTTATGGCCTTTATGAAAAGAATATTCCATCAGTATATGGATATGTTTCTGAATGAAATCATGGCGTACTTCAAGACTCAAGATGATAATGACCAACAATAGTGACACCATCTTGAGTATACTGAGAGAGAATCAAATATATTCCAACCTATCTAAGATTAAATTTTTGATTTATTAGGTACACTTCTTGGGTCACATCATCTTAGATGAAGGTGTGTCTATGGACACTAAGAAGGAGAAGGAAGTCGTTTCTTGGGAGAAGCCCAATAATGTATTCAATAACCGTAGTTTTGTCGAGATAGTAGGATATTATAAGAGGTTTATCGTGGAATTTTCCATTTTATTAGAACCTATGTCATAATAATCCAAGAAATAAGTAATTTTTTACTAGTTGGAATCCAGAGAGGTTAATCTACAGGATTTGAAGAAGTGTTTGTCATAGACAGTGATCTTGATCCCATCAAAGCCACGTGAGGAGTATGTGGTGTTTTGTGATTCTTTAGGGAATGAGTTTGGCACAATGTTGATATAGGGAGATTGATTTCTGGAATACTGTTCTTGGTTGTTGAGGCCACATGTATGGGATTACCTGATGTATGACTCAATTTAGATGTAGTGGTTAATTAACTAATGTGATTGAAACATGATTTTTTATGGGTGAAAAGTTCAATATGTATAATGATCACAAGATCTTGATGTACATATTTTCATAGAGAGATTTCATTCTTCATCAACATAGGTGGGTTAGGTTTATGCGGTCATTTGATTTTGAGTTCACATATATGACCAAAAAGGAAAATATTTTTGGAGTCAATTTTAGTAGGATAAATAATAATTAAATAGTTTAAAAGGTTAATACTAAGTGGAATATGATTTCATTACTAGATTAGATCCATGTGGTGGTTTGGGAGGTTTAGTAATAGATGACTCTTTTATTAGTTTCAAGGGAGTGTACACCTTTGACATATATTAGAGACACGCCGTATAAGGATCTGGAATGTTTTTCCTTGAAGGAAAACCATGTTGGTGGGGAGACACCTTATGATTGGAGTACATATGAGGTGAGATCATCTATTTCAGGAATGAGGTTTTAGTGACTATAAGTATGTATGAGTGGATGATGCGTTTTTTTCTTGACTTTAAGTGGGTGGTACATTCAGGTGTGAAAATAAATTTACCATGACCTATGCCAATAGTTTAGCTGGTTAGTCATTAAAAAAGAGATTTCATGGTTTATAACATGATTCTACACCTTTCAATAGGTGAATGTTGAGTAGTAGTGACTTGGTGGTTTTTTATATCAATTTCCCATTTTGGAATGGAAGTGGGATGATGTGACAATGGATTTTTTAGTGGGTATCCTGATAATTACTTGGATGAATGAAACTATTTGAGAAATTGTGGAACATTTGAGGTTGGAGAGAGTATTGTGAAAACAAAGTACTAATTGAATCTATCATATAGGTACAATGACATGATTTATGTTTTCCATGTGTCACAACATTAGCGGTACCGGCCTAAATATTTTCATGTGATCGATGTGGATGATGTTGAGTTGAGGCCAATGCATCCATTGAGGAGAATCAGATATGCGTGTCGTATCAAAATGAGAAAATATTTTGAGGAAATACCATATTCATTGTTTTTGTAATGTGGAGACATGGCCATGTGAAGGGGGGAAATCAGGTAGATAAGAGGATACACAATCTCAATGGAAGAACATTTTTTACTCAGAATCATAGAGATGATTGGTAATACATCTTGAGGAAAAGCTGTTATATGCTTCATAGATTCGTAAGATTCCAACATTTTAATTAATATTAATCTAGTTATTTTTTAGGTATTCTTTTTCTTAGAGTTGAGTATAATCTGTTTGACATTTTATATTGAGAGATTTTGGGTGAAAAATTGAGAATGGTGGAAGCATGAAGGATTGTACACGGTTGGCCCAATGTTTTTCCAAACCATTCTCCCTAGCCCAAAAAATAGTGAAACCCCTTACAAAGATGTATTTTAAGTATGGAACAATTCTTGAGAAAAAATTCACCCTATTAGGCATAATCATTCACCCCTATGAGATGTTCATGGTTTAGGTGCACGATTTTTAAAATCGTGCACCCCTACCTAGGAATTTTTTTTGGATTTTTTAGTTAAATATATTTTTTTTAAAATTTACCGAACCCACCATATTAACCCCAAATCTACCATAACAAGATTATAACCCTTTTCCCTCATTTGTATAGATCATTGGAACATTTTTAGGGCTCTCTAACTCCATTCTTGGTGCATTGTAGCCTGGATTGTGGATCTTCACCTCCCTAGGTATGTAGTTTCGTCCTAATTAGTTATATATCTCTATATATTTTCTATTCCTCTTCTCGAATAAAAGAGGGATGTTTATCCACTATTGGTTCTAGATCAAGATCCATGTTTGTTATATCTAGATTTTTTTGATCTAGGATATATTATTTGGATATAGATCATGTTATACATCATGGGTTTGACCTATCCATTTATAATTGGGGATTTCCATTGGGCAATCACTCATCCACAAATTGAGGTAGGTAGTTTATTATTTAAATCCCTAAGATATTATTTTAATTATTTTTATGTAATTGTAGAATTTATGTTGGATGATTATCAATTAATTTTAATAAATTGGATAAATTAAATTGGTAAAATAATTAATTTAGGGATTATGAAATTTGGGATATTGAGACTGTTAAAATAGAATAATTAACTAATGAATTAATTATGGGATATTGGGATTGCTGAAATTAAATAAATAATTGTTGAATTAATTATTGGATTTTGAGATTGTCAATTGATAAAATAATTATTTTATTAATTCTGGGATATTAGGATTGAGAATTGAAATATTAATTGTTGAAATAAATTATGGGATTTTCGGATTATGAATTGATTAATAAATTATTGAATTAATTAATATATTTTTTCGTGCTCATGAAATATATTGAATTGGGGTAATTAATTTTTTATTTAATTAATGTTAATTTTTGAGAATGTAGAATTGAATTAATATTTCATTGAATTAATTAATAGGTTGTTATGATTGTGAAATTGGATTAATTAATCGATATATATGGTAATGGAACATTGAAAATGGTTAAATAAGATTAATTATTTGATGAATTAATTAATGGTCAATTATGGTCATTAAAGAATTGATGGAGATGGAATAACTAATTAATTAATTAATTAATGGATGATTTTGATAGTGAAATGTGATAAGGGGGTTCATGTTGATTAACCTTGATTGACATGATAGATGAGAAATTTTGATTCATGTGATATTGTGGGATATGTTTTTATTGATAATTGGAATCTAGGACATAGAATAATACTCCAATTACCCACATGGGTCCTAGTCATGTCATTCTAGGCCAAAATGAATGCACAAGAATAATTTAATGGGATAGGTACTGATGGTCCAAATACCCATGGGTTGTGGGATATGTACTAATACTTCAAATTCCCATAGGGTGCTAGACATGATGATCTATTTCCATTATATTTGTATTGGAATATGGTTCCAATTTTCCATGAAAATGAATTTAGATGAAATGGAAAATGAAATCCCATGTGTTTTATTGAATTTTTAATTGAATATGTTGTATGTTTTAGAATCTGGGATGGGACGAAGTAGGAATTGTTGTTCAGGTGTCCTCATGAAACGGGGGGTTATGTGGTTAAATAAAGTGTAATTCAATAAATATATGTTGTTTACTTTATTTATTTTATTTAATATTTTTACAACTACATACATTATTTTGACTTGATAATGTTTAGAATCCATTGGTGGGGGTCTACTGAGTTGTACACACACCGTACTCAGGCTAGCTGATTGGTACCCAAAAACATTTTATTGTTGGTGGATAGTTTAATGGCAAGGGAACAATGTTAGATGGATGATATGGGATAGGGCACAGATGATAGATGTAGACTTAGTGTCAATAACCACTAGGGAGTTATCAATGCCTTAAAATATATTGGGTTGTTCATATTGACACAAGATACATATTGGCATTACATATCAACTATTTTGGTTTAGATATTGTTTTTTTTATATTGGTCATCATGTGACAATAGTTTCTTCTGGTTATTGGTTATATCATTTGGCTATTGTTTATTTAATTCCACTATTTTGAAACTTTAATAAAGAGGGTAAAATGTTCCCATGATCAATACTTGACCCTCGCTACTAGTCTTCATCCACTCATTTGGGGAGGCGTGCCTGAGGTCATGTAGTGATCCTGCTCAGGACACCAATGTGTGACACATGGGTCAGGACGTTTTTGGTTAAGAATCAAGTATCCCATAACATAGATAGATGAAATTTTTTATTAGCTCTAAGGATATTGGGTGTTCTCATAAATTTATCTAAGGTTGGAATATCACTATGTACATGTTCAGCCTATAGACATACCTTCTATAACATTTCATAGAAGGTGTATGATAAATGAAATTCTTGTTATACCGTTTGGTCTCATGAACATGTCAGATTATTCCATGGTGTAGATGAATCGAGTATTCCATTCTTTTGTAGATTTTTTTTGGTGGTTTCCAAGTATGATGTCATTGTGTATTACCTCAATCCACACAACTATGAAAAATATCATGAGGTAGTTTATGATAAACTAAGATGGACTTGTTGTATGTGATTCCTACAAAATTACACATCTGGATAGATAAGATTAACCTTCATGATTATATTATCTCTAATACATGATTATCAATTGACCCAGAGATGTGAATAGAAAAAATTACATGGGAGTATCCCATGAAATTTCTTGATATATGTTGTTTCGTTGGGATAGATTATTATTATAGGCATTTCATACAGGAAATATCACACCTAGAAGCTCCCCTAATTGGAATCACTAAGGAGGGTGTGATGTTTTTATGATCACAAAACTAGGATACATCCTTTCATGATCTGAAAGGGAGAGTGAATGAAATTCCATTAATAATTCTTCTAGAGTCGGGCATGAGATACACTATGTATTGTGATGGTGTACATGGACCATAAAATCCTCAATTATAAATTTACAGAGAATGATCTAAATATGAGGTAGAGAAGGTTGGAAGAGTACCTATAGCATTTTTTTGATCTTACCTTTAATTTGGGGTAGGTAAAGGTAGTGGTCAATGCACAATGTAGGAAGACTCAAATATAGGTAGTTCAAGAGGCTATTAGTGATTTGAATCTTATGGGTTTGTCTTTTGAAATGCAATTTGAGGTGAAGGATGGTTAGGAGAAGAATTTTCTTGCATAATTACCTATGATCTATACCCTTATGAACAGTGTGAGGATAAATAGCTATCAGATTCTAAGGGAATAGTCCTACAAGATATTGTATTTGGTGAGGACCCGCCTCTTATTTGGACCTTAGTTTAGGATTAGAGCATGAGTATACATGGTTGCATTGGGATTCTAATGGAAATAAGTTAGGAGATAATGCATGAGTTTCATCCTTCAGTTTGTGTAGTATATACAGATGTTACATAGATGTAATAAGACTTGAGTCACCATATTGGTGGTCGTGGATGAAATGTGATATTGATGGTTTTTTAATGACGTGTTCCCCCTGTCAGCTGTGGAGGTGGAACATCAATGTTAAAACATATTTTTTACAATAATTAACTATTTTGGATTGTTAATGGGATGATGTAGTGATGATTTCATGATCGAGATTCCAAGGTAACATCAAGGTGGTGATACTATTAGTGTTGTTGTGGATATGATCATGATGATTTCTCATTTAATATTGATCCAAGAAACCATACTAGTGGATGAGTTTTGGAAGTTATATATTTGTGAGATAATATGACTTCATAGGGACCTTTATACTATAGTTTCATATATGTATTCGATGTTTAAATCTCATTTATGGAATAGTTTGAAGAAGTAATTTGGTACACATGTGGTTATCATAATATCATATGACCCTTGAAATGATGGCCAATTATAGTCTATGATTCAGGTTCATGCAGACATGCTGATAGAATGAATATTGAATTTTGGGGTTATTGGGATAGGTATATTACACTTGCTATATTTTCTTATAATAATAGTTATTAGTTGAATATACAGATAGAAAATTATGGGGATTTGAACACTAGTCCACGTCGACCACCCCAATGCTGGTTGGTGGTAGCTGAGGTAGTGTTACATGGACCGTATATTTGGCATGATACTTTTGAGGAGGTACAATTGAATATGAAATGAATGGCTACTGCGGCACCTTGACATAAATCATACGCTAACCACTATTGATGTCCTCTAGAGTCCATGGTTATGGATCATGTATTTTTTTGTAACTTACCAAGGACAAGATACAAATGGATTTAGATATAGGGTGATATTTTACCATGATATATGAAGTTATTCAATATTATAGAGAGTGTTGGGATAGTATTCTATTATTTTTAGTTACATCATATGTATCAAGCCTTGAGAAAAGTCATCCATGTATCTTAACTATACCATTATCACTCACACATGTCTCATACTCTACAACACGAGGACGTAGATGCATCCTTTGAGGATAAATTTATTAATATTGTTGATAGGTGCATGAAGGTTAACTGAGGTTGGTCTATTCCTCTAGTATGGGTGTTATGGAAGTACAAAATTTTATAGGATAATAATTAGGAGTGGGTGGTGGATGTACAATCTTTTTGTCCAAGGACATTCTCAGACAGTCTTGGCCACCCATGATTGGGAAATTCTAGGTCGAATTTCTTTATGCGGGGTAAGATTGTAAAATCTCAGGTTTTCTTGAGGTACATATCTCTTTTGATTATTGGATTAAATAATTTTTTATAGCCCAATGTAAAATCCAATTATGATTATGGATATTTTGGGGTTGTCCAAGGATTGTTGGGATTCTAGAGATCCAACTTTTAAGAAAACTTGACCGGCCACATAGTTAGTAGAAACCATGAGGAGAAATTCACATTTCTTTCTAATGGTTTAAGGATTGGAAATAAAGTTTAAGGATCCCACAAGATTTGACAAGTCTATGTGGATTTGGGTTCACACCTCTATGACTTTCTACAAATATTATATAGTGGTATGAGGCACCTTTTTTTATTTTTAGACAATCCTTGTGCATTAACCATGTGGGGTTCCATTTGATGCAGTTAAGAGCATGGTAGGTTCAGGGTTTATTCAACCATATTTCCAAATTGTGTGGCCCAGTATTATTTGGTAAAATTACTATTTTCCCTTAAAAATAATTAAAACCAAATCCCATTCTATTTCTCCTCTGTTGGACCATTGTGAGGCATGGGGAGCTCCCTTGAAGGAAAATTAACATCCTTTGACATCGTTTCACCTTCAAAACTAGGAATTTGATGTCGCCAGTATTGTTGGATCCATACCGGAGATTTCATCTTTCCATTTTAGAAGTTGTTCATTTATATTGGTATCAGATAATGCTATTTTGGTGTAAGATAATATTGCCAAATTTTTTTCAGAAATTATTTTTTTCCTCTAATATAGACAAAATCATAAGATGATAATGGATGATAACTCCACTACACACATAAAATAGGTGGTCTATAACTTTCCCTCATAGTTTGGTTCTTTATATTCCAATATTCTTTTATTCCACATCCTGGAGTTTTTGGAATCTTGTCGATAATTAATTGATTAATTTAATTGAACATATTAGAACATGTTTGGATTATTTTTGTTCTTTGTGACTGTTGTATGTTATTTCCCCAACCATAGATACCATTGGGTTATTCTCGTTCATTTTCCAATTATTATACCACCCCTGGGGTGTGTTTGGCCATGCCTAGCTCGAGGAAGCAAAATTTTAAAAGAATTAAATTAAATTGATTTATTAGGATATGGTTTTACCCATTTTTCAAGTGATTTCAAGGCATACATATTTTAATTGATTAAATTTGAAATCTTATATTTGAGGAAAACTCATGAATTTTGAATGCCTATGAATTAATGAATGAAATGAGATGAATTGAAATGGTAGGGTATTCCATGCTTTGTTTACCTTGGATATTGATTCCATTAGATCCCATGGATGTTTCTTCTACGAATCCAAATAGTGGAAGTGGATGCCTTTGATGATCATTCTCCTTGGGTATTGATTCCTTAAACATTCTCAAGCCTCTCTACCTCTTACATTCAGATTACATGGGATCACAGTGGAAATTGTTTATTTACTTTCTCCTTGGACCCCAATGCTAGTCTAACTATGATTCTATGGTGATGATTCTGGGACTCAATAAGGATTCCCGGGTCTTCTATACCATGGATCATCCCATACATGGTCTAACAATTCGGGTTGTACAGAACAACAATGGGTGATAGGAAAATTATGATTATATGAAATAACCATGGTAAATGTGAAATTTTGAAATATACAATGTGTCCATGGGTGCCATGATGTATTGGTTTTACTACATGGATATGGGTGATATGATATTCTATGTATACATCATGGTCGTGGTGTTCACATTAGTTATCTTTATAGTTGAATTTTAATAGGAGCTTGACAATTATATTATAAGTAGTATTTTTTTCCTAAGCAGCTTCAATTTATGATGATTACATATTCTATGGGTACTTGTTTCATTTCATATATACCAGTGATATACATTTCACACTTCTTAGTTAATATTCAACAACACAGATTTTTATAAACATTGTTGGTGGTATCCTAACGGTATTTTATCTCACTCCCAGTCTGGGGCTGTCTTTTGGTACCCATAAACACTATAAGGATTCTGGTAGGGATCGGTGCAAGCACCCATAGTTTGTTGATCGATTTTGTTCCATGATTATGAGTATGGGAGCACATGAAATGGTTGAGGACTGTGATGCTTGATGGGACCATTTTTTGACCTTTTTGTATTTTAATACATGTATTATATTGGTTGTCTATATACGTTCTTGCGTATCTATATAGAGACATGACTTTTTAATTATATTTATATGAGATTACAACTTCAATTGTTTATATATTCTTATCCTAGATTGTTACCTTTAGTTTGGATGATTTATTTATTCTTCTATTGGCTATTCATTTTATTCTGCTATGTTGAACTCTAACATGAGGGAATAGTCTCCCAATGGACAAACCCGAGTCCCTCGCTATAGGTCGAAGGCCTTTAGTGTTTGAGGATATGTGTTTGAGGCCATGTGACCTATCGGCTCAGATCACTAGATATTGGAATCCGAGATAGGATGTTACATATCACAAAATCAAGACATGCCTTCCTACTAGGATTTTGAACTCTTTCCAATAAGGATGATTGTAAATCAATTGATAGGAACCGATCTGTATCATTTTAGGTTATATGGGATAGAAAATTGTTCCACCTTTAAAATTATGTGATAAGGAAAAAATCTATTTTTGTATAATAACACATGATAAAAATTACTTACATGAATTATTTTAGGAAAATTATTGGTGGCACTAACACCCATAAAAGATGGGTAAAGAGAAGGGTTAATAGTAGGGGTTTATGTAGGAGTAACCCATCCTTTTCATAGAGCCTTAAATGGTAATGAGTATAAGGATAATGGATATACTTACACTGAAGTAGTTTTGGATACAGAAGACTATAAATGGATTTTACAATGGTTTTGGAGTTCAAAAATTATATGTGGGAAGAGGATGTGGGTACACCTAACATGATTGGGTATTATACAGAAGGCTTGTTGGGTATGCTGGATCCCAATTGGAAAGACATGGTTGGTAACTGGTTTGATAAGGAATGTTCAAAATATGAGTGGGGATTATTCACATGAAACCAAGGGTTTTATGGCCCATCAATGAGCTTGATGAAGGTGAATGAACTTTTCAAAGGAAACTCATAATGAAACTTAGTATATTAATTCTCCACAACCATATAAAGAACTCCATGGATAGGACCTAGAGGTATGAAAAAATATCCATTTATAACGGTGGTTAATGTGAATGCATGAAATTTGGTACTAATGTCCAAGAAAATCATTATCATAAACACATACATTCATGGAAGTATTTTATATTTTTTATGAAAGTGGACAAATTATTTCAAAATTATAGGCCTTCTGAGTCATGGAACCTGTATGTATATACAAAATTCATGTTCAAGAATCATCATAAGGGATGGTTTATATGATTTTATGGGTCGGTTAATCCCCTTAATCCATAGATCATTTGAGTCACCTATAAATAAGTATATAATTTAATGTTCTTTCAATGTGTCCTTGAGAACATGTCAAAAGTTTAGGAATAATGTGACAATTGTGTTATGGATATATTGGAATTGGGTTCTTTTTTGCAATTATTCTTTGAGGAATACCATGAAAGTTAGAGGATTATAAAATTCCAGGGCATTAATCTCTTACTATATTTAGCTGATCTCACTTATATACTCATTGATATTTTTAAAATTTATTTATATTTTTTTGAAAAAACACATGTGGGTGGAAACATGGAAATTAAATATTGATTATGGGGATGAATTCTTAAAATGTCTTGTGGGAATGAAATGAAATGTGTGTTGGGTGAGTCACAGTACTGGGAAACATAAATAGTGATTATATCCTTAGGTGTTCTTGATGAATAAAAAAGTGCTTCTTGTTGTAGGAATAGGTATGTATGGTGAGTTATACACACATATTCTATTACCTGTAAAATTCAATGAAATTCTTATTGATTTTGATATTTGGTTATAAAACATTATTTATTTTGGGATTTTGGACAATCCAAATAAAAAGAAAATTTTCAGAACAGCTAATTTAGAATGTTGTTTGGAAATTCCAGAAATAGAATAATCCCCCGAATATGATGTATCTAATAGGAGAAAAAAACTAAACCACATTCATGAATAAAAATTCAACCCTCATACACCCAAGAAGACAATAAATTTCATAAAAAATATTACAATATAAAATAAAAATATTCAATTAAATATAATAATAGATTTACATGGTTCAGAATTTATTACAACATCAATGTCAGAAAACTCTACATTCATTCATTTAGTATAAGAAGAAATTATAAAATTAAAAATATGAAAATGCTGGTAATATTTAACCACTTCATGTCACAAGTATAATTTTTCCTACCCCACATATTAATAGTGGTGTCGAGCTATATAATTATTTAACCATTAAAACATCAAAGGTGACCAACCATTGTTCATGGAATCCTCTACTTTACTATAAAAAACAGATGATAAATAGAAACAATTTGGTGAAATATGAATCTCATTCACGAACAGACCTATAATAATTTATAAACATCATTTTCTAACCAGAAAGTACACTTTACATAACACCATCAATGAGATTATTACATGATTCATAGCTTCCACACTTTCACTATCCACCATTACCACATACACACATGGTTCAAGAACATGTGTTCTAGACCATTCATTCCTTATGATAGTCTCCCATTTTAGAGACCCTCTATCATACTGAGTATCTTATTCTTTATTCACTACATTTGGATTTTTGAAATAAAATATGGATTTAGAATTCACACTTACCAAAAAATATCCAAATTGAAAAATTATTTCATGAAAATTACATTCATATTATATGTACACATAATCTGATATACTTCAAATTCAATACCTATAATTACTGTTTTCATTACACTTCTAGTTAGTTAAGTCCCACTGAAGGACTATACTATCTAAGACATTTTCGAACATAAAAAATAAGTTTTTTTTTTAAATCACATTTCCATTAATCTTTCATAGCTCTAACACCCCATTTTGAAGTGTATTTTGGATGAAATGATACCTCAAGTCAATGTACATTGTCATTTAGTGAAACATCAAATTTTTTTCAAATTGAATTTCTGTTTAACAATTGTAATAATGAATACCACTATTTTAACTTCTTATGAGTTCCCCAAAAATGTACTTATGCCACATAAAATCATTTTATGTATCCATGATACCTTCATAATCTACTTCTGTTGTGTATAGTAAAACAATTGTGGCAACATTGACCTAAAACATATGGTTTCCCATTTGAAGGTGAAAAAAATCCACTTGTACTCTTCCATGCATCCATATCTCCTTGATAGTTTGTGTCAATATTTCCTTGAATCATATCATCCATTTTTATAAACTAGAAAATCATGAAAAATTTATAGATATCGTAGAATACACTTCACAACTTCTGAGTTCTACTTCCATACATCCTCTATAAACCAGCTGAGATCTGGCATTGTATGTGTAATTTCAATTCTTATATATAACATTTATTACATCAAGCTATCGACCACGAGTAAAAATTTAGAATTATCCATGTTCATAGAATATTTTACTTATGTTCTTTCTCATCATATAAATTGAAGAGTTTTTCCAAAATTGATGACACTATTTTATATTCTCTAATTATGAATCTTCCAACAATCTTATAGATGTATTACTTCTAAAAAATATTTTTATGGTATTCTTATCTCTCTAAATCCACATCCCCAAAATATTATTGTCTTCCTTAATATCATTTTTCGTAATCCTTCTATATATGTTAGATTTAACATTTAGAATCCATTTCATATTCAAAACCTCTAAGAGAATATCGTCGATGTAAATGAGAAGAATGAGGACCGCCATCCTTGAACACCTTCTTGTGCCAATAATTTGTTGGGTTTCTCTCGATGAACAGCTTCCTACCAATAAATGTATTGAACATTGGGTTTTATTTCCATATAAAATTCCTCATATCATACATGCTTCATTTTAGCTTCAAAATCCAGACCTTATATTGTCATTCCAGTAAATCCCCTATCCATTTTATGTAGTTTTCCTCCGTAATGTTGACATCAAAGAACACTGTATTCATTCCTTTCTATAATATATATATATATATATATATATATTTATAATAAATAATACTAATCATTTTTGGGATTGTTTTGTGTTTGATAATAAGTGAGAGAATTTTAGAGAAATACCTTAGATTGGAAGAATTATTTTAAAAATCAATCATTAATTTTACATCTTTCTTTCATCTTATTTCTCATTAAAATAGAAAAAAACTTACTCTAAAGTGAATTATTACCCTATGATACTTCAATTATATCCATGTTTTTACATTATTATAATAAATTCATTCATGATTTTATGAATAAATACCACTTTCTAGAATCATTGAGACTTATCACATTTCCATGATCGTGGTCTCTCCACTATATGTAATAATAATGCATGTAAAATCAATTTTGAACCCCTGAAACAGTCATATAATCCTAGTAGATCTCTATAACTAAAAATTTTGTTCTACCAATTTGAGAACTATGACTTCCTAAATTGCATCTTTTTATTCTTTTTCTTCACACTTCAACATTTATTGAGATTTATAATATATCTTATATCCCTAAAGATAAATTAAGATTTTTTATTTTATATAAAATTTTATGAATTGTGGATATTCTAAAAAATCTATTTAGATCAACTTGGATGTTGTTCAAGATTTCTTGTTTCTAAAATCTACCTTACACCATTATTTTATCATCCAAAAATACCTTCTCGTTGAAGATAAAATTATAAATTCTACTTATCAATTGATAGCTATTCTCCTAAATCCGAATCAGGCGATTTTGTTTCTATAGACAACAAATAAATATTCTTGGGTCATTGATTCATGTTTTTAGAAATACATGGAATCAACATGTATGTAGAAGAATTTTCTGATAACTTTTAGGTGTGTATTTTACATTAGTTTTATAGAGCTCAACAGTTTCATAATCCTCTATTCTAATGGTGAATAAGGACTTATGTTCAGAATGTAAGGTAATATAGTCAAATTATTCCACTAAAAAATAATTGGGAAATCTATAGTGTAGTCTCGTGATCTAGTAATTCTCAATAATTCTTTAGTTAATCTGATCAAAAGAACCATCATATCATTGTCTTTTAAGAACCATCATGATGATCTTAATTCACTTTATCTAGAAAATTCTCTATAATTCACTATTACCATAGTGTATACCTATATATAACTATAATAATGTAGTAATTATTTCAATAACTTTCTCTAAAATGGGATTATATCAAAAATAATCCATTAATTTTAATCGTAATTAATTACCTATACCATCCTTGTTGAATGCCAAATGAATGTGACAAAGTATAATGACCCACTATGAGAACAAACTAGTACGGGATCCTAAAAATCCATATACACAAGTTCTATCCTCTGAGAGTTTGGTGCACTTATATTTATGGTAAAATAAATATTTATATGATTTATTGCAATACAAATATCATAAAATATGAAATACATGTGGAAGAGATTTAGTATTTCATTATCCATTGATATTAAAATTTATTCTAACATAGATTCTCATGATGATAATTCATTATCTACATAATTTTAGAAGGTGTTGTTGTAGAAAATGATATTCCATATAATATTCCTACAAGATACCATGTACATTCATTTACACCATTATCCAAAAACATTGTACTGAAATATATCATTCTTACTCCATATGTGAATTATTTTATGAAAATAGATTAATCTACCAGATAAATGAAAAATAAATTCTTCTTTAAAATTTGTAGAACCCAAAATTCCCATAACACAAACAATAAACTATTTGACATTAATGCATTCATGTCACCCTAACCCATGATCTCAATAGATTTATCTTAAAATAGATAAACCCTTCAGAACATTCAAGATACATAATTAACCCTGAATCAACACTCATCCAGCCAATTGATTGAATTTTGTAATCAGTAATCCATGATTCCAATGGAATATTGTAACTAATAATATATTTATCTCATATTCAATAGTGATTTTTTCATAACATAAACCAACATAATACCCCCTTAAGAAATTATCCTTGTAATCCCTATAACTCGTCTTCAATATCCCAACATTTCCATAATACCAACATAGAAGTCCAAGCATAATTAATTTATGTTTACTTATTTCCCTTGATTTCCCTTTCATTTTCTTTCAGCCTTCCCATTGAACATGACATCATATACCTTCTATATTGTCTTTCATTTCAATATGTGAATGAAGTTCCTCCAACTAGATATCTTCAATTAGAATTGTATGATGAATGCTCAAAAAATATAGTTCTAACTCTCTATAAAAACTGATTATTATAGATACATTTTATTCCCAAAATTTAAATGTTATTACAGTTAAAAAATATGACACACCATCCACGAACATCAATTTAAGATTTTTGGGATGACTCAAGGTCCGGTTATTCAAATGAAATAGCCAATTATGGGACTTCCATTATACATTCTCAATCATAACAACCATTCCAAGATGAAATTTTTTTTAATTATTGTTGGATTCTCATGAAAATCATCTATGGCCTCCATCAGATCTACTATGGTCTTGTCATCCTATATATTTAAAGAATTGTTTTGCTGGTGAAATCCATATCATTCATAGTTCCTTCTATTCCTGATTTTCCACTTTAACGTGTTCTATTACTTTTTTATGATAATTTTAAATGGAACATCACGATCCTTCTAAAATCGATAGTCCTCCAGCTATATCCTCTAGATAAATACATTAAATCCATAACTCCAATAACCTAGAAAAGGTTGTGATCTTACTAAATTGGCACATGATACAAGAAATCACATCATGAATGATCAAATAAATTTTTAGTCTTAGGATATTATATATATATATATGATTATGTAATTTTCTATGAATAAATAAAATATAACTTAAAAATATATTAATAACATTATTTTTTATTCATTAATATAACTAAAATAATATATAGATCCATAGTTTGTATCCAAGGGAAAGGAAAACAAAATAAAAGTGTGAGATCATAGTCCCATAAATGGAATGTGTATAAAAATATCTATCATAATATAATTTAATAATTATAAATGTGATATATATAAAAATAATCAAACAATCTATATAACTAATATCATAAAAGATTATTATATCAATTTATCACAAAATAATATAAGTAATTATATTGAAAATAATAACTTATGTATCAATGATATAATTCATAATGCTGAAAAATATTACAATATAGTCTGGGAAATTTCACAGGAAATAATACAAAAATTGGCAGGGTGTATAAAAAACATAAACACTATTTTTATTATGATACCTAGTAGCACATTGAAAGGATATAATATGGATTTTTTATCACTTACAAGGTCCAATTCATTCATCAAATGCACTAAATGAATAATAACTCAATAATTAATCAACAAAAAAATTTATATCATAAATATATGAATATAAAATGTTTAATATTATACCCACTTAAAAAATTAAACAAAATTATCAAAAGTCATCCAGATTAATATGGTGGTGGGTATCGGTATATTATATCCATATTAAAACATAGTATTCATTAAAGGATACTGGCATGAATGATATTTGTAAAAGAAAACCTGATATGTTCTTTGAAAACATGATAAAAATATCTATTTATGTTGATGAAATTAAAAAAGTCCAAAATATTGTTAAAATTAATTTTTATGAAAATTGAAATTGAAAATTATATTAGATAATTCAATTAAATTATTATTTATTATGGTAGGAAACGTTTTTTATGTCATAAATGTTAATACAATTATTCTATTCTCACTTTTGGTAAAAAGTTAAAAGTACCCCATTTATTAAAAAAAACATTCCATTTAAAGAAATTAAAATAAAGTTAAATATGGATGAAAATGACAATAAAAAACCATTTTATAATATAATATATCATCCATTAAAATATTATATAAAACATGGAGATGGAAGAAAATTCATTTCAGCTAATGAGTAAATAAGGTCATCTTTTCTTTTATAATATTATCCAGATCATATTTGGTACCATCTTGAGGAAAATATGGAAAATAAATAGAAAAATAGAGGATAAAAACAAATATATAGAGTTTAAATGAGTAATTTATTTTCATTTCATTAAATTGATATCTAAAAAAATAATCTGGAATAAAAAGTAGATTCTGGAATAAAACCTATAATTAGACTTCTATTTAGTAATATGTGATATATCCTCCTAAAAAATCAATTTAAATTTGTGAAATAATATATCAATAAACTTATCCATCCATATTTTATTAATTATGGTAATTTAATAATTATTTTACATCTATTCATTTTATAGTTATTGTAGATGTTGAAAATTTATGGTTGTTCGCTCAATTTTTCTGAAATTATTTCGGTATAATTCTTAAAGGACTTATTAGAAATTTCCATCATATACTAAATTTTTAAAATTTCATGAAAATAATATTTTGTTCAATATATATACTATTATAATATTCCATGCATGGTGTTAATAAGAAAACTCATCTCTTTATGGAGGCGGTATTCCATCCACTCACACAAACTATGATATCATTCTCAAATGGATGAAAATGTAAGGAGGTAGATGACATATTATTTTTCAAGTGACATAATTATTTCATGAAAACCAAATATATTTATAATTTAATATTAATAACTAACTCATTAAATTGATTTTTAAAAATGAATTAAAGAACTACATAGTTATGGTAGGTCATACATATTCAAGAATGGCGTTTTTATTTTTTAATGGATGGATTAGAAAATTATAATAAATAAAACATTAATATAACAAAATATAAGTTTGTTTAATATACAAATTTATTTATTTTCAAATGTTGATTAAATTTTTGTAGGAGGTTTAAGTGGAATATAACTTACAAAATCACGGTAAGAACATATAAATGGTCTTTTAGTGACCACATTTTTCTTCCACCATAAATCTTATTTAAGTAATATTTTGTTGAGACCGGGATATATAGGACTTGGGGAATGATATTATAAATGTATTTGGGAAGATATTTCTTGATATAAATGGATTATGTAGTGTATATAGTATAGGTTATGGGGTTCCCTTATATAATTGAGTTTAGTGGAAAACATATAAATACTTGAAACATTATTATATAATATATTTCATACTAATGTCAAGTGATATCAAATTATCATAAATTTTAAGATTATAAGTGTATTGTTGAAATAAAACCAACCAATTATGTTTTATAATTTTATTTGTTTTATTTTTAATATAATCCCTTTATTTTAAATCCTTTAAACTCATTTAATCCTTAAACAAAGTGATAAATATTAACTATGGTTACTATTCATTATGTAAAATATTTCAGCTGAAATTTTTATATAATATTAATTATTCTGTTTCAAAAAATGTAATCCATTTTAAAATAATCAATTAACATATGTGGTAAAATTTATTTTAATATATGTTTTTAAAACATTATGAAAACTGTTTTCATAAAAAAAAATTATTTAATCCATAAATTGATTTTATATTAAAACAAGCTATAATGTCCATTAAAATGAAATTAATGAAATTATGTTAAATAGAATGACACATAATTTTCATTAAAACCAAAACAAAATTATAAAGAAACTTTTAAATACATGATTAAGAGAGAATAACTAAAAAAAATTATTTGAACAAAAACATTACTTAGATTTTCAAAATATTATGTATATATTTCTTATTTGAACATTATATTTTTATATGAATTAAATTAGTTATTAATAATATCCACAAAAATTTCATATAAATTCATTCATTTATTATAGTACTACACTATTATTAAACTTATAGTATTGGTTAAATTTTTATTTTTCACTATTCACCAAAATTTAATTGTTTTTGTGTAATATAAAAAATCATCATATTAAAATTTTTACATAATAAAGAAAATAATAAAATTCCTTCAATTAAATAAAATTTATAAAATATTTTAATTTAGGTTTGAATAACATTCTTGAATAATGAAATTTGTATTATTCTTTAGTTTCTTTTGAATGAAATGTTGAATTACTGTATTTGATTATCGGGTGTTACATTCTCCCTGCATAAAAAATTTCATTCTAGAAATTTTTAGAATTTCAACTCATGAATAAAAATGTGTAGTTATTCATTATAAATTTTTTTGGATTATTAATAATCTCTTTTATATTTTAATTTTTCTAATATACCATTACTAACTATGTAATCCAATTTGTCAACAATTTTTCTCTAGAGCATGAATCTGTATAGAATATTCATATTAAGATAAATCAGCATAAAATTATATTTTCTTAGAGGTGATCACATTCTTTAGTTCTATCATGTATATCTTTAATAATCTGATATGGAACACATTCTAAGCTTTATAGAATCAAATTGGCATGTCTAAATAGTAATACATGACTCTAACATATTCTAGAATTTCAAAAGGCCAAATGTACATAGGAAATAGTTTTCATTTATATCTGAAATTTATAACACCCTTTCATTGAAACACATTAAATAACACATGATATCCCACTCAAAATTATAATTCCTTCTTATGGTTATCGTCATAGAATATAATTTACTTTATACATCCTTACTATGATTCTGAATGGTATTCACTTTCACAATTATCTATTCCATAAGATCTGGGCATGCAATCTTCCATTCACCAACTTCATTCAAAAATATTTTGAGTACTTCACATCTCTCCATAAAATCATTTGTATGGTTCCATTTTAATTCTTGAATGGAAGGAATTATTATATTAAAATATAACCAAAGTTAAATATTGATTCAGGATTCCTTGTAAGTCAACTGAGCATGACCACATGATAACATCCTATTTATGAATACTCTATTTAGATAACCGAACAATTTTTGTATAATAGGTTTTACTCGAATATATCTTGTTGTTTAGTTTTGTCTCATGACTCTTCTATAATTTTTATATAGACCATGGTTCATGATCAAATATAATCAAAATAAGTTCCCCATGAAGTCTCCCAACTTTATTAATATAGATTCATGTGAGGAGCTCAATAGGAATATATTCCCTTATAGTAAGGAAATGTGAAGACTTGGTTTAGTGGTAAATAATAATCGATATGGAATCATTATTTTTAGGAATATTTGTGAATCAAGTGGTAATGTACATAGAAAAATAATCTCTTTTCCATAGAGGAGTATATAATGGTTTCTTATCTATTTTATGATATTTTCTCTCAACCTTAACCTATTAAAAAATAAAAAATCATGATACATTGCCTTCAATTTCCCATTTCTTATTATCCAACAAATTTTTTTATTTCAATTAGAGATAAATTTTGGGGCTACCAGGGTTTGTAAAAATATTTTGGCTATGAGATTTATCTAATAATTCTTATTCTGGCCATGTATGGTTGGATGTCATATCCTATTTTTATGTTTCATTATTCTATATTTATAGATGGTGTCATCCAACATCCCATAATTCACAAATCAGAATTTTTTTTAAGATTCCTATCATCTAGCTGATAAATTTTATTTAATCCAATAAGAATGTATTAGAAATCATTTGGATTATTTATGATGCTTACCCTTACTTAATTATTAACGTATAAAACATTATTAAATCCATGAATTTGGGATATAATTTAATCCTCATATTAGTAAAAAATATATGATCTTTCTTACTCAATGCATCATCTATCTTATTTTCCAACCCCACGTTGTAGTGTATTAAAAAATACTAATCCTTTTGTTGATATAAACATATCAATTTCCTCATATTGTGATATATTTATGAGAATTTATATTTTAATCCTTTTTGATGATCTATTTCACATATTTCACCATAATGCTAATTCCTCTATATATTCAATGAAAATGTTATGGATACGAACTAAATATAATGGATTGGATAATTATATTCTTAAATATTTAACTAACATGATGAAAATTTATGAACTCAATCATTCTATATAATCTAACATACAAGTCTCTTTTTTTATAAATCAATATCTATCACAAATCCTTAACTTTCCAGGGGTAAATTCAATATTAGTTCACAGAATAATTTCAACAATAATTATATAAAAAATTCATTAAATTAATTTAACCAAATGAGAATATCCTATTTAGTTTTCCACATTGTTAAGGGGTTAACTAGTAATGAAAATTTTTAAACAATCCATTGATAGTAACCTTTTAATTCTAGGATACAATGTACTTATGTTATATTTATCGTTGTTATGCATTCCATAATTTCCTTTTTATTGAAAGAAAAAATGATATACTTTCCTTATAGACAATGTATCCAATGAAAAAATTATTATGAAGAGAGAAGTCAGATTTGATAAAATATCCATCTAACATATTTTCACTAAGATTATTAAAATGATTCGAAAATGAAATTTATATTCATAATTGATTTTTGAGAATATGAAAATATCTTTAATAAATTCCCCCAAAAATTTATCAAGATAATTCATGAATTCTCTATTAATTAATCCCTAAAAACATAGTGTTCATTAGTCAATCCAAAGGGAATTACTATAAATTCATTATTTCTATAAATCACATGAAATGTTGTATTTTGAATTTATTCCTTATTTACTAATAGTTTATGATACCTAGAATGAATAGCAATATTTGAAATATTTTATGCTCTATGATGTTGATTGAAAAAGTCATCATTATTGGGGAAAATGATTCATATTATTTGATGTAATATAATTAATTTCCCTATAATCCATGAATAACCTCATATACCCATATATCTTTCTTCACAAAAAGAATAGGTGACCCCTTGGTGAAACACAATGTTTTATAAATCCCTTATCCCAAATCTCATGCAGTTTTTTATTTAGATCAACTAATTATATAATGGACATTTTATAAGGAGTTTTAGATATATATTTTCATCAGGGATGAGATCAATAGAAAAATCAACTTCATGCTCATGTGGGTGTCTAGTTAGTTTTTTAGGATACTCATAGATGACAACAATATTTACATACACTATCAGAATTATACAATTCTCATTCAACGGGTTTGTCAGTTTTTATTCTTTAATAATTTCATTAAGGGGGCTACCAAAGATGGATTGAGACACGATTCATATGATGTTGTCTTCTCTATAATTATAAGTAATTCCACATATCTATACAGAATCATAATATATTTATCTTGGTAATAAAATTTAAAAGTATAATTTCCAATAAAAACAATAAATGGTTTATATTAAATCAATCATAGTTATAATAATCATGTTTTCAAATATGGTACGGGAAGATGAGACCATAAAGGGGAACTATGAATCTATGTCTTCCCTCATCGCCACATTCTTCCTCTCTCTAGAATTTGTCTGCAACCTCCATCTCAAGAGTTTACTCATTAATTCTTGGTGTGATGGTTCCTTCTTTGTGTGGCGACACAGTTCTTCAGGTTGGGCTATCTGGCGTTGCAGCGATGGAGATGGTTGCTTGGTCTTGTTGTTCATCTTATGGACAGGTTTTCTAGCATCAGAATGATGGTGAGGTTCCATATCTGGCCTTCCATAGTAGGTCTGTCACATTTCTAGTCACCCCTATCGTGCTCTGGTAAGATGGTCGGGCTCCTAGGCTTCCGTGTTGGTGTGGAACAGTTCTTCGGGCTTGGATGTTGAGTGTCGTGGTGATGACACTGGCCACACGGTGTCACGATTCAGCTATGGGCTAGGCTTCCTTGTGTTGTGGTTAGAGAGTTATTCATGGTCTGACCTTCCACTATTGGGAAGTCAGGTTTTTCCTTCCTCCTCGTCTCTAGTATGGTCATTGGCCTGGTCTTATACAGCGGTTTCTAAGCTTGGGGTCTAGTGATGGGTGGTATGGTCTTGCCATGGGTCTGTAATGGGATCCTGGTCCTCTACGACATTCAGGTCTTACCCCCTCTTCTATTAGGCTCTAGCTTGGTGATCCGGAACCCTCTCTCCCATGTCATGTTTTAGGTCTTTCATAGTGAAGGATGGTAATGATCGGGTCTTTCGCAGCATTATCAAGATCTTCTGCATCGTTCTCCGACTTGGTGAGCGTTTTGAGTGGTTTGTTGGGGATCATGTGTGCAGTTTTGATGACGGCAATGGGATTTTATGTGATTTGTGTTCGGAATGCTTGTTTTCCTGTTGTGGATTTTATGAGTTTTCTATGGGTTCTGTTCCTCGATGTGATGTCTCTTGGGGATCCCAAACAATCTAAAATTTTTTTCTTCACAAGAGCACTGAGTTGGTCATCTTCACCATGCATGACATTTTAGATTCGGACGATTTAGAGGGTATGGCATAACCATTAGTTATGTGACCATGAATTCTTTCATGGGGCTGCTTGCTGAACATCCATGCTTTGGTGGAGGCATGCCTTAATGATGTTAAACCTAGGTAGAGGCAATTCTGTGTAGTCTTGTTCTGGGTTACAACACCATTGTTTCTCGAATTTTGTTAATGTCCTAATGTCTGTGAAGTCTTGGTCCCCCCTTACCCTTAATAGGGGTCTTATCTAAAATTAATAAAAATTTCATCCTTCGGTCCATTCAATCAAATATGGTATATCTTTGTGTCGGAATGGGAATAGATTTCCATATCCCTATTGGAATAATATTTCCACTTCGAGTCCTGATGGAAAAATCCCTTCTTATGTTTCTATATAATTATAAAATTTTCTTTGAAAACATGGAAGATATAAAAGAGTGTGATAGTCTAGAATAAAATAAAGCATTAGCTTAATTTTGGGATATAAAAATATTACCTACCTCCATATCCATAAGAACTTTAACCATAACTGAAATGATTGAATAAGATTTTAATTTATCCCTTGGACAATTCTGAGGAAAATTCCCTTATGACGTGGTGTGGGGGGATTCATTCTTGTAGTTAACTATCTCATTATAGTTGAAGAATTGAAATCATTGTTATTATTTCATTCCCATTTAATCATGAGTCCGATGGCCGTTTTCTCTATAGATGAAGAAAAATACATTTCAAAATAATAAAGTTCCATTATTTTTATTTTAACATTTATTATAATTTTTTAATTCAACCCTTCCCTTATTCAATTTTTTCATATTTATTTATCATAGAAAACATCCAACTGCTTAATTTCTTGTTTTCATTGGAAAACAAAAGACTTTGAGAATTATTTCTATATCTTGGTAGGACATGATAATATATCCTCATTTTGTGAAAATTTATAGAATACCAATTCCATTTAAGTCAAGGATTTAGAATAACAATGAATAGATAAATTGTATATCATAGATGACATATGTAATCTGTATCTTGACATGTAATCCGTGTAATGTTATATTCATATAAAACAACATATAATCCTTCATTTTCACGAGAGTGTGTTAATATTTCTCTATATTATCTTATTTCTCATGAGGAAGGTATTTTTAAAAGAATTTTTCATTGAATGTCTTTAACAATAAACTATTTATTTCCTTTGACTCCATAGTGTTTTAGATCAGTGACTAATATTAATCAACATCCCTTTTATGATGGTCAACTGATATAATTACTATTTGTCTTTCAATTGATCCCAAAACTAGAAATACATTTTATGGGTAGTTGATACATTACTCAACTATTAATGAATTGATATACCCCTAGAATGATTGAGGTTTTAGTCACAAGAAGTGGCCCCGTAATATTTCCCCTTGTTGGGGATCATTAGGCTATTCTATATATGCATAGTTAATATAGTTAAAATATTTTCATCTCTTAAACATTATTCATTGTATTTCTAGTGAAGGAAATACCTATATAGATAATGTTCATTAATATAGTTTCTATTACTTTTGTAATGTGAAATTTCTAACTGATGGAATGAACTAGATTATCTAATAGTATTATGAAGTTAAAAAAATATTATATAATTCTAACTCATCTGTAACACTTAACATTAAAATGAAGATTTATGCATAGATAATATGATAATAAAAAATCAATTTCTTTGAAAATATCTATAAATCATAACAATATTTTAAAATGTTTCATAATGGTTGGTAAATATCATGTCAAACTACCAGTGTAAATCCCCAGGGAGTGTAAAGTCATTTGTCTAGTCTTAGGCCCACTCATCAAACACTGATTTATGATTACTTAGTCACTCAACCTTCTTTTGTAGGAGGTTTATTCCTAGGTTTATCTATGAAAAATCTATAACCACATTCCAATATCTATATTTAGAAGTCATTTCTAGTAAATCCAACATTAACTACCTTAATTAAAATTCTAGATATTATTACATTCATAGAAAAATACAGTGTCTATTATAGGGTTATATTTTCTAATCACTGATTTCTTAAAACATTTTCCTAATATTTATAGAAAACATCATTTCATAAAAACTAGAACACCCTAACTCAAATAATGTGGAGCCGATAGTTAACTTTCTATATTTTCACATGATATAAGAGTTTGAATCCTAAGTGATTTAACAGTTTACCACTCTTGGGAGAGAAAATACATACATAATTCTCACAGTACATTTAAAATCAGGAAACACCACTTAAAATTATAGTGAGAACATTATTATTTATTTTACAATATCCTTTGAATCCCTTATATATCCCTTCTTAGTATGATAGGAAATGGAAAACATTATAAAATGTAGATATCAGATGCTCGGTAAGGGAAATCATACAATAGTTTCTATTATAAAATTAATAAAACACGAATAATACAATATGGACAAATAATAATTACATAATCCATATAACTAATATAGTAAAACGAAATATATCCATGGATTATATGAAAACAAAAATAATCACATGGATAATAATAAATAATTTCATAGTGATAAAATTTATAATGTTAGACAACACAATCTTACACTGTACGACACATGATAAGAAATCATACATAAATAAGATATATGTATTCCAGATATGTAAACTAGTTTGCCTTATCGGACCGATAGATGCATCAACGTTCTTTAGCAGGACCCACCTATCACTTAATATGTATATTTCATTCATTATATTAAATAAATGAATAAAAATTAAATTATCAATAAAAATTAAAAATCATATAGAAAAACATAATCATAATCCATCCATTATAATAATATGGATGTTTTCAATAGTATATATCCTCAGTAAATCATGTAATTTATCAAAATATGTTAACATTCAAGAAAATACATTTAAAATAATATTATTAACATTCATTGGAAACCTAATAAAACAACCTTTTATTTTGATAACAATTAAAATTAAAATATCAGAATAATGAGAAAAAGAGTTTTCATAAATATAACTATGGAATATTTTAATGGAATATTTAATGAAATAATAATTTATGAGGGTGAAAAAATATGTTTTTGTGGTAAAAGATAAAAAACCTTCCACTTAATCTTGTGGTAAAAATTCAAAAGATCATCATTCATAAAATGGTAATAATATTCCTTTCAAAAAACAAAAAATAAATTCCAATATGGTAAACAATTTCAATAAATAATCATTTTGTCTTAGAAATTATGATTTTTGAAAACATTTTTAAAACAATGGACGAAGAATAAAAATATCATTGATGAAAGAAAAAAGTCCAATTTTCATAAAAACATTTCAGCAAATATATTATTTACCATATAGAGAAAAATGAAAGGAAATATGTAATGTACATAGATAAACCGAAGATAAAAAATGGAGTTTAAATGAGTAAGTTCCTATTAAATCAATTAATATATATTTAATCAAAAAAAACCTCGAATAAAAACTAAATTTTAGGATAATCCCTTAAAACAGACTTCCACGTTATCTTATATGTTACATATTCTATAATAATCAATTTTAAATTATAAAATATTTTATAAAGGAAATTTTTCATCATTATTTCATTTTTTAGATCCTTTATAACCATTTAGCATCCATTCTTTGAATATTAATTGTTTAGATTGACCAATTACTTTTTTTCAATCAATTTCTCTAATTTAAATTTAACATATCGATAGTGGATAAAGTTATTATTAAATGGTTCCATAATATACGAAGTGTTAATAATTTCCTAAACATTTCTTTTGTTCATTATATAATTTCTTTATTCATACATGCATGGTTGTAATATAAAAAAACCTATTGCTTCATTGATGTTGTTGTACACATGTTCAAATGAATGATGTTATCATTATCTAAGGTAATTATGGGTAAGAAGGTAAATTATATATAATATTTAAATAATAATAACTATTTTATAGATATATTATATATTCATTAGATTAATCTTTTTAACCACCCAAGTAATGTGGGAATAAGGACTGAATTATATATATAGGTGGTGATAGTAGGTTGTAAACATGCTCAAGTTATGTTTTCATATTATATTGGAAGTAATAGTGATAAAAAATGGATGTAACATTAATATTTAAAAACAAACATTATGGTAAATTTACTGATGTAAATATGTTAAGACAGTTATTGAGTATTTGGATGAGGATTAAGAAGAATGGAACTTAAAATATCTCAGTAAGCACACATAACTATTATTTTGGAATCCTCATATAGATTACACATTAATCTTTATTGAAGTGGTATTTTGGTGAGATAAGGGCATTTAAGATATGAGTATGGATGATGTGAAGGTATTTGAGTGGGTATTGGTAGAGATAAATGGGTTTTTTAGAGTTTATAATAAAAGATAAGTGTTCCCTTTTATAAATGATGTGGGTGGGAAACCTAAAAATACATAAAACATTAATATATGTCTTACTCAAGATAAATTGATCCATGTTATCATATATTCAAATATGATGAGTGTAATGTAGAAATAATAACCACCAATTACATTTCATTGATTGTTTTATTTTATCTTGATGATTTAACACTTTATCTTAACATTATTGACTAATTTTTCCATTAAGTGAAGTGATAATCATTAACCATGGTTCATATTCATTATAAAAAAAATTATTGTAACATTATTATATAATGATAATTATTATAACTCCAAAATGGATTATATTTTATATTATTAAATTTTGAAAATTTATTTAATGTTACATTTACAATAATTTCATAAAGAGAAAAACTACTTTAAAAATTGTTTATTTTAAGAAAAAAATGATTTTACAATAATATAATGTATAATGTCCATTCCGATATAATTAATTGTAGTATTTTAAATAAATGTATATTTTTTTGTTAAAATAAAACCAAATAAAATTACCCTTTTAAATACATGATTAAGAGAGTAACTACAAATAGTTTTTATTTGAACACACACAATATTTATATTTCTAAAATATTAACCCTATATTCTCTGATAGAAAATATATTTTTATATGAACCATATTATTAAATAAATATTTATTTTTCCAAAAAAATGGTTTATAAAATTTTTATATTATTCTTATAAAATAATAATTCCATAAAAGTGAACATATTCATAAAATAATTATTTTTAACTATTCAGAAAAAATCAACTATTATTGAAAAAAATAAAAAAAATACCCTAAGATAATTTTGACATAATTAATTTTAAAAATAATTTAATTTCATTAATTTCAAATTCGAAATTTATTGAATTTAGGTTTTAATAATGTTCATGAATAATCCTATGTCAGTTATGAAATAGTTTACTTAGATTTTCTACATACTATAATTATTACTTGAGTGTTGAAATAATGTTTATAATGTCGATTTCTATATACATACCATTCCATATTTTGTTAGAATTTGTTTTTAAGTAGTTAATCATGTTTAAATAAAAAGGTATGGATATAAGAATATTGCCTGATGGGTCCGCTATTGAGTCTGTAGATCCTACCAGAAACATATGACCTGATACCACATGTTGGGATTCTAGACCACTATAATTGGAAGTAATCATCTGTAACATCCCAGGTAAATAAAGAATAAAGAATTTTCATATTTATTAATATTTAAGAATTAAATATTAATTTTATTTTAAAGGGGTTGTTATGTTCGATAGCGTACCCGATACGCAACGATGGGTTTCTTTGAAACTTACGTAGCACACTAGTAATAAAATAATATTATTTTAAATGTTAGTTAACAAGTAGCTGTTGTACTGGAGATAATGGATAGAAATAACTAAAATATTATTAGATATGTTTTTAAATGTTTATACATTTACCCAATAAAAGATAAATGCTTAAAATACGGAAAGAGTTCAATTTTAGGGCATATATACTCTAATTTTCACTAAAGGTTCACTTATCACCTTTTAATGGTGAACCGTCATTAAATATAGTTTTGATCACTCTTATACTTTATTTTGGACCAAATATAACTCTTCTTTAGAATCGGGACATCCAAATTTACATTGTGTAAATTTTTGGTACCTTTCTGATAAAGTTCATTTTTTTATGAATAGTGTAAAATGTTGTATTTTAATTCAAAACCTCTTTTTAATCTAAATTATTTATATGATTAGATTATTATTTTAATTGGTTTTAAAGTGAAATTAGAAAATCTTTTTACCAGTTAATCCAATGGTGGTCATTGGAATCAATTTCACTTTAAACTTGGACTTAAACTGGTGTCAATCGTTTGATACTTATTGTTTCACAAAAACACGCTATTTGTCATGACAGCGGGAATTAATTATTAAATTAATTAATTTGACTTATATGTTTTGAATTTTGTAAAACGGACTACATTTTTTAATTCAGAATATCAAATATAGCTTAGGGTGAATTTTTGGTAATTTTCTGAAAAACTTCAATTTTTGATGAATAGTGAAACCACTAAGTGGTAATCAAACAAACTGATTTTTCAGTTAAATGAAAGTATACCACTAATGTTTATTGAATTTTGAAAATCCGACATACATGGTTGTCATTAAGAAATAAAATGTGGTTCAATGAGATTAAAATATTTTTTTGGTGAATAGTAACTTATTAAGTTTTTAATCGCAATTAGAGGTAATTAGTGTAATTTAATGTAAAAATGCTATTATAAAAATGTGGAAACACCATGACACTTGTACTACACCTATTGGGTGAGTCATGGCCGACCAAGACAAGCCATGGGCCAACTTGGGGACCCCATGGAGCCACTTTAGTTGGAAAATGTCATTAATATATTTTTATTTAATGTTAAAGTGAAAATGACACTAACATAAATTGTTTTACTAAAATAATTTTTTAAGTGGGGTTATACAAGTCCAAATTTTGATTATAAATAGTCATTGGAAATATAATAATATTTCCTACATCATAGTATATTTTTTATAATTTTTAGACATGAAATAAATTAAATTATTTATGACATAATAATGATGCAGCGATGACATCATTATTTGACGATTTAAATAAAATGGAAAGATAATGAAAAATATAAAACCTACACATGGCCAAAACCAATTGGATGAGTGGATTTCGAACCCTTATCACCTTATCCACGAATTATATCAATGTGGGACCATTTAAAACCGAAACACATTTTCAAATAAAGTAATATTTCTTTACTTTCCAAAAGTGCCCCTCCTCTCCTCTTATAAAAGGCCCCCACCTCTACCCCATTTCACACACTTCTGAAGACTTTGGCTCGGCCAACCCCTGCCCAATTACTCTCTCCACATCCCTCTCCTCATCCTAAAGGATTTCCTTTGGGAAGAATCCTTTCAAAGGAAGCCTTTAGGATCAAATCAAAAGGGAGTTACACTTTTAAAGGT
The DNA here is from genome assembly GCA_963277665.1 of Viscum album. Classification (NCBI taxonomy): domain Eukaryota; kingdom Viridiplantae; phylum Streptophyta; class Magnoliopsida; order Santalales; family Viscaceae; genus Viscum; species Viscum album. The sequence goes on from OY728120.1 coordinate 1,770,661,440, forward strand.
ATTCATTCTCTCTTGTTCATTTGTTTTATTTTGCTTCTCCAACCCTCTAAACACTTTTTATTTACTTCTTTTGTAACAACAACAGTATATTCAGTATAATAGGATGTTGTTATAATATTTATTTGAGCAAAACTCTCACACAACTACATCAAATGGTTAAAGAACATACGGTTTCCGTGGATGGTGAAATTCTACCACCCGAAACGATGATTATTCAATACTCATTTAACACCTTCAAGGGTGGCCATTATGATGTCACTATTTTTACATATGATATATTATATTTTTATTTTTTCCTTAATCTTCTGTTTTTTTTTCATTTTGGGCATACGTTTATGGTTTCCATTGTGGGTAAACACGATATCTTCATTTAAGGAAGTGCGGACTACCGCCCCATAAAAGTGATGTGATTCGTTAATGCCATATGTGGGACGTGTAAAGGATGGATTTAAAGTTATTATATATGATTTTATACTGTAATTATAATATGCCTCTATATCATTATTATTTCTTTCCATTAATGTATGATATAGAAATGAAAGTAGCGTTCATGCGTACATACGGCTTACCGTCTCCATGAACGGTGCATTTCATTTCTTATCCCCAAATGTAATGTACTATTAAAAGTACATGTATATAATGGATATATATAATTAATGATATATCTAAGTGATGAATATAATTCTGGAATTAAAATATACATGCCTCTCATTTAGTTTTAATTCCATTAATATGACAAAGAAATGAAAGTAGCGTTCATGCATACGTACGGCTTACCGTCTCCATGAACGGTGCATTTCATTTCATACCTCTAAATGATTATGTAATATTATAAATACATGTATATGCTGGATATATATGATACATATTATATCCAAATCGGGAATTTCATTCTGGATATAAAGAACTTTTGACCACATGGACAACATGTAATTGTAAGAAGTCAACTTTTGACTTAAGATCCAAATATTGACAAAACAAACATTATTAACTTAAATGGTTACATAATGTTTATAACATGGCAATAAGTGATATAAAAAGAATAATTAACTTTAAAAAGGTTCTTAATCAAGTATAAATTAACTCAAGTTTATTATTCAGGACGTTAAAGAACGATCGAGTCAAGTCGGACCCGAGGTAAGGGACTTCGTCTCAATCTCCTTTCATTGAGGCATATTTCGTTTTATACACAACTTTAATTCATACGGTGTATAAACCCCTTTGACTTTTACTTTTATACAAAAGGAATCTTTTTCTACGAAGCGTTTTACTAAACGACAAAAAGGAATGTTTTTTTAACGTACGCGGTGACAACGACCTTTTCCGCCGCCGCGAGTATTATTTGTTCTTTGGATTTCTCAACAAGCCGTAATGTTTTTAGAATAAAATAAATACCATATACTCTTTTATGTATTTTGGTATTGAAAATGGTTTTGAAAAAGGATTCTATTATGTCAATATATTTATGATATATTGTGATTGAAATGTGGAAATGTTATCATTCCTTTATATTGGTTTTATGTTTTATGATTTTATACTGGTACTTGGACATTTTAACGGGTGGTTACATTATAAACCATATGACAGGTGGTGCCGTGAATACCAAGATGGGTGGTTACGTTATAACCTCCAATGCATTGGGTATGGTAGTAGGCCGTATGACTATTCCATTAAGTATGTATGTAAATTGGCCGTATGGCTATTCTATTAAGTGATATGTGTGGAAGTCAACCGTATGGTTATTCCACTTAAGTATGTTTATGTCCCAAGTTACCTTTATATATTCTATGTGTTTTTTATATGGGTTTTATGGTAATACTTTGGTTACAAAAAGGCAAGTAATGATACTTTATTCACTGAAGATTTTTTTTACTACTTCATGAAGGTGAAGGTATTACTTTGATATAGTATATATGGTTTACTTGATGTTTGAAAAACTAACAGTTTTCATTCTTTTTGTATCCCTTACTGAGCTTTTTATGCTCACCCCAAGTTTTTCAAAATGTTTTTCACAAGACTTAAAGTGGAATAAGGTCAATGATGGGATCAAGGGAATTTCATGCTATCAAAAACATGGAATCTAGACATCCTTCATTTTAAAAGTTTTTATTTTATGGAAACTTAGTAGAAGTGTCTACTTTGTAATGTTTTATGATGTAATAGTTATGTTCTAATTCTCTAAAACTCTAAACCTGAAAAGATCCTCAATGTGAATTATTCTTTTAATTCAATATTAAGTAAGGATTAAGGCTGGGGCCTTATAGTTGGTATCAAAAGACGGTTTGGACAAATTTAGGAGTTAGAAAAGTGTTAAATTATAATATGATTGAAATGATATAGAATTTACGGATTACCATGTTGCTTCGCCTAAGATATTTCTGTGTTCAGAATGGTTTTCCGCAGAGGAAACAAAGCAGCTATGTTGGGACGACATCAGGAGGAAGATAACCTTCCAAATCAGCAACCTAAGATGGTCGGAATAGGAACTGAACAGTTTGTTGCAGTGATGGCACAGTTGACACAGGCTATAAATGGTGGTGGTATCCATGCACGAGATCAGCCAGATCAACCGCAGAGGAACATGTCAGTGGTGTAACATTTCATGAGGCAACATCCCCCATAATTCAGAGGATCATCTGACCATGTGCAAGCTGAAGGGTGGATTAAAGCACTGGAGAAGATTTTTGATGTCATGGGGTGTTCAGAACATCAAAAGGTTAGTCTTGCTGTTTACCGTTTTGAAGGTGAAGCTGATCAGTGGTGGGCGATGGTGAAAAATATAAGGGATTGTGATGAGATTGAGGATATTCACTGGGACGAATTCAAAGGTATGTTTCTTGAGAAATATTTTCCTAAGTTGGTTCGTCTTAGGATGGAAAACAGTTCCTAGAATTGAGGCAGGAGGATGATTCAGTGGCTACTTATAAAGAAAAGTTCACTCGATTGGCAAGGTATGCTCCACACATCATACGAGATCTTGATAGAAAAATAAACCGTTTTTACTCAGGGTTAAAGACAAAGTATCGAAGGGAATTAGCTTCTCGTGAGTTCAAAAGTTATGAAAAACTTGTTCGATGTGATGAGAAGGTGGAAATGGAGTTTGCCGATGATCAGGTGTTCTATGACAAACAACAGAATAAGAGGTCTAGTTGGCAGGAAAAGGGGAAGAATTCATCAAAGAAGCAAGGAGGTATGAAAACCAAATATCCATCATGTGAGAAGTGTAGTAAAATGCATCCTAGAGAATGTTTATCCAAGTCTGGTAAGTGCTTTCGGTGTGGTAAGTCTGGTCATATTGCTCGTAACTGTAAGGAAGATGATCAAGCAGGAAATGAAAAGCCAACGGTAAGATGTTTTAAGTGTAATGAAATGGGTCATTATGCAAACGAGTGTCCAACGAAGAACTCAACTGGGGGAATGCAGCTAGACTACAAGCAGAAAGGGGTGGTAAAATCATTTGCAACAACTTCAGCAGATGTTGGGACATCGAATGAAGTGTTATCAGCTCCAAGGAGCTCAGTATTTTTCGAAGATTGACATGAGGTCAGAGTACCATCAGTTGAAAGTAAAAGAAGCAGACGTTCCGAAGACTGGTTTCCGTACTAGATATGGCCATTATGAATTTGTAGTTATGCCTTTTGGGTTAACCAATGCACCTGCTGTATTCATGGACCTTATGAATAAAATTTTCCATGAGTTCTTGAATAAGTTTGTTTTTGTGTTTTGAGGTTTGTGAAGAGGTTATGTGTGCCTTGTGATTCATAGTTGAAGAATGAGTTGTTTTTTCATCCTGGCAGTACTAAGATGTACAGAGGTTTGCGGGAGTATTACTGGTGGGATGGAATGAAATGAGATATTGCTGATTTTACTGTGAAGTGTTTGACATGTCATCAGGTTAAAGCAGAGCGGCAGTTACCGAAAGGGATGCTTCAGCCTTTACCAGTGCCAGAGTGGAAATGGGAAAACATATCCATGGACTTTGTTGTTGGATTACCGAGGATATCTCGAAGTAATAATTCAATCTGGGTTATTGTTGATCGCTTGATCAAATCTGATCATTTCCTTTCTATACGAGATAATTTCTCTCTAGATCATCTTTCCCGTCAGTATTTTAAAGAGATAGTCAGGTTACATGGAGTTCCTCTCTCCATTGTATTGGATCGTGAACCCAGGTTTACTTCTAACTTTTGGAAAGGCCTTTAGAAGTCGTTGGGTACTGAATTAAAATTTTAGTACAGCTTTTCATCCTCAATCAGATGGGCAGTCAGAACGAACAATTCAGACATTGGAGGATATGCTACAAGCTTGTTCTATGGATTATCAGGGAAGATGGGACCAAAATCTTTCTTTGGTTGAATTTTCATATAATAACAGTTTTCATTCTAGTATACAGATGGCACCATTTGAGGCACTATATGGGAAGCGGTGTCAAACTCTAGCATTTTGGAATGAAGTGGGTGAAAGGAAGCTGATGGGACCAGAATTGGTAGAAGAGATGGTAGAAAAAGTTCAGTTGATTCAGAAAACATATGAGAACAGCTCAGAGAAGGCAGAAGAGTTATGCGGATAACCGGAGGAAGGATCTATCTTTTGAGGTAGGTGATCATGCTTTTCTCAATATTTCTCCTTGGAAAAGTGTGATGAGATTTGGTAAGAAAGGAAAGTTGAGTCCATGGTTGGTTGGACCATATGAAATTCTGGAAAGAGTTGGATCAGTTGCATACCGAGTGGTTTTACCTCCGAGTTTATCTCAGGTACACAATGTTTTTCATGTTTCAATGTTGAGAAAGTATATGCCAGATCCATCTCATGTTTTGAGCCCAGAGGTAGTTCAGCTGGAAGAGAACCTATCTTGTGAGGAACAACCGGTCCAGATTCTTGACCACAGGGAGCAAGTGTTATGGAATAAGGTGATTCATTGGGTAATGGTTTTGTGGAAAACCCATGTGATTGAAGAGGAAACGTGGGAATCTGAAAATGCTTTGAGGGATAAATACCCCCCACTTATTTTGATAAGTGAATAAAATTGCGAGGATGAAATTCCTCAATGGGGGGAAGGATGTAACATCCCAGGTTAATAAAGAATAAAGAATTTTCATATTTGTTAATATTTAAGAATTAAATATTAATTTTATTTTAAAGGGGTTGATATGTTCGATAGCGTACCCGATACGCAACGATGAGTTTCTTTGAAACTTACGTAGCACACTAGTAATAAAATAAAATTATTTTAAATGTTAGTTAACAAGTAGCCGTTGTACTGGCGGGAATGGATAGAAATAACTGAAATATGATTAGATATGTTTTTAAATGTTTATACATTTACCCAATAAAAGATAAAGGCTTAAAATACGGAAAGAGTTCAATTTTAGGGCATATATACTCTAATTTTCACAAAAGGTTCACTTATCACCTTTTAATGGTGAACCGTCATTAAATATAGTTTTGATCACTCTTATACATTATTTTGGACCAAATATAACTCTTCTTTAGAATCGGGACATCAAAATATACTTTGTGTAAATTTTTGGTACCTTTCTGATAAAGTTCATTTTTTTATGAATAGTGTAAAATGTTGTATTTTAATTCAAATCCTCTTTTTAATCTAAATTATTTATATGATTAGATTATTATTTTAATTGGTTTTAAAGTGAAATTAGAAAATATTTTTACCAGTTAATCCAATGGTGGTCATTGGAATCAATTTAACTTTGAAATTGGACTTAAACTGGTGTCAATCTTTTGATACTTATTGTTTCACAAAAACACGCTATTTGTCATGACAGCGGGAATTAATTATTAAATTAATTAATTTGACTTATATGTTTTGAATTTTAAAAAACGGACTTCATTTTTGAAATCGGAATATCAAATATAGCTTAGGGTGAATTTTTGGTAATTTTCTGAAAAACTTCAATTTTTGATGAATAGTGAAACCACTAAGTGGTAATCAAGCAAACTATTTTTTCAGTTAAATGAAAGTTTACCACTAATGTGTACTGAATTTTGAAAATCCGACATACATGTTTTTCATTAAGAAGTAAAATGTGGTTCAATGAGATTAAAATATTTTTTTGGTGAATAGTAACTTATTAAGTTTTTAATCGCGATTAGAGGTAATTAGTGTAATTTAATGTAAAAATGATATTATAAAAATGTGGAAACACCATGAAACTTGTCCTAAACATATTGGGTGAGTCCTGGCCGACCAAGACAAGCCATGGGCCAACTTGGGGACCCCATGGAGCCACTTTAGTTGGAAAATGACATTAATATATTTTTATTTAATGTTAAAGTGAAAATGACACTAACATAAATTATTTTACTAAAATAATTTTTTAAGTGGGGTTATTAAAGTCCAAATTTTGATTATAAATAGTCATTGGAAAGATAAAAATATTTGATACATCATAGTATTTTTTTATAATTTTTAGACATGAAATAAATTAAATTATTTATGACTTAATAATGATGCAGCGATGACATCATTATTTGACGATTTAAATAAAATGGAAAGATAATGAAAAATATAAAACCTAAACATGGACAAAACCAATTGGATGAGTGTATTTATAACCCTTATCATTTTTTCCACGAATTATATCAATTTGGGACCTTTTAAAACCGAAACACATTTTCAAATAAAGTAATATTTCTTTACTTTCCAAAAGTGCCCCTCCTCTCCTCTTATAAAAGGCCCCCACCTCTACCCCATTTCACACACTTCTCAAGCCTTTGGCTCGGCCAACCCCTGCCCAATTACTCTCTTCACATCCCTCTCCTCATCCTAGAGGATTCCCTTTGGGCAGAATCCTTTAAACGGAAGCCTTTAGGCTCAAATAAAAAGAGAGTTACACTTTTAAAGGTAATTCATTCTCTCTTGTTCATTTGTTTTATTTTGCTTATCCAACCCTCTGAACTCTTTTTATTTACTTCTTTTGTAACAACAACAGTATATTCAATATACTAGGATGTTTTTATAATATTTATTTGAGCTACACTCTCACACAAATACATCAAATGGTTAATAAACATACGGTTTCCGTGGATGGCGAAATTCTGCCTCCCGAAACGATGATTGTTCAATACTCATTTAACACCTTCATGGGTGGCCATTATGATGTCACTATTTTTATATATGATATATGATATGTTTATGTTTTCCTTAAGCTTCTGTTTTTTTTTAATTTTGGGCATACCTTTATGGTTTCCATTGTGGGTAAACACGATATCTTCATTTAAGGAAGTGCGGACTACCGCCCCCTAAAAGTGATGTGATTCGTTAATGCCATATGTGGGACGTGTAAAGGATGGATTTAAAGTTATTATATATGATGTTATACTGTAATTATAATATACCTCTATATCATTATTATTTCTTTCCATTAATGTATGAGATAGAAATGAAAGTAGCGTTCATGCGTACGTACGGCTTACCATCTCCATGAACGGTGCATTTCATTTCTTTTCCCCAAATGTAATGTACTATTAAAAGTACATGTATATAATGGATATATATAATTAATGATATATCTAAGTGATGAATATAATTCTGGAATTAAAATATACATGCCTCTCATTTAGTTTTAATTCCATTAATATGACAAAGAAATGAAAGTAGCGTTCATGCATACGTATGGCTTACCGTCTCCATGAACGGTGCATTTCATTTCATACCTCTAAATGATTATGTAATATTATAAATACATGTATATTCTGGATATATATGATACATATTATATCCAAATCGGGAATTTCATTCTGGATATAAAGAACTTTTGACCACATGAACAACATGTAATTGTAAGAAGTCAACTTTCGACTTAAGAACCAAATATTGACAAAACAAACATTATTAACTTAAATGGTTACATAATGTTTATGACATGGCAATAAGTGATATAAAAAGAATAATGAACTTTAAAAAGGTTCTTAATCAAGTATAAATTAACTCATGTTTATTATTCAGGACGTTAAAGAACGATCGAGTCAAGTCGGACCCGAGGTAAGGGACTTCGTCTCAATCTCCTTTCATTGAGGCATATTTTGTTTTATACACAACATTCTTTCATACGGTGTATAAACCCCTTTGACTTTTACTTTTATACAAAAGGAATCTTTTTCTACGAAGCGTTTTACTAAATGACAAAAAGGAATGTTTTTTTTAACGTACGCGGTGACAACGACCTTTTCCGCCGCCGCCAGTATTATTTGGTCTTTGGATTTCTCAACAAGACGTAATGTTTTTAGAATAAAATAAATACCATATACTCTTTTATGTATTTTGGTATTGAAAATGGTTTTGAAAAAGGATTCTATAATGTTAATATATTTATGATATATTGTGATTGAAATGTGGAAATGTTATCATTCCTTTATATTGGTTTTATGTTTTATGATTTTATACTGGAACTTGGACATTTTAATGGGTGGTTAAGTTATAAACCATATGACGGGTGGTTCCGCGAATACCAAGACGGGTGGTTACGTTATAACCTCCAATGCATTGGGTATGGAAGTCAGCCGTATGGCTATTCCATTAAGTATGTATGGAAATTGGCCGTATGGCTATTCCATTAAGTGATATGTGTGGAAGTCAACCATATGGTTATTCCACTTAAGTATGTTTCTGTCCCAAGTTACCTTTATATATTCTATGTGTTTTTTATATGGGATTTATGGTAATCCTTTGGTTACAAAAAGGTAAGTAATGATACTTTATTCAGTGAAGATTTTTTTTACTAATTCATGAAGGTGAAGGTATTACTTTGATATAGTATATATGGTTTACTTGATGTTTGAAAAACTAACAGTTTTCATTCTTTTTGTATCCCTTACTGAGGTTTTTATGCTCACCCCAAGTTTTTCGAAATTTTTTTCACAGGACTTAAAGTGGAATAAGGTCAAGGATGGGATCAAGGGAATTTCATGCTATCTAAAACATGGAATCTAGATATCTTTCTTTTTAAAAGTTTTTATTTTATGGAAACTTAGTAGAAGTGTCTACTTTGTAATCTTTTAAGATGTAATAGTTATGTTCTAATTCTCTAAAACTCTAAACCTGAAAAGATCCTCAATGTGAATTATTCATTTAATTCAATATTAAGTAAGGTTTAAGGTTGGGGCCTTATATCATCTATATATATAAATGTGTAAAAATTTCTGTAAATTATAAAAAAAATAATCCTATGAACATGTGTTATCATGACTAAGAAGTCAAAATATTACCATATCCTTATACCAAAATACCAATCTCAAACAATCTAGCCAAACAAAAATCTTGGATGAAAATAAACTTAATGAAACCAATGTAATAAAGGATCTAAAGAAAGTGATTTAAATTTTTCTAACATTTGTCCAATTTCTATAAGAGATTGTTAAAACTTCCATACATTTCATTTAATAAGAAAATATTACTATCATATTTGAAAAAGTCTATCGATATAACATCACATAATGTAACACATCTTAGTAATCCCACCCCAAATATTAATAAATGGTAATAGATTATAAACAAGTTCCACCAATTTTTAAAATGTATTAGAGACTCACCATTCACATTGGAAAACATTAATTTCCTACAAATAACACTATCTCACTCAATGTCATCTGGTGGACAGTTCAAGTAATTATTACATAGACCTTTTATGAATCCTAATTTTTTTTCACGACACTATGAAAACATATCATAACAACATAAGAATGATTATTACTTAAATTATAGAATATACACTTTCATTATCCAAATATGACCACTTCCACATCGGCTTTAGTATTAATTCATCGAAACCATTCCATCCTGCTATCAATCTCATGATTTGATGTTCATATATCAATATGAGTCCCTTATTCCCTATTCAATCCTTCTGGATATAGGAAAAAAACATTAATGTAAAATTCACTATTTTATAAAAATTACCATTGTTAAAAAATCCCCCTCCCCTATAACTATATTTTTTTAAAAAAAGAAAAAAAATGTTATTATAAGGAAAATATGAGGATTTGGGCACTTAATCCCAAATATGTAGTTGGATGGATTTTGAAAGGTCAATTTTTTACCTCTGAAAATGTTGTGATCACCAACGGATACACATATAATCATTAATTATTCTAAATTAAGAAAATTGTTATTTTCCTGAAATACCATTTTTATATGTTGATTCTTCATATAACCTGAATGATTTAATTTTTTTGAGAAACTTATATTACATGATTTTATTATTTGAAAATATTTATACACATAAAAGATTAATGTATATGAAATTAAATGTTGGGAGTTTTAATTTATAAATAGTGTGAATTCATGCATTTTCTCCAAGGTTTTTTAATCACAGCTACCCATGTGTTAAATTATGGATATAACTTGTATTATTTTCTTATATTTCTAGATATAGATACATGTTTTATTCACCCCAAAATTTATAATACTATTAATATGAGAAATGAAAATGTGGATAATTTCAAAATCAATCTAAACCACTTGATTCCAACATAAGTATATACTCTCCCCATGTAAGAGTGATGGAACAATCAATTATTTGATATGATATCACTGTAAAAATTTTACATATTAAATGATAAAATTAATCCTACTCCTAAATATTATTTTTAATCCTTGTGGATTAGGCCACATATTGGTCATGGTTAAGAAAACCATTCATTTAACATATAATTCAATGATGAGGAAAATTCTATGAAAATATATTACCTATAGTCTAACCCCCTTAGGATATCCAACCAATCCAACATGAAAATATTTTTTTAACTAATCAAATATTCATATATTATTAATTGTTGATCAGATGGGTTGTTGGTTTCTTTACATAGATCATTTACTTCATGTCGTCATTATCGATGTCTGGGAAATGGTTTCCTTGGTCTAAGATAGCCATAAGGATTTTTTTTCATGTTTGAAGGTTCTTCAATTATACAAGACAGATTGGATTTCATAATTCCCAATCTACTGTCAATATTATCATATAGTAGAGCTATTCATCTGTAAGAGCATTGAGATTATTTTTTTTGCATTTAATACATTAAAAAGTTGACATTTGGATCTATTAATCCTACAAGAACTATAAAATTACCATTCCTGGCGACATTTATAAAAACTTCATCCGAATAAAAAATGTTTGGGAAAATGTTACGATGTTTTTTTCTTGGATTAGAAACTATTAATGTTGACTAAGGTTACGTGTGGGAAAAAGTACTTCTCTTCTAAAAATATTATTTCCATGGTGTAGACATAAATATTCTAAGAGATTAATAGGTAAAATCATGGACGGAGAAGGATGATTTGTTTCCCAATCTATTGCACTCATAGAAAGGATTTTATAAATAGACATCCCTAGAGAAAGAGCTAATCATAAAATGGGGTTTCTTAATTTGTGTACAGTGATTTTGAATCATTGTATAGAATTATTTCTATCATTTTTTATGGGATTTATATTTCTAATGAGGTATTCCCACATAAGAGTCCAAAATAATGAATTTATCATGGTTTCATAGTGAGGATATGTTCGATTGAACATACCAAAGGTGATATTCTTTTGAAAATATTTACCAGGTGGCTTGAAATATCAACAGGGAACATAATCATTCCAGTTTTATGAGTCATATTACTTCTTGTATGGCTAGGAATCAATGAATATGAAATGATGAGAGTTACTTAGTACCATATTGGTTCACCATTCCATGTTTAGACAATTTATACAGAACATAGGTAACATTTGACTAGAGTGAAAGATCATTCTTTCTAAAATTTTGGTTTGAGATAATATATTTGAGTTCATTCCCAATGAATCCCAGAATAATTATATGATGTATGGTGGGACTGAAATTTATGATCATTGCTAAAAAAATTATGGAATATCAAGACAGGGAACTCACATGAATTTCTCAAATTTTCTTGAAAATTTATTTTCCAAAAAAACCCCACATCACCTTAATTTGAACTTTTTGTTGAGGTGAATTTGGATATTATTCCTTTGTTGTAGATTAAATTGGAATATAAATACAAAAAAATATAAACTATCATACTAATTTTTAAAGATTTTGTTCGTATATTTATGAATTATTCACAAAAAAGTTAAATTATGTAGTTAGTTCCATAGAACCAGTATACATTATACATTTCATTTATATAATATTAAATGACTAGAATATCTAATAAATATATTATCAAATTACAAATATTCTCTTATATAACATTAATGTGATAATTTTCATAGAGTTTTTTTCATATAGAAATGATATAATAGGTCACTGCTATAATGGTAACCTTGAAATGTTTTGAATATATTTTGAAACATATATCCAATAGTCTGAATGAAATATATTTTATTGGACAGACATTATGTTTTGACACTTAGGTGCTAGATTCTCATAAGAAGACAAGACTTTTAGTCTTGAATCTTGCCTTTAGTAATCTTCTAGGGAGGATTCTACAAAGGCAGACTCACTAGTATGAATTCAGCATGTTATATGTGTTATTGGATATTCATATATATATATATAGACATGTGTATTGTTCTTTAGATATGGGACTATTTTTAATGTATGACATGATTTTTTTACATTGATGTATTGCAGAAAACCATGATGACATATTCGAACAATAATGTAGTATTCATTGAGTGTGCCACAAGTGACATGAAATTAGTAGAATAAGTTTAAAAACAATATTACCATAAAATGAAGTAATAATATATATTATGCCTTTTTAATAGAATATAACTCTCTGATTAATTCTATTTCCAAATTGGTTTGTTGATGAGTTCATTTTAGGTATTAAAAGAGTTATAAATCAACCATATGGATTGATCTCACAAGTATAAAATTTTTATGGTTATATTTCATGAAAAGGGATTTTTATTACACAGTAAGCATTAATATGAGGTTATTATCATTTAAATAGTATTTTTATCCTCTTATAGTGAATTGGTGTATTGCTAGTTACAAATCACTGACTTTAAGAAATTTCACCTAATTCAATTGAGAATGATGTGTAAAGGGTCCCCAACAATGTATATCTAAAATCATAGTTAAATTATATTTAAATTAATTATTAAAAATAAATATTATTCTCACTTTTTTATTAATAAATTTTCTATTTGGTTTTGTTGTTTAAATTTCATCACTAGTTATTAAATTTTAATTACACGTGAGTTGAATATTAAATAATTTTTTATTAGATAAAAGATATATAAAATTTATTTATCTGTTCATTATATTCACATTTTAATAAATAATAATAATTTTTAAATAAATATGTGTTTATTACCTCAAATATTAGAATTAATATTTATTCCCTAGTTTGTGAATATAAAATTTATTTATTTATTAAAAGAATACAATTAAAAATTTATTTATTTGGATAAATACATTTTAATCATTATTTGGTAGGATCCAAAGAGGATTGACATGGATGATATGATGATCGTATAGAAAAGATATATGTTATTTAATATCATTAAAATAAAAATTGTTTTATTTATTTAAATAAAAATAATTTAGTATTCATGTGTTGGTTCATGTTATATGTATATAATAATATTATTATTATAATTTGAAAAACGGTTTATATAGAGTTATAATATTCATAATGACCTCTTAGAAATTACTAATAATCAAACCCTTAGTATATAACCCAATTTCTACATTTTCTATGGTTCAAGAAATGTTTGGGCCTAATAGCAATCTGTCAAGAGAATTCTGTCAAGACATAAGGGAACTTACTTTTGTATTCTCTTTGGGTTGAGAGACTGTCCTCCTCCTCCCACTCAATATAGATAAAACATGAGATTGAATTATTCAATTCCCATAGAATTCCTGTTGCGATCAATGAAAAAAAAGAAAACGATGTTTGGTTTCTCTAGAAAATCACCATGAGTTTGGATGATGACATTTTGAGATATATTGAGCATGTTTTGATACCATCTGAAAAATTATAATTTGGACTCTGCATCACAATGATGACGTAAGAGTGAAAACCAAATTGTCCATCTATAAAGAATGAATTATCAAGCAGATGTAATCCATGTTTATAGTTAATTATAAATTATATTTCCAGAGATCCTCACTTTGAATATTTATTGGATGTTTTTATCCAATTTTAAAGATTTATTTGAAGACATAAATGTAACATATATTATTGGGTACAGGCCCAAACACATATATTGTGCATTAAAACCTTAAAGTTGTATCAGAGAGGTTACATATTAATTTATATTTTTTATATTATTTGTTGATCATTAACACTTTTGATTGTTAATTTTTTCATTTAACTTTTTTCTCATTAATACAAATTATGAGATAATTTGATTGTTTAGTTTCATAAAATGAAGAACATTCCAATAACATATGAGGAATTCTAGATGATCACATATAGAGATTCCTAGTGTCGTGGATGAGTAAAACTGAAATATGATATACAATAGAAAAATACATGTCATTTTCCCATGGTCATCCACATTTAGATGAGCTAGTAAAATCATGGTATTTCATGTGGGGGGGGGGATAAAAAGAGACAGCAATACATAATGTGTGTTGAACAATAGTTCCCACATGTCATAATAGGGATACACATCGTGTATCTAGTTTAACACCAAGTAAAACGACATTATTTCCCACCTATAAATTTCAGAAGTCATGTGTCAATAAATGTAAAATATAATTAATACACATTTTTTATTGCCTTCTGACTATAGAAAATGATATTATGTGCAGTACATGGGTTATAGTGGGATGCACATGTTGTGTAACATATAAAAATCCACATGATATACATACAAAGTCACTATAATTGTAGGGAAGGTTGTCAGTAATTAATCACACATCATGTATCTTTTTTTACATTCTATGTAATTCATTTGAACTCATGTAAGAAATACCATAAGATTAGTGTTTCATGTGAGTTAATATGTTGGTAGAATTAGTAAATTAAATCCAAACTACTGTACAAGAAAAGTAATCAGATGTATGAGTTGTGTGATAGGTGTTCCCATGAAAATTACTTGCTATGTAATTATTCTAGTCTTTGTGAGATTTGAATTGTTTTATTAATTATTTTCCCTATGGTATTGAAGATAAAAATTGTTTTTGGTTTTCAATCAATTCATTTGCAACATTATAATTTCCAATGGTACATTCTATTTATATTAATGGCGCGCCATGTATTCATATATATTTTGTAGACTATGTGACCTAACTAAAAGAGAAACACTAAATTTATATTGCAACATTTAATATAGGAATACATTTTGTGTAATTAAACAATACATGACATGAAATATACACAAAAATAGTCACACATCATGACATGTTGTTTTATATTCTATGTAATAGTAAATCTCTCAAAATGGGTTTATGTAGAATTAGAAGGCAAAATAGTATACTACCTCCTATACACTCAATGTACTTAATGAATTTTAAATTAAAATTAATTAATTTAATTTATATATAATTATAGTTGTTGAGAATATCATGGAATTTTTGGATTTATAATTTAGAAAATATGAATGAATAAATTAATATGATAATTAAATTATTAATAAAAAAATTAATAATAATAAAGAATTAATTGAAATGAAATCCAGTAAGTAGTCATTTTACGTTATAGATGATTATGATCTTTATTGACCTACACATTTGGTGGCTTTATATTTTATTAAATTATTCATGTAATGGTATTTTTGATAAAATTAACTATTAAATTATTTAGGAGTTTCTATGTATCATCACTAACTCCTTAATATGTAGATGTATGTATGTCCGATGATTATATATATTACCCTAAACCCCTATAAACCCAAATAAACTAGTGAATAATAAAATGTAAAGGAGTGATCTCTGAACAAATGGACATTGTTCATGTCTAATCCATGGTGAAACCAACCAATGAGATATACATAACAAAGGATAAGTACTATAACTCTATCCATGTCTTGGAATTAGGGAGTTTTTTCTATTGGGTATTGTGTATCATAATTTCACACTCAATAAACCAACTAGTATTTATATTCTCATGATAATGTCACTTATTTTTTCATTTTTCATGTTCATGGTTATTAATATACATGGTTCTTGTTTTTTTAAAATAGACCCCATGAACTAAATAAATTACTATCAAACATAATAAAATAAAATGTATGGATATCACATAAATTATTTTTTAAGGCATTGCTAATTAATTATATAAAATTCAAAAAATATTTATAAATATGAAACAGATAAAATATATGATATTTATTTATAAAATAAAAAAATATGTTAATGAAAATATCATGCCAAATTATGTCTTCTATCATTAGAGTTATGATGCACTCATAAGTGTCAACTGGGACTAAATTTGTGGAACTTTTATATTATTTGGAAGTCTTAACATATATAATGGTTAAATGTAACAATATAGGGATTTAGTGTTATTGATAGAGATTGTTTAACATTGTTCGGTGGGAAATGTTAAGGAAATCCAATATTCAGATTTCAGGATTAGGGAGTCTTCTAAATAGATCTATGAAGAATGAATGATTTATTTGGAAATACAAAGAACCCAAATACCATTAAGTAATTTTCATTTAAATATAATTTTTTTATAATAAGGGAAATATAGGTCCTTACAAAAAAAATATAAATGAAATATGACAATCTAAATCCAATGGTGAGGGGTATTGAAATATGATAAAATAATGGGTGGATAATAAAATAAAATGTATTATGTCACCCTTGGTAATAAGACAAAGTAATAATATCTATTTTTATTGTTAAAAAAAATCTATTCCATGTTAACACTTTTATCATTCTGGGATATAGTCCATGTCCTTATTAGAAAAAATTACAATATTGGTATAATTATTTACACACTACCCTACTATATGAAAATTTAATTTTTGTATTGGAATCCGCAATTTTCAATCAACCACCACATTGAACGTGTGACATTGAAAATTATTCCTATATGAGGTTTATGGGGGAATGATATTAATCATCTTGAATTATGATATCAATAATGCCTAGAGAACTGATTATGTAGCATAAGGACATGGATGACTACACCATGAAAACCAATCACTATAAAATTGAAAAATAAATGAATAGGCTTAAGATAAATAAGATTTACACTATGCTATACTAGTGTAAGCTAATTAGAAGGTACCAATGTAGTCATATTTCTTTTAAAATGAACAATTATATAGACTATTTAAAAAATTATGTCTTCTATTTTGTAATAAAACATCCACTAATCATCAGTTATAATCCTTAACACCCAGTTTTTCTATATTAATTTGGAATTATTCAATAAATTGTATACATAATCCTCTCAAAAATTTTATTATTATGCCTCTACAATAAGATAATGGTTTTTTGGAATATGTATAGTCATCCTATATTGTGAATTGGAATCCATTTTCATGTCATTTTGATAGGAAAATCAAACAAAGATGAACTATAATGAATTTAAGAATAAGAAAAAAAGACTCTAATTCAGGTGAACATATCATTTGATGTGATATTTATATTTTACATATTGGGTATAAAATAAAATAAGTAACGTAATTATATTCTTGTAAAGAACCATGGAATTTCATAAGAATAAAAATATGAAAGGTTAACTCTTAATGTAGCTGGAAAAAAGTGATTGTTATGTTAGTAAAGAGAAATACATTACTTCCGATTTCTCTGTGTATTGTTTCAAGTTATACTATTATTTTTTATTTGGTGTTATCATAACATTTATCTAAATCTATAATTTGAAAAAATGAGACATAATTTCATTTTTGAATGAATTATTTTATGCTATTACATATAAAAATAATTGTTCAATTTTAATTTAGTCACAAATATTGAAAAAAATAGCAATGATTGATGAATATAAAATATAAGACTCATTAATTTTTTTTTGAATGACAATTCATAGTAAATTTAAATTGAAATTAGTTCAAAATTATATATATTAGAGTATTTTTATTATTAAGGGTTAAAAATCATAGGTATCTTAATGTATATAAATCATAAATTTTAGAGAAAACAACCTTTATGAATTAAGGTAATCCATAAAATATTATTGAATTAATTTAGAAAGATGGCGTGAACTATTTTATAGAGAGTCAGGTGGTAAATTCATATACTCCATTTTATAAATTTTTTTAATAATTCACAGTGGATAAATGAATTTTTTTTGTAAATGATATAAAATCATTCTAGTAGTCATTCCAAAGAATATCTTATGCTGTCATTCATCAAACATTTTAATGTATATTATATCTACTCGAGATCTCATAATACCTAATTCACATGAATTTCCTAATTAATGTATGGGTGGGATTAATGTGAATTATTATTTTTATTGAATGTGTTCCTTGATTCCTTTACAGATATGTTTTGTAAGTAGTTGTGTAATATCTGACCATATGATGACAATGTTGAATAATCATTTAATATATGTTATAATATGAATGAAATCGATTATTTCATTGAATCATGTTTTCAATGAGAAGTATATAATAAATTTGGAATTATCTAAAATCATATAAATAAGAAAACACTGATTGAATATACTTTAATTATCTTATAACATTGTTATCATATCCAAAAAATAGAAAGATATTAGTCAAGACGAACTATGTTAATATAAGTTGGAAGCCCTAAAAAATAGAGATAGCGGTCTAATACTTGTCTTTAATGATGTTTAGGCTTAAACTGTGCATGATTCGGAATACAAAAATGGTAATCCACAATACCAGTGGGAAGAATATTTCCAGATATGATTACTATATAGGAATGTTAAAACCAAATAGGTGGTTTTATATTAACATAATCTGATGATATATTATTCAATTAGAATAAAAGATTATATAAGGAGGCAATACATAATAGTTTGATAGGACTGAAAATATTATCTAAATTGTTAAATGGATTCCATATAATATAATCATGTTAATTTTTTTTGATTCTCTAGAACGATATAAATCAGTTGGTGGATATTCAAGAAAAAAAACAAGAAATGAAGGATATAAGATGGTACTAATAATTCATAATTGTTTAATTAATAGTTCTAGAGATGTTTAGACATATTATACAATAACTTGTGTTCAATAATATCAATACTAAACCCATTAGAATTTCACGTTTCATAAGAAATTTATGTGATCACTATATTGGGAAATTCGATGTCAAGAAAACCTTACATGAATGTATCTTTATGGATGTTATCAATATGACACAACATGTAGCGTGGGTGAAACTAAACTAAATCGATATGTTATGTGAGATATAAGGGTCCATTTAGTATACAACTAATAATTGTGATAACAAAATATATGTTTGATGAAGAAAACAGATAGTTGGTCTCATTCCGGAAAAAAATTGAGCCATGTGTCAAGATGTGCTCATTAAGAGAACTATTGTTTCTATAGATATATATTTTAATAATTTATCGAACACCAATTATTAGACTTAATATTAATTAAGGATAATAATAAATTATCTATGAATTAATTTATGTAGAAACCCATGTTCAATGAAATGATAATTATAGATATATATCATTGATGTTTCTTAGATCAATCCATATTAAATATGCTAAATATGAATTACAAAATATAATATGGAATAATTAATTATCAAATGATATCATTTGTCACATGGAATGAAATATCTCCATGTTGATGTGTGAAAGAACACATGGAGATTCCTATAATGAATATAATAATGTAATCCTAAGAGTAATTTGGACTCTATATAAAATTCCATGATATATTATATTGTTTTATATTTATTATGGGTCATTAATAGAGGGTTAATATCAAATAAATCAAGGATAAATGGATAGAAATGTTTTTGGAATTATTTAATAATACTTGAGGAATAAGATATAGACGTGTTGCTGATTAATGGAGGAGTGGGAATACTAGTTTACAAATGGAATAAAAAATAAGTATTCCTTGAGATAAAATTGATATAATATCATAGTGTGAATGCAATTTATAAGAAATAAAAACTTATTACATTTAGTGGATTATATTTATATATAGATCAAGTATGTTCCAGATTTTTATGTAGTTAATGATGCATTGTAGTGAATGTTTTACATGTTATGGTTTTAGTAATGATATCAATTTTTTTACAATTTATAAAAGTTTATAACTAGTTGAAATCACTTATTGAATAATTTTATCCAAGGGGGATTTCACCATATGGAGAAAAACCATAAGAATGAGGTATCCATATCAGTTATAACCATATATCCATAGAATCATGTTTACCATGTGAAGGTGGCAAGTTAGTTTTTCATTGGAACTAGTTAATGTAGGATTTTTTTACGTTAATGCATTAGTAAAAACATAATCAATAATTTATATTAACAAAATATTAAAAAAGATGAATATTTTATTATTATCTTATCACATGATGAGTGTTGTTCTATGTAACATTAATGCAATAATGTACTTATATTATTTATTGGATTAATGATTTATAATGGTTTCCCACTATAATGTGATCCTAGAAATTATGTAACAATATTGTTAATGTTATATCTTATTGCCTTTATAAAACATATCTGATAGTACATAGATGATTTTACACTATATGGTGTTGGACACTAAAAAGAAGATGAGGGTTTTAACCATAAAGTTTCACACATTTTAATCTCCAGGATTGGTGGTTATAAATACATAGAATCCAATATGAATTACACATTCTTTGTGAGTGATTTTATATTCCTATATATAAACATGAATATTGGTCTTTAGTCTTGGGATTATTATTAATATATATCTTAAATCATGTACATTTATGTTTCTACAAAAACCATGAAGACATTTCCTCACAGTAAAGTTAAATATACTTGGCATGTCATATGTATTGAATACCTATTTTTTATTTCGATAAAAATGTCTTAAATTTATTATAACCTGTTTTTATGAGTGTCTATTAGTTATTTCATTTGAATGTTTCCCTAAAAAATAATCCACCTATTTGAAGTGTCCAAAAAGAGAATGGAGAACCATTTTCAGGGTCCTCACGTTCTAGATGCACCAACTACCTATTAGGTTTGAACATTCAAACTGATAGTAATGGATAGAATAACCAAATCTATAGGATTGATTTTGTAAACCTAGTGGATTTTCACTAGCTTCCCAATGTGATTGGATATAATAATATTATCTCTAGATGTGTCACTGGAAACCTAGTAGAGTCTGTATTATCGTAGGATACTATAGAAAGGGAACCAACAACTTAGTAGCATGAGACAGACTTCTTGGTGGCTTCGATGATGATATATCGACAAGAATTTATTGAAGTCCTTATATCATTGAATCAACAAATTAATGATATGGTTCTACCCACAGGACCCCTAATCCTATTAAACATAAAAATAGATGTATTCGGAGTAATGGATATCATCAGAAAACCAATATGACAATTAAATTCCCTCAATTTATTCATCATCAATCTACAACGATATTTTGGAGGATATATTAATAGGTATTTTTAATTTTAAAAAGGAAAACCAAGATTTAATTACGTTAAAAAAATTTCATTTTCCATATATTCTTAACTCATTTTTTCGTTACGTTGTTAAAATTTTTAATGACTCTTCCACTTCTACCACTACTATATCTCTTTATACCTCTCTCTCTTAATCGTTATTTTTCCATTGAATCCCCTAATGAGAGTTGAGAACCTTTTAAATTTTTTTGGGAAAAAAAATTTATATTATTATTTAGGTGCTCTACATCATTTAAGTGAGGGTTATTGGTCCATGCTCTCCATTAAAACCAAGGGTCTTCATTTGGTTCTTATCGTCCATTAAAACCAATTGATTCCATTATTCTTTTTTTGTCATTAATTTCCTTTGGAACCAAGGGATCAATATAACCTCGTAATAACATTTATTGGGGAGAATACTTGAGGGACCTTTCATGATATATTTATAAAATACATTATCAATGTTTTCATTTTTATTTCCAATATTTATTCTTATATATGATAAAAAAAAATTTACATTCACATTATATAGATTATTTTATTCATTAATAGACTACATTCATTTAAACCGATTTAATTTTATAACAACATTTGAGAATTTCATTAAAGGATATTAAACCTTATTTACATTTTATCTATGACTTGTATTTGGTATCAAGGACTATCATTGTGTTTTTCATGAAATTTCATTATTTTGAAAATATATCTTTGTTTCAAAATTATAAATTATATAAATATTGTATCTTATTAAATTTCATTTTCATAGATACCCATGGTTTTTACAAATGGTAATATATAGGTCATAAACCATATTTTTATGTTTTTAATTAAAGTTTTTGTATGACTTTTATTTCAAACATTATTAAATTTATCACTTACCTTATATAGTATATTTTCATGAATGGTTATATTCTTACTAAGGAAAAAAAAGAAAAATATACACCCAATGATATTATTAATTTTGAATCATATGGTAAATCTATTATTGTATTTTATTTTATATTATACAAAAATGAATTTAATCACATATTTACTTGTAAAACTACTCATGAAATATATAATATCATAGAATTTACTCATGAAATAAAAAATAATGTTAATTATTTTAGGATTGACATATATAGGCATGATTTCAAAATATTTAGTACATATCCAAATGAATTTATTACAGAAATGTAAACACACATAAATAAATTATGAAATGGAGGAAATTATCTTGTTGATATTATTAATGGAGAAACATTAGTTGAGAGAATCATTTCAGATTTTCATAGTTCTTCAGAATTTAAAAAAACATGGTGAGTAGAAGAATAAAAAATGAAATACTTTAAGATTGAATCTTAGAGTGGAAGTGATTACTCTATACCCTTAAGAAAGTGAAGGAATAAAACACACAAGAGTCTCATAGTTGAATTTGGGGAAAGAAATAATGCAAATTCAAACTAGTTATTCTTATTTCTCCTCCAATTCCCCTTCCTCCACTTATTCATCCAATCAAATTTTCCCAGAATTTCTAAAATATTCTCTTCATCAACATGAGTAATGTTTTAGTGAGAAGACCACGATATTAATAGATCTTAAAAATAATTATGATATATCCCTTTGAAAAAGGATCAAACTACAATATAATGTGGGATTTATTTGAAAAATTTAATGATAAAATAAATATTCACGAGTTATAATAGAAAATCAATTATATAAAAAAATTTCTCATGAAATTCACCTATGTATAAAAAAATAAAAAAATAATTATTTTTAACCCTATGAAAATATTAATTTGGGAATTGTTTTTGAAAAATGATAATTCTTCCATGAAAATGATGATTGTAAAAATATATTCTCAAAATATTTTTTTATTATTGTAAAATATAAGAGCATGTAATTTATGAATATAATTGAAAAAACACATGATATGGATGATAAATTATATTAAATTTTAGTCCCATGTATAATCTAAAAAATATTTTTTTTAAAACATATTGTTAAAAAATTCCTACTTGCTAAAATTTGTGAACCCAAAATTGGGGTACACAAAATGATATATTGTTAATTTTTTAGAAAAAAATTATAATGGGTAAATCCCAAAAAGTAATTTATTACATGGGCTTAGGATTTCTACAACATAGATGTGGTGAACCCCCTAAATTTAATCAAATTGAAAACTAAATGGATTGTCATTAACATTTAGTGAAAATTAATGTAAAATCACTAGTATTGGTACAACTAGTTTTCCCAATTCGATGATTATGAAATATATTTTATTAATTGATTACTTGAAAAAAAATTATAAGAATTAGAAAGTTGTTTGAATTTGTTTTGAGAACCTATTTTAAAAAAATGTTTTTTCAGTGTTTTTAATCTCACGGGAAAATTTTTAAGTTCTCTTGTTGTTTTAAAAATGTATATATTATCAATTTAATGTGTATTTCTTCTCAAGATATTAAATGTATAAGTATTAAATTCCATAACATTATTATTTTTAATAGACACCTTTTTCACTATATCACACACATAGTCATTATGGTCAATAAACAAAAAGTAATAAAAAATTTAGCAAAATTATCTTTCAAAGATAATATTTTTTTAAAAACCTTTCCAACATCATAAGAAATAAAAAACATATTTCTAACATAATCAAGAATCGAAAACATATAAATTCCTTGATATTTTAACCACAAAATTTTTGTACCAAATATCGTTGAATGTATCATGATAAAATTGTATTACTTTAGTACTATAGATGATAATAAATGGTTTACATGGGACTTCTTCTTGACAAAAAATTTGGGGCTTGTAAATTATTCCTAATATTTACCAAGAATGTCAAAAATTAAAATGGGAAATATATTTTTTAAATATTATGTTATCATTGGGAAGATTTTTCTATGATATATTTTAATTATATTTCTGATTTATAAGGTTATAATCAAAATTTGTTTACTCATAGATCAATTCAAAAAATAGGTTTGTTATAAGATGGAATTTAACACATTATTAAAAATCATGATTCTTCTAGAATGATTTTAACATCCCTCATTTTAGTGTGGATAAGGTTCTTAATAACTCTTGGTATATAATTAATCATGGTTTCAATTGACCCTTACCCTAATGACACCTTATGAGTGTTGGAAAAATAGAATCCCTAAAGTTGTATTTTTCAATGTGTTTGGATATAAAATTTAATTCAGAAAACTAAAGAAGGCCTAGATAATTTTGATCTATCATCTAATGAATTAATCATTCTGGGGTACATAAATTAATGTAAATCATACATTTTTATCATAAAAAATTAACAAAACTATTGAATAATATATTCAAATTAAATCAGAAGAAAATAATCTTAAACCATCATATCAATTTGAAGAGGTTTTAAAAAAATTAAAAAAACTGATTTGTATAATCCAAAATATCCAAAAAAAAATATTTTAACTTTGAATCAAACTATAGAGATTTCCCCAAAGCATTAAAAAAACCAGAACATCCCTTAGAAAACATTATTGAATATTTTCAATATTGTACTCATACATTATGTTCTATATTAAATAATGTTGAGAATTATTTTGTACTTTTTAAAACTTAGTAATCATTATGATCCTATTAATGGCAAAAAAGGATTTATCTATGACTGAAGAGAAGCACTAATTTCAATGGAATAATTTTTGGACACTTATTGAAATACATATTGATCATCCTATTATTGGTACAAATTTCGTGATAGAAAAAAAAATAGACATGGGAGGTAACATCACACGAAACCAATCCTGTGTCAAAACCAA
This sequence comes from Viscum album, assembly GCA_963277665.1. NCBI lineage: Eukaryota > Viridiplantae > Streptophyta > Magnoliopsida > Santalales > Viscaceae > Viscum > Viscum album. The sequence continues at coordinate 1,770,686,708 of OY728120.1, forward strand.
AGGCTATAATCAAGAATAATTCATTATTTATAGTGATACATTCACAAATGTTTCCCAGCTAGAATACATTGTAATCATATTGCAATCCAACACACGTGTAACTTTTAAACATTTTCAAAATCTTCATTATATTTTATTTTATAAATTGTTTTATTTAGGAAAATGTCATTGCAAAAACCACCCTTTATTTTGAAAATGTAAAATTTTCAAATTTTATTTTCATGTATAAAATGAATTTTTATTTTATAAAATAAGGCCCTCATGAATTTTTTAGAAGGATAAATGGTTATTTGTTAATAATTTATTTTTAAATGATAAAATTATTTTTGATATTATATCTAAAAATGTCTCAAATTTAATTTTATTCAATAAAATGTATATCCACATCATATTTTTTCATTTGGAAAATTAATCTCATTGCAATAAATTCTAAAATATTATGATAAAATAATGTGAAATGATTTTTATGTGTATGTTTAAATTTATTAGTGGTTTCAAAATTTCTCAAATCGAGGAGGTAAATAATATAATATGAAAAAAATACACTAATGAACATATAAATTGTTTTGTCATGGATCATGATAAGGAAATTTTTTGAGATGTGAAGATTTATAATAATATAACTATAAATGAAGCTAATAAACTGGTTGATGTCAAAAATTGTAGATGTATGATTGGTAGTATTCATGAAAATACTACAAACTGATTATAAATTATGTTTAGTGTTTCTTTTTTCACTCATTTTAATTATAATCCAGTAGAATCACATTTAAAATATCATACAATGAATTTTAATTTTAAAAATGTTCAAAAAATCATAGTTTATTTTATTATAACAAAACCTCTTTAATATGTCCTTTTTATTGATGAAAATTTTGGAAATTTTCAAATATACAGTAAAAAATAAATGTGGTTATTATCACCTTTATATACATTCGTTAATCTCTTAGTGTAGTAAGTAGAAAATTTGATTTTATCTTTGTACAATGGAAGAATAATATACAGTCATGGATAGTTTTTGGGAAAAAATTATATTGATGAAATAAACTCTCTAGGATTTTGGGTTAATATTTATTTTCTTTCCAATAAAGTGTTAAAAATATAGTACCATAATAAAATCTTGAAATCATGTTCTGCATGCATGAACCAAGAATATTGATATTCAACATCAATTTTTGAGGGACCACGTAACAGCCCGAAATTTTGGATCCTTTAAAATGACTACAATATTTTATAAAATGTTCCACACGCTACACCCAATATAAAATAACATAAAACATTTATATGAAATTATTAATAAGTAAGTAATAAAAACCATGGTGGTAAAACATTAATGATTGTTACCTTTAGAATGTAAATATTAAATATGAGTTAATATTGAAAATAATTTCTTTCATTAATATCCTTTTTATTTATATTTTATATATTTTTTAAAAATATATATTTGAAAAAATTTAGAATTTGAATTGGATAATCGAAATATAATTAATTATTTCCTAAAAAAATCATCCGTTGATGTATTGATTATTTTTTTGTGCAATAATTGATTATTTGTTCAATTGTGAGAAATACAATTTTTGAAAACCGGTGAATTTTATCCCATTATCATTATATGTGTAAGAATAAACAGTTTATAAATTATTTAAATATAGAAAATATATATTTTATAGAATAATTATGAAATAAAAAAAATATTTTGAGCATAAAATTTCAATTTCTAAAATTTTAGGGCATAAGAAATAATTTGTTTAATTTAAAAACTATTTTATTTTTTATATTTTATTTTAATATTTTCATGGTTAAATTTATTATTGGATTGAATATAAGGACACATAACTTTTATTTCTTTATAATAATAAAATTACTATCACATGAATTATTTACGATAATAAACTTATCTTATACAAAATTTTAATGTTTAAAAATATTTTTTATGTGTTATGTGTGTTTTATTTATAAGAATTTTTTTTCTAAATTCATTAGATTAAATAAATTCTCCATATTATTTCTTATAGTAAATTAATATACATGATTAATTTGTAATTAAGAGTAATAAGACAATATATTATTAATCTATAGATTGTCGAATTTTCCAAAATTATAATGACCATTAAACATTCAAGAAATATTTTTTTAGGTTGTTATGTGTGACGAGTATATCATACCAACTTGCATCCACCTAACTCAACTAAATTATATTTCATTCCACTTTTAATCCAAAAATTACATCTTTCTCCTTGGAAAATTACCTCCTCTTTATCAATAAAATAGTGATCACTTCCACACATTCAATACTCCAGTCACATTTTTAAATTTTAATTAAAAATCATGAATATTATCTCCATGAATTTCGTTACACTCCTAAACTCCAATGTTTACCACAAAAATACCTAGGTACCTCAAATCTTGGACTGTCATTAAGAGGAAGATCAATGTCTTACTGTAGGTAACACATCTTTCCTAACATTTATTTCAAATTCATTCCTTCATAAAAAAACCACATGATTAACTTAATAATTAGCTTATAATAATTTACATGTTAATATTTTATTATAAGAATGGAATAAATGTAATGAAACAATGTTTTATCAATCAAATTACTTTATTATATTTATGTATTATAGTATAATAACATAAAATTGCATATGGAACACAACAATAACATTATAAATAATTAATGTGTAAAATTAATGGTATCTCATGATGTTTAGGATCATATACTGAGGAAATAGAAACTTGAACTTTGGAATAGTAATGTGAACCTCATGAATAATAAACCGACCAATAGAATTGTAACCACACTAATGAAAGTATAAATAAAATTTATTCGTATTATACATGAAAATATGATATAAATATTTCATATAATAACTATATAAATATTTAAAAAATTATAAATTAAGTGTTTGTATTTCTGTAAGACATTTAGATTTAATTGCAATTTTATGACTAAATTAATAATTTAGAAGAAATTTTATTTTCATAAAAGTTTTTCATAAATAATTATTTTTATTAATTATGATTATAAAATAATTTTAATATAACTTTTACACATCCAAAAATGGTTAGACTGTGTTTTTGGGATTTTTCAAAAATACTTGATATTTGCTGAATAGTAAAATATGATAATTTATGATAATTGCTAAATAAATGAAATTATATATCATTATTGAGACACAGATGATGTAAATGTCCATTGGTTCGAACCCACATACCATCATTCCTATTTGTGGTCAAAATAATAATGGTTATTTATAGTTTTGAGGAAAAATATTATACTAATGATTAGAATACTAGGAAACCCCTCCTCACCTCCACTATAAATACCAACCCTATATACCTACTATCCTCACACATATAAAGCCTTGTACCTAGTCCAAATTATGATAAAATAACTCACTAATCCCCTCTCCCACTTCCAGGAGGAATTTGTCTCAAAAAAATTCCAAAACCTCCCCTTAATAAATATCTCAAGGAAGATATATTCAAGCGGTAAATTCCTCTTTTCTTTTCTTTTATTTTATATTCATGTTCCTTGGATTTCATTTCTATTCTCACCTATCCTCATCAAAATGGTGTGATAACTCCAGTACCATAAATTCATTGGAATTTTGTTACGCTAGTGGAATAATTCTCTATAATCTCTCATTTACCCACCTTTAATACTATAAATGAAATCACCACCCGAGATATATTAATTCATTACATTTAAGGATGATGGGTTTTAAATTTCTTTTACAATCTTTAATTCAGGTCATGAAAAAATTTTATGGTTGAAATAGACTATAATATATGTATAATTTATATTATAAGGTTATGGAATCATTTGTACATATAATATTAATTTATAAATAAAAATGAGTTCATTTTGATGAAAACCTCCAAAACGGTTATCATTATGGTTTTATATAATGATTCTTTTTCACTCCAAATAACGAAATGAATTTTATAACCATGTAATCATCAGTATTTTTACTAATAACATAAAAAATCAATTTTATGCAACCATTATCATCCCACATGATTATCCTTAAATTCATATGAGTAAACAAATCCTGAAAATTAGGGAAACAAATGCACCTAAACAATGAAATTGAACCTCTTTACCCATAAATAATGTCCTGAATTAACATAATAATTCTATAATATACCAATTAAAATTATAAGAGGTTGTTTAATTATTAATTAATGAACCTAATTTTATTATTAATGTCATTAATATCAATGTAACAACACCATCGATCATAAGGTAATGGATTCTACCTGATCCTCCATTATTCCTTTGGGTTTGTATATCTATCTTTTTTTCAAAATGATGTTATCTATTATATTTATTCACATATTATAAATTATATGTATATACTCAAAAATTAAGTATCAAGATCCCTTCATAATTCTCTTTTGGGATAAAAATGTATTTAAATGATTAACTCATCAATTCATCCTGTTAATCAAGTCCCTATTAAGGGAACATCATGAATTCATACCCATTTTCAAGTAGAGTATATAATATGTTTTTATGTCACCATTATTTTTATAAAACAACTATTTTTATAATGAAAAAATACATGGTTCACTTCTGATTTTATATAAAGATTATACAATTTTTGTTTAAAATGAATGTTGATATTTTCCTTAAACCTCACTCATTTTTTTAATTCTAATGTTTCTTAAATACTCATTTAAGTTGTTATTAATTCAAGTTGACAAATAATTTCATGATATATTAATATTCTACCGTATTATATTTCATTCATGATCTAATTCATATCTTTTATGGACATTTTTATGATACTCTCATTTGTTATACATTATGACATGATTATGATACCCAATTCTTACCATGGGTAACCCTTATGTTTATGTATGAATGATTATGTATGATTGTATAAGTGGAATGAATATTCATGAACATGTTATGATGGGTTTGAAAAGATAGAGCTATAATGCATGTGATAAATATGATTCTCCTGAGATGTTATATGAAACGGTCTTGGCGATTATCCTTGACTCTTGCTACGATGTGAAATGGTCTTGGGGGTTAACATTGACTTTTGATCCAATATGTGAAAATATCCTTAACTCATGCTAAATTCATGTTTTATGTTTCTGAAACATTACTATGACTCCATTTTTATATGATCCAATGTTTATATGATATGAATATATATGTTCCAAACCATTTTATATCATTATGTCATGGTTCCAAACAAATGTGCTAAATATTTATTCTTATCCTTATTCAATTACTATGTTTTTTAGCTCATCCCTATGTTAATGTTATCCTCAAGTTATCCTATGAATATGTATGACCAAAATGGATGGAAGGATATGTTAATTAATATTAAATAATGAAATGTTTTATTTAGCCCCATGTTTTCAGTTTTATGTACCCAGTATTCCAAGAAAATAGACTTTATAATATTTGGATTATAATATGATGATTTATTATACATAAAATCATGTAATTATATGTATCAATGTCTAGGGATGATATAGTTGGTATCATTGGGATGTTTGGTATTTTTTTATGGATATTACAAACAATAAATTTATTAAGAACCATAGGTATGAGACTTAGTATAATAAAACACCAGTAAATCTTAGTAAGTATAGAGTATGTTTATTATCAAAAAATACATCGATGTCTCGATACAAACAAGTGGATGTGTATCTGGCACATGTGAATCTAGGGTAAAACATGAAAACACCACATTGATCTAGAATTGAATGATAGTTTTTGAACGATAATGAGCCTTGATGCCATCCTAATTTGACACCCCCACAGGATATTCTTTGGTAAATTCTTATGAATAGTACAATACAATATTAAGGGAACAAATAAAATAATCCCATACAAATAGATTTAAGGAAAACGATCATGGTTAACCTAGATTGAATCCTACGGAATCATGAGTTAGGTTATACTTTTCCATTAATAGTTCATCCTATCATATTTAATGTTTCCTTTTTTATGATTATTAGATAAGTATTCAATCACTGTAATAGTACATTCTTTTTTCATCTAAATGATATGAAATAGAATAACACGTGAAAAAAATCAATGTGATAGGAAATGTAATGGTTTCCATAATGATAATCCTGATATGATGGGAATATGTGATCAAAAGATTGTCTTAGTACTTACTCCACTGGATTATGTTATGAATAACAACATGAGTCATGGGGAACACCCTCCTCCTCATAGGAATGATCTAGTTGTCGTTGAATACTTCATGTGGAAAAGGCCTCCCATGTTTAGTGGATCTTCTAATCCCCTCCTCATAGAACAATGGATTAACTCCATTGAAAAGATATTCTCTATCCTCTAGTGATTAGAATAAGATAATGTCATGCGATAGTTCAATCATTTTAATGGGGAAGTTGATCTATGGTGGGCACTGATCAAGTATACTATATCCCATGATGAAATTGATTCCATATATTATGAGAAATACAAGACCATGATTTTCAATAAATATTTTCCCCGAAACCTATATATCAAAATGAAATGATTATTCCTTGGACCTAATAATAATGATGATGAGCCTATAAGGGAATATGATGAAAAATTAATCAGGACTTCATGATATTCATCCGACTTGGTCATAAACGCTAAAATTAAGGTCGGTCTCTTCTTTAGCATACTGAATCCAAGTATACTAAAAATGTTGGCAATTCGAGACTTCGATAGTTGTGAGGATAATTTACATTATTCCTTAAAGGATCAGATAAATATTATAGAATCTCAATGGTCTCATGGTCCTCTTGAATAGAAGAATAAAATGGAGTCTAATGTGGGTGTATTGGAAAATAAATCCCATAATGGAATGAAGATCGAACACACCATGTGACAAAATTGTTGTAAGATGTATCCTGGGAACTATCAAAAGAGAACATGGATTTTCTTAAAATGTGGAATAATTGGACATATGGCTATGAACTTATGAATGGATGTGAAGAATTCCTATAATGTGGAAGAAGAAAAAAAATTTCATATCAATGCTCATTCAGAAGTGCAGTGTTTCAACTATAAGGAACATGAGAATTATGCGAACCAATACCAGAAGACAAGTGTTTTCATAAGAAATAAACAACAATCTCCATGTAAACATGAAAGGGCTTACACAATCACTAATACTAAGGTGGATCCATACAATGATGTGTTGATAGGTATGTTAGTTATTTATTCAACAATAGTGAACATACTATTTTATTTTGGTTCCAAGAATTCTTTCAAATCAAGAATGTTTAATAGATCTATTCAAAAACCAGCTCAAAATTTCGAGGTTTAGTAATCAACGATAATAGCGAGGGGGAAAATTAATACATCCAAGGTATATAAATCCTCCCTAGTAAATGTTTTTGGACAGAACCTCCATAAAAATATTTTCAGAATTTATATGGTGGAGTTCAATGCTATTTTGGGAATTGAATGGATATCTTTATACAAAGTCATCATTAAATATTGGGAAAGGTAGAGCACTCTTTAAATCCCAGATTATCCTCCAATCCTATAAATGTATAAGGAGGAAGATGAATCTCATTCAAAATAATCATCTTATTTATAGATAATATTTCCATTTGAACAAGCATATCTTGCTCAAAATATTGAGACAAATGAGAGAATCATGCTCGAAGACATTCCCATCATGAGGGAATACATTGATGAGTTTTCCAAAGAGTTTCATGGCCTTCTTCATGGTCGAGAGATTGAGTTCTTAATTGATCTTATTCAGATATCCCTACCTATATCAAATAAAACTTATATAAAGTACACTATAGAGATGGTAGAGATGAAGAAGTAGTTATTAGAGAATTTAGAGAAGTGATTTATATACCTAAGTGCTTCACCGTGGGGTGCACCGGTCCTCTTCATTAAGAATAAATAATGATCAATGCACCTCAAAATTGATTATTTTGAGCTCAATAAAATCAAGATAAATAACATGTATCTACTGGATCAGATAGATTACTTGTTTGATCATCTACGCAGGGCCAGTTATTTATCTATGGTAGAAATTGTGTTGGGATATTACTAATTAATGTTAGGGAAGGAAGTTGTTCCCAAAACTACCTTTCGAATGAGGCATGGATTGTAACACCCTGAGATTTTATGAAAAGTATTCTTTTTAATTTCATTAATGTTTTGTGTTGTACGCTACACCAAAAGGAGCTTGCACAACACACATCCCTGACTTTCCTTTCATTACACGCAATAGCGACCTTCCTCTATAGCGTGTGTAGTACGCAATACCGAGTTTCAATAAACAATATATTATTATAATATTATTATGAACAAGCCGTTATGAAGAGTAATACCCACTTTTTGAAATTTTATAAATTTTATCGTTAAAAATGGACTTCATTTTTGGATTTGGAATATCGAAATTAGATTAGGGTGAAATTTTGGTACTTTTCGGATAACTTTCATATTCTGATAAATAGTGAAAATTACTAAATTTTAAATAAAAACAAATTTTTTAATAGAAATATTTAATAGTGATAAATTTTTAATTTAAGTGGTTTTAAAGTATATTTATAATATATTTTTACAATTTAATACAATGTTGTTCATTGTATGTAATATCACATTTAAACCAGACATAAACAAGTGTCAATCTTTTGATAGTTATTATCTCTTAAAAACACAATATTTGTTTGGACGATGGGAATTAATTTTTAAATTAGTTAATGTAACTGATATGTTTTTAATTTGGTAACATAGACATCATTTTTTAATTCATAATATCAAATATATCTTAGGCCTAATTTTTGGTATTTTTCTGGAAACATTCATTTTGTGATGAATAGTGAAACCACTAAGTGGTGGTTAAAAAAAACTAAATTTTTCATTAAACATAATTTTACCACTTCTGTGAGTGGAATTTCGAAAATCTGAGAGACAAGGTTAAAATTAGGGACTAAAATGTGGTACAATGAGATGAAAATAATTTTTGGTGAATGGTGACTTTTTACTTTTTTTTACCACGGTTAAAAGTAAATAGGGTAATTAAGGGGAAAAGTGTTATTATTATGACCCTAAAACATGTCCTATTTCTATTGGAAAAGTGTAAATCGACCAAAGAAAATTAGGAATAAAATATGACCATTTAGGCCCACTTGGATTAGATTAGGACATATATTATTAATTTATTTAAAGAAGGGTTAAAATAGTTAAAATCAAGGTTTAATAACTAAATCATTTTTAATATAGGGTTATACATAAGATAAATTCGACTATTAATATTCATTAAAAAGATAAAAATATTTACTACATAATTTTATTTTATTTGTAATTTTTAGAACTAAAATAATTAAATTTATTTATGATAGAATGATGATGCAGTAATTATCTTATTAATGAAATATTGACATAATTGATGTTATAGATACCCAAATAAATTTAATTTGAGACTTTTTATGAATTAAAATAATTTTATATGTTTATACGACATGTTAGTATTTATTTTATTAATTTTTTTCGAACAAATCATTCTTTTATGATTTTCACAAAAATCAATTACCAAATAGTGTCAAAATTGACATATAATACTTTTTAAAACAAATATTATATTATTAATTATTATTATATTCCTAAAAATCTAAGGTTCAACCAAGATACTTATATCATGATAGGTTTATCTTTAAAGGACCATTCGGGGGTCAATTGGATGTATATGGTACGTTTATTAACTATATATTATATAAATACAAAGTGACATGGTAAATGTCAATCTAATTAACTAAGAGTTAAAACTAAAAGATAAGGATAATATAATGACCTAAACATGTCTAAATTCTATTGGATGAGAGTATTTAGACCCATCCCCACCTTAGATTCTAAATATTTCAATTTTGAGCTATTAAATACCGAATTTGACTTTATTATAAAATAATTTTTTTAGTTATTCCAAAGGTACCCCTCTTCTCCCTTATAAAAGGGAACCTCCTCCCTCTCTTACTCCCACCAATTTGAGCCTTCATGCTCGTCAGCCCTGGCCAAATTCTCTTCTTCACTTCCCTAGAAACATCCTAGAGGTCCGGGTCTTCTTCAAAAACCAATTTGATTTCCCTATGAGGAGGTCTCAAAGAGGCGTTTCAAAGAAGAGGTAATGTCCGTTACCGATTCTTTCAACTTTATTTCTTCTTCCACTTATTATTAGTTAGTGGTTTCATTATGAAGTAATAAAATAAGTATAACTCTTATACTGATATGTTATTATATGTATGAAAAAACCCTATTTCACCATCTATCCGTCCTACGGAAAACGAAATCATCGCGCGTGCGTACGTACGGAATACCGTCTCCACGCCGTGGTGTAATCTATTTTCCGCCACCAACTTACATGGACGGGTATAATGGTGTAAATAATAACTATATATGATTATTGTAAAGTTATATTGATTCTGTAATAGTATACATACACTCCAATAAAATTACATGATCATGGGAACAATATCATCGCTCGTGCGTACGTACGGAATACCGTCTCCACGACGCGATGAGATTCATTCTCATGGATTTACCATTCATAAATGATTATAAAGTATATATAATAAGTAATCATGAAATATATGACATAATAATGATACTGGATTTATTTATATACATATGTATGTCATCCAATTAATTCCATTCAATTCAATGAGGAAACGAAAACAACGTTCATGCGTACGTACGGCCTACCGTCTCCATGAACGGGGTATTTTGTTCCATTTATCGATCTATTATATATATGTATATTCTGAATATATATTATTTATAAATAATGTTTCATATTCTGGAATTATGTAATCATGATATATGTAATCATATGAATAATTACAAGTCAAAACATATACGACAAATGAAACGATTTTACCCAAAACGCTCTTTAACATAGAATTTACAAAAGAACGGGTAATATAAAGTCATAAGTGAACCATATATGAGATCATAACAATGAATATGATTATTTTATAAGTCAATGACAATATTTAAATCATTATACAGAAGGTTCGGATATGTATGAAGCATATCGGACCTAAGGTAAGGGATAATTTTGCAAATCTCATTTTTATCCGAGATTGCTTATTCGTAAGTATTTACTGGGGTTATTACTATCATCCGTGTACATGTTTTTTAAAAGTGTATTAATGTATGTTTAAAGTCCTTTTTACCCATTTTGACTTTTACCCCATGGTATGAAAGGAATCATTCTTTTATTTACCATACAAGTTACTTTTTGACTTTTCCGGCAAAAGTACAAGAAGAATGTTTTTTAAACTTATACAGCACGAACGAATATTTACGGTTTTATAAAGCATTATTTTCATGAAGCTTCCTCCAAAAGATTTCATGACTATTTTCAAAAAATTATCTTTCTTTTAAAATTTCCTGACATTTTGTTAAAAGAAATTGATTTTGAAGAAGAAATGATATTTTCCTCAAGAATTCATTTCAAGTGTTTTATCAAAACCATTTTTCCATCTAAGATGAAATTATTTCATATGTGTATGTTTAAAGTATAATGTCTCTATGATTTAAATGGTTTAACTTTTCTTATTATGAAATGATATCCATTTCTTTTAAATGGATTATGTGATGATGGGATGATGTTTATGAAACCCATTTTATTCGTTGGGTTATTATGAATGATGTATGTTTATTTTGTGTCACAAGTAAGAATGATTTCATTATGAGATGGTTGGGAACTATATCTCCCTCCAATTAATTGGGTAAAGATTTATATCTCATGAGATAGACATGGATGGAATGGTAAGTTAATCAGGTTCAGTGTTACAGGACTGAAACCAGGAGTGAACTCGATTCAGAATGGGACTTTTTCCACTAAGATGGTCTTGGAAGCAATGCCTTGGCTACTATGGAAATCATTACATGTGCTTAATTGATGCCACAATTACTTGTTTTATTCCCATTCTATGTTATCAAGATTTATGTTCCATTATGATCTATGCCTTATGTACTTCCATCTTTTAAGTTGTTTCTCATGATTTTGATGTTTAAAAATTATGTTCATGTTTTTAAGTTAAAATGAATATGATTTGTTTTATTTTATCCATGATTACCCTTAATGATCATTTGAGATCACCTTTTTTATGTTTTATTTTCCCCCATGATTAAAATAATGGTTTGAGGTAAGGAAACAAAAAGTGGAAGATCTTTATGGAAGATGTTGAAGATCTTTCACCACAATTTGAAGATTATGTTCCATGTTTCCAAAGACACTAAAATATTCCAGTCCTTGTGTGTCTGTTTTTGTTATGTATTATGTATTCCGCAAAAGTAATGTAATATCTATGTACGTCAAGTTTCAGGTCTCTACAGTTGGTATCGTAGGAAAGGTTTAGTTAACCTTTGGGAACTAGGATGCGAAAACTTTAGTGAGATCCCTACAGATATTTCTAAGGTATGTCTAGGGATGTCCCTAAGGTTAAGTATATGTATAGGATATAGTCCTAGAATTTCACTAACAATCTTAGAATTTAACCTAAGATGTTAGATATTGAGGGTACTCCCACTTTAATATGTTGTTTTCCCTAGCATGATTTTTACCTCTCACACTATTCTTTTTGGGTTTTAGACAATGGTTGGAACCCGTAGGAACCGTGTTGATCAATGAAATGGACAATGTAATGATTTTCCTCCTGAACAAACAAATGTAATGGGAGATGGAGTGAAAAATCTTATTGCTATACTTACACAAGCTATGAATCATTCTGGACTTCCAAATGAGCAGAGAAGGGATCAATATTCTATTGAGTCCTTCATGAGGCAACGCCCATCTTCTTTCAGTGGGTCTTCTGATCCACTTGTTGCTGAACAATGGATCAGTACCACTGAAAGGATATTTTCAGTTCTTCAATGTTCTGAACATGATAAAGTCATCTTAGCAGTATATCGTTTGGAAGGTGAAGCTGATCAATGGTGGAATCTTATCAATAATACGAGGCCAATATATGAAATTGAGTCCATGGAGTGGTACGAGTTCAAGAACTTATTTTTCAATAATTACTTGCCTCGTATTCTTCGAACAATGATGGAGAAGGAGTTTCTTGAAATAAAGAAAATGGATGATGAATCTGTTGGTGTATATGAAGCGAATTTTACAAGTCATTCAAGGTATGTATCTGGCTTTATCATAGAACCTGAAAGTAAAGTTGATTGATTCTTCAGTGGCTTAAAACAAAATCTTGGAAGGGAATTAGCTATAGGAGACTTCAGTTGCTATGAAGAAATTGTGCGTTGTGCTATCAAGGTAGAAATGGAAGTTGGTGTTACTTATCCATCTCATAGTTTTGACAAGAAACGAAAGATGGAGTTCAAGGAGAAATCTCAGAATAATGGTGAAAAGAATATGAATGTTTCCATATGCTCAAAGTGTGGAAAGAAGCATGGTGGAGATTGTCTTAAAGAGACTAGAAAATGTTTTAAGTGTGGAAAATAAGGTCACTGAGTAGCTGAGTGTCAAAGTAATGGAAAAATGGTTTCTAATGATGTGAATAAAGAAAAGACTACAGAGAACACACCACCAACACTTCAATGCTTTAAGTGCAAGGAAATGGGGCATTATGCTAACAAATGCCCTAATCCAAGGGTTAGTGATGATCGACATGAGCAACCACGTAAGGAAAAGGGCAAAGGGAAGTCACATGCGATCACTATTGGTGATGTTGAATATGAAAACTATGTGGTGGAATGATTAAGTGTTTATGTAATTGGATTCCAAAATAATGTTGTATATAGTATCATGGAATATTGGAATATTTATGTATTGGTACATTGTGGTTTTCAATAATTTTATGGTACCGGTAACCAGGGAAAGTGATTGAGATATTTTTGGAAAAAAGATTATATGCACATAATGAAGAGATAAGGAGAAAATGAAATGTTTGATAGTATTCATGAGCTCATGACTGATATAAGGAAATAGTTATATCATGGTTTGAGGTTTTGGTATGCGAAAAGAGTTAAATTTTGACAGCACTCATGTTTTTACTAAGATTCAATGGGTATTAATTTTTCAATAGAATACATGATTAAGGCCTTCTAATTTTTGAATGTGACCAAAAAGACATATCTTATGATATTTGGGGATCAATGGTGGTATTAACATGCTTGTTATATGAAATCTCTGGTAATCATTTTCACTATAATATGAGAGTGGACTGCAGTATTATGGATAAGCCTAAAGATTGGGATGGATTATGTTGGACATAAGTTAGTATTGTTTAAGGATAGAAGTTATTTCGATATTATAGATCGGATGTTATAGTAATGTAGTTTTAGAAAAAGGGCAACCTACAGGATGGGCGACAACCCATCGCGTCAGACAAGGCTGTGGGAATCGAACCCACAACCGAAGTGCGACTGACCTTTATCTTCTACCACTACACTACAGGAAGTCCATGTTTAGTAGAAACTAGTTTTATTACATTAAGCAGTATGATATATGAAGTATAAGTCCATTTTAGGAACCATATATGATTAATCTCACTATAGATGGACTTATGTATTTTTTGATAACTTTTCTAACCTTTTGTTTAAGATAGATGGAATGACCCATCATTCTATCACATGATCTGCTAACACATCACGAATGACAAATTCAACTTCATTTATTTAATAGATGAAGTGGAAATTTTCCAAATAACGACCAATGGTGAGACTATACCAAAATCACGAAAGTATTTCTTCTAATTCCAATTTCATCAACTTTAGGGAAATGGTCTTGAAATCCAAAAATGTTGTCCTAGTGCTCTTATATCCGATGAATCAGATGGTACCTCAGATCGTCACAAATTTATGGCTTTTTGATTGTTGGATTTTTTATAGCAGTGTTCTCTACCACTCTCCATCAGAACTTGATGGTTAGATTTTTCTTCCATATCCATATTTTCACCCATGTTCTCCTACGTGGAAACCTAGTGATGAGTTAATTTGGGTAATTGTTACGTTTCATAACTTAGTTTTTAAAGCCACGTTTTGGTACTCATTTTTACAATGTGTTTTTCTATTAAAAAAACTTTCGAGTAGTAAACCATTTATAATCCCAACGAATTTCGAGGGTGAAATTCATTTTAAGGGGGGTAGAATGTACCTACTCGAGATTTTATGAAAAGTATTCATTTTAATTTCATTAATGTATTGTGTTGTACGCTACACCAAAAGGAGCTTGCACAATACACATCCCTGACTTGCCTTTCATTACACGCAATCATGACCTTCCTCGATATCGTGTGTAGTACGCAATACCGAGTTTCATTAAACGAGATATTATTATAATATTATTATGAACTAGCCGTTATGAATAGTAATACACACTTTTTGAAATTTTATAAATTTTATCTTTCAAAATGGACTTCATTTTTGGATTCGGAATATCGAAATTATCTTACTGTAAAATTTTGATACTTTTCGGATAACTTTCATATTCTGATGAATAGTGAAAATTACTAAAATTTAATTAAAAACAAATTTTTTAATCGAAATAATAAATAGTGATAAATTATTAATTTGAGTGGTTTTAAATTATATTTAGAATATATTTTTACAATTTAATACAATTTTTTTCATTTGATGTAATTTCACATTTAAAATAGACATAAACACGTGTCAATCTTTTGATAGTTATTGTCTCTTAAAAACACACTATTTGTTTTGACGATGAGAATTAATTTTTAAATTAGTTAATGTAAATTATATGTTTTGAATTTGGTAAAATACACATCATTTTTGAATTAATAACATCAAATATAGCTTAGGCCTAATTTTTGTAATTTTTCTGTGAACTTTGATTTTGTGATGAATAGTGGAACAACTAAGTGGTTGTTAAAAAAACTGAATTTTTCATAAAACTTAATTTTACCTCTTTTGTGAGGGGAATTTAGAAAATCCTAGAGGCACGGTTAATATCAAGGACTAAAATGTGCTTCAATGAGATGAAAATATTTTTTGTTGAATAGTAACTTTTTACTTTTTTTATACGGTTAAAAGTAATTAGGGTAATTAAGGGTAAAAGTGTTATTATTATTACCCTAAAACTTTTCCTAATTCTATTTGATAAGTGTAATTCGAACAAAAAAACTTAGGAATAAAATATGACCATTTAGGCCCACTTGGATTAGATTAGGACAGTTATTATTAATTTATTTAAAGAAGGGTTAAAATAGTTGAAATGAAAGGTTAATAACTAAATAATTTTTAATATAGGGTTATACATAGGATATATTCGACTATAAATATTCATTAGATAGATAAAAAGATTTCCTACATAATTTTATTTTATTTTTTATATTTAGACTTATAATTATTAAATTTATTTATGATACAATGATGATGCAGTAATTATCTTATTAATGAAATATTTACATAATTCATGTTATAAATACCCAAATAAATGTAATTTGAAAGTTTTTATGAATTCCAATAATTTTATATGTTCATATGACATGTTAGTATTTATTTAATTTATTTTTTTCTAACTAATAATTCTGTTATAATTTTCACAAAAATCAATTACCAAATAGTATCTAAATTGTCATAAAATAGTTATTAAAAAAATATTATATTGTTATTTGTAATTATATTGCTAAAAATATAAGGTTCGGCCAATATACTTATATCATGATTGGTGTATCATTAATGGACTAGTTGGGGGTGGCTTGGA
The DNA here is from genome assembly GCA_963277665.1 of Viscum album. Taxonomy (NCBI): domain Eukaryota; kingdom Viridiplantae; phylum Streptophyta; class Magnoliopsida; order Santalales; family Viscaceae; genus Viscum; species Viscum album. The sequence continues at coordinate 1,770,703,381 of OY728120.1, forward strand.
TGTATATGGTATGTTTATTATCTATATAATATAAAAATACAAAGTGACATGGTAAATGTCAATCTAATTAACAAGGAGTTAAAACTAAAAGATAAGGTTAATATAATGACCTAAACTTGCCTAAATTATATTGAATGAGAGGATTTCGACCCGTCCCCACCATAGCTTCGAAATATATCAATTTGGAGCTATTAGAAACCGAATTTGACTTTATAATAAAATAGTATTTTTAGTTATTACAAAGGTTCCCCTCTCCTCCCTTATAAAAGGGAACCTCCTCCCTCTCTTCCTCACACCACTTTGAGCCTTCACGATCAGCCGAACCCTGCCAAATTCTCCTCTACACTTCCCTAGAAACATCCTAGAGGTCCTGGTCTTCCACAAAGAACAATTTTAGTGCCCTTAGAGGAGGTCTGAAAGAGCCGCTTCAAATAAGAGGTAATGTCTGTTACCGATTCTTTCAACTTTATTTTTTCTTCCACTTCTAATTATTTAGATGTTTCATTATGAAGTAATAACATCAGTATAAATTTTATACTGATATGTTATTATATGTATGAAAAAACCCTATTTCACCATTTATCCATCCTACGGAAAATAAAATCACCGTGCGTGCGTACGTACGGAATACCGTCTCCACGCCGTGGTGTAATCTATTTTCCACCACCAACTTACTTGGATGGGTATAATGGAGTAAATAATAACTATATATGATTATTGTAAAGTGATAATGATTCTATAAATGTATAGATACACTCCAATAAAACTCCACGATCATGGGAACGATATCATCGCTCGTGCGTACGTACGGAATACAGTCTCCACGACGCGATGAGATTCATTCTCAATGATTAACCATTCATAAATGATTATAAAGTATATATAATAAGTAATCATGTAATATATGACATAATAATGATACTAGATTTATTTATATATATATGTATGTCATCCAATTAATTCCATTCAATTCAATGAGGAAACGAAAACAACGTTCATGCGTACGAACGGCCTACCGTCTCTATGAACGGTGTATTTCATTCCATTTATAGATCTATTAGATATATGTATATTCTGAATATATATTATATATAAATCATGTTTTATATTCTTAAATTATTTAATCATGATCAAAGTAATCATATGAATAATTAAAATTCAAAACATGGACGACAAATGAAATGATTTTACACAAAATGCTCTTTAACATAGAATTTACAAAATAACGGGTAATATAAAGTCATAAGTGAACCATATATGATATCATAACATTGAATATGATTCTTTAATAAGTCAATGACATTATTTAAATCATTATACAGGAGGTTCGGATACGTACGAAGCATATCGAACCTAAGGTAAGGGATAATTTTGCAAATCTCATTTTTATCCGAGATTACTTATTCGTAAGTATTTACTGGGGTTATTACTATCATCCATGTCCATGTTTTATAAAAGTGTATTCATGTATGTTTAAAGTCCATTTTAAACATTTTTACTCTTACCCCATGGTATGGAAAGAATCTTTCTTTTATTAACCCTATAAGGTACTTTTTGACTTTTCTGGAAAAAGTACAAGAATAATGTTTTTTCAACTTATACAACACGAACAGATTTTTACGGTTTTATAAAGCCTTATTTTAATGATGCTTCCTCTAAAATATTTCATGAATATTTTAAACAAAATACCATTCTTTTAAAATTGCATGATGTTTTGTGAAAAGAAATCTATGTTGAAGAGGAAAGGATATTTTCCTCAAGAATTCATTTCAAGTGTTTTATCAAAACCATTTTTCCATCTAAGATGAGATTATTTCATATGTGTATGTTTCAAGTATAATGTCTCTATGATTTACAAGGTTTAACTTTTCTTATTATGAAATGATTTCTATTTCTTTTATATGTATTATGTGATGATGGGATGATGTTTATGAAACCCATTCTATTCGTTGGGTTATTATGAATGATGTATGTTTATTTTGTGGCACAAGTAAGAATTATTTCCTTATGAGATGGGTGGGACCTATATCTCCCTCCAATTAATTGGGTAAAGATTTATATCTCATGAGATAGGCATGGCTGGAATGGTATGTTAATCGGGTTCAGTGTTACAAGACTGAAACGAGGAGTGAACTCGATACAGAATGGGACTTTGTCCACTAAGATGGTGTTGGCACCAATTCCTTGGCTACTATAGAAATCATTACATGAGCTTAATGGATGCCACAATTTCATGTTTTATTCCCATGATATGTTATCATGATTTATGTTCCATTATGATCTATTCCTTATGTACTTCCATGTTTTAAGCTGTTGCTCAAGATTTTGAATTTTGAACATTATGTTCATGTTTTTAAGTTCAAATGTATATGATTTGTTTTATTTTATCCATGCATACCCTTACTGAGAATTTGATATCACCTTTTTTATGTTTTATTTTCCCCAAGGATTAAAATAAAGGTTTTAGGTAAGGAAAAAAAATGTGGAATATCTTTATGGGAGATTTTGAAGATCTTTCACCACAATTAGAAGATTACGTTCCAAGTTTCCAAAGACACTAAATTATTACGGTCCTTGTGTGTCTGTTTTTGTTATGTATTATGTATTCCGAAAAAGTAATGTAATATCTATGTATGTCACGTTTTGGGTCTCTACATGGATACCATGAGTTCATAGTGGTTCTCTTCATACTCACTATTTTTTTACAAATTTTCATGGATATAGTGAATATAGTACTCATAGATTTCATCGAAAAATTTAAGGTAGTCTTTTTCAATGCTATCTAGATATATTCCATGAGCATGGAGGAACACAACTAGAATTTGAATATTGTGATAAAGACATTGCGATGGGAGAAACTATTTGCAATGTAAAGTAAATGTGAGTTTTGGATGGGGGATGTATCTTTCATGGGGAATGTTATCACTAACAGTGGGATATATGTAGACCCTTGCAAGAAAAATGTAATTGAAGAGTGTCTCAAGCCAACATATATAACGGAGATCTATAGATTTTTGGTTCTAGTGGGGGTATTATAGACAATTTGGGAAGTAGTTTTAATGATTTTAAAACCTAATGAAATTGTTGACATAGAAGTCAGTGATTGTTTTGGACTCAAAAATGCGAGGAAAGATTTAAAGAGCATAAAAAGAGTCTTATCACTCTACCAATACTCACATTCTTAATAATTAGGGAATTATTTTTGGTGTACAGTGATGCTTCAATGAAGGGATTAGGCTATGTGATGATGAAAAATGAAAAGTTGATGGACTATGCCTAATGGTAGCAGAAACTACACGAGAAAAACTATCCCAAGCATGATTTAGAGTTGGTGGATGTGATCTTTATATTGAAAATTTCACGGAATTATCTATATGGGGAGAAGTGAGAGATATCTACTAATCACAAGAGTCTAAAATATAGAGACCCTATCCTTTTACACATAACATTTCATTATTTTAAGCATAATTCATCATCAGAGTACAATCCAAGGATCATTAAGTCTAGTGGCTTGGAAGACTAGGTAAATATATCACATAACATGGGGCTAAAAACACTTCTTTATTTAATCTTCAAAATGAGCTCCTAACTTCCTTTGAGCCCTTACATCTGCATAGGACACCCTAGGTAACACATGAACAAAGGGATGAGATAAAAATTCCAGTAAGGGAAAGAACATAAGAATTAACTTTAAGAACATGAGTTAGGAGGCTTGACATAATGATATTGGAAGAATGGAACATATGGAATCATAACATATAAATATGGGATTATAAAAACATGGAATAAAATAATCACGGGATCATATAAGCATGATATTATATAATTATAGTTTCTTAAGGAGGTGGCTGAAACTTTAATCATGACTTTAGTACAGGTCACGGCTAACTGCCAATCTCATTTCCCATAGTAGCACATGCCAAGGCTAACCGCCCAGACCGTTTGCCCATAATCTTCTCATGAGTCGTTAACTTTACCCAAGGAATTGGACCTCTATCTGGTTTCACCCATCTAAGATTATTCATGTATTTTCTTTCCACATAATTAATCTCACATAATCAATCATACATAAACATAAGAGGTACCAAGGAAAGAAATGGGCACACAATCACATCATGGAGCATAATAAAAAGGGACGTAACATACATGAATCCCTAAAAGAAAATAATTAAATCATAAATTGAAATTAATAATTTATAAAGGCATAAATCATGACAAGATATAAAAAACTGAAGTGATAACATGTAAAAATCGATTTTAGGAATCTTTGAGTCAAAACATTTTAGTGTGGTTTAAGAAAACATCGAATATCTCTTAAAACGAAAAGCGGCATAATATTTTTTTTATAAAACCAGAATTAAACCATGAGGGTTTTAATAATAAAAAAACTTATTTTATAAAGAAAAATGTGACTTCAAACAGATGATTGAGTACACTTGATAATAGGAAAGAATTCGGGAAGTTCCCTTAAAACGGGTTCACTTATCGGGAAGTAATGAGGAGAGAATCACTTAAAAGCATGCATATCCCTGAAAGAGAGTGATGACAGAGTATTGATAAATAAAAATGGAACATGTAAACAACATTTAGAATATGAAAATGAAAATATAAGATAAAATCATTTTGGTAGAAAGGTAGATTAGACAACTCGAAGGAATAAAAGTGGTTCGGGTAGAATTTTGTACGGATTATCAGCATGGTATCGAGAGTACTTGAGGGGGCTTAATTAGAGAGGAAAGGGAATTCTCCTCACATATAAATAAAGAGGGTAGTATGGGGGAGGTTCTAAATCATACCCAATAATTAATAATTACACACAACATGTCCTAACATTGTGAACAATCTTGAATAAGGGTGAAATTGAGAGGATCCTTTACCTTAGGTTCGTCGGTGTTCTCCACTTGATATTAATGACCCTTTGATCTCTTTTCTTTGAGACTCATCTTAGGGGATTTTATTTTGGTCTTTTGGAAGGAACAGAAATCCTTGGACATGGGGAAGGAGCATGTGTGGGTATTTGGGCAGAATTTTGGCTAGGAAAAAGGCTTGAAAGGTGTGTGAGAATGATGTAAGGATATGGGGTATTTATAGTGAGGGAGGAGAGGGTCTTCCAAATTGTTTATTCAGTAGTTTATTAATTTCCCTCCAGAAAAAGAATACTGATTTCTATTTTACCAAAAATAGTAAATTTAGAATTTGAATTTGACCCAATTGGGCTTACATCAGTAGAACATCATCATGACTTCCTAATTAATTCATTTTGTTTATTTTCTGAATTATTATATTTCACTATTCATAAAAATTTCATGTATTTCAGAAAAATCCCAAAAATTCTCCCTACCCATTTTTCAACATGTAGAATCCAAAAATAAAGTCCATTTTTCAAAAATAATTTTCCATATATAAATATTTTAATATTTAATTAAAATAAAAATTTATTATCAAACCCATTTTTAAAACATTCATTAACTCATTCTAAAATATAGGTATATCGTACATCAAACTTGAATATTATGTTTATACCACCATAGATGAGATTACTATTCATTAGGGTATATCACTATTCATAAGGGTATGTTACTATTCATTAGTGTTGGTTACTAATCACCATTATTTTGTATTATACTCCAAAAAACATCTTGAACACAACCGTGTATGCCAGAGTTTCAAAATTCCAAACACAGAGGTGACATAATATTCTTTAAAGGTCAGTTATCACTTAGTAGTTCATTATTTTGTGCTTTCATGAGAATTTATGACATAAATATAACAACGGAATTACCATTTAAAAACTATGGGTCGTTACATTATTCCCCCATTATGAAATTTCGCCCTTGAATTTTCATTTTCCATACTAAGCCAAAAAAAGGTGCGGGTACTTTTCCATCATTACTTCCTCCAATTCCTATGTTTCTTACTCAAACTTATGGTTCCTCCACAACACTTTGACAAGATGGGTTGTCTTTTTGCGTAGAACCTTATCTCTCCAATACAGAATCGTTACTGGCTGCTCCTCATAGGAGAGATCATCTTCCAGCTGCACCACCTTTGAGTTTAGTACATCTGAGTGATTAGGTATGTACTTCCTCAAGGGTGATACATGAAAAAATTCATGAACTCGTGTAATACCCCCACCCCAGTTACACAGAGTCGGTGAATAATTACATATCATTGGCATGATCACAATAAAGATCAAATCTCGAATGACCGATTAGTTTAGTAGCCTTGGAATAACTAGATACATTCATAAAGTTTACATTACATCATAAAATGAAAACTACAACAATATAGTCTCCATATTCCACACTCGTATCCCCTCATAATATCCCTGCTGGTCATTCATAAATTACTTCCTCACATCCTAGGAAAAATAAAACATAGAAAAGGGGTGAGCTCAAATGCCCAGTAAGGATAACAATATAGCGAAAACATTCATAAATAGGAATAAACATTTAAGGCAATGTATAACTAAAACAAAAGCCTTTTAAACTTGAACTTCAACATAGTATGGAAAAAATAAAATGAAATAATTCCATTTACTTATTCACATGGATATTCTACTAATCAAATAATCACATGCAATATCAATAACCACTTTCATAACGATGGAATACATAATGCCAGACTATCATAACCACATAGCCAAGGCCTCATGCCAAGACTACAAATAAGATTTTTTCAAGGCCTTTTCCCAAGACACTAGTTTTCTCATGAGACCTACCGATGCATCGAGGAACTATAGCGGGCTCCACCTGTCACATATTAAGTCCAATGCATTCCCATATGAAAAGGTTTAAACATAACATAAACATTCAATTTAAAACTAGTATACGAAATGGAAATACTTCATCCATAATCCACGAATGGTATAAAAATAACACATCCACAATCAAACATATCACAAAACCTTCAATACAATATAGAAGTTTTGTATCATAATAAATCAACCTCAAATAACATAAAATCCATCAAAGGATGTTCACATATATGAAATAAAAACTCTTTTTAGAGAAATATCTCCTTCTATTTTGAAATCATATAATAGTAATATATCTATAAGATAAAACATTTTCTTTGAAAATATTCTCATTATCTTGTAATGGATTTTTCGACGATTTTATAATGGTGGAAAATAGCCACACCTACCGTATAAGTTAAAAAAATTTCTTACATTAATTCTGTCGAAAAGGCTAAAAAGGACCTTGTTTGGAAAATGATGGAAAGATTACATTATAAACCAATTATAAAAGTCAACATGGGTATAAATTAATTTAACCCATATTCTAGTAAATAGTAAAAAAGTTTTGAAATACATTTTTAAGAAACATGTATGTGGATGATAAAGAAGTCCCAGTAGATTATTACATATAAACAACCTCGGATAATGAAGAGATTGCGAAATAAACCCTTACCTTGTAAATTTCATTGGTTGGGGTTAGGTTAACCTTTTGTATAATGGTGAAATAATTTTTATTAAATTATACAATAATCATATACATTATTATGTTATCATATATGATCTTTTAACATTTCTTTGTTAGAAATATTTTAGTATTATCGTCATTTTGGGTGTCAACTTACTTATTTTCTTTTATATGTTTTGTTACGTAAGCCATTTTTTTCATGGTTAGGTTGTATCTTATTCATATCCAGAATTATATCAATTCCATAAACATTATTTTTAAATTATCAAATGATAATTCTACTTTAATGGATACGATGGAGAATGAATCTCATCGCGTTTGTGGAGACGGTAGTCTGTACGTACGCACGAGAGACAATATCATTATTTTCATATTAAAATAATATATAATTGGATGGTATATCATATATACAGAATAATTATCATGTTATATTAATTATTTACATGAATTACAAATCATTATTCTACCCATCCAAATAATAATATATTTAATAACTATTACACCACGACGTGGAGACAGTAAGACGTACGTACGCACGTATGGTGACGTGTCATTCAAAGGATGGATAGAATACTGAATATGGTTGTACAATATTTCTAATAACATTACTGTATATAGGATATACTGGGTTAATTATTTTATAATGGCAATAACAAAGAAAGAAGAAGTGGAAGAAGAATGGAACTTGAAAAAGGGTGGTGAAAACATTACCTCTTCTTCGGGTTCCTCCCTTTGATTTGATAAAAAAACTCCATAGTTTGGATTTCTGATCAAAATAAGGCCTCTTGGTTGTAGTGAGAGAAGTTTATAGTGTATTTCAGCTGGGGTTTTCCGAACCAAAACACTTTGAAGGTGTAAATTAATGATAAGGGAGAGTTCCCTTTTATAAGAGGGGTGAGGGGCACCTTTGGAAAAGCTAGAAATATTATTTTATAATAAATTCATATTCGGTTTCTAATGGCACCAAAGTGTATTATTAAAATGTAATGGTGTGGATGGGTAGATAACCACTCAAAAAATATAATTTAGACAGGTTTGGGTCAATATATTAACCTTATCGTATAGTTTTAACTCTTAGTTAATTAGTTTGACACTTACCATGTCACTTTGTATTTTTATATTATATAGTTAATAAAATTTCTATATACCTCTAGGAGACCCCCAACTAGTCCATTAATAATAAACATATCATGATATATTTCTTTTAGACAAAACATAGATTTTTAGGAATTTAATATCAATTAATAATTTAATATTTGTTTTAAAAACTCTTTTATGTCAATTTTGACACTAATCAATAATTGATTTTTGTAAAAATCACAAAAGAATGATTACATCGAATAAAGTAAATTAAATCAATCCTAATATGTCATATTAACCTACAAAAGTAGTTTAATTCATAAAAAGTCTCATATTATATTTATTTGGGTATTTATAATATCAATAATTTTAATTTTTCACTATTATGGTAATTACAACATCATCATTGTGTCATTAATAAATTTAATTATTTATTGTATTAAAATTATAAATAAAATATAATTATGTGGGAAATAGTTTTATATTTCTAATGAATATTTAAAATCGAATTTACCTTGTGTATAACCCTATATTAATGTTTATTTAGTAAATAAACATTGATTTTAACTCTTTTAACTCTTTTTTGAAATAAATAATAATAAATGTCCTAATCTAAACCAAGTGGACCTAAATGATAATAGTTTATTCCTACAATTGTTTTTGGTCGAGATACACTTGTCCAATAGAATTGGTACACGTGTTAGGGTAATATTAATATCATTTTTACCCATAATTACTCTATTTACTTTTAACCGTGGTAAATACAAGTAAAAAGATACTATTCACCAAAAATTATTTTCATATCATTGAACCACATTTTACTCCTTGATATTAACTTTTTCTCTCAGATTTTTTTAAATTCCACTCACATAAGAGGTAATATTATGTTTTATGAAAAATTTAGTTTTTTAACTACCACTAGTGGTTTCACTATTCATCAAAAAATGAAGTTTTTTAGAAAAATACCAAAAATTCACCCTAGGCTAAATCTGTTATTCCAAATCCATAAATGATGTCCATTTTGAAAAATAAAATTTATAAATTTCAAAAAGTGGGTATTACTATTCACAACTGCTAGTTTGATTGGTTGTGGTGTGTTAGAACTCGATGTTGCGTACAACACATGATATTGCATTATTCAAAGTGATGCATACTGTAGATGCTTGGGGTGTTACATTCTCCCCTCCTTCAAATAATTTCTTCCTCGAAATTTCTATAATACTACGGCATGAAATGACTCGGGTGGTTCTTCATCATAAGTTCTTCGGCTTACCACATTGCCTCTTCCATCTTATTGTTTTTCCACAATATTTTTACCAGATGAGTCATCCGGTTTCTCAGTACTTGTTCTCTCATATCAAGAATCTTGACGGGCTCTTCGCAATAAGACAGATCGGGTTCCAGTTCAAATTCCTCATAGGTGAGTACATGCGTTTGGTCAGGCATGTATTTCCTCAATAGTGATACGTGGAACACATCATGAACTTTGGAGAGATTTGGTGTTATTGCCAAACAGTAAGCTACATCCCCAATTCATTCTAGAATTTCCAAAGGTTTGATGTACCCAGGACTCAATTTAACTTTCCTACCCAAACGGATGACTCCCTTCCATGGAGATACCTTAAGGAAATCATGATCACCGACTTAAAATTCCAAATCCTTCCTTCGATTATCGGCATAGATCTTCTGCCTACTTTGAGCTACACTGATGTGGTTTGGATTACCTTCACCTTTTCCATAGTTTCCACCAATAGTTCTAGGCCTACAAGTTATCTTTCACCAACGTCATCCCAACAGGTTGGTGTGCGACATCTCTTTCTGTATAACACTTCATATGGTTCCATATGAATACTCTAATGGAAGATATTGTTATAGGAAAATTCTTCCAGAGGTAAATATTGATCCCTAATACCCTAAAAGTCAAGTGAGAAGGATCTCAACGTGTCTTCTAAGGTTTGAATAGTTCGTTCTGATTGTCCATTTGTCTGAGGGTGGTAGGCAATGGTCAAATGAAGTTCAATATCCAAGGCTTTCTGAATACTCTTCCAGAATCTTGATGTAAAACGGGGATCACGATTAGAAACAATCGATAGGGGTACTCCATGAAGTCTCACAACATCATTAATATATAGTCTTGCTAGTCGTTCAAGTGATAAATATTCCCTTATAGCAAGAAAATGTGCTGACATGGTAAGAAGATAAACAATGACCCATATTGCATTGTTCCTTCTAGGATTCTTTGGTAGCCCCATGACAAAGTCCATCGTAATATTGTCCTATTTCCACATAGGTATGGGAGGAGGTTTCAATACTCCACCAGGCTATTGCCTTCCAGCATTCACTTGTTGAAAAAACATACATCTTGACACAAAATCAGTAATCTCCCTCTTCATGTTGTCCCACCAAATATGTTCCTTCAATTCTCTATACACTTTGGTGCTCCCATGGTGTATAGTGAAATTGGAACTATGAGAATCATCCAGAAATTCCCTTTTTAGATCAGGTATATCAAGAACACAAAGTTTCTTCCCAAATTTCAAAATTCATCTTCATACCAAAGTCTCTCAATCTACCATCATTCACAGCTTTAATATTATTTCAAAATTCATCATCATCGGTCTGAGAACTCATAATCCTTTCTAGTAAAGATGGTTTGTCTACCATTTGAAAAAGAATTGATTTTTCACCTTCCCTGGTTATTCCCATGTCCATCTTCACTAGATCCGTGAAAATTGGATCCCTTTCAATTCTTATATTGTTCAAAACACCATGATATTTTCTACTCAAAGAATCCCCACCTTGTTTGCCTTCCTCAGGTGGTAGTGTATCGTGCAATCATAATCCTTGATTAATTCAAGCCATCTCCATTTCCTCATGTTGAGTTCTTTTTGTGAGAAAATATACATCAAAATCTTGTGATCAGTATAAATCTCACATTTTTCACCATAGAGGTATTGCCTCCATATCTTCAAAGAAAATATCACAGCGGATAACTCAAGATCATGAGTTGGATAGTTTTGTTCATGAATTTTTAACTGTCATGATTCATAGGCAATAACCCTATCGTAGTGCATAAGGACACAACCAAGTCCTTTCTTCGATGAATCACTACAAATAATGAACCCATCATTCCCCGATGGTAGAGTCAATATAGGAGCATTTACTAATCATCTCTTCAGTTCTTCGTAACATTCTTCACACTCTTTTTTCCAAAAAAAATTTAACCCCTTTACATGTGAGCTTTGTTAATGGGTTATCCAACTGGGAAAAATTCTGGAAGAAACGTCGATAATAACCTACTAAACCAATAAAAATACGTACCTCAGTTATACTCATCAGTGCAGGCCATTCCTAGATTCCCTTGGTCGTTGAAGGATCAACATAGATTCCTTATTTAGAGACAATATGGAAAAGAAAAGAAATATCCTGAAGCCAGAATTCACACTTGCTAAACTTCCCATATAATTCATGTCTTCTCAGAGTCTTCAGGATAATGCGCAAGTGATTGTTATGATGCTCATATATTTTGGAGTATATCAAGATATCATCAATAAACCCCACCACAAATTCATCGAAATATTCCTTGAAAACTCTATTCATCAGATCCATGAATACAGAGGGTGCATTAGTCAATCCAAATGGCATTACTGTAAACTTGTAATGCCCGTACCTGGTTCAAAATGCTGTCTTCAGAATTTATTCCTTCATCACACACAACTGGTGGTAATCTTTGAAATGTATTGAGCTCCATGAAGTTGGTCAAATAAATCATCAATGTGAGGTAAGGGATACTTGTTCTTTATTATTATATAATTGATATCCATGTAGTCGATACATAACCTCATAGATCCATCTTTCTTTTTAACAAAATGATCAGGGGCTCCCCATGGAGAAACACTAGGGCGAATAAATCCCTTATTACTAAATTCCTCTAGTTGTTTCTTTAGCTCAACTAATACTACAGTGGCCATTGTATAAGGGGACATCGATATAGGCCTTGATCCTGGAATTAAATCAATGGAAAACTCACCTTCTCGTTCTGGAGGATGTCCATGTAAATCTTCTGGAAACACATCTATATATTAATTCACAATAGGTACATCCTCTATTTGAACATTCCTTTCCTCACCCACTATAATTTCATCCTCTTCCTCCCCAATAATTGAATTTAGTTGAGCTACTGGGGGTGGATGTAGATAAGAATTAGGTGGTGACAATTCTCTTATAAAGATAAGGTGTTCCTTATCATCATCATCAAAAATTGTAACCTCATTATTCTTATAATAAATCATCACATCATGGTCTGAAAGCCAGTCCATACTGAGGATTATATCAAACTCAATCAAAGGTATGATGATGAGATCAGCAGATAATGAACATTTATGTGCTCTAATGGGGACTGATTCACAAAACATTGTTTCAATGATAATTCCCTTAGGAGTTTTAACTGATAACTCCCATGTTAAATCAAATTGTAAATATCTAATTTTCTTGGAAAATTGGGAAGATATGAAACAATGTGATGATCAAGAATCAAATAATGCATTTTCTAAACTTGAGGAAACCATTGAATTACCTGCCACCACGTCTTTCGGATCTTCTACCTCAGCAGTAGTGATAGCATAAGCTTGGACTTGATCCCTTGGACTTTTCTGATGTAAGTTCCCCTGACGCTTAGTAAATTCAGTTGCATAATGTCCCATATCACTGAAATTGTAGCACTGAACATCGGTAGCTTCCTTCTTCCCTTTGCAATCACGATCTTGGTGGCCTTTTTCACCACACTTATAACAAACACCCATTCCCTTCAAGAAAGTACCTGGGTGTTTCATCCCACATTTACCAAAGGATGGATATTCAACTGTTCCCTTATTCCCCTTATTTCTATTCCTAGATTGATCAGAATATCTCTTCATCTCTTTCTTTGCTTTAAAGTCATATGACTTAGATAATTCTTTCTCTGTCTTGATAGCACGTAAGACAATGTCATCGTATGATGAGAAGGATTGTGAGACTAATGCTTGATGGATAAATGGTTGTAACCAATCAAAGAAATGATCAATCTTACTTATTGGGTTACGTATATAATCTCCAGCATACCTTGCTAACCTTGTGAAGTTAGACTCATACTTTGTGACATTCTCATCCTCCTTTTGTCTCAGACTCAGAAATTGTCTTTCTATATCTTCTCGATGGTCACAAGGAAAGTATTTTTCTAAAAATAGATATTTGAACTCCCTCTATTCCATATTTGATACTTAATCATATTCCTTCATGTTTTGATTTAATGACCAACTTTGATCATCATCTCCAGTGAGGTGGTAAACTGCCATGATAACTTTTTTCCCTTTCACTACTCCCCAAATCCTAAAATATTTTCTCTAGGAAATTTATCAATTGCTCAGCTACAAATGGATTTGTACTCCCATTGAATGTTGGTGGTTTTTTCCTCAGGAAGCGATCTGACATTGATCCTCCACGTCGTGGATCAGGGTGCTCCACATGGGTATGGTTATTATTCATAAACTCAGTGAGTTTTCCTAGTATGGTGATTAGCTGATCGGCACCAGTTGCATCACCAGCTCCACTATAATTATCTTGACCAGGAGGGAAATCCTTACATGGAGTGCGTGCATTGATACAGTTTCCATTTCTTCCACTAGGCTCCATTTCTAAACAATGGCATAAACTAAGCATATCCCCCGGGAGTGTCGTAACCAAGAGTGGAACAAGGCCCGTTGTCATGCACCAGTTCCCGCTCGAGTCTAGCTCAAAGCGGTGTTTTCGTGTTTTACCCCTAGGTACATCTGTGGCAGAGCCGCCTCTACCTGCTCCCATCTAGACAGGGATGTATTGCTCGGAAAACACAAAAAATCTCTACAATACCAAAATTCTAGGAAGTTCTTCTATACTAATCCTCAATGTCCATCTTAGGTCTGTGTGCTCTAATCATATTTTATCTAAATCTATCTTCCATGGTTTGTACTAAACTTCCTCTGATACCAACTGTAACGCCCTGACCCCAGTTACCCAGAGTCAGTGCATTAATACATAACATTGGCATGATCACAAGAAAGATCATATCTCGAAAGACCGAATAGTTTAGTAGCCTTGGAATAACAAGATACATTCATAAATTTTACATTACATCATAAAATGAAAACTACAACAATATAGTCTCCATAGTCCACACTCTTATCCCCTCATACTATCCCTGCAGGTCATTCATAAATTACTTAATCATGTCTTGGGAAAAATAAAACATATAAAAGGGGTGAGCTCAAATTCCCAGTAAGTATAACAATATAGAGGATACATTCATAAATAAGAATAAACATTTAAGGAAATGTATAACTAAAAAAAATCCATATAAACTTGAACTTCAACATAGTATGGAAAAAATAAAATGAAATAATGCCATTTACTTATTCACATGGATATTATACTAATCGAATAATCACATACAATATCAATAACCACTTTCATAATGATTGAATGCATAAGGCTAGACTATCATAACCACATAGCCAAGGCCTCGTGCCTAGACAACAAATAAGATTTTGTCAAGGGCTTGTGCGAAGACACTATTTTGTCTCATGAGACCTACCGATGCATCGAGGACCTATAGCGGGCTCCACCATTCACATATTATGTCCAATGAATTCCCATATGAAAATGTTTAAACATAACACAAACAATCGTATTAAAACTATCATACAAAATGTAAATACATCATCCATAAACCAAAAATGGTATAAAAATAACACATCCATAGTCAAACATATCACAAAAACTTCAATACAATATAGATGTTTTGAATCATAATAAATAAACTTCAAATAAGCTTAAAATCCGTCAAAGGATGTTGACATTGAAGCAATCAAAACTCTTTTTAGTGAAATATCTCTTTCTATTTTGAAATCATTTAATATTCATAAATCTATAAAATAAAACATTTTCTTTGAAAATATTCTTATATGATTATAAGGGAATCTTTGACGATTTTATAACTATGGAAAATTTCCGCACCCGTCATATAAGTTAACAAAACATTCTTACCTTAATTCTGTCGAAAAGGTTAAAAGGGACCTTGTTTGGAAAACGACGGAAAGATTCCTTTATAAACCAATTATAAAAATCAACAAGGGTATAAATGACGTTAACCCATATTCTATTAAATAGTAAAATTGTTTTGAAATACATTTTTAAGAAACATGTATGTGGATGATAAATAAGTCCCAGTATATTATTACGTATAAACAACCTTGGATAATGAAGAGATTGTGAAATAAACCCTTACCTTGTACTTTTCCGTGGATGGGGGTAGGTTAACCTCATGTATAATGGTGAAATAATTGTTATTAAATTATACAAGATTCATATACATTATTATGTTATCAAATATGATCTTTTAACATTGCTTTGTTAATAATATCTTAGTATTATCATCGTTTTAGGTGTTAACTTAATCATTTTATTTTATATGTTTTGTTACCAAAGCCATGTTTTTCATGGATATGTTGCATTTTATTCATATCTAGAATGATATAAATTCCTTAAACATTATTTTTAAATAATCAAATGATAATTATACTTGAATGGATATAATGTAGAATGAATCTCATTGCGTTCATGGAGACTATAGTCCATACGTACGCACGAGCGACAATATCATTTTTTTGATATTAATATAATATATAATTTGATGGTATATCATATATACATAATCATTATCATGTTATATTTATTATTTACATGAATTAAAAATCATTATTATACCCATCCAAATAATAATATATTGAATAACAATTTCACAACGACGTGGAGACGGTAATCCGTACGTACGCACGTATGGTGACATGTCATTAAAAGGATGGATATAATAATGAATATGGTTGTACCATTTTTATAATAATATTACAGTATATAGGAGATACTGGATTCATTATTTTAGAATGGTAATAACAATGAAAGAAGAAGTGGAGGAAGAATGGAACTTGAAAACAGGTGGTGAAAACATTACCTCTTCTCCGGGTTCTTCCTTTTGATTTGATCAAAAGGCTCCATAGGATGGCTTTATGATCAAACTAAGACCTCTAGGTTTTGGTGAGGGAATTTCAGAGAGTATTTGGGGAGGTGTTGGCCGAAACAAAAGGCTTTGATGGTGTGAATTAATGAGAAGGAGGAGTGCCCTTTTATAAGAGGGGTGAGGGGCACCTTTGGAAAAGCTAGAAATATTATTTTATAATAAATTCATATTTGGTTTCTAATGGCTAAAAAGTATATTATTTAGAGTTTAAGGTGGGGATGGGTCGAAATCCACTCACCCAATTATGTTTAGACAGGTTTGGGTCATTATATTATCCTTATCTATTAGTTTTAACTCTAGTTAATTAGTCTGACACTTACCATGTCACTTTGAATTTTTATATTATATAGGTAATAAACTTACTATAAATCTCAATGCTACCCCAAGTGGTCCATTAATGATACACCTATCATGATATAAGTCACTTTTCTGAGCCTTATATTTTTAGGAATTTAATATCATTTAATAATATAATATTTGTTTTAAAAACTCTTTTTTGTCAATTTTGACACTATTCAATAATTGATTTTTGTAAAAATCACAACACAATGATTACTTCAAAAAAATTCACTTAAATCCATCCTAATATGTCATATTAACCTATAAAATGAGTGTAATTCATAAAAAGTCTCAAATTATATTTATTTGGGTATTTATAATGCCAATTATTTTAATTATTCACTATTATGGAAATTACTGCATAATCATTGTGTCATAAATAAATTAAATTATTTATTGTCTAAAAATTATAAATATAATATAATTATATAGGAAATCCTTTTATATTTCTAATGAATATTTACAATCGAATTTACCTTATTTATTACCCTATATTAAAAATGTTTTAGTAAATAAAATTTGATTTTAACTCTTTTAACTCTTCATTGAATTATATAATAATAAATGTCCTAATCTAATCCAAGTGGGGCTAATTGATAATATTTTATTCATAAGTTTGTTTTTGGTTGATATACACTTGTCCAATATAATTATGACATGTGTTAGGGTAATATTAATATAATTTTACCCTTAATTACCCTATTTACTTTTATCCGATGTAAATAAAAGTAAAAAGTTACTATTCACCAAAAAAATATTTTCATCTAATTGAACCACATTTTACTCCTTGATATTAACTGTGTCTCTTAGATTTTTCGAAATTTCACTCACAGAAGCGGTAAAATTATGTTTTATGAAAAATTCAGTTTTTTAACAACCACTTAGTGGATTCACTATTCATCAAAAAATGAAGTTTTTCAGAAAAATACCAAAAATTCACCCTAGGATAATTTCGATATTCTGAATCCTAAAAAGATGCCCGTTTTGAAAAATAAAATTTATAAATTTCAAAAAGTGGGTATTACTATTCATAACGGCTAGTTTGATTAGTTGTGGTGTGTTAGAACTCGATGTTTCGTATAACACACGCTATTTCATTATTAAAAGAGAAGCGTACCGTAGAAGCTTGGGGTGTTACAACTCGATCCATATTTGGTGGAAGTGAAAGCCAATATGCCATGACTCCTATGCGGTCAAGGATCTCATAGGGGCCAATATACCTTGGTCTTAGCTTCCCTTTCTTCCCGAATTTCATGACTCCATTCCATGGAGATATTCAATGGAAGACTTTATCTGGAACGTCGAACTCCAAGTACCTTCAACGGTTGTCAACATAGCTCTTTTGGCGACTTTGAGTTGTTTTGATGTGTTTCTGGATGACTTGAACCTTCTCTGTCATCTCTAGAAAAAGATCGGTTCCAAGTGGAATTCTTTCTCCAACTTCATCCCAACAGGTTAGTGTTCTACAAAGCTTTCCATACAGAGGTTCATATGGAGCCATTTCAATACTCTAGTGGAAGCTATTGTTGTATGAGAACTCAAACAATTGTAGATGCTGATCCCACCCACCTTTAAATTCTAGAGAGCAGGCTCTACGAATATCTTCAAGCATATGAATAGTTCTTCCATACTGGCCATCAGTTTGGGGGTGATAGGCCGTTCTAAAATTTAATTCAGTACTCAAAGAATTTTGAAGTATCCTCCAGAATTTAGATGTGATCCTTGGATCACGGACAGAGACAATTGAGAGTGGAACACCGTGCAGTCTCACCACTTCCTTCACATATAGATTTTCAAGTTGTTCAAGAGAAATATCTTCCCGAATAGCGATGAAATGGGATGTATTGGTGTGTCGGTCAAGCACAACCCATATCGTATTATTTCCCTTCGACGTCTTCAGGAGAACCTTGACAAAGTCCATGGTAACATTTTCCCATTTCCCCATTAGTATAGGCCATGGATGCATCATTCCTTTGTACTTTTTTCACTCAAAATTAACTTGTGGACATACCAGGAACCTTGATATATATTCCGCAATCTCTTTCTTCATTATATCCCACCAGAAGTGTTCTCAGATATTTGGGTACATTTTGGTACTCCCAGGATGGATAGAGAAGGTTGAGCTATGTGCATCATTCAATAAATCCATCTTAATCTCTGGATTAGATGGTACACATAATCGTGTCCCAAATCTTACAACTCCTTCCTCATCAATTTTGGAATCAGATGATTTCCCATTTTTAACAGCTTCCACCCTTTTCTGAATTTCCACATCCTTTCTTTGTGCATCCTTTATTTTCTCCATGAGGGTTCGTTAAGCAATCATTTGAGAAAGGATTGATTATTTTCATCCATTAATGATTCCCATGTCCATCCATTGAAAATCAAAGAAGATTGGATCCTTTTCTATTATCATCATTGATAAAGATGCAGGATCCTTTCTACATAGAGAATCTGCCACCTTGTTTGCCTTACCTGGATGGTAGTATATTGAGCATTCATAATCCTTGATGAGCTCTATCCATCATCTTTTGAACGTATTAATCTATTTATGTGTGAATATATATTTGAGACTCTTGTGGTCAGTATATATCTCCCATTTTTCCCCATAGAGATAATTCCGCAAGATTTTCAAGTCAAAGATCACAGCCGCTAACTCTAGATCATGCATTTGATAGTTTTTCTTATGGATTTTTAGCTGCCTTGAGGAATAGGCTATCCCTTTATCATTTTTTATCAGCACAAAGCCTAATATCTTCTTAGAAGAATCACTATACACCACAAAGAGTTCCCCACTGCTAAGGAGTGTGAGTACTGGCGCAGTGATAATCCTCTTTTCCAACTCCATGAAATAGTCTTCACACTCGAGTGTCAGGACAAAATTTATTCCCTTTCGTGTCATCTTGGTCATTGGGTTTGACAATAGTGAAAAGTTCTTCATGAATCATTTATAATACCCAACTAGACCCAAAAAGCTGCGGATCTCTGTTACAGAAGTTGGTCTCTGCCACAATTCAATTTCCTTTATATAGGATGGGTCCACATATATCCTTCTGATGGAGATAACATGCCCCAAGAATGATACTTCCTCCATCCAAAACTCAAATTTTCTGTACTTTTCATACAACTTCTCCCTTGGAAATGTCTTTAACAAAGTTTCCAAATGCTTTACATGGTCTTCCTTCCTCTTAGATTATATTAGAATTTTATCAATAAAGACTACCATAAATTTGTCGAGATAATCTCTAAAGAATATATTCATTAAATCCATGAAAATTGCAAGAGAATTAGTGAGTCCTAAGGGAATAACTATGAACTCATAGTGTCCATAACTCGTTTGAAAGGCAGTCTTGGGAATATATTCCTTCCTCACCTTTAGTTGGTGATATCATGACGAAGGTCCACCATATAGAAATAAACGGCCCCACGTAGCTGATCGAACAAGTCATCTATCCGTGGAAGGGGATACTTGTTCTTTATTGTGATTTTTTTGATTTAATGATAATCAACGCAAAGGCTCATTGATATATCCTTCTTCATGATGAAGAGGACTGGAGTAGCCCACGATGAAGCACTCCTGAATATAAAACCCTTCTCAATATTCTCCTGTAACTTCTTCTTTAGCTCTTCTAGCTCTTTGGTGGCCATTCTATAAGGTGTCATTGAGATTAGAAAAAATCCAGGGATAAGTTCAATTGAGAACTCAACCTCTCGGTCAGGAAGAAGACCAGACAACTCTTCAGGGAATAATCAGTGTAATCCCTCACGATGGTAATGTCTTCAAGCATGATTCTATACTTCGTCTCAATCATTTGAGCTAGATAAGAATGATCATAAGGAAGCAATATCCACACTTGAGTTGATGATTCAAAGGGAGATTCATCTTCCTTCTTTCACTTGTAATGAATATGAGGATGCTTCAGGATGTGAAGAGTAGTATCCCTTTCCCAGCAGTTGATGTAGGCCTTGTACAAAGACAGCCAATCCATACCCAATATACTGTAAAATTCCACTAAAGGAAGTATGAAAAGATTTTCTGGGAGGTTCATTCCACAAACATTAAGTGGGGAGGAGTTAGAAACTATGGATGCAATAATTTCCCCATTCACTATTCTCACAGATAACTTTTCCTCCAAATTTTGAGGTAGCATTTGAATAGTTCTACTAAACTTGCATGATAGGAAATAATGTGTAGAACCCGAATCAAATCGTACATTCTCTATTCTTGAATGAATAACAAGCGTACCTATCACCAGATCATTTTCCTGCTCCACCACAGTAGCAGTGATAACATAATCCCTTCCTCGTTGTCTTGAAGGTTGTTTCTGATTGCCTCCGACATCCCTCGGCTTAGGGAAATTTTTCACATAATTCCCAAGATCATTGCAGTTATAACACTGCAATTCCGGCTAAGTGTTGATCTGAACCTTCCTTTCCTCTTCTACATTAGCGGGATTCATCATAGCCCTTCGGCAGTTCTTGGCCAGATGACCAAACGTTCCACAATTGAAGCAATTATTGGTTCCCTTCAGATAGTTTCCAGGATGCTTCTTCCCCCAATTTTTGCAGAGGGGAAAGTTGGGATTCATTCCATCATGGGATTTATTTTATCGAAAACCCATGATGTTTTCCATTTTACGCTTCTTTTAACTGGGTCTATGAAACCACTGAGTGTCTCCAATCTCCATTTCTACCTTGAGGGCACAACGAACAATGTCCTCATAACTGTCGAATTCTCGAATTGCTAATTCATTTCATAGACTCAGCCTTTCTCCGCTAAATAAGCGATCCACATTTCTTACAGAGTTCATGACAAATCTAGAGGCGTACCTTGAAAGGCTTGTAAAGTTTTCTTTATACGCCCCGATGGACTCATCTTCCTTTTGCATGAGTCCAAGGAACTCTATTTCCATCTTGAGATGGAGGGTTCGCAGAAAATAATTGTTGAAAAACATCCTCTTGAATTCCTGCCAGTCTATGGAATCAATTTATTCTTGGGACTTTGTATTCTAGATCAGTGTCCAACACTGGTCATCTTCCCCATCAAAATGATAGATTTCCAGTACAACTTTCTCTTCATTCTAGCACTAGATGATAGATAAAATATTTTCAATGGAGTTAATACATTGTTCTACGAGGTGGGGATCAGAAGACCCGCTAAAAATGGGAGGAATTTGCCACATGAAGGATTCTACGACAAATTTCTCTTTAATTGGAGGTGGGGGACATTCCACCTGATTCATGTGATTATTCATAACTCAGGCCAGCTGAGCAAGTACTGCCATGATGTTTTGAGCACACGCTTTCATCACATCAGGCATATCATTATGGAAATCATCACATTTCCTATCACATTTGTTGTTGGAACGTGTTCTTATATTTACTACCATTAACTATGAAAAGGAACATATAATTAGTGGTCTTGAATACTTAACTATTGTTCACAGAAACGAAACTTTGAACATGAAAGGATAAACTTATAAAGAATAAGTACATCCTAACATGTGATTCCTTAGGTTTATATCTAGGTTATCCTAAATCTATTTCTTAACTTATATTCTTATGGTCTTTTCCCTTAATAATGGGTTCTAATAAGATCTATAATCTACCAAAGAATATTCCCTGGGAGTTTCATAACCAAGAGTGCATTAAGGCCCGTTGTCGTGCACCAGTTCCAGTTCTAGTCTAGCTCAAAGTGGTGTTTTCGGGTATTACCCCTAGGAAACATCTATGCCAGAGCCGCCTCTTCCTGCTCGTATCCAGACAGGGTTTTATTTTCTCAATAAACCACTAACTCAATACTCTCCAAAATTTGGGAATGTTTTCTAATACTTAGTCTCATCCTTAAGGTTCTCACTAAGGTTCTCTATTCAAAATCTCTAAAAATAACTAGACCATGCTCTGATACCAACTATAGTGACCATATCCTTTTACACATAACATTTCATGATTTTAAACATAATTCATCATCAGAGTAGAAGCCATGGATCGTTAAGTCTAATGTCGTGGATGACTAGGTACATATATCACAAAACTTGGGTCTAAAACACTTCTTTATTTAATCTTCATAATGAGCTCCTAAATACCTTTGAGATCTTACATCTGCATAGGGTACCCTGGCGAACACATGAACAAAAGGATGAACTAAAAATCCTAGTAAGGGAAAGAACATAAGAATAAACTTTAAGCACATGAGTTAGGAGTCTTTACATAATGATATTGGAAGCATGAAACAAATGGAATCATAACATATAAACATGGGATCATAAAATCATGGAATAAAATAATCATGGGATCATATAATCATGATATTATATAATCATAGCTTCATTGATAGGTGGAAGAATCATTGAACATGACTTTATTATGAGTCAAGGCTAACCGCCAATCTCGTTTCACATAGTAGCACAAACCAAGGCTAACTGCCCAGACCGTTTTCCCATAATATTCTCATGAGACATTAACTTTACCCAATGAATTGGAGCGCTATCTGAGCACACCCATCTAAGATTATTTATGTATATTCTTGCCACATAAAGAATCTCACATTATCAATCATACATAAACATAAGAGTTCCCAAGGATAGAAATTGTCACAAAATCACGTCATGAAGCATAAAAAATGGGGTGTAACATACCAGCATCCATGAAAAAATAGAATTAAATCATAAATAGACATTAATAATTTATAAAGGAATAAATCATGAAAAGAGATAACAAACTGAAGTGATAACATGTAAAAATAGATTTTAGGAATCTTTGAGTCAAAACATTTTAGTGCGGTTTAAGAAAACATCGAATATCTCTTAAAACGAAAAGTGGCATTTTTTTTATAAAACCAGAAGTAATCCAGGAGGGTTTTCATAATAAAAATAATTATTTTATAATGAAAAAGGTGACTTAAAACAGAGGATTGAGTGCACTTTATAATAGGAAAGAAATCAGGAAGTTCCCTTAAAACAGGTTCACTTATCGAGATGTAATTATGATATAATCACTTAAAACCATGCATATCCCCGAAAGAGAGTGATGAAAGAATCTTGATAAATAAACATGGAAAATTTACACAAAATTTAGAGTATGAAGAAGAAAAGATAAGATAAAATAATTTTGGTAGAATTGTAGATAAGACAACCCTAAGGAATAAATGAGGTTCGGGTAGAATTCTTTACAGATTATCGGCATGGTATTAGGACTACTTGAGGGGGCTTAGTGAGAGAGGAAAGGGAATTATAAATATTTATACATGAGGAGGGCAGTATAGGGGAGGTGAAAAATCATACCCAATAATTAATAATTACACACAACATGTCCTAACATAGTTAACAATCTTGAATAAGGGTGAAATTTAGAGGATCCCTTACCTTAGGTCTGTTGGTGTTCCCCACTTGATATTAATGACCCTTTGATCTCCTCTCTTTGAGACTCCTATTAGGGGATTTGATTTTGGCCTTTTGGAAAGACCAGAAATCCTTGGACGTGCAGAAGGAGCTTGGGAGGTTATTTGGTATGAATTTTGGCTAGGTAAAAGGCTTGAGAGTTGTGTGGGAAAGGGGTAAGGAGATGGGGTATTTATAGCAAGGGAGGAGAGGGTTTTCTAAATTGTTTATTCAATAGTTTATTAATTTCCCTCAAGAAAAGGAATAGTGATGATTACTTGACCAAAAATAGTAAATATAGCATGTGAATCCGAACCAATTGGGCTTACATCAGAAGAACATCATCATGACCTCATAATTAATGTATTTTTCTTATTTTGTGAATTATCATATTTCACTATTCATCAAAATTTCATGTATTTCAGAAAAATCCCAAAAATTCTCTCTAACCATTTTTCAATGTGTAGAATCCAAAAATGAAGTCCATTTTTCAAAAATAATTTTCTAAATTTGATTATTTTAATATTTAATTAAATAATAATTTATTATCAAAACCAGTTTTAAAACATTCATTAACTCATTCTACAATATAGGTATATCGTACTTCCAACTTGAATATTATTTTTATACCACCATAGATGAGGTAACTATTAATTAGGGTATATCACTGTTCATAAGGGTATGTTACTATTCCTTAGGGTTGGTTACTATTAACCAAATATTATTTTTGTGTTATTAGACTCCAAAAAAGATCATGAACCCAATCTTGTATGCCAGATTTTCAAAATTATAAACACAGAAGTGAAAAAATTATGTTTGAAGGTCACTTATATCTTAATAGTTCATTATGATGTAATTTCATAGATTTTATGACATAAATTTAAGAAGGGAATTTCCATTTAAAAACTTATTGTCGTTACATCAAATATATATTCACGTAGAAGGATCATAATATGCACAAATGGATATAGTTAGAGGTCATCAAGGATTATGACTTATCAATCCACTACCATCATAGTAAGGAAAATATGGTGGCAGATTCCCTATATAGAAAGGATCCTACATATTTATCAATGATGAGAGTTTAAAAGGATCCAATCTTATTATATTCTTAGTGGGTGGACAAGGGAATAATTAAGTGTGGAACACCATCAATCATGTCTGAAATGATTGATCAACCATACCTCATGGAGAAAATAGAGGATTCTCAAAGTAATGATGTGGAAATTTAGAAAAGGGTTGAATCTATTAAAAATAGGAAATCCTCTATGTTCAATATAGATGAGGAAGTGTTTGTATTATTTGGGCCATGATTATCTATACCATCAGATCTAGAGATAAAGAAGGATATTCTAAATGTCGCACATAGATCAACCTTCTCTATTCACCTAATAAGAAGAATGATGTATCAAGATCTCCAAGAGAACATTTGGTGGGAGAATATTAAGAAAAAGATTTCTGAATATACATCAATGTTCCTTGTATTTCAATAAGTGAAGGGTGAAAGAAAAATGTATAAGGAGATGATGCAACCACTTCCCATACCGACAAGGATGATGTTGAACATCACTGTGGAATTTTCCATAGGAAATTAAAGGAAAACCAGAGGAATCAATGTTATATGGGTCACTGTGGATCACATTACAAATACATATCAATTTACCACAATTCGGGAGGACTTTTCATAGGATCAAGTTGCACAGTTATATATCAAATTAGTGGTATTTCTGCATGGAGTGACACTATCATCTGTATCTGATTGAGATCCATGATTCACCTCGATGTTCTGGAAAAGTATACAACCTGATCTAAGCACTGATTTGAACTTCAACACATCCTATCATCCCCAAAATGATGGAAAGTCTGAGTGAACTATTAATACATTGGAAGATATCTTGAGAGCATGATATGTAGACTTAAAAGGATCATGGGATCAATATATTTAAATAGTCAAATAATCTTACAATAATAATCTTCACTCTATCATCCAAATGGAACCATATGATTGCCTTTATAGGAAACGGTGCAAAACATCAGTGTGTTGGGATGAAGTCAATGTGTATAAGCATCTAGGACCTGAATTGGTCGAAGAAATGATGGAGAAGTTGAAAACCATTTAGAAACACATCAAGTTATCCTAATGTCGATAAAAAAGTTTTGCAGAAAATCATGGACGAGACCTTGAGGTTAAAATTTGAGACATGGTATTCCTCTGCATATATCAATAGAAAGAGTTCATGAGATTTGGGATGAATGAAAAGCTAATTTTAAGGTACATCACCCCATTTAGGATTCTAGATTATGTTGGATCTATGGCCAATCAGCTAGAAAATCCACCTACCATATCTACAGTACATGATTTCTTCCATGTATACCTCTTAAATAAGTACAATGCATGTCTTATACAAGTACTATCTTCAGATGTGGTACATTTGGTTAATTATCTTTCTTACAAGGAGCAGCTAGTAATGATGTGAGATCATAGAGATAATGTTCTAAAAAACAGTACTACTCATCTGGTCAATGAACTATGGAAGAACCATAAGTACGAGTAGGAAAAATGGGAACTAGTGGAAGTGATGAATGAAAAGTACCCACACTTTTTTTCAGCTTAGAATGTTAAATGAAAAATTCAGGTCGAAATTTATTAAGAGGGGATGAATGTAACGACCCCATGTTTAATCAACAAAATACATTTGTTATAATTTTTTTATTATACTAAAATCAAATTAAATTATATACATAACACAATAAAAACGTTATAAGGATGAATGAGTAAAATAAAAGGTATTTCTAGAAGTTAAGGAACATAAACTGATGAAATAGTAACTTGACGTTTGTGATAGTATTATGACCCTTATGAATAGAAATCAACCAATTAAATACTGAACTCACTAATAAAATTATAAATAATATTTATCCATATTATAAGTGACTATATGATATAAATATATCACAGTATAAGTAAGTAAATATTTTAAAAATTATAAATTAAATGTTGATATGTTTCTATGTCATATTTATTTAATTAGAAATTTATGATTTATTTTATAATTTAAAATAATATTTATTGGAATAAAAATTAATCATAAATAATTATTTTATGGACTTATGCTAATAATAAAATTTTAAGATACCCTAATTAATTATAAAATGTGTTAGAAAACCATTTTATATATTATAATTTGTATTTTTCAGGTAAATTATGAACTTAATTAAAAAGTAAATTTCACATATTTTAAAATTTATTTTTATAAAATGGAGTTTATTTTTTTATTCTAAATATCAAAAAATGGTTGGGATATTTTTTGGGTATTTTTCTAAAATACTTGAATTGTTTGTCAATAGTAAATTACGATAATTTAAGATAAATTCTAAATAAATGAATTTATACATCATCCTTGAGTCATATATGATGTTAATATCCCGTTGAAAGAACTAACATTCTCTATTTATTATTTTGGGTATTATGAATCCATATAATTCCTAGTCTTTAGCAAAAATTTTAAACCAATGATTAAAATAATTGGAAACCCCGTCTCTCCTCCACTATATATACCACCACACTTTACATCCTCTCCTCAGACCTATCATGTCTATTTATTAGTCCAAATTCTAATAAAATATCCCCCTAAGACAATAACTCACTTTTATGAGCTCTTTTTCACATAAAAAGACAAAATCCACTCCCCTAATGAAGCTATCTAGGATGATATATCCAAGAGGTAAATTCCTCTTTTTCATTTCTCCTATTTTCTTTTCATGTTCCTTTGTTTTAATTTCTATACTCACCTCTCTTAATCCAAATGGTGTGATAAATCCATTAAAACAAATGTAATGTAATTTTTTAATGATAAAATTCTTATTCTTCATCATCTATTATTTCCTCTCCTTTTATACTATAAATGAAAACACCATCGGATATGTGTTAATTCATCACATTCAAGGATGAAGAGTATTCAACATATTTTACCTTTTTCCATTATGGCCATGAAACACTTTTTTATTTATGAAATAGAAAATAATATATTTATTATGTATAACTGATGTTTTTGGAATATTTTGCACAAGTGATATTAATTTATAAAGAAAAATGTATTTGATGGCATCAAAAACTTCCAAAATCGGTATCATTAAAGATTATTATAATGATTCATATACACTCCAAATAAAAAAATGAATTTTATATCCAATTAATTTTATGTATGTTAAATTATAAAATAAAATTTCAAATATGGACAACCATTATCATCTTTATTGTCTATAATTACATATTTATAAGTAAACCAATAATGAAAAACCAAGGAAAACGCTCCCATATATTGAAATTGAACCTCTTAACCCATCAAAAAGGTCATGAATGACCATAATAAGGTTATTATAAATAAATTAAAAGTATAAGTGTTTTTTTTAATTATTAATTAATTATTCAAGTTTGATTATTCATGTCATTGTGATCAAGGAAAGAATACCTTCATACGTAAGGTATGGGATTCTACCCTAACCTCCATTATTCGCTCAGGTTGTTCTACATTTATTTTTACCCAAATGACAATACCTATAATTTTTTTTGCAAATTTTCTAAATTATGTGTATATTATCCAAACTATTGAAACAATATCCCTTCATCTTTCTCTTTTTGGGATATACATGTTTTTAAATGATTCACACCTCAATTCCTCCCAATAAGCAAGACTGTTTTAAGGTAACTTCTCGAATTCTAACCCATTTTCAATTACACTATATAATCTATTTAAATACACAATTATTTTTATAAATCTACTATTTTTATCATCAAATCCTTCTTGTTTCACTTATGTTTTTATTTAAAATAGTATTCCCTTTTTTAAATAATCTATCATATTTTCCTTAAACCTCACTAATATGTTTTAATTCTAAATTTTCCTAAATACTCTTTTTACATGTTATTACATCATGTTTACATATAATTTCATGATATATTCATATTATAAACTATTAATTTACATTCATGATCTTATTTCATTAATTTATGGACATTTTTATGATACTCCAATTTGTTATGCTTTATTACATGATAATGATACCCAATTCATAACATGGGTAACCCTAATGTTTATGTATGATTTATTATGTATTATTTTATAAGTGGACGGAATATTAATTAAAATCTTATGTTGCGTGTTCCCAGATATAACTTCAATCCATCTGGTAATGTCGAGCCTCATGAAATGTTATTTTCAACGGTCTAGGTAGTCATCCTTGACTCGTGCTACCATTTTCAATGATCTTGTTGATTAACCTTGACATGTGATCCTCTATGTGAAATTATACTTGAATCATGATAAATTAATGTTTTATATTGATTCCACATTACTATGACTCCATTTTTATATTGTCCCATGTTTACATGTTATAAATATTTATGTTCCATGCCATTGTATATCATTATGTCATGTCTTTTAACTAATATGCTAAATCTGTATTCTAATAATTATTCTATTAATATGATTTTAACGTATACCTTTTTTATGTTATAAATAGGTTATCCTACAATTATTTATGAGAAAAATGGATTTTATAAGCTCTTAATGAATATTAAAAAACAAAATGTTTTATTTAGTCTGATGTTTTCAGGTTTAGGTACCTAGTCTCCCAAGACACTAGACTTTACGATCCTTGGCTTGTGTTTGGATATATTATTTTGATTAAAATCATGTAATGATTGGTGTAAAAGTATAAGGTAACAATAATAACCATTATTTACTATCATCCATCAACTAGGAAAAATAATAATTTTTGTTAGTGTGTGTATGTGGATTACATCATCCACGAAGTGATGCTTTCAGTTGTATTACCACCTCTATTAATAGGTGCTTAAAAATGATTATTTAATAATATAATAAATTATTTATAAAATTACAATGATTATTAAATTATAAAATACTATATTTTATACTTTTCTTCAATTCTACAAAAATGGGAGGATCTTCCCTGTGAAGGTGCGGACTACCATCTTAATGAGAAAAAAGTCTCTTTTAATTTCCATATCAAATAAAATAAATGGAATTTAAAAGTTATTTAATTTATAAAATGGATTATATAATAAATTAAAATAAATTTTTAAGGAAAATATTATACATTCAATATGTATAGTGAGCAATAAACAGCTATAGTAAATTTAAACACTAAAAGGACATGTCAGTGTAACATTTCTAAATTTATTCCATTCATGGATAAAATATATAAATGTTTTCATTATATGAATGTTTAATATTAATAGACACAATAAAATTAAATTATATATATTATGAAACAATTTTACAATATTTTTTAACATGATCAACAAAACGGAGTATTATGACGAAATTAATCGAACAACCCTGAGTGATCGATGTTCACAACAACTATATTTAATTTAATTAAAAAAATGAAATAATTGTATATTATCAAAGTAATATATATGAATATGTTTAGTAAATATATATCAAATGATATAAATTTAATTAATCATGATTTTAAGTGCATGTGAATAATTCTTTCATACACATGTATGGTTTTATTCTGAAAATTTCATTCTATTAGAAACATATTATTTATGCACCTAAATTATTTTAAATTGTACTTATACTACCTATTAATAAATAATATGATGAATTTTAATTTTCATGGTATTTTAACATCAATTTAAAACAATATTTATTATTTAGGTGTTTTTATTAGAAAGTTTACTAAACTGTATGGGTTTTTTTTCAGTCTCAATTATTCTTCCTTGAGATAGTTTTAACGTCATAAACCAGATTTTTATTTATATGGTGTATATTATATAAAATAATTTATTTTTAAATAATCCAAAATTTGATTATTATGATTTATAAAAACATGTGAACCTTGGGATTCTAAGGAATTTTTATTCAAAAAAATATACTAAAGTTGTTAGGGATTCCAACTCAATTTCCCTAAAAATAAGATATATACTTTATTTATACACCAATTAATATTTTTTTTTGTGTTTAAATCATATATAATATAACATATAAATAATTTTATTTAATTCATGGTATTTTATTTTTAATTCAATTCTCACCCCTTTAATAGGATTTGATTTTAATTTTTCCCAGTTCTTAAGGGTTTTTAGCCAAAAATTTGTATCCCGTGAGGAATGTTAATATTTCACACCATGTTTCATTTTTTATAGTTAAAATAAAAACACATTTAAATTTATTTATAATGATAAACATATATTTCATGATATTCAGTTTTATTTTTAAATTTATAATTCTCATGAATTTTTATTATAAATTTATAAGTTCTTAGGGTTTTTTATTAATCAATTCTGTTCCTTTTGTCAAGAATAATTCATTGTATATTATATTTCAAGATTTATCTATTCTATAAAATGATAATATTATGATATATTAGATATTATTATATGTTTATGACATTTTTCAAAAAAATTATTTCTCCTTAATAACTAAAAAGTATTATTAGAATTCATTGTTGTTAAAAATATTTCCCATTATTTTAGTGGATTTTTCCTTGATTTCCATTTTTTTAATTATAAAAATTATTATATTTTAAATACCATACAATAAAATTGTTTTTATATAATGTGATATTTCTATTCCCATTATTTTAATTCAAATTGATGTTTTATTTATCCATTTTAATGATGTGTATTTAGAACATATTTATTTCAAAAAATTGGTGTGTATTTCCCATCATTTTCAAATGAAACATTTTATTATCCACTATAAATTTTATTTTGATAACTTTTGTTACTTTTTAATGGATCCATTGTTAATGATTATACATAAAATTTAAGGGTTTCAATATATTTTTCACTTCCCCTTTTTAAAAAATGTATATCCTTTTCAATTTTCCATTAATAAAGATTCTATGAAAAATAGGCTTATCTAAAGTATTCATACATATTCATTTTGACGTATTTATGTATTATAATGTATATTCTATTTGGAAGTATTTATAAAAAAATAATGAAAAGATTTCAATTTCCACTCTATTTTTTACGAGTGTAATTTATACTTTAATGTTTAAATTTTAATAAAAAGTTTTGTATTTTTAATTTTATCTATCCTATATGGTTTAACATTCATTAAGTGATGTTACGATCACCATTATTTATTATTATTTGAGGATATATTTTGTAAAATTAGTGATTTAATATTCAATTACACCATAAGTTCATTTTATGAGATGTTTTTGATAGTTTTAACAAACTCGTTCCCTTTCCATTTGTTCTTTTTGGGATTTTGAATGTTTTATTTTTAGTTAGATCACAAGTGTATAAAATATTAGTTTTTTGGAACCTATATTCCACTAAAATTCATTTCGAAAATGATTATATTCCATGAGATATAAATTTTATGATAAAAAGTTATTGAGTATATGTTTTCTCATTAGTTTAGTGGGATTATGTTTTGATTTTCTCATAATTTCATGTGCGAACAAGTTTAACATGTTTCATGTTTCAAAAATAGTGAGTGTGATGGTATTTATCTCTGCTCACAATTCTATTAGTTAATGGGTTGGTGGGTATTCTTGTTTAAAATGATTATAAATCTTATTAGTGTGATTTTTCCACTTTCTTAACTATGTCATATGGATCATGTTTTAAACTTTATTTCTGTTGAATCTAGTTTCCACACTCAATTGATTCATTTCTTATGTTATTCTAATTCATACAAATGTAATTTTTATCATAGATTTATTGGGTATTTATTTTCTTATTTATCATGATTATACACAAATGATCATCATTTGTTGACCTATGATATTAATTTGTTAACACTTATGATTACCCTTACGAAGAAACTGAGTTCACACCTTTATGGTGTTTATATTTCCACAAGGAATTAATAAAATCAATATGTTTTATGGGTTCAAAATTGTTTATTTTTAAAAAAATCGTGGTATATATTAATGATTTAAAATGTAATTAGTATTTTTTTTATTAGTAGAAAATATCCAATGGTTGTAAAATATGTGGGATTTTTTATTTTATGTTTTATTCCTAATTTTCTAAAACTATAAACTAAAATGATCTTAGGGATGTATAATATTGAAATATTTTCATAAATTCATGAAATTAGTAGCTGATTTGGTATGGATATTAATATATAGATTCACATATAGGATTGGATAAATTTATTGTATAAGATGTTATCACTTGTAAATGATTTAGAAGTTTATAATGCCATTATAGTTTCATAATTTAAGGTTTACCCTAACCTCAATAGTGTAGATAAAATTTTAGGTTAATTGATGTAATATATAATATATTATGTATTATGGTAGTGGAAATTCATTCAAAACCTAGTGGGTTAGTCTATATATTGAATAAAAACCAATAGAAATTACAAATTAGAGATTATGTGTCCTTCCTGCTGATAAAATCCTTGTTTAGATTCTACATGTGGATGAATTATTGGGAAGAGATATACATAGGGGTAGTCATCCTGAAATGGTGGATTGCGTATTAACTAGAAAATAACTTGGTTCACAACAATGAAACATAACTTCACATCTTATTTTACACTCCCTAAGGATTTACCTATGTTTACTTTATAAACATTATGAGCCATTTTTAATGAATTACATCCTAATTATCGTAAGGGATTTGGTTAATAATCCTGAGGAAAAAAGTTACCAAGGTTTAACCAAGAGAGTTATATGATTAACCAACTATGAAATTTTTGAAATTAAGGTATCATAGATTGAAATGAAGGATCCATAAAAGTTTACATCTTATGATTGGGAATTAATATTTATATACTATGGTTTTTATGAATATTATCGTAACCAATATAGTTTTGTTGTTTTTTAAAAAGGATTAAAAAAATGAAATTGATAAAGGTATGTATCTTGAACAGCCTCTCTATATTATTAACATCTAACATAGTTTACAAAAATAGACGTCCCTTAGTATATTCATGTTAAGATGGAAAAGAGATTTTTTTCCGTTTTACTTAATGTAAAGAGGTTGATAACCTAATATAAATTAAATCTTGAGGTTATTAGATAATTTAATTAGTGAAGTGGTTTGCATTGAATACATATTTCAATATTCTAAAAGTTATTAAGGATTATGTGAAACATATATGTATCAATATTTAGTAGGTTTTCTTTAATAGTTTGTGATCAGTTATTAAATAGTTTCATTAACCATGAGAAATGAATTTAATGTATGGTTATATTTTTGAAGATAACTATTAAAAAATATCATTTAAGGGTTGAATTGTATTATTTTTAACATATGATATATGTTGAGATAATAATTGGTTTTATTACATTGAAAATGTATGTTATATATTATTGATATCCTTGGGAATGATGATAATTCCTGATACTTTTGGTAATTATTTTTAAAATTTCTGGGACTGTGTTATATATTTTTTAGTGTGTGATTTTATTAACTAGTGATTAATACAATTTTAGGATTAAATATAGAATTAGTTTTTCAAATATTGTTAGATTTAACTATTTATTTATAACATGTATATGTTGGTATTTTGGGAGAGGATATACTCAAGAGAATATATGATTAAAGTATAAACAATCAATGTTTTTAGAGTATATATGTGTATTTTGATATAGCTATTTTTTTAAGGTAGATATCATATTAAATATTTCATCTATAATAAAAAATATGTAATGAATACCATGTTATAACAATATTAATGGGTAATAATTAAAATTGTGAGGTCATAATTTATTTAAGGGTGTAGAATATAATGACATAAGAGTTTGAATTCTTTAAAATGAAAACTGTGTTATATAAATTTTGTCACACACTACACCAAATATAAATAAACCAAAACACATTAAGAATACATTATTAACAAATCAATTCAAAACACATAAATAGTAAACCATTACTAGTTTTTAACTTTAAAGGGTAAATAATTAATATGAGTTACTATTCAAATTGTTATTTTCTATAAAATTTATTTTATTTATAATATATAATTTCTTTCAAAAATATATATTTACAAAATTTTAGTATTTAAAATTGATAAATTAAAATCCATTTTTTAATAAATAAAAATCCCATTGGATTTTTTTTTTCAGTTTTTTCTAAAATAATCATTTTGTTGTCAATTGTGAAAAAGAAATGTTTTTTCTAAAACATTTACCATTTCCACATTATCAGTATATGAACAATTTCTGAATGATTATAAAAATTTTTAAATGATAAAATAGATATATTAAGGTTATAATTATGAAATAAAAAATATTATTTTGTACTTATAAATTCAACTTTTAATATTTTAGGGATGAGAAAACATTTTATTAGAAATCAACAACATTTTTTGTTTGTATGTTGTAATTAAAACATTTCATGGGGAATTTTTTTTGGATTACTTTTGATACCTCATAATTTTTATTGTATTTATTACAAATTAATTACTTCTATAAAAATCATTAACCATAAAAAAATATTTTATAAAAATATTTAAAATTTAAAAACACTCTTTTATTAAATTTTACGTGTCACATGTGATTAATATAAAATCAAAGTTTTTCTTATATGGTTAATTAATTAAGTTAAATTCAGACTAAATTATTAAAAAACCCTACACAATTTATAGACAAGGTTCTAGTTATATATTTTTTAATAAAATAATTGACTAGATTAATATTTAATTAAGAGTAATTAGTGATTAAAAGACTAAAATATAGTGAATAGTTTTTTTAAAAATTATCATGATCATTATACCATATAAAAATAATTTTTATGTTCTTAATTAATACCTATATATATTACCAATCGGAGGATCAAGTGGGGGGAAAGAGCCATGGTCAACCTCAATAAATATGTTTTATTAGTTAGTGTGTTTTATTCATTCTCAAAAAAACCTAAAAGGTATTAGGAATAAATTGAATTAAAATATTTTCCTTAATTCATGTTAATACTAGATGATTACTACTTGGGGGGTCATAGTTGGTATTAGATCCAAATTTTAAAGGATTTTGATATTAGGATGTTATTAGTTATAGGATATTTGGGATATTTAAATGTAATCAATGTTTGATAAGGTATGTTTTACCCTAACATATATGTTTTAGAAACCAACATAGTTTTTTGTGGTAATATTGAATATTTTGGGGATTATGATAATTAAAAATTAGTGAAAACCCAAGGGATATGTTTATAAGTAGAATTTATATAGTAAAGTATTGGTCACATAGAGATTGTGTAGTCTCCCAGACAATAAAATTACTTCATGGTTACTACAAGACAATGTATGATCTGACACAATTATACTAGGGGGTAATAATCCCAAATAGTGGAATTAGTATTAACTCAATTTTAACATAATTCACTCTAAATTTTCCTAAATACACACATATTTTAAAACACTCAGGGGATATTCATTGGTTTGTTTCATTCTATTTTTGAAAAATAAATAAGGATATATATCTTAATTACCATAAGGGATCAGGTTAGGAAGTATTAGGAAACAGAAAATAGAGTAACCAATCATGAATATTGTTTTAAAGTATTAACCATGCATGACGTAGTCAAAATGAATATAACATAGACTGAAATAAAGGCATCATTGGAGAAGGAATATTAAGATAGATAATTCAAATTCATATACATTGATTACTTAGAATATTATCATAACCATTATGTTTTTATTATTTAGATGAATTATGATAAAAACATAAATATGATAAAGGTATGTGTCCCAAAAACCAATATGTATTATAACCAAATAAGGGATCTATATAAATAGATGATTCTTTGTATATGTACATTATGATGTAAAAGTGTTTTTTTAATCTTACCTAAATTAATGTTGTTTATATACAAATAGAAATTATATCTTGATGGTATTAGCTATAATAATTATTGAAGTGACATCCATCATTTTTTATTTTTAGAGTTTAAAAGTTATTGATGGTCACATGAAACATCTAAGGATCATTCATTGGTTGGTTATTATTTATCGTTAAAAATAATATATTAAATGGTATTAATAACCAGGGGAAATGACTTTATTGTAAGGATATATTTTCTATGGATAATATTTAATAATTTTTATTTAAGGTATATATGATACTTAGGTTTATTAATTATTTAATATTTATAAAATAATGTCTTTTGTAATTTTAAAAAGGTATGTTATGTAGTATCAATATCCTTGGTACTGATGATAATTCATGATATTTCTTTTGAATCTTTTATCACATTTTTGCGATTATGTAAAGTATATATTTTACAGTGTGTGACATTATGAACTAGAAGCCAATAAAAATTGAAAAAAACCTATAATTATGTTTTTAAGAGTCTGTAATTAAGTTAATTTTTTATAACTTGACGAATTAGGAAACTTTCTAGATGGGATACTCTTTAGAATATGTGATTTTTGTATAAACAATAAACATTTATTGAGGAAGGAAATGTATATTAATGTAACATAAGATATTATGTTTGATATTATATTGGATGTTTCATCAAGAATAATAAATATGTTATGAATATGATCTCCAACCTTCATCAGTGGGTTATAATTGAAATTTCATGGAAAGAATTTATTTAAAGGAGGTACAATGCAACGATCTGAGATTTTGAATCCTTTAAAATACATAGTATGTTTAAGAACATTTTTCACAAGCTACACACAACGTAAAAAAACCAAAACTTATTAGGAATACATTAGAAATAAATCTATAATAAAAAAATAAGGACAAACATTAATTGTTGTAAACTTTTCATGTTAAATAATTAATATGATTTTATATTGAAAAGATTATTTGTAATAAAATGCATTTTATTTATATTATAAATATTATTGTAAATGGTTATGTTTAATAATTTATGAATTTAAATTTGACTAATTAAAATCTATTTTTCAATTATACACAGAAAAATTATATTAGGTTGTATTTTGGAATTTTTTAAGCAATCATATTTTAAGTGAATAATAAGATATTTTTCAAAAATAGTGACGTTCATATCATTATCAGTATATGGGTATAAACTATATTTTTATAAAATATTTTATTTGATCACTTATATATTTTAAGTGTAAAATTATGTAATCTAAAATATTATTCTTTCAGTGTTTTGTCTCATGGAAAAAGTTAAAATTTCTAAAGGAATTTGAAATTTTCATTTAGTGGAAGGGGTGATTCTTTTTTTAACCATTAGAAAATGATTACAAGATATAGAAAAATTTATTGTATTATTTTTAGATATTGTTCAATTCTCAAAAGTCACAACACGTGTTTGGTTGAGTTTTGCGAGCACCATGCATCAAATTCCCAGTTATTGGAAAGTCAAAGGGAGTCATATGGTTAAAGCACAATTAGTTATAAACATATCCCTCAATTGTGAAAGGGAGAGATGGTGTAATATTGTTTTTAAAACTATTCTTATGAGGATACAAAACCATTTGAGGAATCTTCATAAATTTATATAGCCAAAAAAACATTCTTTGAGCATGGTTAGACAAATAATGCGCCTAACCCACATGGTTAGTGCCACTTTGGTAGCAGGAATCCATAGTTGTTGCACAGTTTTTCCAAACCATGCATCCAAACACTATACCTCATAAATTAAGAAAAAATTGTGATTTTATCCATTATATTTATTCCCTTTTAACCACTTTTCCTCATTCTCCAAGGATTTCATGTGCACTCTCACCTCTTCATCGTCCTTCTCCAATAGATTTCATACATTATTTTAGTTCAGAATCATGTTATATAGGTTGTATTGGAAGACTCTTAGTATTTCTAAAACTATACATTTTAATTTTATTTGTTTAACTCACCAAAAAAATTTCTATTTATGTAAAATTCTACATTGCATATTTTTATAGTTTATGATTCATCTTCTGATTTCTTTAATTCTAACTCGAATCAAATACTAATAAGTGATGAGTTAAGAGTCATAAGCATAAGAAAGGTGGTCTCGTTTATATCAATTTTTGATTAATAGTTTATATAATATGTCATTGTGATGTCTGACATACATAAATTTTATCGCCTCATAAATGTGAAATCCATAAAGTGAATATTAAAAAAAATTAAATTAGTCCCCATGAACATAATTTCATAATCAGATTTTAACCACCTCGACTTAGACCACCTTCTTTGGTGTGTATCTTATGTTCCCATGGCCAATTATTCTTATTAGTGTAATTAAAACGACCATTTTAGTGTATTAACTTTCCTTTTTTAAAATTACATGGTTAAATAGGATTTCATGAATTAAATGTGGGTGGATGACTCACTTACATTAGGGTCATTATTTAAATTTTTATTGAACCACATCCCATCTATATAAAATGGCCCATTTGAAATAGTGAACTATTAATGTAAATTTTTACACTTGTACATGATAAAATTATTAAATATAGTTCTTTATCCCATAACTCATGTAGGTGGAATGAATTTTTTAGGTGGGATTGATACACCCCCTTGGTCCATAGTCTTTCATGTGCATAAAAATTATAATTAACCGATATGAGGGTCATTTAAATTTTACCATGTTATATATGTTTATATGGCCTTCTAAATTAGTAGTAATTTATTTGAAAATTGAATAATCATGATGAATCATATTTATATGAAATTACTGAATCATTAGGGAATGGTAAAAAAATTAATGTATTAATGATGGTTCACTACACCTTGAGAGATAATGGGTTCATCTATATGGAAGGCCTAGAAAAATTAATAATAGGGAATGTGTGATTACCTTTTACTAGATTATTAAATAGGGACATAGGTTTGGGTTGTGGAAATCGAATTTCAAATCCCCTGGTTCAAGGATTTTCGACATGGTTCTTCAAATCAATTGGGTTATTGGATTTGAAGTTCCACACCTCCATCACTAGGATGTTGGGAATGACCATTCTCCTTATTACTTGTGATACATTAGAATGATGTACATTATAAAATGTGATACTTGAGTATGTATTCCTTTATGGATTTTTATAATTTTTCATGAATTTCCTTATGATTCATTATACTCAGTCATGGTGTCCCGTATTACTCATGATACACAATCATTATATCCCTTATTATTCTAGGATACTCTTGATACTTTTTCGTGGATTCTTGAGTAGAACCTAAGGTCATAGAAATCACTATATATATAGATATATTTTAGGCTACATATATTTTTTATATATATACATAAACAAATACATTCATATATATATATATATAACAATGGTGATACTTTTTTAGAGAAATTTCATACTTTGTTCGAAGTAGGTAGGGTTGGCCTGGTTTCATTGAGGAACATAAGCCTGAAATTATTTCCTTTACATTTTTTTAACTCATTTATTTCTGATGTACCAAAAAATAGCCTTATTTGTTATTCACGTACTGCATTTAATTTTACAGAACTCGTGTAGGTTTACTGAGTTTAATATGAACCATATTCGGGCCTCCAATTGGTACCCAAAAGATATCTTGGTTCCAGGTTTTGTTGGGCTGTGATCTGTGATGATTTGATTTATGGAATAGTAATGGTCATGGGAGGTTGGACATAATTATCAAGACTATACTC
Organism: Viscum album; assembly: GCA_963277665.1. Lineage (NCBI taxonomy): Eukaryota > Viridiplantae > Streptophyta > Magnoliopsida > Santalales > Viscaceae > Viscum > Viscum album. Next base: position 1,770,744,223 of record OY728120.1, read on the forward strand.
ATGCATCCTTCTAGAAATGGAGACATCAATTTTTTATTTATATCCATTGATATTATATCCATGGTTATGATATCTTCTACTATATGTCAATAGTTTTCTATATTATTTCATTTTCAAAAATGATTATTTATTCATTTCTAGGAGGTTCCGTTGAGGCCATGATGAAAACTAGACTTGGGAACCATTTTTTTGCATCCCAGGTTGGGATGATACATAGTGGCTTCAAATATTTATTTTCCGTGTGTCCTACTATATTGGTATTGTTAACAAGAGAATATAAATGTATTGTAACTTGATAAATAGATTATTTTTTCGTCTTTTAAATATATAAAAAAAAAATTTATGTTTTAAGTGAAAAGATTATTTTTTTCTATTATATATTTTTTATTTCAACTTGATTGATTAATGCAGTTCCAATGGTTATTGATTTAGTAATTTTTACACTTCGTCTAGTATGGTAAGGGAGTATTATTAAATGAATCATCATAGGTAGAAATTGATTCGCCTGTCAGGAATTTTCCATACCATATTGATTACGTGGTGTATTTTCCTGATGCATGATGATTTTTATGCCATTCTTTGGTGATTATCACCATATTTACTGTGTCCCATTATTATATAGGGGATTTCTATGTTTATAGGTTTTTTCATGTATTACTTCTCTATGTAAAAATGATTTTTTTTAATTATGATATATTATTGGTTATTAAGTTTCCTAAATCAACCTAAACATTGGTTTCCCATATATCATGATGGTGGAACCTTAATTAACCAATTTTGAAATGTTTTAAAATTAAAAAATGGTTTTATGGGATAAAAAAATTATAGTTATAATTAAATGGTAGAAAAAAACAATTTATAAAGTGTGTATGTCTTTATAAATTAGGAAGGGAAACTCATATGGAAAAATAATTATATAAAATCATATTAAATTGTGATAATGAAGGTGAAAACCCTAGTTTTAGATGCATGAATTCCAATTATAACTTATAAATCTAATTAACATTATAATTTGGGAATTTTTATACATATAATTCACGTGTAAAACATATATAAGAATGATATATAGAAATTATGATAGAAAATATTTGTTGTTAAATGATGGTGTAAATTTGAACTTATAAAGTCATATATCTCAATAATTTCAGTATGACTCCCCATATGGATAAAATTTTATATGAAAATATGGACCCAAATAGATATTTAAGGGCATGTTACTTATGAGATAAGCCCAATAATGTTTTCAATAATATTAAGAATAATAATTACTTTTGGGTTTCACATTCAAAGACACAGTTCTGAATGACATGAATCATATAGAACACCCTTACCTTATTTGATTTTTTTATTGACTAAATAGGGATATAATCATGATATGTTTGATGGTTATTAAAAGTTTCAACAACCACTTAAATGGGTTAGGTATAAATTTATGGTGGAATCTCACTATACATATCCCCTTAAATTGGATACAATAACTTTTAACAGATTTTGTGTTTTATTATTATGAGGCATTGGTTCATTAAATTGAAAATTAAAACCTAAATAGTTTTTTCTTCTAATACATGGAAATTTTAATCTTTTTTAGTTAATATAATTATGATAGTTTTATGGATGAATAAATAAAATCTAAATACATAAAAAGAAATTATAGTACAATTTTATTATTATTATACATGGAATATGATAAATAATTTTTTTAATATATTTTTCATTATAGTTGGTATTCATCGCACTTTATGAACAAGCTTCTTTATTTTACATGATAAAACTTTTTGAGGATTTTGAAACATAGTCCCTCTTGTATGGGTTTTCCTTACTTTAAATTGAGATATTATTTGAAAGAGATCATGAAATTTTCTTATATATCACATTTGGATTACTTCCTATAGTTTCTTTGATATAATTTATAGGTAATAAATCCTAGGGCCTTTGGAATGATTTTGGTTTCTGAGGTTGATGACTATGTTAAAAATGAGTTGTTATCTATCAAGGTAGCACTAACTGGAATTAGATAAGGCACAGTAGTAGATACTGTAGTAGTCAGAAAAACTCATCTATCTAGGCCATCGGACCACCGTTTTGGTCCTTCATTCCTTTAAGGCTTTCGGGCCACCGAAGGCCTTGGGTCCAGTTTATTCTCAAGGCATTCGGGCCACCTTAAGGCCTTAGGGACACCCCAAGGCCTTTGGGCCCATGAATGCCAGTTAGACTATAAGGGATAGGGATTCAGTTGAGGACTCATGGAAGGCACATTCACTTGAGAAGAGCTAACCAGAATTTGAATAATGAGAGTGTATGGCTTTGCCATCACTAACGGGCATGTGCATCTTTGCATAGGACAGCTAGTCGGCCAGCCTTGTGAAGGTGGAGTGCTGATATCATGACATATGATAGGGATGAGCAGTTCCATGTGTCTTGTCTGGGTGATTCTCTCTAAGACCTATGGGTCATGTAATATTATCTAAGCCTTAGGGCCTTGTAAGGGTTTCACCTCACCCCTTGGAAGGTGGATAATCAAAATAAAAAAAAAATAAGGCATTCAGGCCTTTCCAACCGATCCAGGTAGGGTAAGTAATGTTTCCCTAATCATTTTATTATATTTGGAATATTAGTTAATGAAATGAAACCCCCTAGTATATGGGTGATTCTATGGTAATTTGAACATAGAGGGTATATAATGGAATGTGGATACCCGGTGAGTGTTAGCTCTTAATATCATTATGTTGTTTTTGTGACCCCTTTCGGTGGATGAAATTCTCTCTAGTTTTGGTTTTACCTATTTTAAAGAGATTTATAGGCACATTAGATTATATCATGTAAAATCCCTCAAGGGGGATGTAGTCTTCATGCATGATACCTTAGAACTAGGTGGGAGACCTTGATGGAATAATTTTGATTCACAACTTCCTATGTCATATGTGATTAATTTGATCAAGGTAATCATGCGAGAGAGGTTAACCTAGGGTGTATATTTTTTATAAATGGAATTATATTGGTTTCATAGTCTTTTCAACATCTGTTTCTTTTTTGGGGGTTAGGTTTTTTGTTATAGGAAGGATGAATCCTTTGGGTTTCCAATAAACACATTGTTTTTTGGGTAACAATACTATATTGATTGAGAAAAAATGTTCAGGGGTCTATAATATTTGACCTATGGTTTTGTGGAAATTATTTATTGAATGAAACTCAAAATGGGTAGCCATTAGATAAATTACAGAATGTTAAGTGATTTATTGCAATTAGAGTTCCAATGTAAATCATGTTGACTCTAAAAAATTACATGTGGAGTAGCATGGTCATATTGATTTTGTTCATGAATAACCTTCAAGAGTGTGATTTGGGCCTCAAAATTTGCTTACAATTCAGTACCCTTGTTGTGGGTGTAATTATTCTCACACCAGTTATGTTCATAAAATATTTACAAATTGATAATTGGTGAATAGTCAGTTGCGAGCAAAGGAAATATAGTTTTAAAGAGGCGACTCTTATGGTTATAGTGACCTTGATATTAAGGGTAAATTAGATAGGGTGTCTTGTGATGTGGGAAAATTCATAAATAACAAGGTGAAAATAGATTATTAACCCATAGTTGGACCTGGAAATTCCTTTCTCTTAGATATGCAGTTTCATGTGTCATTAAAGGAAAATATTGGCCTATTTGATGCGAGTCATTCTCAGAGGATGATATAAATGCCTATAAAAATATTCATAGGGTACTCCTAGTTTATATGAGATAATTCCCCTAATATTGATAACATATTGTGTTTGTTGATAGAGCATCAACTAAACACTGAGCTATCTAACCAAATAGATTTTATTGGTTATTTGAAGAACACGTTGATAGATATGTTTGAGGACTGGTTGAAAATAATCTATAATGTTTGTAGTAAACTAGTGATCCTTTAAGGGTGGTGACCATTATTGTAACTTGATATCTAATAATGTCTTTGAATCTATTATTGTGGTGTGTGTATGAGTAATGACTGACATTTTCATTATAACTCTTTGCGAGAAGGCTCATAGTATTGCAAATTGTTATATCTATAAATTTGTTGTAATGATTAGGAAATCATTTTTTTAGGGTGATGATAAGTATGATACAAAGGTTTGTACTGGAAAATTAGTAACTAAAGTATGAAAATCATGTTATAAGGGTCATTATTCCTTGTAGATGGTCGTTTCAGCTCTCCAATTCCATCTTATAAATGGAGCAACAAACTACTGTAATCCTTGATAAATTATAAGTACAAGTATAATTATGGATTTTGGTGAAATCTTGATGTGGGATTTAAACCAGAGTACCTTATGATGATCCAATGATGATGGATTAGGATATTATCTACTCTTTTTTTATTTAGAAATGATAATTTTGTTTGGGATATTTCTTTGACAATGTGGCATCGCTAGAAATCAGGTACAAGCTTCGATGATCATTCTTAAGAAAAATTTCAATATGACTTGGGATAATAATATGGTTTGGATACATCGAATGTGGAAGATGATAATTTATTGAATTATTTTCTAAATTTGGATCAAATCTTGTTCTCTAGTTTTGATGAATGTAGTCATGTGTGGAATGACATTGTGCATATTGGCAAAGGATATGAGTGCATTGAATTAGATGAAGTACGATTTTCTAGGAGAAGACAGAAAGAATATTTATGATTGGATGATTCAAATTAAATAATTTAGAGATAATAATTTCCCATATTAGATTCCTCATATGATGATAGGTGTCATGAGTTGATAATCATGCCAGAGGAATCATTTGAGTTCATGGTTTGAGTTTCAGTTGGAAATTCTGACAGTGGGATCACTATGTCTCAGTATTTTCCATTTAAAGATATAACCTATGGTTGAAAGTTCCATAGGTATTATTATAAAGGATATATTTCAATTTTTATTTCTCCTATTACATTTTATTGTGTAAGAACATTCTTGATGTCTTTGTTTTTAATTTTATTGTTAGATAGAGTTTTAGCAGTTCAAGTACCACACATTTGATGTGTCTCTTGATGCTGTGTTTTGTGTTTAAAATTCATTGTGACTATTTAATTAGAAATTTTAAAGACCAAGTAGGTTAGGATATTTATTATTTATTCCCCAAGGCTTCTGGGGGATGGGAATTTATATGGTTTGGAGGTTATAGCATCCCATGTTTTAGACCAGGATGAAATTTCTAAAAGAATTTCAATCTTTTGTTTGGTGGATGTGTAAAATCCTAAAGTGTGATTTTGAACATGAGTATGAGAGTAGAAAATATTAAATTTTGTTCATATTTATTTTAATTCTTAATTGGGGTCTCAGGTGTTCTGTTGATTTATAGTGGTTTAGGGATTCACAAGCTCAAATCTTTTGAAATCCAAAGGGAGGCACACCGTTAGGACATGATTAATGCTCACGATTCAGCTCAATCACGTGGGTTTCATAGGGTGAAAAATATTTTCAAAAAAATACTCACCCATGGTTTCATGAGTGAGTGAGAAATCTATAGATACTTTTAGAGCCATACAACAACGATTTTGTGCAGTTAGAGAAATTTTGTGCCTTGCTCGCACAATTAGCGACAATTTGGAAGGGGGTGTGTACAATTCACAAAAGTTTTTTTTTCAAGTCATTCATAAAAAACATGTGGATATTAAAATGGATAAAATTATGATTTTACCCTATCTAATTTATGGGGGTTTACCTGTTTTCCCTCCCTCATTCACCCTGGAGGTCCCCTGCGCATGAAACTCTTCACCCTTACATTCCATGGTGATTGTCCTTCATTTGAGCTGAATGTAAAATTCCATTTATTGATTTGGAAGCCTCTCGATTATTCTAACAATATTATTTTTTTCCTTATTAACCTCATTATACTGGATGATATATTTATGTGAGAAAATGTTCCCTATTTCTATTTTGTTGGATTATTTTTAATATTCTTCTTATTTTGGCTTGAATCAAATCTCGGTAATGGAATAGTAAAACATATTAATAACGAGTTGGGTGGTCCAGTTTCTTTCCATTTAAAATTTCATAATTTATAAAATACTCCATTTTTCGTGCAATATTATTTTCATTCTATAACTCATAAATGATAAATTTATTAATTGAATATGGACACCTTAATTGATTGGTGGTTTTGAAACACCCCCATGGTCATTAGTATTTTATATTCTAAACAACTATAATGGATCCACCATTGACACATTTAAATTTTACCATGCCATGTATGTTTATGAAACCATCCAAATTATTATTAATTGATTTACTAATTTTCTAATCATGAAGTATCATATTTATATGGAATGATTCAATTCTCATTTTTATTGTTTAAATATTAAAAATAAATCATTAATTAAGGTTCACTACACCTTGAGAAATTCCTTATTCCTCTTTACTAAATGCATATGTAAAGGGATCATAGGAATGTGGGATTAAATAATACTGTATTATTAGACATAGACCATGTTTAGGTTTTTGTATCTAGTATTTCAAAATTACTTGGACGTAGATATGGGACCTTGAAATACACATCATTTTGGATTTTGGACATGTTGTTCAACATCCATTCGATTTGGATGTTGGGCTTGACCCATGATCTTTTTATTTATGATACATGGGATTGAAATTAATACCAAAATGTGATAATATAGCATGGAATACCTTGTGATTGATGATAAACTGGAATGGGGTCCCTTATAATTCATGATACTCGAGCATTAAATCCATTGTTACCCTTGATACTCAGGCATGACATCCCTATTCACTTTATGAGACTCCTGAGACTACACATGGGAGCCTGAGGTACACCTTGGATCATAAATAACTCTATGAAACTATATATATGACTATATATGTTTCAAAAAATATAGTGAATATATATACATTAGTACCTATATATACACATATAAATATTTCTATACATGGTGGTAATTATTTGAAGACATTTTTGGCTTGGGGTAAAGGAGGTAGGGTCGGCCTAGTGTCCTTGATGCTACAGATCCCGACATGATTTCATATACATTTTCCACATTTATTTATTTTTTATATACCTACACATGACCTTATTTTATATTCATGGAATAGATTACAATAGTAAAAGTTGGTTGTGGCGTACTGATTTTTACTCACACAATGTTCAGGCCACTGATTGGTACTCAAATAGATCTCTTAGTTACATGTTAGGTTGGAATATACTTTATTCTGTTTCCATTTATTCAATGGTTATAGAAATAGGAGGTTGGGAGTAGTGTCCAAACATGTACTCAGGCTAACTTATGGTGATCTAGTATTTATTGGTTTATTTTTTTTTTCAATAATGTTCCTCCTTATTATATCACCTACAGTATGTCTACTACTTGTACATTATATCATGTTCACACATGATTATTAATTCATTTATTATTTATTGTATGTCAATATTCTCTTCCCATGAATTATTTATTTATTTAATATATAATAGTTCTAATAAGATCATAATGTTATAGTCACCGCATGTTATCTTCATTAGACACTCACTGCTATTCAGAAACCACTCTCATATGGGGAGGCATTCTTGAGGCCATGTGGTGATGTGGCCTCAGGAACTATTTCACTATCTCCCAGGTCATGATTTAATAATTTGTAAGGAATATATTTTATATTTTTTATTGTATGACATAAGAAACATTTTATGAGAATTTAAATATAATTTTTGTCTCCTTCTTTTAAATGAAAAATCTCTAGGTGAAACTTAATTTTTTATTGATTTTAAATCCATTTTATTTTTTATTTTTTATGGTTAATATAATTATTTCATAAGAAATAGTTAATATTTTTTACTTATACATAAGTTTTTTTTATTAAAAATACTATTTTTACTACGATTTTTATGTATTTTGAGCTTTTTATTTGAAATAATATTTTCACATACTTTTCAAATGAATTAAATTAAATGGAGAAAAAAATAGAATCATATTGATGTAAGTTATAAACAAGGCCTGGCATATATATTTCCTCTATTAAATAAATGGAAATTTTAATATATAATTAATATTAATGAATTTTTGAATGACTAATCAAAGGTAGACATATTTTTCCTAAATTAAAATGAACTTTTGACCTCATAGAAAGTATTTTTACATTTTAATGTCTTAGCTACATTTCTCACAAACCATGATTCCCCTAACTCTCTTATATTTAATTACATTCCATTCATACCCCTTACCCAATATTCTTTTTAGGGAATAGTTCATACTCCTCACCTATATAGTGGGATCACTTACACTATATCAATAATACACTTCTATTACCAAATTACATTGAGACCGTAAAAAATTTTCCTATACTTCAAATCACATACTTTTCTGAGTTCCCCTGGTCACCAAAAAAACCTTATGTCCCTTAAATATGAGGGCTTCACCAAGAAGATATTCATGGTAACAATGTAGGTTACACATATTTTATACAATTTTTTATTATAATTTCCTTTCTAAAACTACCATAAATATAAAATAATACTGACCTAATCATAATAATGATATAATTATGTTATTAGATAAGTGATACAACAATTATTTTTTTCATTAACATCTATTGAGAAAAAAATGTATTTTTGTTAGTGCGTGTGCAGATATTATCATCTATATGAAGTGATTCTTAACGTTTTCATCACCAAATATCATCAATGGTTCAAAAATTTAATTTAAAAATGTAATATGATATTTTTAATAATTTATGGACTCTAAAATTATAAGAAATTTTATTTTCTGCAGTCTTTCTATTCAATGAAGACACGATAGTCGCAGGTGTGTACATGCATAAAACTACCTAATGGAGATGATGTTTCTATTTTTTCGAAATAAACTAACATGAATTGAAACACACATTTATATAATTTATAAAAATATTAATTTAAAAAATATTAGCATCATATAATTATAATATTAAAAAGTACATAAGTAAAATTATCAATAAAATATTAATGTAAATTTAATAGTTAAAAATTAATTTTTAATGTTACTTTTCTAAATTGGGTCCATTAATGGAAAATATATTTGACTATAGAAATTATATAATTATTTAATAATAAGATAAATAATAATCTTATGATATGGACCTTATGAAACTATTTTACAAAACCTTTTACCACAATCAACTAATCTAAGGTATTATGTAGAAATAAATCGAACAACCATTGATCATCGACATAAGTAAAAACTATATTAAAATTAATTAATAAAATATAATAAATGGACCTTATAAATTATGTATTATTTAATAATGTTATTGGGTATATAAATATAATTAACATAATTTTATTATTAAAAAACATATGTGACAGTATAAATCTCTTTATGACTCATGTACGTGTTTTGTCTAAAAGTATCCATGATTGGGACACATTTTCATCATGTGTCAAAATAAATTTAAATAGAGTGTATGGTTTTTATTTTTTACATAATATTATTTATTATCTTTATTATTATTTATAACACTAACACCAAGAACTCCATATTAATTTCAATGTACGTCTAATAGAATTTTTCCTATGTCCTAAGGATATTTCTATCTTAATTAATATTCATTGAGAGTTTTATTAATGTTATGAACCAATTTATTTTTAATATGGTGTATATACATCCAAATATGTTTTTATAATATATGATTTAATTACTGGGATTTACAAAACCTTATTAATTTCATTCTTATAAAAACTTTTGAATGAATGAATTACAAAATAAGTATCGTTTTTCTTCCCAATTATTGTTTATTAAGAAATCATTTATATTTATTGACCAATTACTATTTAATTATCATATATAATACCTATTTGACAGAACATATCTTGAATTGGGTTTTATTCACGGTCTTTGATGATGCACCGTAGTTGAGTTTGGGTTTTATTTATTGTCAATAGATCAATAGGCAGATTAGGCTACGGAATGAAAATATGTTGAGAATGTAATGTAAATACAAATTGAAGAATGAAGTTTGTGATGTTTTCAATTAGATAAAGTCAATCAACATGATAATCAGATCTAGATTATCTAAATGATAATCGGATCTATCACATCTCCATGAGTCAATACAATCCATCATATTGGGATGTTGATTAAAAGTCAGAAGATATTGGAAATCATATTAAGTATGGGATGAGAGTGGTTATTGTAATATGGAAGCAATTCAGAGTTTGAATGGATCAGATGAATAAAACTAATGGTGGTTTCTTATTTTTTAATTCAAAAAATTAATATCCTTTTTGGAGACATCTAATGCAAGCCTTATGAATGATATGGGGGAGTTGGAGGTACCAATATTATAAAGGATTGGTTTGAAAAAATAAATATGAGGATGAATGGGATGTTTCAATACATTCCATTATAATTTAGATGACGTTGAAGTTGGTCTTTAATGTATTCATAGTAATGAGGAATACCTGATTACAAGATGATGATTTTAGAACAATAATGTTTATGGAATTGAGGAGAATATGATTTGATGTATTATGACTGCTACTCATCGGTGTAAGTAACACATGACAATGAAGGATGCAGATCATCAGTATAAGAATAAACGACATGGAAATTTTAGAATGCTGTAATATTTGTTCGTACTAAAGGAAAAAATCACTTCCAGTACTGGTCTATCTGAGATGGCATTCCAATGATCCATTGTAATGGATTCTGACACCATTTTTTATGAATTGTATATATCATTAGGACATCAGATACAAAGTAATATTTGAGGAAGACGATTTTCGATTCGTTGAACTGTATATAAATTTTGTTGACAATACACCAAGTCATAATTTTTTACTAAAATCTTGTTCAATAGGAAAAGAATTATTGATTTTTTTAAGAGGTGAATAATCTCCATACATGATCTGAAAATGTTCATTAGAGTATAGTATAGTCCAATCCATCAGATGTAGTTTGACACTAGTAATGTGATCAGATATAGGGTCAATGGTATGATGAATTGAAAAAAAGAGGAATAATTTGAAGACATTTCAGAATGGTTTTCAATGACATTAATTTATGAGTTGATACAGAGAATCTATATGGTAATACTTTTAGTGTATACAAGAGTTCATCGTAAATGGTTGTCTTTCGTTTTGTATAAGTCATCAACATAGTGAATAATCATAATGAAAAATCAAAAATAAGAATCATATAGGATAATCGGACTGAAGTAATGTATATAAACTTAATTAAGTCTGAAGTATTGAAAACATTTTAGAAGCACCCATAAGGATTATGAATTGTTGACGAAGTCAAATATGGAGACATAAAATATTGATAAATTTAGGATTTAATAACTTCATTGAGTGATAAGTGAAATTTATTTTACCACCATTACAATCTTGGGGTTCCTATAAAAGGAGTGCACAATACAGTTTTTTTATGTGAATAACTTTAATTGTTAACATGCACCGTGGGATATGAAAATTTTTTAGGTATTCAGTTTCCAAACAGAGTTTTATTTTTAGGTTTAAGCTGAGCAAGTTCCCTTAGAATGAATTAATGAGAGGGGACCTTAATATTACCATATGAGAAAGTTCAAAATTATGTAATTAAATTGGGGAAAGTCTATTTATGTGAGCCAAATAGAGAGACATCCATCCGAGCATGGTTCATCAGACTGAGTTCCATCAAATACCAAACTGTGAGCTCCTATTTGAGTTTCTACTAAATTTAAGAAAGAAGATCATAAAGAAGATCATATTAGACTAACATCGAACATATCCCATCAGAATAAGGGTATTATATTGAGAAATATCATACAGACATTTTCTACATAATATTTCCAAACTGTGTTTCTAGAAGAAGTTTCATGACTAATAAGTTTCATGGATGGTTTTTGATTGTGTAGATGATTTTACACAGGAAATGTTTGATTCCGCGTACTTTTGTAGGTAGTGAATAAATTTTTAAGTGAATGATAAATGAATATGAAAAGTGAATATTTTTTCTCTAGATACATATTAGTTTCAAAAAAACGGATTTTCTTTTTGGGTTGTACACCTGGATGTGGAATGTATATACTAAAAGTGATAATTTGGGTGTATAACAAACTATAGCGGGAATGTTTTAACTGGTATTGTATAATTATTCAAAACTTTTGAATTTGAATTCTAAAAATACAATTGTGAAATAATCCATGTTTGTGGAAATATCCAACATGGAAAGGTGTAGGAATTTGTACCAAAACAAGTAAATATCATTTGCCAAATTCTCTGTATATTTTACACATATGAAGAGCGAGGATGAGAATTTTATTAGACTGTATTTATATTTTATCAAGTTTTAGAGGCTACAAAAGTGTACTAAATGAAGTTAATGAAAATATTCATATAAAATAAAAGCAACAGAGGATTAACCTTCTTTTAGTGGTCTTGATCCTACTTGGGTAAAACAATTTCTATAAGAGGGTTGGCATCTATTGAAAGTTCCATATATGAGAATGGGGAATTTGAGTTCAGTGAAATATATGGGGATTCATGTTTTTTTGCGGTAGGATGTATCATATCTGTAATGATAGAATTCTTTCATTTATTATGTCTCTTGGATATTATATCTTAGAAGCCATTATAGATGGATTTTATCCTCATATTGAAAATTATCCTCTTACTTAAACTGATAAGACAAATCACAGGAATTATATAAGAGAAAAAAATCATTAATCTCATCACTAATTGAAAGTGAGTTTCTTAGAGTAAATGGATTTGGAACTGGAAACGTTATATGTGATAAGTTCAAAAAAATTAATTGAATTAATAGGTAGGTGAAGAAGGAATAGTTACTACTTTGGCGGATGAAGTATGCAGATATAAAAATGGAAGAGTATGAATTTTTGGGTTACATATTTATAATGGTAAATGTTATTATCATCAACATAATTTTTCATTGTGTGAAAATGGAATACAGAACCATTGTGAAAAGTATCATTAGAATTATTCATGATAAGTTTGATGCCAATGTTTCATCTTTAGAAGATAGTGATCTGGAAACTCTATCATTGGATGGTCTTCATATTACTCATGTTACTTATATAATTTTAAGAGAAATGGTTATGAATATTAAATTAAATATTGATCATGGAATAGCCTTAAAATCCTTGTTATAAAGAGAAAAAGATAAAGATGCTAAAGAAGAATCAATAGATCTAAATGTATAGGATGGAGCTTAAGATTTCAACAGAATAGTTGACCTACTTTCTAAGAGATACATTAATGGAAAATGGAAATATAAAATCCTAATATGTTTGAATTGTAAAGGTAAGGGAACTTTTTCATAGAATATTACAAGAAGGAAAATTGTTGAGTAAATTTTATAGGAAGATGATGATCAATCTCAAAAATGTTGGAGAAACATAATGAAATAAAAACATAGGAAAAAGAAGATGAAAATTTATATAAGAGGATGAAATTTTGATGATTCCTGACATAGTGATGAGTGTGATCATAAACAAAACTATATTGATAAATGTTAGAAATGTATATGATTCATCAAGAAGTGTAGATTATTATAATGGGATGGATGAAATGGAATGGATTCTCAAAATGAATTTGTATAATTCACTTGAAAAAAAAACACAACTCAAGAAGAAAATAATGAAGACATTGAAATATGTTAAATACATACCTTTTGACAATGGTGAGAATGAAGGAAAACTGAAATGTTATGAATAAAATTCCATTGTAAATGAGAATATCAACAAAATATAATTTACACTTATTGATGAAAGTAAGCATAAAAAGTTTAAGATAGTTGAATCTGAATAAATAATATATGTTTTGAGAAGTAATTTGTATGAGAAAGTAGAAGAGTTTTTAGAAACATAATCAGTGTTTCTTTAATCAAAAATTGAGTTATGAAAGATGAGGGAAAACTTCTCCATGAAATTTTATGTCATATATGAAACATATGAGTAAGGTTGAAAGAATAATTCACAAAAATACCTTTTTGAGAAAATATATTTCATCAAGGTAAATTAGATTTCTTAAGAGAAGTATCCTACTGAGAAAAGTGTTCCACAATTTGTGATGAAATAAAAAAAACAATGTTCTAAAAAAGTTCACTAAGAGTCAAATAAATAAATATTTAGAGGTTAATATTGGAATTTTGGAGTTTTATGACACATAACATATTTATACTGGCATAGAATGTCTCTATAATGAACTAGATATAAATAGAGGTGGAGCTATGAGGAGATATGATGTGAAAATTTTCAAACAAATAATGTGTAACCAAAAATTAAAATTAAAATGATATATAAATATGAATATATTTAGAAAGTGGACACATATAAATATGTTGAGTCCAAAATGAAGGAGTTCTTATTTATTTTTCTAGAACAAGTGGACATGTCTAGAAATCTATGGGAAGCACAAAATTGAGCCAATGCAAAGGGAATGAAAATGGTTTCTAAATTTGAGAAAAATGTTTAGTTTTTTTTCAATATATTGTGATTTGAAAATTATGAAAAAGTGAAAAAGATTTTTGAAATAATGGAATGTTACTGAAAGTGGTTTTCCTATCCTACTGGAAAAAGAAAAAGTCATGAATGAGTAGTTATCGACTCACTATAACAGAAATGTTTTAATAGAAGAAAAGAAATGTATTCTCCTTTTCAAAAGACTCTAAAGAAGAAATAAAACTTTTTTAAAAAAAATAAGACGGATGAACATAAAGAAGAAAATAAATCCATTGAAAAATCCGTGAAAAAGTAGAACAATGTTTCAAGACAGAGATAATAATATCTATCCAAAATATTATTCCAATGAACTACCTAGCTAAGTAATTATTCCTAAATGATTATTATTTTTAGCAAATAATAGGGAATAAGAGGAGTTTAAAAAAGGAAGATGATGTTGTTCAGTCTCTGAATATTCTTACAAATGAAAGTAATGAGGTTACAAAATTAGTGTTTTTGAATGTTTTTTTAATACATTAGAACATTATGATATGTTTTATGAGATGGGTTAAGGTTAATTTTTTTTTAAACAAGTCATTTCAATATATCCGCAATAAATGAGAATGTTGATAGAAACATGAAAAGTGTATTACATGAAATTTGTAAAATATAAAACATTGATAACCATGATTATATAATTTAGTTTTATACATTGGGTTCTCCCCAAAATACCTGGAGTTGATTAGTGAATGGCTAATGATAAAAAACTCAGGTGATAATTATATTATCCTAATGAATAATTTCAGATTTTTGAGATGAAATTTTCTAACCCTTGGTAATGAGATCATTTTCCAATAAGAGGGGAAATCACCTTGATGACCCATTGGAATGTGATTTTCAATAAGGGGGATAGATAAGAAAAAATTGGATAGTTATTAAAAAAGGTTTTCAAGAAAGTAAAGGGTGAAGAAAATGTGAGGAAATAACATCAACAAGTGGTATTATTTTGAAGTGGTTGAAGTGGGTATTGACAATAGACACAAATGTGGAGATTATTAGACCCTAGTTAATTTATGTATTAGTTTTTTGTCCGTAGAACAATGGATTATTATACAAAATATATAATTTATGCTGATATGTTAATGGAAATAAGGATTAATGAATGGTGTTTGTGAATATTTAAATCAGATCTAGACCATTGTCATAAGAATTGGATCTATAATATAAGCATGATAATCAGATGAAACACATCGACATGAGTTTATATGATTCATCAAATTTTTATGTTGATAAAAATAAAATATCTATTGGTAAGAGTATTGTGTCTGGAATTAATGTGGTGATCATAATGAGTAAGTGTTTCAGGGTCTAAAAGGCTCTGATGAATAAAAATAACGATTGTTTCCTACATGGTATTTCAACAAATTCATATGTTTTCTGGAGACTTATGCGGAATTACTTATAAAGGATAGGGGAGGGAGGGAGAAACCAATCATATTAAGGATTGGTTTAAAAGAAGAAACTTTCATAGGAATATGAAGTTACAATTCATTCCATTAAAATTCAAATGATGATGAAGCTGATAATTAAAATATTCAAATTCATGAAGATGGCATGATTACAAGATGAAGTTAACAGAAGAATAAATTTGGTGGAAGAGAGGAAAATATGATGTGAGGTACTCTGACTACTGTTCATCATTGTTAGGAACATCGGACATAGATGGATGAAGATCATTACTGATAGAATAAATAATGTGACAATATTATAGTGCGGAAATTTTTATTATACTTATGAAAATATGTTTCTTCCAACACTAGTCCATCTGATGCGGTATGCCACCGATCCATCATAATAGATTCAGACACAAATTTTTTTAAGGAGATCACGGTATCTTTAAGAAAATTTATATAAAGTAATATTGAATGTTGAATGTTTGATAATATTTTAATTTTATTTACATTAGGATTAGAGAAATAAATGTCAAACTTCTTTCTATCAAATTTGGGACATGAAAAAAATAAAAAAAGTATTGATTGTTTCAAGATGAGGAGAAGCTCATTAGACAGACAATGTTTATCAGAGTAATGAAGAGACCAATACATAAGATATTTTCCATCACTGATAATGTCATTGGATATGGGATCACTATTTTATTGAACATAAGAAAAAGATAAATAACTTGAAGATATTTCATAATGGTTTTCAATGTCTTACATTTAAGAGTAGATATGGAGAAAATTCATTAGAATAATTTTAGTGCTTACAGAATCTCATAATAATGGGTTTCTCTAGTTTTTTAAAGGTATTCATTATAATGAAGAATCATAATGAATAATTTTAATTATGAATCAAACAGAGGAATCAGTTAAAAGAAATTTTTGTAAACATGAAAAATTCAGAAGTATTTAGTTGTTTTGAAAAGTGCCTAGAAGGATTATGAAGAGTTAAAGAATTCTAAGATGTAGACAGAAATGAACAATATGTTCTATATTTATTGTTTTCATTGAGTGGGATGTAAAATTGGTTTTCCCACCATTATAATTATGGATTTACTATAAAAAGAGAGAATAATAAATTTATGTGACATGAAAACCCTAAATTATTATAATTTGTTGAGAGATCTAATATTTTTTGTTAGGTATTGAGTTTCCAATTGGAGTTAGTTTTCATGTGGAAGATGAATATGTTCCATAAAAATAATCCATCAAATTAGAGTTTAATATGATCATCCCAACAATTTCAAAGGGTGAAATTCCATTAGGTAAAGTGTATTGAAGTAATCCCATTAGATTAAAATCCATTAGAGAACGGTTCATCGGACCGAGCTCCATGAAACACATAATTGTGAGATTATAATTGAGTTTATATTAAATTGTTTAAGGAAGAGCATAATAATAATCATACATGAATGAACATCGTACAAATCCCATCATATTGAGGGTACTTGATTGAGGAAGATCACAAAAACTATTACTGTGGAAGGTTTTTGGATAGAGAATATGTAAGATGTTTCAAAACCAACAAGATTCTTAAAAAAATTTTGAAGTTATTGTTGTTTTTATATAGGTAATGGTTTATATAGATTACTTGTGTAGGATGTTAAGACATTATAAATTGAATCATAAAATAAGAAGAAAAGCGCATCATATAACCTTGGATAATTGACAATTACTAAAAAGGATTATCTTGAGGGGGTGCATAACCTGATGTGTGAAGTGGATACTGAAAAGAATATTTGGGGAGTATAACCAACTATAGGATATATGTAGCTTCTAGGATTATAGAATTGTTCACTGGTTGTGTATTTTTATTTTGGAAAGATGAGATTGAAATAATACATGTGGGTGGGACTGTCCAACTTGGAAGGGAGTAAGTCCTTTTATTGTACATTTTAAATAAAGTGTGATGCCTTCTCATTATATTTTATACATTCAAAATGTGATGTTGAGAAGTATCATTAGTGTCGATCATAACTTTAACTGGTTTTGAGGTTAAAAATATTTTCAAATATAAGTAAAGGAAAGCATTATTATAAAGGAAAATGAACAAATGATTTTCCACCAGCCTTAGTGGTGTTGATCCTACCTCAGAACAATTTTGACATTAATTACATTATCTACCATTCATGGGGGGGTATTGAACTTTTAACCTGGTTTCATGGGATTTTATCACAAATTTGACTCCCATGAGACATGTCAAACATACCGATCTTGTTTCCTTTTAAATTTTTTAAATAATATCCTACATTCATTTTATATCATTATCATAGTATAAATCATGATATTAAATGTTCTATTTAATGTTTTACTTATTTTTCGTTTTTGATTCTAAATTAACAAAGGCTCTAATGGATTTTCAAGACTCTATTCTCTTCCTTGATTCATAATTACTAATAATTTTTTAATTATCTTTCATTATTGGTCTATTCTATCCTACTATGATTTTAAGATATATTCCACCATATTATCTATGGGAATTTTATTTTACAAAAAATTATTATTCTATAATTATTTTAATGCTTCATTAGAAATAATTTTTGATTAGAATAATTCCAATTACTTGTATTTTATTTTTCTACCATGTCCATCTATTTGATTCCCACCAAGGATATCCTTTCCCTTATAGTGACCCTTTATCAAAAAACATAACTGTTACATATATTTTTGCGAAAAATTAAACTTTATACAAATAGATTCCCTAAGGCAGAAATTGATCTAGTTCCTTTTTAAATCTTGAAACATAAACCCCAGTACATAATTAGGCTACATCATCTCCAACTAGGTTCTTCTGGACTAGCACCCTTCTTAGAAACCTCATACATAATTCTTATAATCATAACCTTGGGGAAGGGATACATAAAAAGGTGTGATCTCAGATGACCAGTAAGGGTAAATTGGGGAGACATGTAAGAATAAACTTGAGAATATAGGTATGAGAACATGATCATGATAATTGAAGATCACACCCTTCATATAAAATATAATAATAGGAATCATCAAATAATGATTGGAAATTCAGAATGCATGAATCATTATAAATTAAATAGAATAATCCACGAAATCATAACATATGAATAATACATGGAATCTTTGAAGGAACATAATCATAGAGTATGATTTCCATATTAGTTATGTAATTGCTTCCCAGACCACCTTGGTAGTACATGTTAGCTCCCTATTCCATCTTGGTAGTCATGGTTTACTCCCATAGGTATCTTATTGGCATGAGTTCACTCTTAATACCATCTTGGTAGTCATGGTTCACTTCCATTTCCATATTAGAAGTCAATATTCATTCTGACGACAATCATAATCTTTATAATGAGATATAAATTTATACCTAATACATTGGACGGAGATATAGGCCCCACCCACCCCACAATGAAATCATTCATATATGTACCATAAGATCATACATTGTCATATAATAATCAATGATATGAAATGGGAATTGTAAACATGTAATCATATCATAACCCATAGAATGAGAAAGGTTTCATAATAATTTCATTATAAATATTATTCGTTGAAAAAGTGGGTTTCAAAAGCATATAACCCGTGAAAGAGAAACAACTTTTATAAACATCAAGCTTTAAAAACATAACCCATTCAGATAAATAATATGAATGAAAAAATTAAATAACATCCCCATAAAGGCATGAGTACCACAAATTGAATTTATCATAGATAAAAAATAATATTAAGGGTCATTTAACAACATTTTTGAGGAAACTATCCTTTCTTCTATGAAACAAATTCTTTTTATAACATAAGAAAATATTAAAACCTTTTAATTTTATGATAGAATTGAAAACATATAAATGAATCTTTGAAAATAATAAAAAAAATTCAAAATCCGTTTTACTTCATAATTATGTTTATATATCTATTGATAAAAAAATTAATTGTATTCCCGAAAACTTGTTTTTTTTAATACAGTAGGATTTTTACCAGAGAGACAGTGACAGTCTGAAATTACATAAATAAACCAATATTAAGTATCAAAGAGTAGAAAAATTGGTACTAACAATAGATTATATCTTGAATAAATATATCATATGGGAAACACATGAGTATTCTTGAGTTATGGATCAAAATATTTCATCAAAGGAAGCATAAACGTAAATAAGCTTGAAAAGAGATGAGATTGTCTGAATAAACTCTTATAACATACTAACTTGGGATCATAGTATCCATGTAAGAAAAAATAATTAATGAGGCATTAAATATCATTAAAATAAGTATATTCATGATATAACATGTAAAATGGAAGCATACACACCTCAAAAATGTGTTTTGGTGCATAACAAAACATGATTCTCAAAGAAGAAAAATTACGACAAAACATTTTTATCAATTTGTTAACATTTGAAACCTAAATCAAATGAATGATACATCATAAAATTAATATCTTAATACCGATAAATTTAGGTATAAGAAGCATAGAATACAGTCATGGGATCTACATATACCACACACAAGGAAAGAGTGGTGAACATAGCTTGTTTCTATGGGGATTACAAAATGGGATGAAATCCCCTTTGCATGTCTCAATGCACTATTAATACTTGTACAAAATTCCTATCGAATAATTATAAGTTTATTATATATATTTTATAGAAGAAAATTCTTATACATAATACCATTTATGATTTGTTTATAAACTTACATTAATCTCTTGTTAACAATCATATGTTAATGTTTCTCTTTGGGTAATGTTCACTTTGTTCTTTACATATTTTTTAATTTTTAATATCATTTGTCCTAATACTCATATCATGATTAAAAAATTGAAATAATTATATAAATATCATGAATATCCCATATACATTTATATTATAATAATCTATATCATAAAAAATTATGAAATAGAATACACCATTCTTGGAGATGGTAAGTCGTATGTACACATGAATGTTGATTTTGTTTTAATTATCATATGGAAAGAGAAGGAAAAAATGACATAAAAGTGTATATAAATATATAATATCATTACAATATCAATATAATGTTTTATATGTCATATAATTTCTCTAAACCTATCATCAATACCTTCTAGGTACTGTGTGAATGAATCACATCACTTTGATGGGTTGGTAGTCCACACATTCTGAAGCAAAATTATCGTAATTACACCAAATGGAATTTAAAAAAGATTAGGGTTGTAAAAGGAATAAATAATATGAAATGTGTAATAAATATAATATATTAAATATATAAATAGTGTTTCAATCATAATTTCCACCATGATAGGCGGTAACAGAGAAATGAACAATCATTGTTTAGTAGTGGAGTAGTTCTTCTTACACGTAAACAATATGAATGATAACCATTAGATGGAGGTGGGTGTAATTTTAGGCTGAAAAGGTAACATAAAAACGTCCTAGTATACTTACGATTGTGGTTAGTTCATTCAATAATAGAAGAAATATTTTGGAGGGGGTGGAGAAGGAAAATAAAGGAAATCATTTTGAGAGAAGACGTTACCTCTTAATCAGGTTACCCCTTTTGGTTCCAAAAGGATTCCTTGAGTTGCCTTCTTACTAAGGGAAGGATTCTATGAAGATGGTAGGAAAATTTGGAGCTTATTTTATCTGTTTATAGGTAATCCAAGGGGATTGAGAGGTTTTAGGAAGTGGGTATAGGTGGTGGCCTTTTATAGGGATGAAAAAGGACATAAATGTCTTTTTTAAAAACAAGTTAGGTGTACCCATGTTACTACATAAATTAAGTAAAAAAAATAATACTAACACAATAATGGAAGGTTATTTTCCAATTAATGGCATTAGAAGGGGGTATGGGCAATTTTCGAGGTTTTTTTAGATCTTATATTTATGGTTTAGTAAATTATTAACCAAAATTTTCACATAAGGGATTTTATTAATTTTAATCACTTTCAATAAAATTTTGGGTAAAAACAAAGTTCACCTTATTATACATTATATGATACGATGATTAAAAAAATGGAATAAATTTTTCCAAATTCTAATATCATAAGTGGAATAAATAATAAAATCAATCCCAATGTCCGATCAACAATATGGGTTTTTGAAGTAAATATAATCAAATGTTCGTTATTCTTTTATATAAAATTTCAATGTGTAATTAGTTATAATGACCAAAATGGGATTAATTTTTAAGAATATTAATATATTAAATCTTTAAAACAATTTAAATTATAGTTCATCCTTATAAATAAATTAAATTAATAATCGGTTTTGAATATAAATGTTCAATTTTTACAATTCTTCCAAAGAGGAAGTTTGTTAGAAAAATCCCAAAAGTTCTCCATAAGATATTTAATAAATTTTAAATTCAAAAATGAAGATTATTATTTCAGATGGAAATTTTAAATGTGTGTAAAATTAATTTTATTATTATTACATAAAACATTAAAAGCGATTCAGTCGAGAAATTGGTATTTTTAAACATTGGACTTTACCCAAAATCATTATTTATTATTATTAATATGTTTTATTTATAAAAAAATTGTAAACTATATTTTAAAATTATTTATTACTATTCTTATAATTATGTTTAATGGAAACTCTATAATTATCTCATTTAAATAATTATAGAAAAGTGATGTTTTGTAGAAACTCAGTGTTTCCTGTATTGTACGCCAAATCATTGTTGCATGTATCATAAACCATGTCCATGTTGTGTGTAAAGATCTATAAGTCAATTCTATGTGAAATTAATGTTTTACATAGTTCATTACATGATATAATGGGAATTTAATTTATTTGAATAAAATTCCATAAAAACTCAAGTTGTTACATTCTATCCCCATTAAATTGAATTTCCCCTTCAAAATTTATTAATCATGTGAAATAATGAGGATAATTCTGATTTATGATATCATAATGTTCCCACATAGGTTTCAATAACTTGTGATGTTTCAAAAAAATCATTTACTATGTGAGTGGTATTGTTTCATAGAACTTTCTCTAGTAGATCTATAATTTTAATAGGTGGTTTCTTGTAAGAAAGAAACCTCTCCAGGGGTATGACCTCTGAGTTCTGTACATGTGAAGGGTCGGGTATGTATTTCCATTGGAGAGATACATGGAAGATATCATGGACATGATAGAGATTTTTAGGAAATTCCATGTTATAGGTTACCATCCTAATAGAATCATGTATATCAAAGGGACAAATATAAAACGGTATTTGTTTCCATTTCCTACTAAATCTCATAACATTCATTTTGGGCGAGATTCGTAAAAACAAATTTTCATCAACATCAAATTCTACCTGACACTAATAGCTATTACGAAAACTTATCTACCAACTTCTAGATTCCTTGATATGATACCAAGTGTCTCTTACCTTATATACCATTTCATCAACAATATCATGTCCTAATAGCTTTCTTTATGAAACTTCACCCCAAAACATTGGATATTTACTTTTCTTCTCATAGAGGTCTTTATAAGTTGTCATCTAAATTCATGAGTGAAAGCTATTTTTTTTATGACAAACCAACTAGAGGAAGTTGTTTCTTCCCACCACCTTTAAAATATATTGAAAAAGATATCAACATATCCTCTATGAATTCAATTTTTATTTCAAACTAATAATCTATTTGGAGATGATAAGAAGTTGTGATACTAAATTCTATATGAAGTGATTGTTAAAGGCTTTAAGAAAACATTGAGGTATCCTCAGATCCCAATATGATACAATAGAATGTGGGAATCCACTATTCCTTTACACTTCCTTAATATATATCCTGGAAATCTGATCCAAAGAGAAATATTCTCATATAGAAATGACGTGTACTAACTTAGTATAGAAATTGACTGCCACCCATATATCATTAAACCCTATAGAGGATTTGTGTAGTAAGATGAAAAAACCATAGTTATGGTCCCCCGTTTTCACTCTGGTATGGATAGTGGATGAACATCCCGCTTGACTTTTGTAATTCGGCCTTCACTTGTTGCCATACCAAACACTGAGATACAAACTCAATGATATCTCCCTTGATTCCATCCCAATAGATGTATTATTTCATTTCCCTATAAATGTTTCTAATTTTAGGATTAATAGATAATGAATAACTATGAGCTTACTCTAATATATCCTTATTCAAATTTTGTATGCAAAGAACACATACACAGTTCTTGAACCTTACAATTCTATTTTGATCAAGGTTAAACTCAGGATCATTTCTGACATTATTTTGAATCTATTTATCTTACTTTTACATATCCAAAATCATTACATGGATAGAGGGTTGAATATTAATTTGAAAAAGGTCATAATTTACCCTTATTTTAAGATTTATTGATCAATTCTTATCAAATCCATAAATATTGTATCTTTTATGATCATCATAATGGATAATCTAGCATGATCCTTCTGACTGAAAGCATCAGAAACCTTTTTCACTTTCCTAGGGTTGTAATGTGTTGAGCAGTCATAATTCATTATCTAGTCTAACCATCTTAATTGGATCATGTTCAACACATTATATGTGAATATATTTTTTATACATTTTTTATTAGTATATATATCACACATTTCTTCATAAGGATAATGCATTCAAATATTTAATGAAAAAATTACCACTTTTAACTCAAAATAATTAGTTTGGAATTTTTTCTCATGAATCCTCATCGCTGATGAGGAATAGTATATAATGATGTTATTCTAGTTAATAAAACATACCAAATCCCTTCTGGGATGTATCACTATTGATTACAATACTTTCTCTATAATTGGGTAATGTAAGCACAAATGTACTGACCAACCTTCTCTTCGGTTCCTTGAAATTTTCTCTCACATTCATCTATCCAGAGGAACACGCCACCCTTCCGAGTAAACATGATCAGATGATTAGATAGTTATTAGAGATTATCCACGAATCATCAGTAATATCCATCTAATCCATGAAATCTATGGATATTAGTCATCGTGGTTTGTCTAGGAAAATATTTAATAGCCTCCGTCTCTAAGGGATATACTATTATACCATCTATTGAGAATATGTGACCCAAAAATGAAACCTTTTGCATCCAAGATTCAAAATTTCTAAGTTTTTCATATATCTTCTCCTTACTTATGGCACATAGTAAAATTCTGAATTGATCTTCTTACTCATCCTTTCCCATTAAATAAATAATAATGTAAAATTCAAATACTACCACAAATATATTGAGGTATTATCTAAATACTCTATTAATTAAATCCATGATGATAGATGGGGAATTTTTACGACCAAAAGGCATCAAAATATTTTCATAGTTTCCATACCATGTATGGAACTCCATCTTGGATGATCATCTTTCTTGACACTGAATTGATGATATACATAATGGTGGTCTATCTTGGAAATTTTTTGAGGTCCATATAGTTGATCAAACAAGTCATAAATATGTGTAAGAGGATACTTATTCTTTATTGTGGTCTTGTTCATATCCCAAAAAACAATGTAGCATATCATTGATCCACCTTTATTTTTCACAAAAAGAACTAGTGCACCCCATGGTGACAAAAAAACCGAATGTATCCCGTATCATGGTTTACATGGAGTTTCTTATTCAATTACTAAAACCTAATGGGGCCATTCTATATAGAGTATTTGAAATTTCAATGGAAGTAGGCATAAGTTATATTGATAAATCAACATCCAAATTTTTTAGAATACTAGGAATCTATTTTGCAATGAAATCTACAAAATCCTGAACATCATGCATATCAAAAATTATGATTTTTTCCCCAACCATTTGAGATAAAAACCCATTTAAATGGGAATTAAAACCCATACATTCGATGTAATATTCAAAAGAAGTTCATGAATATCATCACAATGATGGATGATTATAAAAGAGTTCAAAATATCAAAATTAACTCCCCTTACACATAAATTTAAATGGTATTTATGTAGACAAAACCAATCCATGGCTACGATGATATCAAATTCAACAAAAGGATAAATGAATATATTTATAGGAATAACATTCCCACAATGTTGAATCGAAGAATAATATTATACTTGATATGTAATCATAATTTCAATAGGGTTTTGAATAACTAATTTCACATCTAATTTTTTGGGGGAGTCATAAAATCCTAAGAAAATTATTTAGATATAAATGATTTTGTGTATCAAAAATCAAATATGACATCTGTAGTTATATATTGTATAGTTAGTTTACCTTTCAACATGTTGTTATCACACCCCTCATAACAAATAGTTCTTGTATCATATTTCTCCATGTCCCTTGGATTATGAGATTTCTGATGTTGATCGTCATCAATTGTACTTGGGTTATGGTAGTGGTTAGCACAATGGCCATTCTCCTTACACTTGTATTGCTCAATCGTGGGAGGTTTATTCAGTGAGTCTATTTCTCCATTAGAATTTGAGATAACATCTTCCCATCACATCAACAAAAAAATTCTTGATGGCCTTCCCTTATACACATAATACAATAATTAGACCCCAATGAAATTTTCTCCACATTTCTTCCAACACATAGAGTATAAAGGAAAGATCATCGTCTATCTTCCAGGTTTATAGATTTTCTATCAAACTCTATCTTCATCTACTTGTCAAAATCATGATATTGATACGTGACTCTAATCTCCATTTCAATGTTGATTTCACAATGCCAAATATCTTCATATCTACTAATTTATATTATGGACAACTCCCTTATGGGAGTTTTATTTAAGCTATCAATGAACCTATCAACTTTACATACAGGTAAGATGATAATTGTTGAAGATTCTGCCAGATTCTCATGAAATTTTCCTCATAGCTACCAACAGATTCATCATCCCTTTGCATCAACTCAGGGAACTATTTCTGTATATGGGTACAATGAATTCAAGGAAATTAATTATTGAAAATTTTGTTTTTTAACTCATCCTAATCCATGTATTCAATCTCATCTTGCCAACTCACATTCTTTATAAGATTCCACCGCTGATCTACATCACCTTCTAATAGATAAACTTCCATAATTACATTCTCATGCTCCGAACACTGAATAATGGAGAATATATTTCTTGTAGTATTGATCCCTTATTCAACAACATGTGTATCAGAAGACCCTATCAAATAATGTGGTCATTGTCATGTAAAACACTCAATATAATGTTGTTCCCACCTTTGATCATTTAGAATTTCACTATGATTCATTGCTTGAAAAAGATGTGTGAGCCTCAAAAAGAGGTTTTTTATTCAATATACCATAGAATTTGGTTTCTCAAGAGGAAAATAAAAATATTGTTCATATTAATAACCATTCACATGATTCCTTTGGGTTCCATTCATTTACTAAAACCAAAAGAATATAGTGAGAAATCATTATCATATTGAGGAACCACAGAATCATGTAATATTACATATTGGATTTCTAAATTATGAAACAGTCCTTAATATATTAAACCATATCATTATCTGATGTTATTAATAGATAACTCATATTTAAATCCTCTATAATGTTTCGTGAAGAGATTATGAATTCCCAACAAATATCCCCCGAGAGTGTCAAACTTGGTGTGTAGCAAGGTTCAGTGGCATGTACCAGATTACCCCATGTCAAGTCTATAACATATTTTCAGAGTTGTTACCCCTAGGTACATCTATTCCAGATCCACATATAGTTTTAGTATCCAGACATGGATGTATTTCTTGGAAACCACACATTCTATCCTTCCCCAAAATTCCATCTCATTTTCATATACTTTCCTTTATCCTTAAATTTATTTCTAGATATGTCCTTAGGGTTATCACTATGGTTTTCTTATAACATATTCCAAATTATAACTACACCTTAGCAATGATACCAATTATTTAGACCCTCACTTTTAAACATAAAAATTACATAACTTTTTCGGAATACATAAACATTATACTAATAAACACCCAAGGAATGTAATTGGTCTGGTGCATTTAGAAACATGGAAACAGAAACACTGGTCAATAAATTAGTTACATTATCTCACACTAGGTTCTTCATGACTAGAACCCTTCTTCAAAACCTCAAACATAATACATAACATCATAACTTTGGGGAATGGAATCATAAAAAAGGGGTGAGGTCAGATGCTCAGTAAGGGTATACAAGGGAGACATGTAAGTAAAAAAATGAGCACATGGATATGAGAACATGATCATGAAAATAGAATATCATAAACTACATATAAAAGATTATAACATAAATAAATCTATTAATATTAGAAATTCATAAGAAATGAATCGTAATTAAAAAAAGATAATAATCAATAAAATCCTAACATAGGAATAAAACATGGAATTGTGGCAGAAAAATAATAATATATTATGATTTCATTATTATCTAGTGAATCACCTCCAAGAACATCTAGGTAGTATAGGTTCACTCCCCATACCAACTTGGTAGTCAAGATTTACTCCCATAGCCATATTGGTAGAATGAGTTCACTCCTCATACCATCTTGTTTTTTATGATTTACTTCTATAGCCATCTTAGTAGTGATGGTTTATTCCCAAGACCGTCTTAGTTTATTTAATGAAATATAAATCATTACCCAAATAATTAGAGGGATATATAGGTGTCGACCATCTGATAGTGAAACAGTTCATAAATGTTCCACTTGATCATAAATATTTATATCAAAAAAACTGAAATCAAATGAGTATTGCAAACATGTAATCATTTTATAAACTATGAAAATAGATATGTATCATAATTACTTCATCATAAACATAACCCATGGAAAGAAGCACGTTTCAAAAGCATATAACCCATGAAAGAGAAATGAGTTCCGTAAACATTAGGCCATAAAAAACTCATACATTAAGAGAAATAATTGAAATAGAATCATTGAATAATTCCAAATTAAATGAATGAGTAATAACAATTGATTCCCTCTTAAATGGGAATAATTTTGAAAGTTATTTTAAAAACATTTTATATAGAAAATTTTCTTTCTTCTTTGAATAAAATTATTTTTATAACATAAAACCTTTTAAAAATCATATTTCTCAAAAAATATATTGAAAAATTATAAATAAATATTTGAAATCAATAAAAAAAATTAAAATCTTTTTTTCTTGAAATTTGTATTCAAATATAATTAGAAGATATTTTTCTAAAAAATTGTTATTTTAAAACAATAGGATTTTTACCAATGAGAGAGAGAGAAAGGGTAAAACATTATATAAATACATTATCATAAGTACAAAAGAGTGGAAAATGTTGTAATAAAACCTATAGATATCTTGAATAAACAAATTATAAGGAATCTGATGAGTATTATTGAGAGATGTATAAAAATATTTCATCAAAGGAAGCATAAACGTTAACAATCTCGAAAAGCAGTGAGACTGTCTCAAAAACCCTTATAACATGGTAGCATGTGATCATACTATCCATGTAAGAAAAGGAAATTTCATGAATTGTAAAATATCATGAAAATTAGTATATTCAAGATATAAAATGTAAAACATAAGTATAAAAACCTTCAAAAATATTTTAGGTTCATAATAACATGAGTCTCAAAGATAGAAAAATGAGACAAAACATTTTTTCCGATTTGGTAACTTTTTGAATATAAACCCCATGTATGAAAGTTCAGAAAATGGATATTTTAAAACCCATAAATTTATTTATATTATTCATATAATAAATTCATGGTAATTTCATAAACCATAAAAAAGGTAATACTTGCTCATATAGGATGGAACTCAAAGGAAAATAATTTGAGATGAAATCCCCTTACTTTATGTATTGATTCTCTTCATACCCGTGCAAGATTCTGGAATAATAAATATAATTTTGTTATATATATTTTACAGAAACATATTATTATACATAATAGAATAAATTTTTTTTATGACCTTATGTTACCTACTATTTATCAACCCAATGTTATGTTTTCACTTCGGGTAATATTCTATGTGCTCTTCGTATGTGTCTTAATTTGTAACATATTGGGTCCTCATAGTTGTATAATGATTCTAGAATGTATATAATGATATAAATATAATTAATATCCATTATATTGATCTTAAAATAATCTATATCAAAAAAAAATATGAATGGGAATACACTGTTCATGGAGAAGGTAAGTCGTACGTACGCATGGACGTTGTTTCAGTTTTAATTTTAGTTTTGAAATAATGGATAAAAAATGACATAAAAGAGTATATATATATATATTATAATTATAATAAAATTATACTATAATATATACCATATTATTTCACTACACTCATCTATAATATATTCCACATAGTGTGTGAAAAAATCACATCTTTTTGAGGGGGCAGCTGTCCACACTTCCTCAAAAGAAATTATCATAATTGCACAAAATAGAAAGTAAAAACGATGTGTGTTATAAAAGTAATATACAATAATAAATAAATAATAAATATATTATATGAAATATATAAATATTATTTCCATCATAATCTACACCATGAGATGAGGTACAAGAGAAATGAACAATCATCATTTAGTGAGGTGATAGTTCGTTGTACACATAAACAAAATGTATGCAATATCTTAGATGAAGATGTGTGTAAGATTAAGTCTAAACCATAAAATAAATAATTTATAGTATATATGGAATCCTTTTTTTCATAAAAAATTTAATAAATAGAGTGGAGGGGGTAGAGATATAAAATAATTGAAAGGAGTTTTAGGGAAGACGTTACCTATTAACCGGGTAACTCCTTTTGGTTCGTGCCAAAATGATTCCATTACTCACCTTATGCCCTATGGAATGATTATAAGAGTAAAATAGGGAATTTTTTAGTTTATTTGTTGATTTTATTGACAATAAAAAAGTATTGAGAGGTTTGAGGATGTGGGTATAAGAGGTAACATTTTATAGGGAAGGGAAAGGACACACTTGGAATTTTTGAAAACAAGTCAGCTGTATCCACATTTTTACCTAATCAAATTCATAAAAAATAAAACACATTAATGGAAGTTTAGTGGACTAATAATTTATATAAAATTGTTATTGTACATGTTTCTATCTCATTTAAGGACTTATATTTATGGTTTAGTAATTTATTTACCTACATTTTTCTATTAACTAATCTAATTAATATTAATCCATTTCAGAAATTTTTTGTTCAAAAACAAAGTTAACATAATTAGAAATTAAAATATTTCTAATAAAAATTAATTAATACATTTTTCAAAATTATAATCATATAATTGTTAGATATAAATTTAATATCAATCCGTTAGTTGGGTCAATAATGCATGTTTTCAATGTAAAACTGTAAAAATGTTTATTATGTTTTAATATCAAATATCAATGTGAAATTAATTCCAATGAGAAAAATTGTATTAATTGTGGAAAATATTATCTAATTAAACCTTTAATGAAATTTAAATATAATTTAACCTTATAAATAAATTAAATTAGAAATTAGTTCTGAATTAAAATCTGGTATTTTTTAGAATTCGTTTAAGAATGAAGTTTATCAGAAAAATCAAAAAAAAAAACCTAACATAATTTTGAAATTAAAATTTAAAAAATGAATTTTATTTTAGTAAATTCATTTTATAATTTTTTATAATTTATTTTTCTTATTTTTTACAAAGATTCAGTAAAAGTGGTTCATTCGATAAAACATCATTTTTAATCATAGATGGAATTTATAAAATCATATATATTATTATCAATATGTTTTATTTATAAACAAATTAAAAAATATATTTTAAAAATATTTATTTATATTTATATACTATAATTAAAAGTTATTCTATAATTATATCATTTAAATAATGATAAAAAAGAGTTTTTTCATTGAAATTCAGTTTTGTGTGTATCATATGCCAACTCAGTGTTTCTTGTATCATACGACCTGTTGGTGTTGCAGTTATTGAATGACATATTTTTTAATATTCAAAGGAATTTTTCACTTATTATATTGAAATATATAAATGATGTTTTAATTTATTCAAAAAATTCCATAAAAACTCTACGTGTTACATCCATAATGGAAGATTAAAAAAAATTATCTTGGATGATGCCTTTTTTCACCTTATTTAATTTTAATGAAAAGGATTCCTAATCCATTTTAATGTTGATGGTTTTCAACAAGAATTTTTTCATATAATAAAAAAATTCAAACCTTTCAAGGATAAAATCTTTATCATCTACTCCACATTTTATATTGATAAATTTTATGTCCATTTCTAGGTTTCATTACTAAAGGTTATTTTGAAATGTAAATGGTTGCAAGTATTGTAAGTTCAACATTATTTTGAAAAAATTACGTTTTCAAGTCTCTATTATTAAATATTATTCTAAAATGTAACATTTACAATTTATTTACAGTTATCCATTTTGACACATTTATATCCTTTGAAGGATATTTTTTAGGATCAATTTATAATAAGTTTTTAAAATTTCATCTCTTTCCAATAAAGAACATGTTTTTAGAAGGTAATTTATACCGCATGTTTTGAGTTTTTTTTTAAAAACATATATTTTTATATTTAATTAGCATACATGGTTTATTGTTCATGAATTGATATCTTAATCACCATTTATATTTTATTATGATATTATTTATTGTTTAAATTGAGAATTTCTATATTTTATGATTTCAAAAGGTCATGTATCGTATTTTTTGAAAGCTTCTAGAAACGTATTCCTTTTTATTAGAATCATTATGGTAGGATGAATGTTTTATTTTAATTTTCAAGATACATTAGTGGATTATGTGATAGGTGATACCTATATAAACCTCCAATAAATAAGTTAAATGATTATATCTCAATGATAATGAAGTGTTATGAGAAGAGGTTAGTTAGTAGCATGATTATGAAAAGGTTAGTGTGATGTAATTCATATCCACTCACAATTTCATGTATGAACAAGTTATAATGTAGGTGGGTTCAAAAAGGATGTGTGTGATGGAGTTTATCTCTTCTCATAAATTTTCATGTGAATGGGTTTTGGGGTTCCATGTCAACTAAGATAAGAATTCATATGTTTATTATTATGTCACTATTTTAATATGTTCCATCACTAATGTTTTCCACTACATGTGTTTTAAATCTTGTTTCCACACTATTGATTCATGTATTATTTTATACCTAGTATTATTGCCTAATTTTTTATCTATTATTTTTTGGGAATTTACTTAATTATGTATCTTGACTTTACCCATAATCTTATCAAATGTGCACTTATGCTATTAAACATTTTCCATTTATTTTTACTTGTTTTCAGAACATAATAACACCCCATTATTTTGTTTCCATTTTCATAGGTTATAATGATGATCAATTAGCATCATATTTCTAGATTGTTTTTTTACAATAGAATATAGGTTATATTTAAGTCTTATTATTGATTAATTATTTATTTTAAGGTGATAAAATTCCATGTGGTTATATATTATGTGATTTTAATTAGTTAATGATATTTCTTAATTATCTAACTTGTAAACCTAAAAGGTAATGCGAATGTATTATAATGAAATATTTTATTTATGTATAGTAATTACTGGATTATTAGATCTAGTTTTTCATTAACCACTTTTAAAAAGATGATATCATGTTTGATTACATTTGAATGAATATTTATTTATTAAATATCATCAAAAAACATCTATCACTAACATATCTTAATTTTATTATGGGTGTCTAATAATTTTAATTCTCATAATTAATTTTTCTTCCTATTTTATTGTCTAGAATGTTTTTATGCATTTAGTGTTCATTTTAAAATAACCTTTTACAGTTTCTTTAAAATTATATTTTTTTAATCAATTTTATTATTTATGCATGTTTTAATCACATTTATATATGAACCTTTTTATTTTTAATTAATTTCTGAAATAAAAATGTTGGTGAATGGTTTATTGTTTATTGAGGGGGAAATGATTTTTATGTAGAACAATTTAATTATTATTAGGGAGAGAATTCTAAATGTTTTAAAAATACGGACAATATCTAAGAGAAGGATATTGATTCCAAGAGGAGAGTATTCATTGATGGAAATGGTATCTCTAAATTTTTTATCCTCAATATCTTGTTGTTAACGTCATTATTTTCTCATAATATTTATATAAATATTAACTGAATGATTTTGATCATCAAATGGTGGATATTTTTTAAATCTTATTGTGTTTTTGTGATCAAAATCACTTAAAGAATTTCTAAACATTGTGTTTTGGCATTTATTTGTAAGAGTATTTAAATTTTTTAAAAGGGATAGACATAATACATTTAGTATTAAAGAGAATATTATAGAACCACTTCTAAAGACCTCACTTCCAAGATACACGGCTTCCCTATAGGGTTTCACCTCTAAACTGGTGGTGATAAATTGAACAAACATTCCACTATTTGTACAACTAGATACCTGATTGAATGTCCCTAGAAATTGTTAGAATTTATCTATATGTATATTAGATTAAAGATGGTTTATATTACCTACAATTTCTTCACTAGATACCCACTAGAGAACACTAGCAACCCTAAATTGTATTTACCGGCCTTGGAAACGACTGAAATAACACTAGCTAACTGGTGGCTTCGGGACAACAACCTGGAGGATTCAGTCCAGATCAATAAAAAAAATTATATAATGTATTTAAATCATATAATACACATATAAAATACATTTTATGACCTATAGGAACCTTAATGACAATTTTATATATAAACAAATTTCTCTGGGGTGTCAGATCTCATCAATGATCCTCTATGATAACTACTTACCCTTGAAAAATTATTGAACAATCTGCGATGTTCTCTTGAATGAGATCATAAAAAAACTAAAAATTCTCAAATGATAATCTACCTTCACAAGCTTCAATCCAAATTTTTAATGCCTCTCTTCTTCTGGATTTTTCTTATACCATTATTGTAATTTTAATGGATTTTTTTCTCATACCTTTTTACGCACTCTATCTATCTCTCTCCCTTGATCAATATTTTCTACTAAATAATCTAGTTGATTATTTAGAAAGGGTTGAAAAAAATACTCTTATTCTTTTATTATTTAGGTTCCTAGTATCGTCAAATTGAGTGTTCTTGGATTCCATTAAATCCAAGGGTCTTCTTTTGGTTCATTATTTCAATTAAAACTAAGTGATTATTTTCATCTTTATTAGTTCATGGTTTTTGTTAACACCAAGGGAGTAATATAACCCTATCACGAATTATTAAGTAGAAGATATGGAGGGTATAATTCTTAATCTATTTCGTAAATTCATTATAAAAGTGAAACATTTTAATTTTTAATATTTATTATTTACTATAGTTATAGCTTCAATTTCAAATACATGTGCGTTAAAATTATTATTTTATTCCTAAATTGAATACTTTGATGACAATATATTTTATTTTAAAACATCATATAAAAATTATTTTTAAATATAATTTCCCTATTTATACTTTTATCTTCAGTCTACAATAATTAATATGATGTTTTTTAATAGACCGAGAAATAATTTGTCCCTTATATTTCCAAAAGAAGGCATCTCATGAATTTATATTGAAATGAAACAATCTGATTTAATAAAAAACCAGGGTGGTTCCTCAACAAGTTTAGATTAGGAATTCATGAAATGATAAATGAATCATATAGATTTATATCATAAGTAGGAAACCCAACTGATGAGATATTGAGGGAAATGGTGTATATTAGAGAGAAAGCAGTTGTATAAGGTTTCTATGAAAATGAAATTAACTCCTTTCTCAATGGACACATTTACGTGTTTCTAGACACTAATCATGGAATTTTGATCTCCTCACCAACTTGTACAAATAAAATTTCCTAGAGGATCACACACTATGTTTATCAAGAATCTCAATTAAAAGCTATTTGAAATTGGTTCTCAAAAAAATTATTATTCCCAACATGTGGTTTAAAAATTATTCTAGTTGGGTAGGTCACATAAACTCGGTCACTAGTGATTCAAGTTAGAATATATGTTAGTTTAATAGTAAATAAATATGAATTTTATTCTATAAACTATTTGATATTCGTTTGTCTCTGGAATATTCAAAATTTAATAAATAAATATTTTTTGTTAAATATATATTTACTTCATTAATAAAATATAAGAATAACTATTTATTTACCAATTAGTGAATATAATATTTATTCCATTATTGAATGAATAACATAAAGACTTGTATATTTTAATAAAAAACCTTACTCAAGGTTTTTATAAATTTCATGGAGGATTGACATGATAAATTGATGACCCGATAAAAAGGATATATTCTATCTAATTTCATTTAAATGATCATTGATTTATTTTTATAACGAATTATGTGCATAAATATTAAAGATAAATCATTTCATATAAATATACTAATACAAATAGTAATATTATTTTTATTTTTATTATTATTATTTCACATTGGGTTTATTTATTGTTAATAGTTAGAAAATGGCCTTCGCAGAAATACTAATGGTCTAACACATTTTATAACAATTTATTGTGTCAATTATAGGGTTAAGAGATTCATTATGCACAATAATATTCTGTAGAGATAGAATATAACTCTATGAAGAACACTTCAATGAATGAGATGTGATACTCCTCCCTCTCAAGAAAAAGAATTTTTTTATAGTAGTGGGTGTCCTAGATCAAACATGAATTTTAGTTTTTGACTACCATATCATGTATAAATCGACATATTCATGGTTCTTTCATACAAAAAGAGTGCTAATGTTTTCATATCCTCTAATTAAATTGTCATTTATACAGTTTATTTGAAACATCAAATGGTTATAGGGCTTCCAAAAAAATAATTATACCCTAGAGATTTAATGAAATTAATATAAAACATATTTCCCATGTTCTAGAAACATTATTATGATTTTACAAAGATGATGTCAAAATATCAGGTGCTTGGGAATCATTATCATAAGGACTTCATCACGTGATACTGGAACTTGATAATCTCGATTATATTAGATTTTTTAGGGAATATATGACAAAAGGAATGACACGTGTTTTAGGTATCATTCCTTTATCCTATTAATGAACATGTGTTTTGTTCTCCTGAATTGATATCATTATCAATGGGTACCATTTGATCTTGTACATTGATTTATGTAAATATCCATGAAATTGGAATTAGGTAGAGGTAACTTATGTTGGATGTATTTATTTTGGTATGGACATGGTTAAATAATCAAGAAATATTTTTTCTCACATTATAGGAAGAGACATCTCTAGCCTAGTGGATCAAGATGATTGTTCCTTTGTTAAATACATGACTATGTTTGATGAAGGTATGTCTATCCAGTAAGGTTGACAAAGAATGAAGAAAGGAAGGTGACACAAGTTTGCATCCTAAATTATGAGATATCATGATAAACATGTTTTATTATAAAATTTTAGTTTGTAAGAATGTTTTAATTACTTTGACTATTACTTATATATTTTGGGTCCTTGATCAGTTTCAAGACTCTGCTACTGGTCTATGATTCATATTCACTACCATCAAGAAAAGAGGTTAGAGTGCAACACCAAATAGCATATTCAACTGTATTCCCTATAATGGTGAATAGGAATACAAGATTTTGTCGACACCACAATGGGGTATGGTAGTTTTCTATGAATCAATGATGAAAAATGAATTAATAAATTCATTATTTTTTGAGTATTGATTAATTGGATTGAGGTTTTTTATTAAAATTATTCTTTGGGTTTTAATTGAATACATGGAAAAAATATATATAAATTAATATTATTTTAATATCCAATGTTAGTATAATATTTGATGGAATTCTGAGTCAAGTAAATTACATTTTTAATTATGTAATTTAATTATTATGTATTACAAAAATGGGATTAAAATAAAAATGAAATTATGATGTAATTGGTTAATCATAACATGTTTTTTATCACTTATTTAGTGGGAATTGTATATACAGAGTTGGAGAAAACATTACCGGTAGTTTACCTACAACTATATTTATAGAGGATGATCTATTTTACTCTCACTATTCATTAATTTTGAATTGAAATATTTTTAATCCCCCTGTATCAAAGAGTGATAAATCTCATATCCATGAAATCGATTTATGAATGCCTTCAAAGGTCAAAGGGATGGGATCAAGGAGATCTTCACAACATAGAATTAATCATTAGAGTTTAACGCTAGCATATGGAATTTCATGAGAAGTATCTTAATGGATTAATTTATTGTGTGTAGAAAATCTAATGGAGTTCGAGCTCAGATCCTTTCAATAATGATCCCCAGTGATGAGATGCAATTGACCACACCACCTAATAGAATGTGGAAATCATTCAAGATTAATTTGTGACTTAGTAACTCATTTGAGATCCTTGGGACTCTATCTGGGAATATATCACCAATGAATTTGATGTTTCATCACTTCAAAAATGAGAAAATTTTAAATCCCCAGCCCTACAACTTCAGTTGAATTTCATAATGACAATAATTTTTAAAATTTCGATCATTTTTATTTTTTGGGCATGTAAAAATGTATAATTATAATTTAATTAAATAGAAGATTTTAATTATGTCTCAATTGAAAAGACCACACAATGATCAAATGTTGGATGACCCCTTTATGACCATTTGAAAATTTTAATACAGATAGTTTATGGTTTTTACGTATTAAGAATTTATGAACAACACACATTCATATGATCATGTTGTTAATTTTTCTAGTGATTTCTGATAAAACTAAGTTGATTTTGAAAAATCTTAGGCTGGAACAGGGATTCTAGGTAGTGTGGAAGACATCAGGTCAAACAAAAAATGAATAATTGTAATTATTTAAAAGTATGAATAGGGAAGGTTTGACATTGATGGAAACATGAATTTTTAGACAAACACAAATCGAAAAATTAAAATAGGGGCCACTAATTAGAAATTGAAAATTGGGGGGAGTTAGGTTGTTTTTAAAAAAAAATAATGTTAAAATAATTAATTAAATTAGTAGCTATATTTGTATTAAAAAATAATAATTAAATGGGAAAATAACTGAGGTCTATTAAAATGTAAAACAATAAAATGCATGGTTCTTTAATAATGACTCCAACCTGTTGTAGCCTCTTACCAAGGTCAAGTTACCACTACATGCATGACATCGACTTCATCCACATCCCTCTGGATAACCTGCAATGCCAAAAAACTCTGATTGATTAGGACTCCACCTACCCGCTTATGGGTGGTTGAACTCCTTTCATCACTGGATGGCTACTAACAACCACCCATGCCAAATTACAAGGTATTCACACTTGCATCCTCAATACCCTTGACAGTTATTGTGGTTGTGTTTTTATCCTATTATGGTGTTAAGCCTCTTCCTCAATGGGCCTCCTATATAAGCCCCCATGAAAAACGGCTTACAAACTATCAGATTCAGGACTACTTTACCCCAAATGGGACATGTATGGTTTCTAGGCCATGAAAAACTTTTAATAAAATGAAAATTTTATATATTTAATTTTTGGATTAAAAATAATAAAAATATTATTATTTTAAAAAAATAAATTATTTTAATATAAAATTAAAGTAATTGAA
The DNA here is from genome assembly GCA_963277665.1 of Viscum album. NCBI lineage: Eukaryota > Viridiplantae > Streptophyta > Magnoliopsida > Santalales > Viscaceae > Viscum > Viscum album. The sequence continues at coordinate 1,770,783,611 of OY728120.1, forward strand.
TACATCAATTATTAGAATTAAAAAAATTAATGATGGGAACGAAAAAAGTAATATTTTTTTAATTTGAACAATTCATCCAATTTATTTAAATTCAATCATAAATAAAGTTATTTCATTTCACATATCTACTTTTCATATACAATGGAGGTAAGTCCTGACCGACCATGCTTGTCTAGTTTTGTTTTAATTAATTATTTAGTATAACTACATGTGAAAATTTTAATATTTAATTCTATTTTTTGACACTCTAAAAATGTTATTTTTAATTTTAATATATATAAATTTATATATGCCTATTAGTTTTATATTTTTATTTACCTTGAACTTACCAAGAACCACTCTCCTATGTTTGAGTATATTTTTACAATAGATTATGATGATGTAAGATGTGGGTCACACTAAGACGATGCATATCCCAGAGAAGAAGTGAATGAACTTGACATGGGGTGAGCTACGTTATATGTCAAGGCCATATCAAGTATAATAATCCTTGGTAATGGTTGATCCCATAAGTTTTAATGGATCATCCAATATTAAATAATAACGAACAAATTTGAAGTTTATTTTGTTTATAAAAATTATATCATATTTAGTATGTGAATGTTTATAATAATAACACATAAAATAAAAAATAAAAAATTGATAAAAATGGGAAAAATGTATTTTCCTAATGAATGTTCAATTGTGTGTGAGACAATATATCATGAACATATTTAATAAAAAATGACTACATTTATAAATAATATTGAAAACCCTCAAAGAAAATAAGGATTCATGAATGACTTCCATCAGTCAAATTTGAATAAAATTTGTGTATGGGATTACCATAAACCAAATATGAGGGACCCTCCTACTATCAGGGATTTCTTATAAGAGTGATGGAATGACTTAAATAAATATGGTAAAAAAAATTATCCAAATCTTTCTTTCAACCAATTAAGAGGCAAGGAAATGGGGTAACTAGGGTTATGATTCTAATATGATGGGACATCACTCAATAGTTCATCAATCCATGAGTGAAATTGTTTGTCCAGTGTAGTGGCTTACTTATAACCGCTAGAGTAGTGGTATATCCAAAAATTCAATATTATGAGGAAAAGTTTCTGGGATCTTTTTAACTCGAATTCTCTAGTGTTAAAGTCTTATGAAAATAATATTGGGGGATTTAAGAGTTTGATAAAGCTGTGTGAGACATTTTATGAATAAATTAATTAGTAGTGTATCATCTATAATCAAGGTAAAAGTGCTGATCTTTGAGATGTTTTTTCTATTTAAAATAGTAAGGATTACCAAAAGAACACATTGATTGTTATTTTTTAAAAAAGTCAATATCCTCACTAGTTAGAGGTTCCAAGTGTGGTTTTTTTTCTTTCAAATGGTACTATAATATAGTAAATTAAACATTTTAGAGTACCCAATACATATTAACCCACATTAGGATGTGAGGGGGATAAATATCCGTACGAGAGATAGAACAATTCATATATTTCATGATTATTTAAACTTTTAACATATTTTATATATACATTAATGTATTAATCCTATTATTATTGATTTATTATTGTTTTTGAGAAATATTAAAAATATTTGTGTAAAACAAATAATAATTATTTGTTTACGATAATGAAGACTCATTGTGCCATGATGTGACGTGGCGTGGCACGCATAGGAAAATTGAATATAGAATCCGGAATAGATGAATTCAACATGAATATGATGTCCCATTAGATACATCAATTAAATTTAAATAACTGAAGATCAAAAATAAATTCTAGGCTAAAAATGGGTGAAGCTAGCTAGAAAAAAACACTACACATCATGAAAATCATTAATTGCATGAAACACCCTGAAATCTCACATGAAATGAAAAAACACATGATAATATTCATAGAACTGAATCTGGAACAATTTGATTACTATTTACAACATGAAATTCAATGATAGTCCAATAATTGGTAATTTTTAGAGAAATAATTATGGAAAACCTGTGTTTTGAATCAGACTAACCAAGCATCCACAAGATTAATCCATGATACTTTTTGTCTAATTATAAGGATACAGGGCTACTATCTATCTCTTTAAATATAACATTTTTGGGAATGAAAGTGAAATTACCAGGTTAGTGGAAGACGTATATGATGTTCTATTGGAGATTTATTTCTCTAATTTAAATTTCTTTGCTTCCATTCATAGGATGCATACCCTATCATTAATCAACTCGATTTACCAATCAATAAGGGGGTAGTTTCTATGAGTGATAAATAAATGGGGAGGTTGGAATTATTTTTGGATGTCTGAGTATTTATGTTAAATTGAATAAAAATCCATTATTTCTTCTTCTTTATAGTTTCATTTTTTATTTACTATATTAAATTCAAAATCCTAGTGTATTATGTTTTGATTTAATTTTTTAATTTTCTTACATGATGATCCATTTCTCAATCCAATAAATTATTTTATTCATAATGTGGAACAAATTTTAGTTTGGTGGTGAGGGATCGATGATTGCCATAACATGTACATGATTATAATGGGAACCATTGGTAAATATTGAATCACAATACCCATTCAAGGATTAACCTAATTAATCAGATGAAGTTATAGCAACATCCAAACACATTTTAAGAAGGGTAGACCAATCTAGGGTTTCAAATAATTATTTTCTCAACACCATCATATAAATAATGGAGAGAGAAGAATTCGTAGATAAACATCTCTCTCATTAGTCAGTAGGATATATATTTGTAAAAAATAGAAACTATAATCGCATTACATTTGTTCTATACTAACCTACTTTGTCATTGAAATTCTCAATTATTTTAAAATATGTTAAACAAAATCTATTCTGTCTGTCAATTTATCCAAATATATTAAAAGCAACATTTCATAAAATCATCAAAAAGATGAAAAATTAGTTCATTTAAAAGATTCATTTGGATACAACCTAAGGGGTAACTATATATAAAACACTTATATAATAACTTTTTTATGATTACCTAAGACTATATTGTGTCAATCTTGGTGATTTTTCTAGGGTGGTAGTGCCACAATAGTACAAAAACTAATTTGTTTTGTATGAAACATAGATCTGTAAGGAAAAGGATTTATTTTGATCCATAAATTCAAAAACAACATCCCTATTAGAAAAAATTAATTGTAAGAGTGACTATATAGAATTAAAAATTTATGATTGATGTGACATAATTAATCTTCACTCAATACCTAAAATTATAGCTAGAAATACCTACTCAACTCTTAGAGAAAAATTCCCTCCTTAATTCAATAATTTTAATAAACAAAATGTTGTTCCTACTATATTAATATATTTAAAGTGATGCAATAATATTATTTATGTGATCCAAAAATTTCATGGTCTTAGGATGAGATGAACACTTAAAGATAAATTCTTGTGGAGGAAATTCCCTATATCACTTTAAGAAAAAGAAATTTTATGGTTATACATTATGAAACTAAGAGAGGTCCATGATTTCTATGACCTCAAATTAGGCTTCATGCAACAATTAATTCCCACATCCCAAAACATAATATTCAGAAAACTAATCTATGTCGTATAGAAGCCAAAATGAGAGTCCTTGTAAGAGTATAAGAATCATGTTATAAAGATCTATTCATGATTCCCATATCATAAAAATTATTAACATCACTTCCCCTTGATTTTATATCAAGGCCCACTTGATAATGACCAAAACCTACTTGATGCCACATATGGAGTAATCCATATTGAAAAATTGCAAGTAGAGTCCATCCATGTTGTTAAGAAGATTTAAAAAAGTCACAATAATTTTAAATGTAAGGCTTGATCACCAGAAGAACCCATGTTTTATGAATATATGATTTGTCAGCTTTAATTGAAAATATCATTGAAAATCTCCCATGGATAGTACTATAAATAGTTGTGACATAAAAATTCTGAATACACATTCATCTCAGGTATGTGGATTTTTTTATTCACCTAAATATTTTTATGACCAGTTCCTAGAAATTCAAGAGACATAAAGCTTCATTACGTCCTTCCATCCAAGGTAGTTCCATTAGAATCACCTGCATTAACCCCCATCCATACCAATATACATACATAATAAAATGAATAAATTATATGAAAACTAATTTACCAATCCACAACACTTCTAAAAGCTACAGTACCCAATCCTGTCACCATTTGAACAACCATATAAATAACCATTTCAACCAACACAATTTCAGGAGAATACTAATAAGAAACAATCAACTAGTGTTCCATAAACTGAGAATCTATAGTCTATGGTTGAGGGGTTAAAAGAAACTGTAAAAGATTTATCCTTCCATGTTTGAACTCTCATGGTAATTGTGGATATAAACCTCCAAAATCTACCAGAACAAACAACTATAAAACCAAGGAGAGTGTAAAAATGATCAAAACACAATGTAAAAAAATATAATCATCCTCTTGAAAAATAAAAAAAATTGAATCTATGAAGAATGAAAAAAATCCACCCATCTACATAATATAAGAATTCATTATGAAATAAAATGTAATGAACATTTTCAGAAAGGAATGTACACATACTCCTTTACATATGTTGAAAGGAGAAGGGAAGAATATTCATAAACCACTCTCTTCTACATTAGTGGAGTTTATGACTGAAGAATATGACCTACTTAAAAAAGATATTTAGATGACATTTAATAAAGATGAAATAAATACCATTCCAAAAGAAACAGTCTAAAAAATACCTCAGTATGTGATTTTTTTGAAGTATCTATAAATAAATAGGAGATGACTGGATCGAAATGAATGAATCATACTTGGAATAAGTGTCTCATCGCAGATCACAACGTCGATATAAGAAAAATCTCAATATATGGGGAAATTATCTATTCCCATCACAATTGGATAATTAAAATTTTATAATTCTTATTGCGATTTAGGGGATTAAATAAATTAAATGCCTCACTTAATTTTTACATATTTTTATATTTGAAACTTAAATCCCACTAGATTATTGTTACAATCAGAAAATAGATCAACTATCTTTCTAGATGGAGTTGTATTATATTTATTCATAAGAGTAATATGACTGATTTTTGAAGTAGAATTTCACTTCCTTACCATGGAAGATGATAGAGAAAAATTTAACACAACCATCATATTTGGGAAACCTTTATTAATTAAAGAAAAAATCATTTTCAATGCCCATAAAAGAACACACTTATTGGAAATTGATGATTGTACAATAAAAATCAATATACATGATGTAATAAATAATAAATAAATAAGTCATTCACACAATGTAATATCTCATGAATAATATATAGATCCAATATAAGAATCAAGTATGATTCATGAATTAATAGGATTAGTATTGCATTTTCCATTTATAAATACCAATACCCAAAAACCTAAAAATTCTGATTTCATCTTAGAATAAGATGTTAATTATTTTTTCATTGTTTATTTAATAAAATTAACTAACATTATATAAGATATCTAAGACCTAGATTTAGGTATCCTAAACTCAATATGTTCCCTATAAAATAACAATTTCATTAGTTGAGGCCTCTTCGTAGTGGTATAAAATATATCTACCTTACAGAAGGAGGGAAATTACGCATAATCATTAAAAATAATATATTTGAGACCCATGTGAAAACTATAAATAACCTTACAAAAATAAATTTCCATGAAATATAAAAGATTCTAGAAGTCATATCGTGAATTAATCCAAAATTATTCTCACATAAAATCTCTTAAGAAGGAAATTCTGGACTAGTGAGGAATACTCTGAGAAGAACTAATCCCCCAATAATATAAGCTACTATGAAAGAAATAAAAACATTATTATAAGATAAAATCATTTTCCCAATATATCATTCTAAGTGGGCCAGCCCCATACAAGTGGTACCAATGATATTTTGGGTGGCCATTTTTAGGAATAAGAAAAATGAACTTATCCATATGTGAGTGAAAATGATTTATATAGTGTATATATTATAATAAGATGAATCAAGTGACCTAAAATGATAGTTTCCTATTCCATTCATAGATCAAATGATACAACTCTAAGTTCAGAAAACACATTAGTATTATTTAAATGGTTTTCAGGATACTTCCATGTAACAATGGCACTACAAGACCATGAGATGATTCCCTTTACATGTCCTTCCAAATCTTTCCCCTAGACGATGATTCCATTAATGCAATGAATTACCCAAGGTAACTTTTAAAAGTTTATTGTATATATTTTCTCAAAATATATTAAATATTTACTAGAGGTATTTGTTGAAAATTTTATTCTTTTTAGAATTTATTTCGATCACCCTTTTTGGAATTTAGAAGAGGTTAGGAATATGGCCATTAATAAAAATGTTTTATGTAACATAAAAAAATAAATTTTGGGGTTTTAAAGGGAATAATGTAAAGAAATATTGTATTAGAGAATGTAATTGAGGTAAATTAAATAAATGATGAAGTATTAAAATCATTTACATGTCCAACTTATCTTAAGCATGTTAAATATTTTTTAGGGAAAGAATGTTTCTATAAAAGATTAATAAAATATTTCAGTAATATTTCTCTATCTCTCTATCAATATTAATATTAAAATAATATGGAATTAATATTGAGAATTATTGTAGAAAATAATTCAATGAGTTAAAATAGGTTCTCATTACATGATTAATAATGCAACCCGATAATTGGGACCATCCATTACTCCTGCACTGTAATTCATAAAATCAAGCTGTGGGAGAATTCCTATCATATTTAATTATCAAATTACCACATGTAATATCCATTACATTAAAGACATTGTATTCCTGGAATAATAATTACATGAATACAGAAAAAAAGTCCATATCAATTTTATTTTATTTAGATAAATTTAGATCTTATCTTCTTGGGACTAATGTTATTTTTTTAGGAATATCATAGGTATCCAATCAAGATTGTTGATTATAAAAATGATATTTATGTTGGATTTTATGTCAATGGTTTTCCACCAAGAGATGGAGGATTTAAAGGGAACTAAAAATAATATGGAATATCAATAAATTAGATTGTCTGAAACCACTGAAGTTGATATTCGATTTTAGAACCCACTCAATGAAGAACTATTAGGAGAACAATGTTACATCATGGAAGTTTAAGTACCATGGTGAGATAATACATTCACTTAATTAGTCAAATATTCATTACCATGTCATTTAAACTATCATCATAAGCATAATCATAAACTAGAATCTAGAATTTATATTTATAAACACCAATTTTTTTGAATATGTATAATGATCAAATCATAAGAGTATTAATTGTAGCAAGAAAAATTGAATAATTTTTTTGAATTTTTTGACACATTATCTCATGGAGCCCACATTAGACTATAGAGGGAAATCATACAAGTGTTATTATCTAGAATACATTATCCCACCTTACTAAATGATTCATAATAATTTTGTAAAAGATGTGAAAAATTCTAATTTTTTTGAAATATCTCAAAACAATATGAAATTCATCAAAAAATAATTAATTTTCAGCTAACAATTTTATGTATTGGGAATGAATTTCATGGAAACATTACCATTTTCTTTATGAAATTCCTTTACATTTTCATATGTAGATTTTGTTTCAAAATGGTTCGTATAAAATGTCACAATAACTAATGATGATTGCATTTTTTTAATTTTTTGGGATAACATATTGATTAGGCCTATAGTATAATAAAAAATAATAGGTGAAAAAGAAAATCAATTATAAAATAATAAAATGAGGGCCTTCTTGAAGGTGTATATAGTACATTACAAATTATCTACATCATACCACCAAAAAATAATCAATAAGAAGAATATAAGATAGAAATATATATCATTTATGAATTTATTGTCAAACCCAATTGGAAGGAATATTCCCAATGGATGGAAGACACATTATTGATTAATGAACCAACAACAAGATACTTATGCGGATGATCCCATATAGATTGATTTATGGATAGAGTTTCCACCTCCCTTTTTAATTGGAAAACATATTATATTTTTTGGTAATATATATTAATATAAAAATAGAAAAGGATTGGAAAGACTATATATTTTAGTAGTAGTACCTATGGGAAATAATGAGTGAGGACTTTGAAAAAACAAATATTGAAAACGAGAGGATAAGGATGGCCTATGATATGACAATTCGACTAAGAAAATTCATACCTCTTGATCAAGTGTGGTTAAGTTAATCCCTACATAGTTAATTATAGGACAAACACATTTTATATGGGAAGGTCCATTTACAATTATTCTAGTATACCCCTTTAGTTTTATACTTATTATATATAAAAATTGATAAAATATATTGATATTAAATGTGAATTGGAAAAATATTTTCCATGGGACCATACCTAAAGAACTAGCGTAGCAGATCACACTCATTCACCTTGATTACCAATGATGACCTACTAGGATACATGTATCCTTTAAACCATATTAAATGCATTAATTTCTTTCTAATATACTTACAGGAAATATAAATTTAAATACACTAAGGAATCTAAATCTATTATGTTTAGGGGAGGTAATCATATATTCTACTATTTTGTTTTTATAGATTTTCATTTTTTTGAGTTAGACCAAGGATCGAAAAAATCACTTCTAGGGAAAAACATGAGTTTCTTATCTAAGTCATCTCATATCCTCAACACTAAATTAGTGTGATTTTATTATCCTCCTATATCATTTTTTATTCCTATATTTCATTTACAGAATAAATTCTACTCAATTTTAGAAGAAATATATAGAAATCATGTCATTAAATTGTTATTCAAATCATGAAATGATGTAGAATAGAGCTAGGAAATGACAATTACCACTAGGAAATGTTTACACATCCTAAAAGTTTAGCAAAACAAAACAAAATGAATGGGACTGGCACAAAAGGATTGAAACATCATTTCTAATTGTATCTTTCTTTTAAATTCATTATCAATTGAATTTGACAATATTTTTTAGATCTATTTTTGATCATAAAATGAAAAATAGTTACCTAACGATAGCTTTATTTCTTTACCTAACATCTCTAGGAATCTTAAATTTCATAGGAATCCCATGATTCTATGTTTCAAAATTTTATGTTAGTGTGATTGAATGATTAAAAAGGGGAATTGAGTAACTATATTAAAGAATTTATATTTAATTGATGACTCAAGAATTAATGGAATCATTTATATTTGGTAAATGATAATTCCCATCTATTTTCATACATTGAAATTATAAAATTTATGGGTATTGATTTGTTATTATTACTATATTCTATCATTGATAGTACCAAAAACATATTTTCCATTATATAGATTATTTCATGACTAAATAGTTTCTATTTATATGTTAAGCATATTTATTGAGTGATCTTGGAACATGCCTCCTAGCCAACATGAATTTGAGATTTTCAAAACTATGTCTGTGATAAAACACATTTAAAATGATTGAGTAAATTTGTAATAATAGTCATATTATCTTTGGACACACAATTACATCCATCATTATTTATCCCATTGAATCCTCAAATTATCAGTACTGTATTTAGAAACATTATAATCCATTTATATTCATTATTTCCATTATCTATTTATATTGAATTATATTTTAATGTTAATGCATGTGGTTGTGGGAAATCATGGAAGAAGGGATATAATACCTCATATAGAGGATGTGTGGGGTTTATATTTGGGATATTCAGAATAGATCATGTTACATTAATTTAACTCTTATTTTTTTGAATTATGAAGTAAAAAAAATACAATAAATATTCCTTGTGATTTGGAGTATATAAAAAACATAATTACTAGACCGATGATCTTTTGATCATATGTGTTTAGGTGGTGTATGTGGGATTTTTCCTAGAATAACATTCAAAATGATAGAAAAAATGAAATTTTTTAAAAAATAAATAAAAAATAAAGAAGGTGGGATTCTTTTATTATTCATACATTTATCATGACCATACCTTGAGTTATAGGGAGTGTGAGGTATCATGTTTATAGATGATATATTAATTTCAAATTACTTTAGATATAATAAATTATTATTTAGAGATAAATCCTTTTTTAGACTTATTATTTTTATAATCAATACCTTTCAACCTTACGACTCATATTAATCAGATCCTAATTTTCCATACCCTCAGGATTTTTTGTGAATGTTTTATTTATGTGGGTGGGAAAGTAGTTATTTTTAAAGCGTATGAGAAATGAGAATGTACTCATTATAAGAGGATAAAAATACATGATATTTTTATTGAATGATGATAGAAAAAGGATCCATTTTTAGGTAAATCATTACATGTCATGGTTGATAACAATCAATTATAACATATAAATAAATTAGAGGAAATGACCCACCAATTGTCCATCTGTCAATAGTATAATACTTAAAAATATTTGTCTCATTTTAATAGTGGGAATATGAATTGATGTTTGATGTGTAATTTTAAAGGTTGATCATCCAATGATAATAATTTTTCTTTAATTTCATTTGAATAAAAATTTTGGTAACAAATTTTTACTCTTTTATTTTTTTAAGATCACATGATTGAGGAAAAGGAATTTCTAATTATGGGGGAATATAAGGATCCATATTTTTCATGTATATTTGAATATAAAACATATTTCTTTTAGAATATTAAATTATTAAACATGATATTATTGATTTTTATGTTTTTTTGGAGGATACCGTTATTTTTTAGAAAATAATAAAATGATTAAAAGGTAATGCTGAAGACACATCAGGTCACGGCATGAATCAGTGAGACATGAAAACAAAAAATTTAATATGGAAGCTAGAATAAATCATTTCAACATATAGATGATGCACCACGACATTCAATAAAAAAAGGGACAAAAACAATGCTTCAAAATGAAGAAGAATCCTTAATCAAGGAGAAACCAAATATGAAACATTATGTAATTAATTCACAAAATGAAACAACCAAAAATATTATAGAATAAAAATCAATCCTAGTGAGGATTCCTAGCCCCACAACATACCTGTCATGGAAACTATTCGTAATGTTAAATTCCCTGACAAACATGAATCTGTAGTTCTCGATGTAAATAATGGTGGATGATCTATTATTAGATTATGTGCCAAATAGAACCCCTACGATTGATAGGGAATTTTTTATTATAGATTTATAATGACCGTGTGCAACAATATATCCTTATAAATAGAATGGATAGGGGAATTAATGAGTAATCACTTGGTGAGTGGATGCTATGAATGATGACCTAATTCAGATTTATTTATCTACTTTCTTTTACTATTAATTATTTATTACGATGTCGACCCTATATCTAATCAACAAAACTACCCCATCCTTGGAGGGGTTCTTTCTGTGAGTTATTGAAAATATAGGATCCTCGAACAATTTTTTGAATATTGAGTTTTTATGCTAAATTGAATAAAAACAAGAACATTTTACCTTCTTTATAGTTTCAATTACAATTTACACATTTAAATTCCAAGGGCAGTTACTTTTGTTTTTTCTATCTGTTTATTTCAATTACCTTGGATGTTGATTCATTTCAACCCCCACAAAATTATTCATAATATATAGTGGAATAGATTATGGTTGGGGGGTGAGTTCCCCAAAATTTCCAATATACGAACATGATTTTAATGGGAACCATTTGAAATTATGGGGTAAAAATTCCATGTTAGAGATTTACCTAATTAATCATGGAAAATTAAAGAAATATCCACACACGCAATAATAATGGTAGACCAACATGAGGCCTCAGTTAGGCATGTTCATCAACATCTGGACAAGGGGGATAGAGGAATTACTCGATAAATATCTCTCTCATTAGTTGATAGAAGACAAATTGGTAAAAATGGAAGAATTGAGAGAATTGTGATAGTTTTATCTTAGCCTTTTTTGGTCACTAACATTCATTGTTTTTAAAATAAATTTAATCTATTCAGTTTATTCTCTCAATTTATCAAAATTAATTCAATCGAAATGTTCATAAAATAAACCAAATGCTAAAAACATGTTTTGTGTACACACTTCTTTCAATGAAAGTATAAGGGTTATCTAACCAAATAATAAATAGTAAATTAAATCATTTTTTCCATGGCTCATGAAAGGTGTATTTCCAAAACTCATGTATGATGAATTTAATGTATACATCAAAAGGATATCATCATTGAACAATGTGATTTGTGGATACAATATTAATAATTGAGTGATTTCACATGAAGCCTCATCTTCGATACTCATAAGATGAGAAATGATGAAATAATTGAATAAGATAATGTTTACACTTGATAAATATAAATTGAAAGACATATCATGATCTTTCAATACATATAATCAATATAACATTTTCGCCCATTTATTTCCATTTTTTTTAATATTACAAAACCAAAAATATAGAGGGAATTATTAATTACCTTCTAGTAACAACCTATCCATGTAAATTAGAATATAAAGAAATAATAATATCTTGTTTTTATAGTGAAAAATTTGATTGACAAGGTGAAAATGCCAATTCCAGGTGTGATTCCAAAGGCACCTTTGAAAATTACTTCAATGAATAGAGGTAGATCATTATGAGTGTGGTTATTTTCATCATGTGTGTTGAAATAATATAATGAATTTTCTAAATGAAATGAATTAAATTGATAATGAAAGGGGTGAGTATTATATAGTTTACACTCATCAATTTTATGTAATGTTTATTTCACACTTCATGGGTATCAAAGGATATATTAATATCAAAAAAATTAATTATAATATATAAAAAATTTAAAAAATAATGTTAAATTCTGTAAGGTAATTTCATTAAGTAAAAGACAAAGGGCGATTCCTTTTTTAGCGGTAAAAATTTCACAACTTTTAATTTTTATGTTTATTTCTAATATATGAACCACTAATTAGTTTGTTGAAACCATTTATATTATGTGTCCATTGGATATAATGATACATTATTCGAATTTATGAAATAATGTTTTTTTGGTTTTTTTAAACTCAAAAAATAGTTTTGTAATGCTTGAATTGTTGGACATTCTTCATGAATATAGAATGTATGACATAGTTATATAAAGTTATTGAAAAAAAAATTATTTGAAAAAAAAACTAAAATTTGATGTTAAGGATATACCTAATATGGTATTTTGACACAATAGAGCTAAAGACCATTAGAATTATTGACGTATATACATATATAGTTTTGAAAAAGAATCCTTTAGAAAAAAAGAGTGTCATAAATAATTTGGAAAATAGTTTAGCTAGGGCGAATAAAATATTTCAATTTAAATATAGTGGTAAATATACTTAATAATATTTATCATAGAATTTATAAGGAATGTGATGTACAAAATATAATTGGTTTTTATATATGAGTTTTTTCAGCCCCTGTGGTGAATAATATATATTGAAAATGCATTCATTGATCATAAAATATAATGTGGAGTAATTATTAATGGAATATTACCTTAAAAAATATAATTGTTTGGATATTGATTTGGATGATAAATGATGAATCATATATCAAATCATTGATCAATAAAATATAGCATTGATTAATTCCTAAATACATGTTTCCTTATAAACAACGCATTCATGATGTAATTAAAAGGAGCATAAATGTTGAGACTTATATGCGTTCTAAAAACCTCCATTACATCACAATACAAACATTTTAAATAGTAGTGTAATCCAATAACCATATGCCGATTATAGTGGAAAATCAATATTGTATAACTTAATCTATGATTTAAGTCCATTATATCATAATAAATTTCATTTTAATGAAAATTTTTTATTAAGGATATAAAAAAACTAGCATCAAGTAACACACAAATTGCATCTAATGTAATTATCATATTGTTTCTAAGAATATTACAAAAAATCCTAAGATAGACAAATGATAGTCACGTGGTGGAATATGTATCTATAAATGGGTCCACTTTTCTTTGTGAGATAATTGGATCTCTATTTACTTGGATTAAATAAATTCCAAATATGAAAAAAATTGTCATAAGAGAAATTTCACAAAGGGTGTTTGGAAAGGGAATATTTAATTGCCACTTACTACATATGATGTGTAAGACTAGGTTGATGGTTTTATATTAACTATGTTTTGTGATTCTTTATTCATTGGGAGTAATTAATCATATATTTATGTAGTATTTTTACATAATAAAACACAGACATAATTAATTGAAATTCAATAATGGCTTCCATATAAGGATGTATAGGGTCTAATTATTTTGAATAAGATAGTGAGTATTTGACAGAGATTATACTTTCACGGTTCAAGTGTGGAAACAATATGGATTGATTAGTTAAAATAGATCATTATTACGAACTACATTATAATTTTACTTATCATATATACTTTTTATGATCATATTATTTGAACATATATGTCAAGACTACCAATAATAGAAGATGTCAAGATTATTAAACTAGAAAGGGTTGGAGAATCAACAAAAATAAAATAAGGGGATAAATTTCATAAAATCCATATCTGGTATAATGTAAATCAATATCATATATTAATCAATTGGGATTAATTTATTCCATGTGTCAGCAAGAAGTTAGTGGGAGCGTCAATGTTTTCCAAAAAAATATGATTAATAATATATTGAAAAATAAATTGATCTTATATATAGGTATGTCCATAATGAATTAACTCTTCAAATGATAAAATATTATAACAAATTAATTTATAGGTAATTACATATACTGAGGTAGATCAAGAAGTTTCTTTGAACATGTTAATACTACATATAATGATAATTTAATGAATAATAAATTATAGAATAATTGAAGAGATAATTTTTACCATGTCACTTGACCTATATAACTCCAATAAAAAATGAACGGGGAATAATAGGAGATTAATTTGGTGAGAATAACTCCATATTCTACACTGATGGAAAAAAGATTTTATATTAATTTCATACACTTCGTTGTAGAAAATTTTAGTTAAATCTAATAGAACTGCATGGGATGTTGTAGGGACACAACAATTGTTCTTAAGAATTTTTAAATGATAGGTAAATGGTATATGGAGAGTAAGGGACAAATGATTATGGGAAAAAAATAGTATTCATTTGGATCAACATGATCTAATATCATATACATGAAAATATAATGTGAATGAAAATTACATTTAGTCTTTCGGATGACGTATCTACAAATACCGAGTGTGTTGCGTCTTCTCAAGAAGGTGAAGAAGTAGTGTAAAATATTCAATGATTTGTTCCAATTAAGGGAATCACACCAACTAAGTATTGTTTTATAATGATAATAATTATTCTATATGTATTATCCAATATGTAAATTTAATATTTTAGAGAAAAGGACATATAGTTAGGGTTTACATGCCTTTATTAGTATTTATTAAGGATGGGAGGTTGCATATGACACAATAAACATGGATAAGATATGTGGAAGTCCCAATACTAAATCCAAAACACAATATAATCATGATATAATCAAGTGATAGATAAAAATTATAGGAAGAAAGGTTTCTCTAGTGAATGTGAGAGTGATTTAATAGTGGGTTCCTAAGACCCAACATGAAAAATACATTTGTTTACCATATAATGTATACATTGAGTTATGTATGATTATTTTTTACAATAATAATGTTTATATTTATACAACCAATATTTAAATTAAATTTGTAATTGATTATTATTTATTTTAAAAAATTATATAGGTTCCTTGTAAATAATGATAAATAAAAGATACTATTTAATTAATCTCAAACATATATCTTACAGTCCAGATATATCATTCCGAATAGACACATATGATATATGACTATTAGGTGAGAGGGGTGAATTATAATTGATATTTCCTCTGAATTTGTTATCCCATGGTTATATATAGTATATGAGATCATTAGGATATACCTTCCAATAGGAACACAATATGTTTTAGGTGTCATCAATTTTTCCTATCAATGATCATGTCTATTGGTTTTCTAAAATATTATTATTATCCTTGTGTACCATTTTATTTCATGCATTGATTCTAGTAAAAAACATTGAAATTGAATTCATTGTGAGGTAGATTTTAATGGGTGTATCTTTTATTACATCATGTTGGATGATTATTCAAGAATGATTTTTCATATTTCAAAAGGAATTGATATCTTGATCCATGTTGATTAGGACGATAGTAACATTACTAAATCCTTGTATATGGTAGTATAAGGTATTTTCATCCTACAAGGTCAATGAATAATAAATCATGGACGGATGCTGACATAGGTGCATGTACATCTTAATGAGATATAATGATATAATGACATTATATTAAATAATGTGTGTTTGGAGGAAGGATTCCATTACTATTAATATTCCATTCCCCTTTAGGGGTCTTTATGGGTTAATAGAATCCAATTCTTTTATATGAATAGTATTTATTACTTTCGAGAAGAGGTATGAGAGGGTCACACATAATACAGTATTCGAGAGTCTTCCTATCCCTGGTGAACAAATATGAAGGACATTATGGTCCCCACTATAGGGTATAAGTGTTTTCCAAGTATTAATGATCACCAATGACTAAATAAATTCTTTATTATTATATTATAGAATAATATTATTGTATTTTTCTTAATAAAACAATTCACAAGGTATTTAGTATATACATAGAAAAAAATTATATGAACGAATATTATTATATTATTCGACGATTGCTTCAAATTTATAGGAATTATAAAATCAGTTAATAACTCAATTTTATCATGTAATATATTTATTATATATTATATGTAGGTTATCAAAAAATATATGACTACATTATGTAGTTAGTATTTCTAAAAATATATCACTTATTTAGTGGGACTTGAATATATGGGGGGAGATTGACCCTTTCTGATTACTTTAAATCCCACTATATTGGAAGTGAAGGATCAATTTTCCATGTTCAATTCATTCATTTAGAATTGAGAGCTTATATGTCCTCCCACAAATAATTGAGATAAAGATATAATATGAGAACTGAATCCAAAAATTATTCAATGGATTGAATGGTTGGCATCAATGTTATTGTCTCAATGTTGAAGAAATCATTGACGCTCTATCCTAGCACCCAAAATTTGATTATCCAGGTTTTTATTGAATCATGAATCATGAGATGATGGTCAAAATGGGTTTGAGAAACTATCTTTCAAGGAAAGATCACTAATGGAGAGATTCAACCAATCATTCCACCAAATTGATGAGGTAGTTGTTTATGATTATTTTGTGGATACATAATTCATTTAATATCCTTGGAACTTTATCGGGGTTCAGATCATTGAAGGAAATAAAGCTTCATCAAATAAGTGATTTTTTTTAATTCCCAGCCCACAGACATCTGTTGCGCACCACAATTCCATCAATAATAAGAAAAAATTTATTCAAACTCAATATAATTCTTGTTGAGTTAAATTAGAATATTATGAAAAGACCCAGTTTCTCTTCACTAGTTACTATAGTTTGAACAATTAAATTCCATGATTTGTGGAGTATGTTTATATAAAAGTATAGGAATTATACATTATATTCCTCCCCATAATGATTATATGATAGTGGAAAGAGAAATTATCATCAAAATTGAAATAACATTAGACATGAGGTAATTCATGTTTTAAATTAATTATAAATTATATGCTAAAATATCCACTCTATGAATATTTCATGATGGTGTTTGTCTACATTTGGGGATTTATCCTAAGAAACCAATGAAAAAATGTTATATATAGACACAAGAACAACTTATATTACTACCACCATTAATAATGATATAAAAATTTAATTAAAATATAAGAGTTTTTTTAATAAACATCATTTAACCTTTCAAAGGTTTATCACAATCAGTGAAAAATCAATCGAAAATAGAAATGAATCATGATAATATTGATGTCTAACCATCCAAGAGGATGTGTTTCATATTGTAAAAGGCCCAGAGTCTGAAGGATCAAATAATACACAATAATATTCAGATACTAGTCATTTATCCCTGATAATGGATTATTTACCCTAGAAACACAAGAGGGCATGGTCATATTCTGGTACATTTATATTTCATGAGATTATAGAAACATATGACACCCTAAAAAGTTTATGTGTGAAGAGAATTATTCTCTTCTCTTAGAAATCCCTATAAGTGTAGTTTATATATATATAAGGTTAATGTGATACCTTTAGGGGTTAATGAGATAAAAAAATCAACATAAGTTAACCCGATACCCATGTTGGTTAGCCACACGTTCCTAAATGAAATCTTGTTCACTAAGGGTAAGCAAATAGTGACAAATAAATCATTATAATAATCATGGGGACAATTTTTCTGCTTTACTGTTAAAAAATGTTCACTTGCACATATACATATGACATGATAATTACATAGGTATGATATGACATACATAAAACAAAAACTTTTGAAAAACTAGGTAACACAAACAAGTGATACCATTAATATAAAAATATCAATGATAAATTAATAATAAATATTTCCATATAACATAATTAACAATATAACCTGAATTATAAATTTATGAAATCCCAAAATTTGAGTAAATGTAAATTTAGTAAATGTAAATTATAAAGAGAGAACGATAAATTAAAAGAGGTAATTCAAATACTATTGACAAATATTTATGAAAAAAAACATTTTAGAAAAAGTAAACTAATGATAAAATATCCATGTTTCAATAGAAACCCCTTAATGTTTCACTCCTTTCATACCCAAAAAATCAAATGAATATCCTCTTACTCAAAATGATGGATTTAATTTACTCTCATCCAATGTAATTTATCCATCATACACACTATATGTGTATGTAGGGTGTGATCAAATTGACCCAAAAAATTGTTACTACCTACTATATGGATAACCATTAGAAAATAAATCATTTTACTCTATTTTGAAATATATATATGAATGTAACATGTAATTCTTCTTCAATACCAAATTATTTCTAAAAGAATATATGACTATCTTTCGAAACAAAAATAACATGTTCAAGTAGGGACATTAAATAACAATACATAGATGAAAAAAATTGAAGCAGCGTGATATATAAAGAAAACCACTTTACTATTATAAGGGAGTATAAAATAATTATAGAACATAAATTTATATAAAATATCTTCAATATTATAAATAAAATTACCATTTCTTCCTTATCACTCATAAATAATACTTTATAAAAATTTCAGCTAAATGACAAACAAAATATGGAGAACCAATAAATTAATCATAACAAAAAATCAAAACTCGAGCGTCATGATATAAATTATTAGGTACTAAATAGATAATATTAGAACCCATTGGATATCATTTTGGTTTAAAATGGGAATGGAATGGTGGGGGGGTCATTGACCTGGAGAAGAAGATTCATGATTCTAATAGGTCCTGAAAATAACATTACTATGTATCTCTACATAGGTCTTGGTGATCCCAGAGCTATTACATTTTTTATACCAATGTAAAGAAAAAAATATTATTATCTTCATCAATAAATTACATAAGAATGAACCAACAATATAGACCCAATATTTTTTTTGTATATAGTTTTTTCTATAAATGAAATCCAATGGGTCCTTTTATCGCAGCTTTAAGAATATAAATAGTTTCCTTGGATCATTGCTCGCTCTATACATGATCTACAGTCTCCAACTCCCTCTAAATTGATTAATAACATTTAAATAAAAGGGAACTTTTTTTAAATGAGGGGGTAATTAGGTTATATATAGTATTATTATATTAAATAATTTCCATAGGAAACCACTCCCCCTAGTTCCTCAACCCTTGATTTAAGGACCTGTATAAATTGACATCCTAGATCACCACTCCCTTAAAGAAATACATGGAGGCCATTAAAGACTAGGTAGAAGAATCCCCAAAATTACATTAGTATGGACACCACTTATCCCAAGTAACAATAGAGAAACTACTCCTCCCCCACAATAACCATGGAGAACCACCTTTACATATCCATTTAGTAGGGAAAATAAAATTATTTTATTATCATTCAACTTGGGGGAAGCTGAATCAATTAACTTAGACCTTCCCTTGTATGAAGATGATTCTCCACATGTACCTTAATAGGAAAAATTAGATCATTTTTTCACCTCTTAGTTGAGTGAAGAAGAAATTTTTCTTTACCCTCACTATGGTGATGTCGTTCCTTCACATAGAACTCACTAGGAAAAATATTATTTTTTTAATTCTAAAATTAGGGCCACATGTACACCATAATTTCAATATAATATAACCACATTATACATGTCACCTATCTAGGAATCCCATTATTTATGCCCCCTTCCAAATCACCAGATACAAATGACCAGTGAATGCACATAGATGTGAGGCAATTCAGTAATATACTCCATTAATTAAAAAAAATACACTAGATTTATTAAATATTATAATACAAATACATAGGGTGACCTCATTCACGCATTCCGTAAATAGTAAGGGTCCCTACCATGAAGATAATATGGTGGTATTTAATGTCTCAACATCCCCTTCTGGGAACATGATTCAAATTAATGATCCATGTGGAAATGGGATACCTTCCATGGTTTATGAACCAACAACGTTCCCATTGCTGAATTTATCACCCTGATTTATCAATGATAAATGGATATTCACATATATGAAACACATATTCATGTGTAATCCTCACTAATTCTCTCCCTTTCCTTTGGTTACATTTGGGGATTCTTCAAAAATGTAGGTCCTAATCATATCTTCAATGTAGGAATCCACCCTTATGAACTCATAAAACCAACATTTCACTATTACCTTATATTTTATGTTATTTTATCTTAATATAGGGTAATTTAATATTTCATGATGTTTCAGCCCAAATATGGAAAATATGGAATTCTCCCTCTATACAATGAATTCACATATAATTTGAGGGAAACCCTTTAGTTACCCATATTAATGTTAATTTTTAATTTTTCATTATATAACTAAATTTTAGTTTATATGTGCATAACATAGTTTAGTAAAAACCAAATGAATCATAGGGGAATTCATATGCATCGTTAAATGTTCATGGGTACTAGAAAATGGATTTTATGGGGATAGTGGAAATAATGTGATAAAAAGTTAGGAGGATCTATAATTTTTAAAGGGAAACATATTATGGTTGGGAAATGGTTTTTAAATTATGTGGTCTAACCATGAATTCCCATTTTTATTAGATAGATTCATTAACATAGTTCACACATATTTAGAAAAATGATGTGGGTAAACCATACAACCTACGGATATTTCAATAATGTGATTAAATGTAATTTTTTTTAATTTTATATGTTTTATTTTGGACCCCAGTTCCTTCTCCTTACTTGGATGAGTATGGTGCGTGCACATGATCATACAAATATTCATCCTCATTTCATTTGGGTTTCTCATTCTTCTCGATTTCAAGTATGTATTGTTTTCATCCTTTATATTTTCTTCTCATATGTACCTACCATTACATATCTATCTATTTTCATATCATAAATTAACCCTAAAAACTTTTTACGTTGTGATTAGTGTCTGAGATGTGTATAATGATGTGGTTATTAGTTTTTTAGTGATGAGGAGGATATCGCTTGGCTCAGTTATGAATTAACCACCAAATATGACATGTTTAATATGATTACTCATGAAATTTGGTAGGTGTTATTTGGGAACACCATTATAATACATGTTATATTTTTGTGAAATTCATTTATTATCTTTATTAGGAAATTATAATCAAATTATATTCCCTTTTATGGGTTTCAATCAAATTAAAATGGTTAAATATGTGAGATGGGATAGTTTCTCTTTCAAAATTTTCATAAAAAATCATGAATGTATTTTATTAAGGAATTTAAATTCTTAGAAAGGGTACATTAAGCTGAATTTATTTTTTAAAATGTGGATTTAGTGTTCTAAAAGTGTTTTTTAATATGAATAAGTTGATCTTCATTCATTTTAAATGGTTTGTAGACTGATGGATCTCATACAGGCTTGAAATGTTTCCATATTTGAATCAATGTTTTATGAATAAGTACATAATAATCAATGGATTTGAAAATAAATTTGTTTAGTATAAAAATAATAATTTTATAGAAATTTTAGTATTTAAAAATGGACTCTATAGTGGGATTTGATAAAAAAAATTCAAAGAGAACTTGGAATTTGGATTTCAAATGGGGTGTCAATTTCATTGAATACCTTGAACCATTATAAAATCCTTATTGGGAACATAAAGATTTGATTTCTAATAATTTGGGAGACTATTAATTGGGAATCATGTGTTTTTTGATCATATATTTTCTTTTGTCACCATGTGGTTGGGATATGATATATATTAATGAATATTGTTGTGAAATTCAAATTCGTGGATTTGAAATGAGTTATTTATAGTGATGGTTTATGGGGTATTATGAGGATTAATTCAAAAAGATTAGAATTATTTTTATGCAGTGATTTAATATTTTATTGGTTTCTCACATTAACTATTATCATGTAATGGGATTCCTAGTAGACCAGTAGGGATCTAGAGAGGTGAAATCCCTAGTGTATAGTCTGGATCCAAGGTTATGGATACCGTCAGACCTGGTGCAATGATGGGATATTTTTGTGGACTATTGAAAATTTAGAAGGGACTAGGGTTATTATTTAGCTCCATGATCAGGATAGAGAAAAATTTAATTTTAGGACTACTAGGTCATGAAATGTTAATTAGTGTCAACTTACATTCCTCATTACGAATTATAGATCCATATACATAATTTATAAGATGTTTCCCATGACATTGATAACCTTTTATATATAATATATGTGATTTATTTCTTGGATAATTTTTATTCTCCAGGTTTGTATGATTTTGTTTCACCATCATTGGGTTTTTCTCTTAGATTATATCTCATTGTGATCTAAGTTTATATGTTTTATCCATGTACCACAATGAGTGTACATTTATTTACATTAAAAATGGTTCTTTAATAAATTTTTAGAAAGATGTATTTAATACGGAAAATGTTTTAAATGTGTGATTTAAATGGGAAAAAGGTTATTGTAACTCTTATATGGGTTTTAATAAATGGGTATTATTCAAGGATTTTTATAAAGGATGTTTTTTCAAGAAATGATTATAAAGTGGGATAAATCATAATTGTTATAATTTTTTTATTTTTTTAATAAAAATATTTTCTTTTTTGAAATGATTTAGTAAAATTATTAGTTGTCCTTAATTTTTTTTATTAAAGTTTCATTGTTTGTAAATGTGTATTTGAGATGTTATTGAACATTTTTAATAAACCATGTCAAAACCTATTTTTTTAATTATGTTGAAACTAGATCCATATAAACTATATTAAAATATGACTCAAAGAGACACCATGGGGAGATCCATTTGGGAACAACTAGATTATATCCTATATGTGCATCAGTTGTAAGGTTATTAGAATGATTTTATGTCCTTGTTTTAGGTGCCTAGATCTATTTTTTTCTTGAGTCCCTGGGATGATCCATGGATGGATGAATGAGATCTGATGGGTTAAAATGGGTCATTAGCAATGTGTTAGAGATGTTTCATTTTAGTATTCTGTTTTTCTTTTATTTTTTGATATCATATCCGCCTTTCATACTGAGAAACGCATTTTTATTTTCATCCACATTGTATTTATTTCAATTTTTGTCCTCATACGACTGTTTATTTATTTTTTACTTTTTTAGTTCCTTTATTTATTATTTCCACATATTTTTTATTTTTTATTCATATATGAGGGTAAAATAGTTTTTTAAGAGTATTCTTGATACCCAAGAACTAATTTTATTCCTGTGAGGATCAAGAATACCCTTTGGTTCTAGTGGATGTATGGGTTAGGGGCCTATCCAAATAGCATCCCTAGGATGGTTCATTACAAAAAAATGATACAAGCCCCCATAAAGAAACCTAAAGAATAACCACCCCATAATAATTCTATTTTCACCACTATGATAACATAGATGTAAACACCACATGACACTGAACTACATTGTACAATCCTATCACAAAACACATTTAACTATGTGTGATTTTATTCCTACAAACCTGGATACAAAGGATGCTTTTTTAATGTTTAAATCCAATATCATAACCACTTGAGTCCTTCCTCACTAGTCTATACACCACATGATCCTAGAAATAATTGTCTATTTATGTAATGAAATATAGAAAAATCTTATAACATGACCTTAAAATTTTCATCTTGAACTAAATAAGATTTTATTTATGTTAACAAAGATACATAGGACCCCCTACAAGTGGTTCAAAACCAATATCATCCCCACCTCCATCCTTTCCCCACTATACCACATTCACCATAATCTGGGTAGATCCTAATCATTGGGATATATTCCATCTAACAACCCTTTTCACATTCATTAGGGCCATATTCTATGTGAACCCAACTCTATGTGGCTATATTCCACATGAAATCATTTATCTTCATCCTCACATGGATATAATCCCTGTGATCCTAGATGTCCTTCAACTAGTTCCATATTCCCCAAAAACATTCACCATTAGACAATATTCTTGATGAGGACATATTATTCTATTTTGTTAATATACCTATTACCAAACCATCCATTATCTCATCGAGTTATATTCTCTCTAAGGAAAACCTATCCTGATTGGGTCATTTTCTCTTTGAGTCCAACCAAAATTGGTTGGGCACCTACAAGTCCTACGCAGAAAATTACATGGTCCATATTCCCTAGTTTTCCACTTTAAATATTTTTAAAATATATGGAATTTGTTATGGTATCATAAACATAAGTGGATCCAAAAATATTTCTTACTGCATGACTGAAACAGATACTACATGTCCCATTAAGTGACACAAAACTATACGAGTTCTGATTCTTTTCCAAATGATATGAAGAAATATCTTTAACTAGGACTAACCACATAACTATAAAATAAAAATACCTCTTTTAATGGTGATAAATTATAGGTATCTTAGCTATGTCTCTATAGACCAAAGTCTATTTATTAATAAGTAAATTCATTAGAACCACCGATATAATCAAATGTTCACATTGATGATGAATGTCTAATACATATAGATTTTGAAATTGATCTATGATATTGATCAATAATGAACATAAAGGTTACTAGCATCAAACTTTTATTTGGGATGAGTTCCATAACATGTCATAAATCTAAAAAATAATTTAAGAGTAAACAATTATTCCCCCTTAAAAGATATGGGTGAGACCAACCGCATGTCCCTTTCAAATAACACACATTTTAATATTTTTCAATAAAAGTTCCATGGACAACCTATGTTTATAAAGAAGGTATTACCTATAATAAAACTCCCATTTAATGTTAACAAATTTTATTTTACATTGTAAAAAAATTATTGATTCTACTGTAAATATTTTAGAAACTAAAATGGTTGGTAAAACATGTTATTACATATAATGATTCAATGAAAGGTTATATATTTTTTTCATTATTGACCCTTCCATGAAATTCATAATAGTATTCACATTCATTAAAAAAAAGGAATCCCCAGTGGTGTATTCATATTCTACATCTTCCACAAATTCTATGGAACTGATGGACAAAATTTCCAGGTCTACCACATAGTGCCTTCAATTTCAGGTGATGACCACACATAGTAAAGTGCATCGATTGAATAGAACTATACCAACAATGGAGTCTTAAAATGAGATTATATATGAAATTAAATTCTATATATTGTTTTCTCAATAATGGCATATGTTTAACCATGAAATACCTTTCACCACCTAAAAACTCTTCAGGAGATTATCACTATTGTGTTGCAATGTGAACCTCCCTTAGGGAGATAGATCAAGTGGGTGATTATGGTCTCAATTCTATAAAGTATTAACCAAGGGTTAATACAACCACTAACTATAACAACTATTAATACCACATAACCCCATATCTGTAATACTATAATAATGAAGTTACCAAAGATATCGAAGCCCAAACTATTCAGGTTGGGGAACTCAGAATGCAATCTCACCAAGGAATCAAGACTAGCTAGTAGTGTTAAAAAAAACCACATTATTGTTACCTACATTATATATACATATAATTCATACGTAGAAGATAATACTGATATCCATTGTCCTACTCATCATGTCCACCAACACACTCTGGTGGTATTAGAAGGGGCATGGTTGAATATACCATAAATAATTAGGGGGAATGGCAATATAATTTACCTGGAATATGAAGATTGTTAGTATATCTTGATTGAAAATGGAAAATAGGAATGTGATTATATCCCCACTCATATAGAGAAGTGGGATTAAATTAATATTCCCGGTGATAATTCCCACCCAAACATTCTTTTGGTAGTCAAAGGGAATGATTATATCTTATCCTTTTCTTTATATCAATATCAACATATCCTAGTCCTAATAAAAAAAAGATATCCTCCACATATCTCGAGGGTAAACTGAGATAAACTGTATATTCCCACAAAAATAAATAAAATAAGTAATAATAATACACAAATTGATACTGTTATGAGTGTCCATATTCTAGATTCTATATTGGAAGATCATCAGTGTGTCCTAGTGAGGAATAAAAAATAGGATTGGGCCTATAACCTTAATCCAATAGATGAATAACGATATATTTTGGTAACAATTCATAAGTAGGTATATATTCTCACCCCATATGTATGAATAAGGATATTGGAAATTCATAACATAAACAAATGGAAGAAACATATTAATAACCAATACAAAGAATATCCTCTATATATTTAAATGGTTAAAAATTGAATGATAATAATCCTATTCAGTATAATTAATTTCATTGTAATATTTTGATGAAAAATGGGAGTTTTTTAAGATAAATACTTACTTTGAAGGTCATAATGTACAGCTCACGAACCCTTGTTTCCAATAGATAGAATTAAGAAGTATATAATTGTTATGAAAATATAAAACAGAGGAAAAGGATCACATCAATACCTTGATTAGTGTTTTTGTTCTTGACCCCCTTTTATATATTTGTATACCCACTGAAGAATTTAATAACTCTTCCTTAGAATGTGTATGTATCTATACATATAGAAATTGTTCTGATGGTGAAGTGATTAGTGGCTCTAAATGTTATCCCCAAATCATATGCAATAATGTTCCACCCTAAGAAAAAATGATCATAAATGGGAACTTCTATAATATATATTTTTAGGAAAATAATCTCATAATATAAAAGATCAATTGGATAAATGGTAATCCCATTTAAAATGATTTAATAAAAATTATCCATGTATTTCATCCATGATAAATTTAAAATTCCCACCTTGAAGCCTTCCCTAAGGAAATGGTTTCCAAAATCAACCTTACATACATATATTGCACTATAATAGAAGTCATCCCCTTAATCGAGAATATTAAAATAGCGGTCTGGGTCCTCCCACTCATTTACATTGTGAAGGTCCTCCCTCAAACGTTATCTCATTTTGAAAATAAGTTCATCCTCTTATCATGTAACTCAAATATTTCCCTCTCATCAAAAGGAACATGAGGACATTAGGAAATCTATACCATTAGAATGACTTCTTATAGGATATATATATTCCCAAATGAAGGATAATATAAGGAAACGATGTTTATTTATTCTTCAATTTAATCATCTAACTTAAAATATAGTAGAGGGCAGTCTATCCATTTATGATCACCTTATTTAGGAAGATATAAAATGAATAGTCAATCTAGATCGAGTGGAGAAATAACCACTTAAGGATAAAGGAAATAACATATTTATGAAGAAAGTGCTTGTTGATGAAATTATACAGTTTTATGTTTTGACACATCGAAATATTGATGTATAAAATTCTATACACATTATTTTATGAATTTAGAAACTATCATAATTTTAATCAATATATGAATCATCAAACATTATATAAATAGAACTTGTCTTGTAGGGAATATGTTTACCTTGCCTATGATATAGGTGAGGTTTTTCAGTGAATAGATCTGTCTTCCCTACCAACTCAACGACATAGATTTTTAGAAAATTAGTATGAAGACCTCTAACATTCATACCTTAATAATTCGATTGATCTAAATTTGTTTATTTATAATTAACCTATATATTCTCACATTAAAAGTTGGGGAAATCATGTAGAATTTCATTTTATCTGATATTATATCTATAAATACCCACTATGATAGGTATCTTGAAATTTCATTACCTTGAGCCAATAATTGTGACTGAGATTCATAAATAACGATTTTTCAGTTCACCAAAATGACAAAATCTCTAAATATTTTATGGGATAAATTTTGTGGGAGTGATATATTGATATAATCCCATATAACACATCCAAAAGGATGAATATTTTCCTCACTTGAGAAAATAAAAACCCTTGGCTACAAAACTACCCTCAATGGAATGTTGTTCATTCTAAAAATTTATAATGTATTTGGGTTATGGGAAGAGTAATACCTAAAATTCTATAGGGAAGTATCCATAACCACCAAAATAGTAATATGAGAGTAACCCCAACCCTTAGGGATAGTGGAATTTTTACCACCACCACCACCTATAGGATTTTAAAACCATAATAGGATTAAAATAATTGAAGATAGTATATTCAATTCATCCCCATCCTAAAGGGATAGGGGAATTTTTTTCTCAACCTCCACCCACCCAATAGAAATTTATTCTTATTATATATAAGGAAATTTTCAAAAGAGAATCCATCACATTTACTCGAATTAAAAGGACAATACTTTTCTTTTGGATCACACTCGATAATGGCCATTTGATATTACCTCATTATTATCCTCTATAGATCACATTTGGGATAACATCAAAAGAAAAATATAAATAATCACATGGGTCATTAGTTGAAATGATCTTCCATCAATTAAAAAATCAAGAACTATTAAGGTTTATCTATAATACAATATCATATTGGAGATATGTCCCCCTAAAAGTTTGATGATGATATGTTCCTTATAGTTCACTACGAATCAGTGAATATCCTCTACATAGTTCGTGTGGATAACATAGTGTATGATAATGTTATAGACAAACTAGATGTGGAGAAATGTGTCTATAATTTGTCCTGAAGTATGGTTAGTGTACCTGGAATCAGAGACTAACTTAAAATGTAGTACTTGCTAAAATTATTCAAAAAATTTAGGACAAAGGAGCATTTAAGAAATACAAGGTGAATGTTGTGGCCACACCTCACTCACTACTCAACGAAATTGATCCTCTCACCATTTAGTAGAAGTTGAAAAAATGTATAACCAAAAGGGTTGTGTTAAAAACAAATCAACACTAAATAAATTAGGGGAAATATCCCTACTTCACATGAATTACTTGAGGAAACCCACATAACACCTCTAGTGAATAATCTTTAATAATAAAGGAATTATTCACTATTATATGATGAACAGAGACTTGTCATCAATTTTGGATTTAGGAAATTGGTGTATCTAAATTTTATAGATGATGGTTATATAATGTTACCCCCATTCGGTTGGTTTCCTAATCCATACCACACAATATAGACTAGGTTGAATCTAATAGGAATAAAATAGTATACATTAGAGAGCATAAAAAATCAATCATCCACCACTACCTCTATGCATGCATATAAATAGCCATCAGTTATTCCTAAACTAATATAATTCATTGAGTATATTATTACTCCATTATATGAACTAGAATGGAAAATCATACTAAAATAGACAGAAATGAATTAATAACATAAAAAGGGGGATTTAACCCCTCCTTCAACAAAATTATTAAATTTAACTTTTCTTGTTTTTAAATATGTTTGGATCCTAGAGATTAATTTATCACATTTTTTTAGTTGATGTAGACCCATTATAGGAAAAGAAAAGTAGAGGGAATACATGATGATATTATTAATGAATAATCTATGGTGGTGAACAAAAGTTAGTTATAATAACATTATAACATGATTTATCATATAATGGGATTCCCTTCATTAGAAATGTCCCTTCCAATTATTCTCCATAATAAGAAAGTTGATTGTCCCAAATCTCTCTAATTTCAAAAAAAATGTTAAATAGAGGATCTCATACATAATAAATAGATAGAAGGGAATAAAATATACCATAACCATTATTCTCCCATAGTAGAAGCCGTTGGAGATTTTCATGGAGAATATATAGGATTAATTACTGAAGCTATTGATCCCTTTAAAATATTATAATGTATTCTGTTAGGACACCATGGGTGCACAATGATTGGTGTTATTATTTTGTTGTCATATTCAAAATATTGGCTGATGGGATAAACATAAAGAAAAAAATTTGGTAAATAGTTAATGAAAACAATTAATCTCAATCAAAATATACTTTGTAATCCAATATTTAATCCCATGAAATGTCTCTTGGTACTCCCCCAGAATGGTGACAATAATAAAATCATACATTCCATTAAGGTATAAATGATTAGTGGATTCTAGTATTTAATTATCAAAAGAATAAAGTGTATCCATTCTCTAAGGAGTATGTTTTGGGATATTTTACAACTTAAATTGAGGAAAACCTCCCCAAACTACAAGAAACCAAAAACACAAATGAAATTATTCTCAATGAATTTCATAATAATTTCCCATACTATTGATTTTCATGGAAACAAATCCAGATGTTATTTTTATTTAAATACATCAATTTTAATATTTTCAAATGTGAAAAATTAAAACATGGTAAACCACCAAATTAGGTTTCTGACACATTTTCCTTCCCAAAAAAATAATATGGAGAATGTAAATAATAATTTAGAAAGGGAATAAAAAAGATTAATGATTAGATCCTCAGAAGGATAGTAATCTAAGAACATACAATTCATTGGGTACAATACAATCAACCTATTATAACTCTAGTTACCTCATATATAACTGAGTTAGGTCCTTCAATATCATCAATCATGAAAATTCATTTTTCTATTATCTGGTGTGACTCACAAGAAAAATGTGTAGGTTGAGCAACCAATGATAATTCCCAAGCCTGTTTTCACTTTTCATCGTTTTATACCTCTATAGTTAATAGGAAGGGAACAATTCCATCAAACAATTTTATAGAAATCACCCAATAAAACACAATTATCATCGTATTTAATATCATAATTCAACTCCATTAGTGTGACCCACATAATAAATCACTTTTATAAATGAATTCCCCACCAAAAATCATGGCTTATGGGGAAGAGGTTGTAGAAGCTAAGGAGTTCAAAAAATATAGGTCCAATTGGATCCTTAAATTCTAACTATATCTCCACAAAATTGATATATACTATATACATATTGTGATAGAATAATTAAAATGGGATCCAATAGATCACCATTAACCTCCAATATAATGTAATTTCTATTGAATTTTTATTATATTAGAGGAGCACATGGAAAATGTGTGTCTATCTTCTCTGAGTTAGAATATCGAAGGGTAGACTCAAGAAAACCATTAAGAATTCAACACACCCCCAAATTCGGGTCATGGAAATAAATTAATAGCATAATAATCCTCAATATCAAATGCCCATAAAAGGAAATAACATCACAAAAAAGTGTAGATCCATGGCCTTTAAGTGTGATATCTTTAAATATATGTATTTTTTTCATAGAAGATCATAATACTCAATTCACTCACCATTTAAAAAAAACTCTAAGATGAACTCATTGAGATTATTTTAATCCCCCAAGTGTTCGAAGATGTTATAATTTCCACATAATTATATCATGTTGAGACTAACTCATTGAATTACATATAGTCAAATCCTTCATATGTCAAGACAGTTATGATTTTTAGTAAGGGAACATCATTACATTTTACATATCTAGGAAGATGGTGGATGTCAAAATCAATCTTGATCTCATTGACTCTAGTTCTAGTATCAATCCCATAATAGTAAATATTATTTTATGAATGTGGTAAAATGAACATAATTTTTCTCCCTCGATTTTGAAAAAATAACGGTATCAAAAAAAGTAGAAGAAGCCTCTTATTTAGAAAAAATTTTAGATCCTATTTTTGAGACCTCACAATTGATTCTGAATTCATGATCATCTCCTAGGATAGATTCATCATTATTTAGTTATAAGTTAAATGGATTTAGTTTCATACAAAAATTCCCTCATCAGACAATCAACGTCTCATGTACTCTATTAACATAAAATTTTGAGATATAAATTAAAAAAATCATCATTTAATCTCTCTAACCTACGTCATTATCAAGGACTCATGGGATGATTCCGCACAATCTCAATCACTTTGGTATTTTTTAATATTTATGTATGTTCTAAAAGAATATGAAATGGAATTAATTATTAGATCATGCAATAAGGAAGGAAAATGATAATATATAAATTATTTCAAGAAAAGGAAACACCCATAGACTCTACTTATAGATCTATCCTTATCTCAAAACCCTAGTTCTCAATAAAATTATACCTTTATTCAAACTAGAAACACAAACCCTCACTATTTAAAATGTTTTAATGACAGTGACACTCTGAATGGATTTCTATGTGGTTATATCAACACTCTCTCTAATTGGACACAATTATGACACAATATATATAGAAGTGGCCTAGGATTCCATCTTACCTAGCACCCAAACTAAATTTCCACAAGTCCCAATGTTCATTCTCTCTCCCCATGGGTTTCCAAAAAGTTTCTGGTATTCACAAGAACACATTTGGGAAGGGTTTTTCAAAAATAAGACATAAAATAGTGGAATAATAGAATAATAATGAAGAAAAAATTAATAAAAACATTCCTAAGAGGTCAAATCCAACAACCGTGATCTAATCCATTTTTATTTACACGGTGAACTACCAAAAAATATAACCATGCATAAACATCATTAAAACTACTACAAGTCATCCAAATTGAGCCAATCATGAAAACAACACTTTGAGACCTCCAATTTCTCACTACCACCATACTTACAAAACACTATACAAAATGAATAATAAGGATACAAATGAGAATCTAGAATATAAAGGTTTGTAGGTGTAAGCTGAAAATCCCAATATGTCACTATAATACTCCAAAACCATTAAATACATTTCATATGGAAATTCATCAGTTATTGCAATAAAATGAAGTTAAAACTTTAGATTTATAAAAATATACTACATCAAAATCAATATAATTCTATAATACACATTAAAAAAAATTCTCTTTGTTTCTCACAACCAAAGACATGTGTTTTTAAAACAAATCCATCCACCAAAGCTATTTCAAACCATAAACACCATTCATATTTCTGAAATATAAAAATTAAAATATTTTATCTAAATAAAGATATCTAATTTATAATATTTAATTTGTGGAATCCATAATAAAAAATTCATTTTGAATCTCAATATAAACTTACTCACACAAAATCCGTTAAAGAATCCAAACATGTTTTCAAAAACATCATTGAAAATTCAATTTAAAGAGAATCCTTCGATCTCACATAGTTTTAGCACCACGAGATAGAACCAAATATTTATATATCACATGGAATATAAATTTTTTTGTATTAAATGATAGATCCATTCAAAATAGAAAAGGTGAAATGATATGATAAATATTTATTAAACTCCCCTCAACAAAAAACTCACGAAGCAAACAAATGTGTCGTGGTTCAACCAAACATCCCTAACATGCCATGTGTCCAACCATGTATGTTTATTACCACATGATCGAGCTATAATAATATTATAATTCCATACCATCATCCATTTATACCGCACAAGACTCAATGGATTAAAAAACCCCACATAGCACTATTTTAAGCTAGTAGGCCACTAGCGACATGTGGACTAACTAAAGGGACAATCTAGAACATACACATTGTACCTGGAACCCCAAGAATAATAAATTTATAAAGGGGTAGTCAATTCAAGCAATGTATAAATATAATGAATGATCATATCTACCCTAACTATTAATATACAATGATGAAAATTTTCAAAACACATAACATGTACACAAGGAATAACAAACACGTTACCACAGATGAAAAGCATCTAGATTCACATAGTTATATTGAACTAACACATTGGGTACACTATCAAGGAGAAATAAAGGGTTCCATTTGAAAATTCTATTTGAATACAAAGTTCAAATTTAATATTTTGCCCCATTACATGGTTCACCAATCATGTATATTCCACATATCATCAAATACATTGCAGAAATCTCTTGGAAAATGATATAAATAACATAAAAATTTAAAGAATTCCTATTTCACCCATATACAGGGTCTCAGTTCATTGAAAATACAAAATATGGTCAGAGGAATTCGTTTTCATCAAAGGTTTCATAAACACCACTTATACCATTTTACTGGATATAATGAAATTAAAAATTTCATTCTAAATGATCCAAAGATACACTTCAAAATGGGTATTTCTATTTGAAAACCATAACATGTAAAAAATCCAAATCATTTAAGTTATTCCACATTGAAATAAACCATTATGTCATTCCACTAGGTGGAACATACAATTGAAATAACAATTTGAAATATAAAAAATCACACCTTTACAACACATTTTTAGGACTACACCTCAATTCAAAATAGAATTCTCTTCCAAACCACTATATTAACACATTGAAAAAAAGGTTAAACTCCATTTAAACTCGTGAATACCATTTCAAAAATCCATAGGTATTTATAGAAATATTATCAAAATAAAACATTCCATTTTAACTAATAAAACCATGAATCCAAATATAAAACAAGTTATTCGAAGAATGAAACTCTATGAAATGGTTTTAAATAATCAAAAGGATGTGATATATATAAATTATTTTATAAAAATTTAATTTAAAAGGTTAAACCAGGATTATAATTCCAAAATAATAAAATTACATAGTAACACCTATATAAAGCAAGTAGAAACCAAGTCAAAACATCCCAAAACAAGTCACCTTCAATAGAAAAAACACCCATGGGTGAAGAAATGGTGTCAACAACCCCATGACTCCAAATTAAAAAATCCTTAGAACCACAAAGAGCACTAAAATCAAGGAATACGATAACTAGGGTTCTTGGGGGAAAAAAATCCAAGATAAATGATAGAGGGACGAAAAATAGAGGGTAATAGTGGAGGAACACAACTCAAATCCTCTAGTAAAACACAATTGGTAGGGAATGAATTAAGCGTTGAGGATGTGTTAGCCTTCAAAAGGGGGTTATAATGGGTTGTAAACTTATGTTGGGAGAATATTTGTTAAATACCTCTTATATTAAATGGAATAAATGGGAATTTTCCAAAATATTAAACACATAGAATACCTCAAAGCATTATCCACATGGTTATTCAAACCATTTTTCAAATGTTTATGTGCCGCTTTCTACTAAAGAATAATAAAATTCATGGTTACTCATAAGTGTTTAAAAAATAAAAATACTATATTCCTTACTCTATGTCTATCTTAAGCCTCATTCATCCTCAATGGATTCCCCACACAGACTGATAAACCATGTAAATGCAATGAAAATGTCTCTATCAAAAACAAAATAACCAAAAACATGATTGATTCATGGTTTACCAAATTGTCTGTAAGACATTCAACACAACTCAGATAGATCAAGGACACCACACAACTTCTTATAGGGTACACATGGTTCCGAAACACCTGTTCACTACATGTTCTAAAAAACTATTCACAAATCAAAAATAATTGAAATGTATCCTCATGAATGGAGGAAACAATTTTCCCCTCAAACATGCTTAGTAGGAAACATCCAATATTTTAATATCTTTAGTTAGAATTGAACGGAAATTAAAATGGAACATCAACATCTCAAAAAATAGTAATTATAACATTATAAATCATGGGGTTTCACAAACTCCCTAACATTCCACTTTCTCCCCCTAGAATGTCCATGGTTGAAATTAAGGAAAAAGGAAATGGAATATAAAAAATTGGACTAAGAAAATTAACTACTCAACATGGATTAACCTCAAATCCAACAGTGTAGATCCTATAAAATAATTAAACTGGTCAACCATCCATCCAACATTAACTTTTTATTAAACTTTTAAACTGGGAAGTGCCCCATACAAAAACAATTTTAAGGCGGCCTAAAATAATTAAGTCCTAAAGCATATGCCCTAGAAAAATTACCACATGCCTGTGGAAGAGATCCCATTGTAGAAAACAATAGACATTGATCGACAGTTGTAATCTCGGAGGCCAAAAAATCTGCCACCTTGTTCCCCTCACGCAAAGTGTGACTAAGGATCACCTGAGAGTCCAAAAGGTGATTACATCTATGAACAATGTAGCAAATGGACCATGGAATGAGATGCGTCCCTCGCAGTGACCCGTGAAGGATAGCCGAGCCAGTCTCCACCGACTCAAGCACAAGATTATGAGAATGATAGAGCTCAGTGCCTTCCAATATTGCATACGCCTCTGCCAGAAGAGACTCTCCCATTCCAAAATCACCACTAAATGCCAGTAACACTGACCCTTAGGAGTCATGAACCACTCCCCCTCCTCTCTTAAAACCAGACACGCAAGACCCATCCACATTGAACTTCAGACCACTGCTTGGAGGTTTCCACTGCACCCAACAACCCTTCTTATTCACACCTTGTAAAAATGGACTACATGAGTTACCTGCCATGAAAATTATTAGTAGTGTAATTGCCTCCCCACCCATAACGAGTGGGACTAGATCAGTCCGAGTACAGCGGGCGAAAAAAACCAACGCCGGCCTCAAACAGCCGGTGCCCCCGTGCTGCCTCTGGTGTCTAGCGCTCCAAAGAGTCCAGCATCCCACACTAAAAATCACTTCTCTTGCCTTCTTCTCAGAGACATTGTCATCAGTTCTTGAGAACTACGAATGCAGAAAAGGCGCAGATGAAGCGGCCCGACCTCCTCGTCCGAAGACCGCACCATGAAAACCACAAACCGTGGTCGCCCAGTCACTGGAAAAGAAACGGTGGTCAATCGACTCTTTGGTGGGGACTGAGTAGCATAGACATTTAGATGCAAGAGGAATCCCCCCGCGCTTCACATGTTCATCTATAAGGACAGCCTGGTTCTGAAGGCGCCAGATAAGAGAATTATACTTCACCGGCAGATCATTACACCACGACGCTTCATTCCAGATATATGGAGATCCTTGCACTCGAGTCACAAAACAATACCCCTTGGATGAGAACAACCCCGAGGACAACCCGGTGAAAATGAGTTTATCTGGCTCATAATTCAAAGTGATTCCATCAAAGTCCTTCAGTTGGCTGTGCGTATGAATGGCCTAGATAAATGGTCTAAAACTGCTAGCCTGAGCAATGTAAATCTCTGGAGTCGGGCAGCCAGGGAAACCAAGCGTTGAACAAATCCAATTATCACTCCAAAAATTTATTTTCCAAAAACCAACCATCCATTTGGAGTGAGAGCGAAGAACTGGTAGGTAACTATAAATTGTGCACAAAGATGGGAAACAATTCTTCCGCCACCGGTTAAGTGAGTGCCATATCTATTATTAATAAACCGTGCCCACAACGATTTGTTCTCCAGAAACAAATCGTTGGATACCTAACATGATTATCCTACCATTAATAATTTTTATAAAACGGTGTATTAAAGGCATGACTATTGAGAATAAATCATCAAACTATTGAGAAGATAAAAGAGAAACACACTCTTATCCATAAGCATGTCTAACCCCAATAAAATGAAGGAATACCATATGAGCCTTAATATAATGATTAGATCACTCAGATTGGTTAATGACATAGATGTATATCCAAGGGTAAAAATTAGAACACCCTCACATAGTAAATCCCATGAAGGGCCCACTACCTTAAATTAGTAATTATACCACACTCAATTGGTGTATAAAACACCCTAGTTACCCAATTGTGCACAGAATGTAATCTCTAATTTTAAAATACTGGGCACCACATAACTCATACAAAATATCAAGAAAATCCTAATATAATAGTAAATGGTTTTCCAAATTAATTAGGATAAACCAAATGACACTCACAACCAATCCACAAAACACACAATAGGGTGTGAAAAATTCCTAAATATAAAAAATAGCTATAAACCCTCATTAAAAGCATCCAACCAAACATACCAGAAGAAAACCATCCATATGGTACCTCTCAAAAAGTAAAAACATCCACATAAAGGAAACCCTAGAAGATGATGATTGTAAGAAAATCTAAAAACCAAAAGAAGAGTGTTCCCTCCAAATGAAATGTCACTAATTCCCATAATACTCACCTGAAACTAGTTATCATTCTAAAATATCTAAAATTAAGAATCATCTATATCTACCATAACATTTAGTTTATAGGTTTTCATGATATATAAAAAATACCTTTCAACTATTCTGGGGAAAAACAACTAAGGTCTGAACTACCTCAATGCATGTATAAAAAACAAGTAATTAATTTAAAAAATTGGAATGAAACAAATAAATTTCCTCAAATTAGGCACAAAACATTCAATCGAAAGAAAACAATTATTTTATAAACCTCTATTTTTCAAAGAAATTTAAAATCATCCTCGAATAATGGATTTCTAAAAATTAAAAAATTAAAACATAACAAACCATCCATTGTAGAACACACCTATTTCCCAATCAAGTAAAACCACAAAATTACATTAAAAATACCATTACACATTTAAAACAAAGAAAAAAATTCATTTCCTAACATATTTCACTTTTAAAATTTTCCTTCCATACCTATTTAAAAAACCTGACCTCATTTTAAAATGCCTCTTTTCTATATACAATAAGGGAAATAACTAATTTCAAAACAAATTTCGTAAGACCATTTGAATTAACTCATACCATTATTCATTAAACCATGATATAAACTAATTTTATCCCCACAAATACATTAATTTTCAAAAAAATGGTTTCATGAATCCATGTACACTCAAGATCATTAAAATATACATGAAATTATAATTAAAAACATCTTCCAAAATGTGAAAAAAAACACTCATCATTCCATATATAATAAGTGAAAACCACTTTTAGAGAAATTTGTAATCAAGAGGAGTCCAAATAGACTAGTCATGAAAAAATAGTTTTATTCCTTCCAGGAAAACAATGGTTTGGGTGACCGAGTTTCAACCATGTGTCACACTTTCCATAAGGGTAAACTTAACCACATAGGCACTTCATGGATTCCCATGACATCTTAGCTAACTATTCTACTAGAGTTACCTTCAATCCTAGAGCTAAGAGTGGTCCCTAATATTACTGAACAATCAAATGGGACCCAAAAATATCAATCACATCAAAGACACATAAAAAAACTAAGAACAAAATCAAATTCACAATTCAAAACCAAAAAATCCCATATCATCTTGTGGATTGGGATGGGAGTCGTCTACCAAGACTCTCGCCACCATTTCCAGTCAGTCATTTAAAACTATAATCACATTCAGATCATGAAATCCCCAATGAAAAGGAATAAAAAAGAAGATTAGGTTTTTTATTCAAGGAAGATCCAAAGCTCTATTACCATTTTATAATGAAATGGACAATTCTTTCACCATACCCAGAACCATACCTGACTGTATATAAGTCCTAAAGGGAATTATCAATCTGCATAGGATGGAAAGATGTTTCTAAGAATCATAGGAACTCCTCTGGTAATGGTATCTTCCAAAATAGAGGTAAAACAATTGAATAAAAGAATACATATGTGGAAATGAATGAAAAATAACATCCATAAATGGTCATAACCAACTACAATTTCCAACCCCATTTTCATTTACATGAAAAAAAACCTAAATAAAAGATACAACATAGATGAAATGATAATAATAAATATATAATCCAATCATCATGAGTCAAGCCTGAAACAAACTAAATGAAAACTCTAGATTCCCACCATTTACTAACTCACCCCACATTGTCCATGATGAGTAATATGGATCCAAATTAGAACATGAAACCTATAATTTTTTGTGCATGATTTAAAAATCCCATTTGGTTACCACAACCCACAAAAAATATATAATTTATTTAAAAAATAAATTCCACAATACTAGTATGAAAATAAATAATTAAAGTAATATTTACATAAATACAATGAGTGGATATTAGAAATTTATATATGTCACTTTCAAAACATTTTCCATTTGTTTCTCAATATTGAACACATGTGCTGTGAAAATAAAACCATCGGCCCAAGATATTTTAAAACCACACACACCATTAGCATTTTAAAAAAATAACTTCACTTGTTTCATCTAAATTAATATAGTTAATTTAATTTATTTTAATATTTGAATCAATCATTCCACAAAATACAATTGTGAAACATAGTTCAAAGAACCTACATAAGAGTCATTAAAGACTCAAAACAAGTTTTCCAAATGATCCTTGAATACTCATTTTCAATTGAAACCACCAATCTCATACATGTTAATCACAATGATACGACACCATAGGTAGAAAAATGTATATATATATATATAATTCACTAGAAATAAAAAATTCAATGCAATATAATAGGGTTCCATACCAATGGGATATGAGGAAATTATACGACAAAGAGAGATCAAACTCCCCTATGATAAAAAAAGAACAAGAAAACAAATTTGGCATGGTTCTACGAGAATTCACAAATGTTCCGTATATATAACTATACAAGGTTATAACCACCCAAACATGTTATTGGAATATTCTAAGTCTATACCATTTTAAAAGAATCCCATACAAGCCGTGTTAGAATGAGAAACCCCGTGTAGCCATATTCCACACAAAGGTGCCTCTAGAGACATGTTAGAAAACTAAAGGAACAAGATAGATCTTATACATAGTACCCAATACCCCATGACTAAGAGAGGATTTAATACATATTGAATACAAATGAATTCTTCCCATAAGGATTAACCAAAACTACCCTCACCCCAATCACCAAATGATGAAAATCCCTCAAACACTTAACATAAATAGAATAAATAACAATAAACATTTCATATAAGGGGAACATCAAGCATAAAAAATGAAAACAAATTCACATAAGTTGGGCACAATCAAGGGGAAATTAATTGTTCCATCCACAAAATTCATTTAAACCAATTTTCAAAATGAGACATTAACAACAAAACATAGCTCCAAATTCAGTGTCCTTTCACATTTCATTAACTAACTTCTAAACACCATGTCAACAATGATGAAAATACCCCAAACATTTAAAACATTATAAAGTCAACAACACATGAGGGGTTCCTTATTTAGAAATCCTAAACAATGAAAAAGGCCTTTATTTCCATCAATGGTTTTCTAAAAACCACTTCAATTATGTTTATGGGTCGAAATAATTTACCCATTTATTGTAATGTTTTTCCATGCTACCCTTAAATAAGGGTATTCATCTTTTCAAACAATGAAAAGTAAAAAAAGGACAACTATTAACACCCTGAAACATTGAAACTAACTAATAATTCATTCCAAATGGTGGAAGGCAACCCATTGAAACATTTCAAATCTCTAATTTAAATATAATAAAGAACCCCATTACAATCCATTTTGATGTAAAACCTCAATTCATCACCAAATTCCATTAAAATATATTTTTCAAATCATTGAAAATCATTATTAGTAAAAACCCTCTTTTTTTCCTCATGGGAAATTTTCCAGAAATCCATAAGGCAATGAAAAAGAATATTTTCAAAATAAAACATTAATTTTAAAACTATAAAACATGGAATCCACATATTAAACTAATTATTCCAAAAAAATAATTCAATGATTTTATTTCAACTCATCCTAATGATATCATATAAAATTATTATTTCATAAAAATGGAAGATAAGAGTAACAATCATAATTATAATTACAAAAATGAAACCATGTCACAATAAAACCTACCTCAATGAAGTAGA
The DNA here is from genome assembly GCA_963277665.1 of Viscum album. Classification (NCBI taxonomy): domain Eukaryota; kingdom Viridiplantae; phylum Streptophyta; class Magnoliopsida; order Santalales; family Viscaceae; genus Viscum; species Viscum album. The sequence continues at coordinate 1,770,825,504 of OY728120.1, forward strand.
AACCATGATAAAATGTCCCAAAAATACGTTCTAACAGTGGAAACCACACCATGATAGAATAATTGGTTTTAGAAACCCATAGATACTAAATCCCAATTATTAGAACCAATCAAAACCCTAATATTTCACGACATGATATCTAGGCATCATGGGGGAAGCCAAATTAAAGAGAAAAGAGGGATTGATTGAAGAAGGAAGAATATAATGACATAAATCACCTGAAATTCCTCTAGAAAACAACATTGGGAGGGGATAAATCGAGGGAGGAAGAAGGTGGAACACACACAAGGGATCCAAATGTTCTGTATATTCTTGTATGGGATATGTGGGGTGAAAGAACTCTAATTTTGATATGAAAAAAATTAGAATTACCCTTCATTTGAAACACTTTAGAAACTCGCATGGTTTCGATGCAAGGTTATAAAAATTATGAACTAACTATATGGGGGGAACAAACTCTCGTGGATTAATATGATGCATAGTTAATCCTATGAGGAATAATATTTTAAAAAATAGTTTTCCTCACTCTTGGACCACCCTAAACCATGTAGGACCTCTAGGGGTTCCCCACAATGTTTGAATGCCTATATTGATGCAATGTGATTGTATATGTTAAAAAAATAGATATTTATACCCACTTTCTATATGGTTTACCGAACTACACACATGTCATGTTCCACAAATCAGAAACAACAAGTACCTTACATAGTTTCTCCTACGGGACATGGATTTTAGTCGTACTTATGTAGAACCCATGTTGACAAACAATAAATCGTTAAAAATGAACTGAATAGAATCCTCATTTAGGGTGACCACATAATTTCCCTCCAACCATTCATCCAAACATTGAAATGTAGGAAAACCATAAAAATTTACATGTTTGCAAACAGAACTCCATGGAAATGAAAATTAAACCTCAACATCTGAAAAGAATTAAAAAATAACAACACCATGACATAAGAGTTATCAATTTATCCTATACCCAAACAACTTCTCCCATCATATAGGAAAAATCAAAACAATGGGAGAGGAAAGTATATTTACCAATGTAAATATAGAGTTAAAGGAATGCTAATTGAGGTATTATTATCTCATCATTATATCACTATCCTAAAATCCTTCAAAAAGAATAGAAGAAGTCATGTTAGGTATATGAACTCAATTTCACTAGATTTCTTCCTATAGGTGAACCTCATAAAATCCTTCCATCCTGGATGGAATCATGACAGATTAATATAATCATAGAAGGGAAGAAATAATAATATTGGAGAAATAATATTTTGGGACCTGTGTATTTCCTTCTAAGACATTAAAATATTTCTAAATATATTTCTAGAGCGTGGAGGTGAGAAGATGTTCAATTACGAGGCCCAATGCTCCTAGAATTAATTTTATAAAAAAATTAAATATATTTTTTATTGGAAATTCATTGTTAATTCAAGAATACATTGTATCACTCAAACATTTGATCAGATCAGAAATATAATAACATTGTTATGTCTGGAATAGGGTGTTTACACTAGGAACGACATTAAATGAATTGATGTGGGACATTCAGACCCCTCTCTCATTGGCGGTGCAATTATGCAATTTAATTAGTTAATTAAATATTTGATTTTTTTGACCAAATAAGATCTCATAAGTTTTTGGATAGGTATAATTCAACAGGATTAGATAATAATTCCCACAATCCCAGTGTAGATATCATTCACATCCTCGATCAGACAATTTAATTGACAATTCTCTGGATCAAGGAAGATTGAATGCAGCGGCTCCTCCCGAATTCATTGGTGATCACGTCATTTAAGAAATATTAATATAAAAAGAGTTCAAACACTTAAATTTGCGGTTTCAACATTTTTATAGATTTATATAGAAATTTAATTCCATTTCTTAAGCTAGTGCCTTTTAATAAACCAATCATGTGCCCAAGAATAACTAATCATTTATTTTTTTGGATTATTTAACGACAAAGAACATTCCTGATCTTTGTTCATGAGTTATTTACCAATGGTAATAATACCATTTCATTGTGTATTTATTACCCCATTCATCACATTCTATGCTATTGGATCACCATGTTTCATAATTCAACATTTCTTGGCGTCCTATGCAAAATTGGGTGCCCAGATTTGTGGTGGATCCACGAATCTCCAATGGTTTTGTGAGCCAAGCATGGATCATGAAATATCATTAGGAGAGAATAAATGATTCAATTGATAATCATTGATACTTCGATAGAAAAAGTTGTTATTGAATTTGGAAGGATCAGCCCAACCCTCTTTGACAAATGTGGATGATTCTCGGTGAGAAACCATGTTAATTCATGTTTTTATGCTAAATATTGAGTTTTTAGACATATTTTGGGTGTTATAAAATATAGTTTGACAAGATGAAAAGCACGGATGAATAATGGTTTAAATAATGGTATTCTAGAAAAATCCCGACTACATTCCATATATGGTTAATAACACCTGGCATGTTGCACCCTCAACAACAGTACTTGGGTTTTGATTCATTTATGAACAACATAATGTGTAGTGATCCTTTACACACCATGTTCCCCTTCCCCTTTTATAAAATCCATGTTATTGGTCACACATATGGAGAGTCAGTGTAGATTTACATGGTCATTTAATGAAAAAACAGATGATATTTCAAGTGGCCTACATGACCTGTACAGAAGTACAAAGAAATGAGGTCTGAGTATATGAACAATGCCAAAAAATATTTCCCAATCCCTGAATAGGTGGGACAAACCATGTATTCCCCCTAAACGTCATGTACCCTTACATTGACGGATAACATGTACTGACTAGAGGTGTGGCCAGATAGTTAATAATGACCAAACTACCTGTGGGTCCCCCACATGCCATGTAATGCTTGAGCTCTTCTGAAATTTTTTCGAACGTCTGTATGTCCTTCATTGGAACTTGGATTTCGGCCCACAGGATGCCTCTCCTGAGTTTTTTCCCTTGTATAATGTTTTTGTTCCCTCAATATTGGATATTGATATATGATGTGAAATCTTACTGGTTTGGGTGTGTATCTGCCCCTTTTAATTATTTAGGAACTACCATAATTTGTTCTATTTAGTGTATACATGCTTATATGGTATATTTAAAGCAGTGTTTCATATTTTATTTCATTCCCTCTGTATGTTTTTATTGAGTAGGATATGTTAACATGGAAATGTATTTTGGAAACAGCCCCCTTGAGTTTAGTGTTCCTTTGGATCATGTTTCCACCCTATCTACTATGGAGGCAAGCATGTGGTAGATGTCGCCCGACCCTCGGCTTGGGTTAGGTCATGACATATTTGTATCATATGTGGTTCGACCCATGGTTGTTTAGACATTCCATAAAAAAGATTTTTCAGGGTTTAAGGTAACAAAGTAAAAGTGTCTCATTTGCGGATATTAGGCTAGGAAGTCTAGTTATGGTGTGACGCCTGACAGAGCTATTCATGAGGACCATGACTGCCTGTTTTTCAAATCTGTATGCAGAGACATTTGTAGTAGGGATCAATGGTTCGTGAATCATATAGGATTGATTCATTGACAATACTTATTGATCCAGATACCCATTATTGATGATATATATATATATGATTATCGGACTATGGTACTCCTTTATAATTTTTAGGATGGCTCCGAAATGACAACCAACCAGGATAACAACTCTGGTTCAGGAAGAGAATCTAATTAGAAAAGAGGGATTAGTTTGGGGTTTATCTTGTGACCCCCTTCCTCTTGATGTGATGGTAGAAACAACTCAACCTTTTGATCAGTAGATTGTCTAAGCAATGTATGCTAAGGATGTTCACAAGTTGAGCACACTCGGTGAGTTCCACCGTCTGTGATTACTGAGGTTATTTGACAAGCCATATCCTCATAAAGTAGATGATTTGATATATTTTGGGGTCTATATATTCATGCATATTCAGACCCTAATAGACCAGATGTTGTCTCTGGTTGCCAGTCCTCTCCACGGAGCTGCGGGGCATTGGGGGAGCCTAGTTATCTAGACGCATGATAAGTTGAAACTGTCATGGGATTATTCTAGTAGCCATTTCATGAGGCTTACGACCCTTCATGTTACAGTACATTAAAATCAAGGACCTTAGAGAGATTTAATAGGTATGACTACTTGAGGAAGGGTACTCAGAAAGGTTCAATAACCATAAATGCTAATCTCTCAACTGGATCAGAGATGATTACATATTACCATAAAAGTTTGATCATGGATTCTACAGAGAGATCAATGACAGGTTAGTGCTCTTTTGCATCCCCATCAATTCCAAGGTAATGGAGTGGGCACATATGATAGAGATATTTATATAATATAGACTCTAGATAGCTAGAGTTGGCAGTGTGCATGATATGTCAGATTCATCTACAACAGCATGCAGGTTCAATGGATCTCAGAATAGGATACCCTTCTATGATAGACTAAGGGAAATGTTCATATAGTGAAGGGGAAATGCATATCACTTAGGCATCCCATGGGGAGGGACGATGGTATTCTTGTGATAATAAATGCCACATGGAATGAGACTTCTGGACCAGACATACTGATCATCCATGTATGATAGATGATTGACCACAATGACTAAGAAAACACAATGATAAGTGTGGTCCCCATTGTGGTAGAGATGTAAGAGGAGTATGAGGAGATTCATGTGGAGGAAAGAGCTAGGAGGTCCTTCCACCACCACCACCATGAGGCCCCAGTTAGGCTCAAGGATTTGGCGGTCGGGGCCTCAGACAGCGGCATTCTTTGGGGGTCATTGATGTTACGTCATGCGTGATGATTCAAGGTATTATCAGTGTTTATTCTACTCCTGCTTAAGTATTAGTAGAAACAATTGATAGTCATTCCTTTATCTCTATATTCATGGTGTGAGAGTTCTACCTATAGTTATTCTAGTACAATAGATATTTTTTGAGTTTCCTTTAGGGAATATTTATTCTATATGATTCATCTTCCAATAATTCAAGATATTTCTTGGAGGAGAGATGTTCACATGGGGAATATTTGTCATCATGATGGAACCACACAACATCATCATGGGCATGGATTTTTCTTCCATGGTTCAAGCCCAAATCAACTGTCACCATAGACTACAAATATTCGTATGCAGTAATGGGATAAGGCTCTCCTTTTTTTGTGAGAGACGACTAGTTGAAGGAAAAGCGGGTATTGTGAAAATGATGTTGCATCATATTACCAATAATATAGAATGTTTAACCCTTGATGCAGTAGGTTCAACATATATATAGTTTCCTTCAGTTTTGGAGGACTGTATTGAAGTCTTACCTGAAGTGGTTTTGGGATTATCCATAAGGGGGGAGTTGGAGTTTTTCATTGACTTGAAACAAGTGACTTCCCAAATATCTTCTGTGGAATATCAAATGATACCTACTAGGCTTAATGGGTACAGTTGTAGTTGTGGGATTTTCATGGGAATGGTTTTATCAAATCCACTATGTCCCCCCGGTTAGACCTATTTATATTTCTGAAAAATTCAGATGGAGGATATGGATTTTCATTGATTATCACCACTTGAACCAGGACATGATAAGGAACACGTAACCTATATTGAGTATTGAATTCATCTTTGAAAAATTGTGAGGCCCGATATAGTTCTCTATGAATGATATTGGGCCCGGCTACCCCCAGTTGAGGGTTCGCAATGCTATTTTTTCAATGTCATTCTTCAGATGTCACTATAGACACTATGAGTTACTAGTGATTACCTTTAATATGAAACAATCCCCCCATATTTATGGATTTGATCAACCATGTCTTCCCTCCATAAATGGATTATTATTTTTGTTGATTTCATAGATAACATACTCATCTACTCTACAATAGAGGAGGAACATGAAAATCACATGATGATGGTCCTAGATTTTTTTTCCAAGATCACCAACTTTATTGAAATATATTGAAGTTATAGGTTATCTGACAAGAGGTTTACTTTATAAAAAATTTCATTTCTAAAAAAGGATTACCCATGGATCTAGGAATGATTGATTCCATTCTTACATAGGTACCATCAATGAATTTATCAGAGGTTATAAGTTTCCTTGGCAGGGTTGGGTACTATATGAGATTTTAGGAAGACATATCTAGAATTGTGACCCCTTTGTCTACCCTAATTTGGAATGGAAAACCATTTACATGGTGTGATAAGTGACATTTTTCCTTCAATTAGTTGAGATAGAGGCTGAAATTTTCTCTTGTGTGGAGACAACCTAAAATAAAGCATTGAGCTCATTATGTATTGTGATGTCTCTGGAGTTGGGATCAGTTGTTTATTGATGCAACGACATGTCATATTCAAAGATGGGTCAAGTAATTTGAGACCCCATTTGAATAACTATATGAATATTGACCTAGATATAGTAGTGAAATTATTCTCCATGAGGATACGGAGGAACTAACTTCTGGGAGAGTGCATTATGGTTCACTCAGATGATTAGATCATCAGGTACATATTCACTTAGAGTGACTTTTACATGAGGTAGCGAAATTTTTTAGACTTCTTTCAGGACTATGAAAACAAGATAGTATATACTCCAATGAATGGAATAATTTTAGTTCATTCTATTAGCATGATTTCCCAACTTCACTTAGTGAAAGTAGCTTTGGAGCAATTGGATTCCCTACAGCTGACCCTGGTAGGGAAGGAGGGTACCAATTTTCATTAGTAGATTGTGTTGACTCCATCACTCCAGGATAATGGGAGTTTTAGCTATGAGACATTGACTGTGAGGTTCTACGTGATCATATATCCATAAGAGCTTCACCTGATAAATATTTTGAAGGAGGTAATAATGTGATCTTGTTCCAAGGGATAGCAGTGGTTCTATTCACAATGAGGGGGAGGTGATGTGGGAGTTCCAAACATCCCTATTTGTTTTACATCATGATGTGGGGGAATATTTATATAGGTCAATAGTAGTTTTTTTGGAGGGATAACATGAGTGAAATCATATTTTATTCAATATCATTGTGCCTTACATGTTAGGAGGTGAAGGATGAGCTATATTTTCTGGTGGGTTTGTTGCAGCCTCTTGAGACCCTAGTGTAGAATTGGGATGAAATATCCATGGATACATTCATAGGGCTCCCATGAAAATACAATGTCAATGACACCATCTGGTTGATAATTGAATGTTTCATGAATTTGGCACACTTATTTTCTATAGGGGGGGAAGAGTTCGGTAGATATTTTTGTGCAGTTGTACGTATGAGAGATCTTCCTCCTTCATGGGGTACCCTCTATGATTTCCTTCACTCATGAGATGTGGTTTATGTTATGATTTTGGAGGGGCCTACAAGATGAATTCCTAACCTAATTCTAAATGAGTACATCCTTTCACCCCCAGACTGCTGGGAGGACTAATCACACTATCCAAGAGCTAAAGGATGTATTAAGGGCTTCAATGTTGGATTTCGGTTAGAGCATGTAGGATAAATTTCCTTTATTAGAGTTTTCAAACAATAATATCCAACACTATAAAATTTTTATGAAACCATTTTGATGTCCTATATGGGAGACAATACATGTCACTCTTGTGTTAAATAGATATTGAAGCGTCATATATCATAGGCATAGAGTTGGGGAAGGATACGGTGGAGAATGTGAAGGTCACCTGTGAGAGTATGAGGATGGACTAGAGTTGACATAAATCATACACATGTATCCTTCATAGAAACTCAGAGTGTGATAATGGATACCACATAATCTTGAGAGTCTTCCCATGAAGAGAAATAAACAGTTTTGGCCATGGAGGCAAGCTATCCTAGAGGATCACTAGGTTATTCGAGATCACGCTGAGGGTTGGTGAGGTTTCCTAGTACCTCACTCTACCCCCATAGCTGGAGCGAGTGAACGATGTATTCCATGTGTTATAGATAGGGGAATAGGGGCATGAAACTATTACCATCATTGACTAGGTTGAGATGGACATCAAGGATGGAGACACCATTGTAGAACACCCGGTAGAGATCGAGGACTGACATGAGAAATCATTTCAAGGACAGACTATCCATTTGATGTGCAATCTATGGAAGCCTAGAAATCTAAAGGAGAGTTCCTGGGAGTTGGAGGGAAAGATGAAGGCTCATTATATGTTTATTTTTTGCTATATTTTCATTTTAAGGATGAAAATATAGAAGGAGGGAATGAGTTATGGACACAGGTTTTTCTATGTAATACATTAAAATTTTCATAAATATATTTCAAGAGATTGGAGCTGAGACAGACTGAAATTTAGGGGTCTGGTGTGTCTCAAATTAATTTTATAAAAATATGAATTAAATTTAATATTTCACACATTGTAAATATAATAATTTTGGATAAGTCTAAAATGGTTTATTAGATCAAAAATATGACACCATGAATGGGTTAGAAATGATATGTTTACCTTAGGCGTGACAGAAAGATATATTGGAATATGATGTTTGGACCCCTTGCTAATTGGATGTGCATTTATGTAATTTAATTAGTTAATTAATTAATTAATTAAAATTATTTTTCACCTAATAATTGACTATATATATGTGATTTTGGAGGATTCTATAAGGTTGGATCATAATTCTACTACTACTGGAAAGGCTCTTATTGTACTACTCAATTGGAAAATTTCTTCGACAAAATTCCAGATGATGTCAGATTTAATGCTGTTGATCCTCCAAAATTCATTTTCACGCACATTTTTCAACAATGACTAAACCAAATCAGAGGTATGACTCGTTAATTGCAATTTTCATCCAGATATATTATTGACTTGTTCCTTAATTTTTGTGAATCTAAACCTCTGATAAAACCTTCCATGCACAAAATAATGAAGAATCATTTTTTTTCTTTGGTTTATCTAAACCTAGCGGATGTACTCAACCATTGGAAAATAAATCATGGACAAAGATCATAAATCCTTTTTTGTTCCCCACATGTTCTTCACATTATGTGTCATTAGAGTATTGTGGTTCCCGGTTATATAGTTTTCAAGCATCCCAAGCTCAATTGGGTGCTCGGATTTGCAGCAAATCAATGAATCATCAATGGGATTGAAATGAGAAAAAATATCCATAAAGCATGTGAGACGAGGAAAAATAATATATTGTTTAATATTTGAGATCATGATGAATAGAGGTGCGGTGTAATGCAGAAAAATCATCAAAAACCTCATTGACAATCGAGGCAGATTCACTGTGAGAAACAACATGATTCCATGTTCTTCAGCCATATTGAATGTTTTCAGACAGATTATAAGTGTAAGCCAAGGAGGTTTGACTAGATTCAAATCATGGAGAACGATTTGGAGAAAATCAGAGATTCTGGAAAAATTCAAACCGTACACCTTGTATGATTAAGAACAAATGGTGTGTATCCCCCTCTATAGTGGCGCTAGGGTTTTTAGGAATTTAAGGGTAACATGATGCATAGTACTCCATTACACACAGTGTTCACCTTCCCCAGTTGGAAAATATATATGATGGGTCACCCAGATGGGGAGTCTATACATATGTACATGGACACAGGTTGGAAACATGGACAATATACCATGTGTGCCTACATTTCATGTACGAAAGTACATGGACACAATGTTTGAGTACACATACCCGACCAACAAACATGGACTGATCCCCAGATAGGTGGTACATGTCATGTAGTCCACCTACATATCATGAACCCCTATATAGATAGGAAATGTATACCGACTATAGACATGTCCAGGAAGTGAAGAGGGGCCACACACTATGTGGGACCCCTCACACACAGCGTACTACTTGAGCTCTTCTACAAGATCATCAAATGTCAGTATCTCCTTCATTTGGACTCAGATTTTGCCCAGTGATATTCATATATAGATTTTTTATCTATGTAGTACTTGATGGTTCCCTATAAAGTATCTATTGTGATATGATGGGAAATATTATAGCATTTTCACATTCTGATGTGACACCTGATGATGGTAAAAATCATAAAAAATCAATAATGATGTACCAGACTTACCCTTCATCCATGATGGGAAGTGGTGTTCCCCAATAAAATATTTGGGAATATTGTCCTGTTGGGTTGGGAAGTGGCATTCCACAATGATATTCACAAATTAACCTTCAATAGGACTAGGTAGTGGAGTTCATCAATGTTCTTGGATTACCCTCAAACTAGTATAGGAAGTGGCATTCTCCATTGAGATCTTTTGTGATTACCATCCATTAGGGGTGGGAATTGTTATTCCCCAATTACATCATCTAGGCATAACCCTACAACTATGATGGGTGGTGGTGTTTCCCGGACAAATCACCTGGAATAATCTCTATTTGGACTAGGATATTCCATTCCCCAATGAACTTCCTATGAAATACACTCAAGTAGGATTGGGTAGTGGAATTCCATGGTGACTACCATGGTAGGACCCTTTTGACATATTAGGGCACATGAACATTTACAAAAAATGGTGACCCCTCAAGTGTGTGGCATCATGAAAAGTCATGTATTGAAAAACCATTAGACCCATGAGAAAGAGGGATTCAATCCCCACCTAGATGTGTTTTTTGATGTTACATAAAACCATTTTTTTCATTTCAATGGCACCCAAAGCAGAGAGTGTCAAGTAGTGGCGATGGAATCCCTAAGGATTGTGTGTCTTTGGTAGATGCATGAGAGGCTAGGAATCACATTTAGACTTACTTTTGCATCTTTTATCTTCACATCTTCATGACTTGAGTTGTGAGATAGAGATCCCCTTACTCTCTTATTTTTTATTCTTTGATGGAGAATATATATATATATATATATATATATATATATCCTACATCACTACCCACTCCATGGGTTTTTTTCACTCCCATTCTAGGAGTGGAAAAGATGTGTGTGGTATACCAGGTGATTTTTGAGTTTACATTCTCATGGTTGGATATGCATAATCGTCAGCTATAAGTTGAAAATACTCGATGGGAAGTCAATATTCTCACTGTTTCAAGATCCTTGTGTTTAGATGAGTTCACATTAATTTTTTTTGGGATGTGTTGAACTATCTTATTGTACCTTGACCTAGCTACCACTTGCCTTTCCATTTGTATCTATTACCATTCCCCATCAAATTTTTAGGGAATTATATTGGGTATGTATATAGTCACACCTGCATGGTATTTTCCCAACAGAAGTTGTGTCTTTTGAATATGGTATATAGTTCGATCATGATGTCAAAGAATGTTAGGGATATGGGGTACTTAGACCACCTATGATGGTCAAAGCTTTGATTAAATATATAGGCTCCTCAACTATATAAAATTTTCTAATTTTTTTGGGACATATATCAATTATAGTTGTGTATTTTTTCCCTTTTCATTTTATATTACACTTCCACACATCATTCTGTGTAGTGGTCCATGCGTAGTTGTTATATTTGTTGTAGTGTTGAATATTCTATTTCGTTCCCTATGCATTTTTTCATTGATTTGGTTTTGGTTGTGTTCACATGTATTTAGGAAAATACCTCACCAATTTTAGTGTGACTACAGTTCTTTTAGCCACCCCCAGTCCTATAGTGGCAAGCATGGGGTATTTATGGCATGAGCTCGAACTTGGGTTGGGTCATGCCACGATAGACTAACATGGATAAACAAAAATAAACTGAAATTAATATGAATTGAATAAATTAAAATAAATAATAATTAAACTAGTAAGAGTTTAATATTTTGTACAAGGAGGGGTGAAATTTATATATAGCCATTGTATTTTTCCTCCATTATTTGAGAGTTAATCAGTGAGAACGTTTTTCATCTTTGAAAGGGTTCCACATGTCCAGGCTAAGGGTAGTGATTTTTCATGGTGGGTAATGAAAAAATATTCTTGGTGAATTATTCCCTTACAATGATTAAGCACTATATTTTTTTAAGAATAATTTGAGATAAAGTGTTTTATTTCTTCATATATGTTTGGGAATTCAAGGGCTATAATACTATGTTCATGATAAACTAGATTAAAGATAGGAATATTAGTTTTTTGCTTCAAATGATGATTGAAAATAGATTTGATATGTGGATATTTATTATATATTAAGGATTTGATGATTTATAATGGGGAATTATTATTAACATTCATCTTAAAAATTCCTTATACATAGATGATCTTCTAAATGATTGAATAATACAAAAATCCTTATACTCTTAGGAAAATACTACACTTAGCGGCTTAGTCTTATGGTCCTACAAATCCTTCTGATCCCCCTCATGAAAGAGAGTTGATGTCATCATTGACACATCACAATGGGAAGCATAATAGTCTTCTATTTTAGGGAACAATCTTATAATGTTAGGATGCATTTCCAATTTTCTTCCATACACACACACACACATATATATATATATATATGAAAATCATTATTTTCATTGTAATATGTATTCTAGTTTTTACATAAATTGATACCAATAATGAAAAATATATATTAAGATCATTTAAACAATATTATTATGAAATTAATAGATCATTGTATCCTTTAATTGATTTTTAAAAATGGATTAAATCCTAAAAAAATCATATAATAAAAAATTTATCATTCAAATTCTATAGTTATCTGAGAGTAAAAAAATGAATGAATACCTTTGGATTTACATTTATTAAGGGGTTAATTTACAATAAAAATTTTATAAAATATATTCTCAAATAATACTAATATAAATAATTATTTAACTACTGGTTAATATAGTGAAATCCATTTAATTGATTAATTTTACTACATATACTGAAGTATAAAATTAGTAAAGAATAACATCAAAGTTCTAATTTTTTTTACTTTTCATGCCCCTTATATAAATTAATCCCATAAAATCCCCTTAATTCATTTAGAAGTTCTGTATTCCCATGTGAAGTTTGTAGATATAATGCGAATAAAAAATGAATATGTGGCACTTCTATTTAAACATATCTCCTATGTTCATAAAACCCAAGTTCTAATTTATACTTCACTGATACAACTCAAAAAAATTTATAAATTAGTTTCCACCTTCATCTTATGGGTTCAGTATTACCCTCACATGAATATATATATTTTTATTAATTAAGATCTTATTAAAAACATAAAAGATTTTATTTTTTGAAATCACTTTTAAAATTTAATATTGAATATAAAAAAGTGGAATTTACTTACAAAAATGATTCCTAATGTCTCATTGATTCATTATAGAATCATTATTGACCAATTTAATGATGTTTTAAAGGATTATATACATTTCTTTTATTGTTTTATCCATGATATGTTTTACCTATGGACCATGTAATATTGACTTATTATAAAATTTCTAGTGATAAGGGAGAGAGAATCATGTGGTATTCCATCCTAGGAGGGGCTGTTTTATTAATGTGCATATCTGGATAGTCCCATGGTTAACTGTAATTTTATAGAGGATGTGGTTTTTTTGACATAGACCACCATATAATCTTCCTTATAATGTTTCTCAGTTTTTAACTTTCCTATATATTTTTTATAGCACTTCATGTCCATACCTTGATCATTGTGGGTAAAGTGGGAGTGGTAAGATGGTGTATGAGGCCCCTCAACCACAACTATTTTATATTATTCTCTATCTAGTGGAAATTCTAATAGTGTTTCTTCATAATATTTATCTTGTAGTGATTACAAAATAATTAAAACTTAATAAAATTTTAAATTGTTGAGATGATTTCAATATTTCCTCATTATATACAATAGTTTTCACATCAGTATAATCATGCGAAATGATATGGAACTCCTTTTCTATTATTCCACCATCACTATATTCTTTTTGGCATTCTTAGTGGAGTATTTTTATAACCAAAGTACCCTTTTATTTTTCATCATTATCCAATTCGTAGGTGGATTCATATTCACTATCCAGGGCCATTTATCTTAATTAATCATCAAATTGGTTAATCATCTGGTTTATTCTAGTTTGGTCAGCCACTAATGAAACATATTATATAGTGGATCAGGGTGAATTATAAAATAATTACATATCCAAATCTTTATCATCAACCTGGGAAACCACTTATTATATTTCCATTTCCATTTTATCTTTTAATTTAACTTCCTTTGGTTCCACTTCATCATCCCCAATGATAGGAATCATTTTTGATGATCCTAGAATGCAGTCTAGATCAGTGGTGATCCCCACATTAGTTTCACATTTTAGTTCATTTTCTATATTTAATTCATCTTTGATGAAATCTAGTATGGATGGGGTTTCCTGTTGGCATTCCATATTCTTGTATTTGATCCCATTTATTTCCCTGTCACCATTATCCAACTCCTGTAGCATGAATTATACTTTTTTAATTTCAATATGTCGGATATATTTATAAAAAAGAGTTTTAATAAAATAAAATTAGAAATGTTCAATGTTAATGTGTCTCCCTCAATTATAAATTATTTTAATTCATATTAAATGTTTAATAATACATAGATGATCATTTCAGGAGTAAAAAAAGATTTTTCATATTCTTATTTATGTTCATAATGTTTTCCTTACACCATGGATGTCATGATTAGTGGTAATTTAATTTTTTTCACAACATTAAATGACACCACCTAATTATATTCATCGTCTTATTTTCTCATTTTCTTTTTAGGTACTCAGTGTGTGGTGGAAATCATAGATTCCATTTACATAAATCCTCCTATTGTTTCTTCATTTTGATTCTCCTTCAATAGTAGGTAAATAATCAAAGAGTATTAGCATTTAATTTATAATAGTTTAAGATCATCATTTTATTGAAGGTGTTGGGGATTTAATTTTTGATGGTATATGGGTATAATCATATAGTAGATTCCATCCATGACTAATTGTTGTCTGTAATGGTTTCTCGTAGTGTTTCCTTTGAAAATTAAACCCTTAGGCACCTAAGGTAATGTGAAAAAGGAATATTTGTGAGTATTCAATAAATAATATTCCCACAATGTTTCTTATTATATATTTGAGGAAATAAATATAATAATTATAATCATGAATAATAAAATATAAATAATGAATAAAATAAATGAAAATTACTATTTACTTATGGGGATCAGAAATTAAAGTAAAACTGAACTCACTATGAAATATGAATGTTAATTGAGATAAATTATGGGCCTAACATAAAAAATATATTTTAACAAATAATTTTGTCTAGTCAGACTGAACGGGTTAATTATAAAGTATTCATGGTTCGGTTCGTCAAAATCTGAATCACTTATGAATTATTTCTACTGGTTATCAATGATTATAGAAAGGGAATCCACTTTTAGTTCATGCAACAATAATGGAAATTGTTAATTTAGATACAAATATAACAATGGGGGACACCATAGGAATCATCTTAGTAATCATTCCTTGTCTCATATCTATGAATCTTAATTCAATTCCATATGTGTTCCAATCTACTACATAGAACATCACAACCTAAAATGTGTGAATGATCACCATACTTTTGAATGATCATTTAATTAATTGCCTATTCAGTCTCTCAAATGGATCAAAATCATGATCCCACCGAGTTCGTAGACCACTTCTTCATCCATTCATCTAGAATCCAAACAATAAGAGAGGAAAATTATTTTTAGGATCCTAAAAATAAATGGAATGGAAAATGACCTATGGTATGATCATCAACATAGCCTATCACTACCCAATATCCTTGGATAATTATATAATACATCAATAGGGTTGTGTGAATGATAGTTCACTAGTTTATATCTAATAAACAACCCTTGGGAAAACCTTCCATAATAGATAGAATATTGAGAGATCACTGTAATCTCACATGGTAAAAAACACAAAGAGGGGGGAATGAATACAATAACATAAATGAAAATAAACCAAAGGATATTAATATAAATTTAAAAAATTTATAACAACATCAAATTGTATCGTTAGTATCTGAATATTTTACACTTAGAGAGGGGGAATATATATATTTTAAATACCTTCTTATTTATTGAGTTCAATATAGAATAAGAGGTTTATTTTTCACTATTAGATGGGTTAAATGTGTCTAGGTTGAGGATTGTAATTCCATTTAGTTATTAACAAATGAATGTTCTAGTTGATGCATTTCATTCCTTGGATAGATATTTTTACACCTTTAATAAGAATTCGAGAAAATGGGGTTTAATATTTCACAATTATAGTGGAAGTTAAGTACAATTCTGGTGTAATATAGAGTTGACTAGAGTGAATATGGACTATTTAGGTTTGGGATTAAATTTTTTATGGACATGATATTTTTTGTGAATCCAATTTTCATATCATAAGATAATATATATATATTATGGAGGTCAAATGTAATATTTAAACTCGGAAAAAGATTATATTTAATATTTTATCAAATATTTTGAAATATCCAACATCAATACACTCATGAGAAAACCCATACACTCAGTTTCATAGCCATAAAATCCTAAAAGTTATTATGCTCCCTATAAAAAAATTCGTACACTCTATGATGAATATGTCAACTGGAAACATAAAATTCTAATATTTGTAGGGAATATTCATATGATGTTCCCATGAAATTCTTAATTTTCACCCACCAATGTTAAAAAAAATAATTCATTGTTTACTCATTTGTTATCTTTAAATTATTTAAAAAATGGGAAAAAATATAAAGATCCTTTAAGAAAATATAATTATGAAATTTAGGGTTTAATATAGCCTTTCAGTGAACCCCCCCCCCCCAATAATTAAACACTAAAAAATACTACATAATTTTCATGGAAAAATTTAAAATTTCAATAATATCATGTCACATCATGAATCCATCAGTATCACAACTTCAAATAGTTTAGAAATAGATTTGTCTAGACCGTTCAGTGAATTTTTTGAGGAAAATGTGTTTCCCATTAATTTAATTGAGGATATCACTCTTGGACTAGAAAAAAATCATGTCATGAAAATAATGTATGAGAGGATGAATCACCTAGTCACCTTCCTATTATATGAGTATAAAATAAAAGTTCCCCCATAAGAGGAAAAATCAATAATGGAAAAAAATATCATTCCCCATACCAATCAATTTTGATTTGAAGAATCTTAATATAATAATGATTCTGAAAAATATCAAGACCAAATAGCCAATCCTATTTGATCAAGTGTACTTAACCCATTAGAGAAGGGGTAAAGGATGGAGTTTTTTTATATCCCCACAATAATTATTATATTCCCCACATTACCTAAATTCAACCATTCAAAAGAATGATGTAATATAAAAAAATATTATAGGAAATAGAAATTGAGATTATTTTTTGATATGTTTGCGAAAATGGTTGATGTGAATATGAGAATTTCTATTGATATTTTTTTAGTAACTAAATATTGTTCAAACTCACATTTAATTTAAATTGAAATTATATTGAGATAAATTATTTTGATGTTCTAGATTGTTTAATGTGTTTACAGACCATGAAAGGAGTTTCTAATGTAGGAAAATCATAATTGTAGTAGATAGATATCCAAATAATAAATCTTTTTATTTTTCCATAGATGTTTATTGGATAGTATATTTCACAGCATTTTTAATTTCAAAAGCATAGGTAGATGAAACCAAGTTGGACTAGACCACAATAATCGTGACCATTCAATAGAGATTCTGAAGATAATAATTGGAGAAAAAATGGTTTATAAGACTCACTCCAATCCACAATTAATTTTCTATTAATTTTTTTGGAAATCATAGAGGAATATTCCAGAATTCATGGACTATTCCATAATGATGATTAGGATTTTTTTTCCTCTATGAAGTTTAGTATGTCTAATCTATATAAGATTTTTTATTCTGAGTAATGTTTTCAAAGATAAAACTGTCCTATTTGAAGCACTATTCTTTTCCACAAAGTAGATAAACTTTCTGTAGAAGGAAATTCGTGGATGATTTAAGAATCATGATGAAATGGATTCAAATTAGGCATTTTATAGTTGTTAAAAGGTAAGATAATAAAAAAATGAAATTTTATGATGTGGATTTTTTAGTCAAAGACCCAAAGGCTATGTTTTAATAAGATGTGTAAGGAAGACAATAATGTGGATTTTAAATTTAAATTTAAATTCAAAATAGATGAATTAGGTGGATACTATATAAAAATATTAAATTCCTTGTATATTTGAGATCTTGAAAATGTGTGGGTGAGAAATTGTGCTGAAAATGAGAGCGAGCTGAGGAAAAAAAAGAAGTTATTGAAATGAGGAATATAGTGAATACCTTTTAATTTTCAAAAGTATAATAAATGAATAATAGGAATAAGATTTTAGTTCTTATAAATATTTTATGTTCATAAAAAGTTAAGAATATCATTTTTAGTATATAATATTGAAAAAGGATATTATTATTTTTAAGGATCATGTAGAGTGCCTATAGAAGATTTCAGCACACTCAACAACTTAAATGAATTCAGTTTGGTTGAATAAATTTCTATTTTTACCCAAATGACTATCATTGAAAGGATAAGGATGAACTTATATACAAGTTATACTGAATCATAGTTGGGAGACTTAAAAAAATGAGTCTCAATGTTATACCTTCCTTGTTATACACACAATATGATTCCAGTGGGTAGTGTGATCTTTGAGGAATACATATCACAACAAGGAGTATATTTTTCACATTGACAATTGAACCTTGATGATTTATTGTCTTACCTTACGTTGGTGTTCTTTTGGATGTGTTGTATTAATTATCCCTATATCTTTATGGATGAAGATGGTTAATTCAAAACAAAATACAAAAAAGAGTTGAAATCAGTAATTGGACCCACTATTAATTATCTCTATTTGATATTTAATTGGATCTAAAAGTGTAATACGATGTAATTAACCATCAATTATGATTGATTATTTTAATTTTTTTAATTTTTTATATTTATCTCTCTCAATTTAAAAAATTTGTTACTGATTTAAATTATCATAAATGGATAATATTAGAAGATGATTACTTTTTATAAGAAAACATATCGTATATGGAAGGATTAGATGATAATATGCCTATTATCTAATAGGTATCATGAATTGGTAGTCACATAGGATTGGGTTTTACTAATGTGGAATGAGTTTATATGAAAAAAATTAGAATTTTAAAAATGATATCCATTAAAAGAATTTTATTCATGTTAGATTTGGTATTGTAGGACCATGATCTCGTAATTTTATACCATGAGTATTTGATGTATTGAATACTCATAAAACATTTTTTTACATTTTTTTCATTTTTTTCATGACCTTAATATAATAATTTCCAAGAGTATACTATACATTTATAGGGTCATAGCAGTTCCCCACTATGATGAGAACCTTGATGTGCTATGATGATATTTTTAAATAATGTTTTGTGGTTGGATAACACAATACGATGGGAAATATAGTACATAGAATATTATGTATGAGTACTCATAATAATTTGAGTATTCTTCCCATGAAGCATTCATTTGGGAATCTACAATATGGGATATTTTTAGAACACACATACCAGAAATAATTCCAAATGTTTTTGTGTTATCATATATTCCAATATGTTTGTGTGTGTGATAATTCATAGAATTTAATATTATTATTAACTCATGTGATATCCTGTTTTCTTAGATGTATTCTTAATCCGTGAATATAATAATTTATGGTGAAGTGAGATTAGTTGGGTGCATCAGAAGTGACATGTCATCAATTGATAAGTCAAGGAAGTATTTTCCCCTTCCATATTTATGGAAGATAATATATTATCTATATTATTTGAATAAATCCATCACATTAATTTCAATAAGAATGTGTAATGATGTCATTATTTTGTATAGGTAATTATTGGAAAATCACATATAATGGTTGGTGAAAAATATGCACAACATGCTTGATAATATATTGGGAGAAAGGGATTTTATACACATTGAGTGTTCATATGAAGTTGTCAACATTGCCATATTAATTTATTACTCATTGGTACCTTTAAAAATTTATAGAATGAAATCATGGTCTTTAGGCTTTCGTACATAATGGTAATGAGAAAAATTTAAAGAGGGTCACACACTATGTGTTACTTATGATCTCAATTAAATTCTATTTTAATTTAATAACTGGATTTATTATTATTCTAATGACTAAGGTATAATTTTATTCTTATTTTATTCATCACTAATATTCAAAAGGTTAAATGAAATTATTTGGTTCTTAATAAATTATTTATTTGATAACAAGAATATATATAATATTAATTCATTGGATTTTGAGTAAAATATTTATTTTAATTGTTGAATGTTTTAATAAATAGTTATTAGTTAGATTGGGAATGAAATAATTTTTTATGAATAAAATATTTATTCGAGTATTAAATAAATACCTAGGATCTCCAATGGATAAATACCACATCCAGTTATAACTAATTATTTTCAAGTTGGTAAATATTATTTATCACTTTACACATTTTGGTGCGCACCAAAAATTAATAATAATTTTTTTATTATGTGGAATCTGGATTATTAAATGATTTATATTTTATTTAACTGTAGACATACTATTATGTAAAATTTTATCATAAGAATTAACTTTATAAAAGAATGGCTATATTTATTCTGTTTTGCATCCATATATTTATAATTGAGAGTCATTTCAGACAAACAGTTCACTCTAAAATCCTCATTCTAGCGCCATCCCATGAACAAGAAATACATGACAGATTTTCTCAATATTTAATAATTATCTATCAAGAATAAACAACACATGATATTTTATTTTCTGTTCTAGAACCTGGAGTTTGATTGGTGTTTCTAAAAGATAATTTTAGCCCATGTGGTCACTACTAGATGGATTCTATCTTTGGATTCTCATCGTACAATGAAGTAAATCTAAAAGGGTATTTTTGGATAAACAAAATTCATCAACGAAGAACGTTCCACAGGCCAAGGATTTATATTTTCAGATATTACATAAATTAATTTAAAATTTGACATGAAAGTTCCTCACTAATGGTTAAGAGGAATGATTATTAAAATAAATTCTAATATATCACATAGCACTACATTATTTAATTATTCCTAGAACCTGCATGTGGTATTGGAGTGGTCATGTTTAAATTTATAAATATTTATTTTATTGAAGATGTATTCACTATTGTGGTAAGATTATCATTTCATTTTTGTTGTTATTTAATCTTAAATGAATTCACATAGTACTAAAGTATTAAACATATTGATTTAGTGATTCATTATACTAATGGTTTTAGAATAGATTAAGAATGACTTCAGATTCAATAAGGTTGTCACAAATATTGGTTTTGTAAAAATGGGCTCTATGGCGTGTAGCCAGAGTACACAACATATACCCATGCACATTATACCTAGTTTCACTAACTAGTTAATCAAAAATAGCACACTTATTGCACACCATGTTTTGAATAGTAAGAATTTTCATGCAACAAGAGGATCCATGGCATGTAGTAGGCACATACACATCTTGTAGAATGGTTGAGTTAACATGCTAAATCCCCAGTAACGTTAATTAGTTATAGTGAAACAGAGGTACAAATAGTGTAGTCTCCTAATTAATGGTAGAATTAATATACATTAAATTTTCAATTTCAGATTTAAATCCATAATTTTTACAATTAACATTTTAGTGTGTTTGATAATTTAATAATGGGTTAAATGATTAACAAATTATCAACTAATTAATTATATTAAATATTCCATTAATGGTTCGAAAGTTTGTTTTCCTTGACTGCCATTAATTATGGGTTTCCCCAATTCTGTTTAGATGATCATTACGATGAAATGGAATTAATTAATTAATTAATTAATGAAAGTGTTTTTATCTTAATAATAAATAATGAATAATGAAATGAAAGATAGACCATTACATTTTTCATATTTGATACATGTATTACTTCTCTTGATATTGAACATGTCCTATGTTTGGGTTCACATTTTTTTAGTTTATTTTCTTTTATGTGTTCCAAATTATTAAATATTAAATAAAATAATGGACACTGATTCATCCCTCCATACATTATTATGTAGAATATGCGGGTCTGAGGGTATTTATTAATACCCTTTAACAAATTATTTTGGATACCCTCAATAGTTTGTAAATAATTTATATTTATAATTAATTGATCATCCCATGGAACATGTAGGAAATTCAAGAAGGAATGATGATGATGCCAAATCATTGATACATAGATATACATGTTGAATTCCAAAACTCTTTCCTTGGACGACAAATGGAGTTATTCCCCTAGGTCAAAGGTAGAATTAATTTTGTCACATTAAATCAAAAGTTAGATAATCTCATGATAGTTTCATTTATATTATTTATTTATTTCTATCTAATATGTATTTTTTATGTATAGAATACTTTACTGACATAAATGAATGAATTAATAAGCCATGATAAAGATTACCTAAATTAAAAAATGTTTTATAAATCATTTTTAATTAACTATGAAACATCCAATTAATATTTACTATACATCTAAATGATTGAACAATAAAAAATATATTCATTTATTAATTAAGATCTATGAACATCATATAAATTCAAACTAATTCATCCATTATATTTTTGAGAATGAAGATATATAACTAAGTGTGGTAAATGGCCAATATATGTACACTTACTTTTATTGGGGTGTTCTCGAGAGTGTTTTTAGTTGAATTGACCAATAATGAATTGACATTAATATCCATAGACTATTTAATATACATTTGGATGCTAGTATTAATCGAATCGTAGTCCAGATTACAAGAAAATGGAATCCACTCAATAGATCAAGGAGATGTAAGTGTGATGTTGGCAGGACCAACTATGTAATTATGTTCTAATGTATTTCATGAACAACATATGGATCATTAGGAAATTAAATGGGGATCATTACTTTTAAATTTTCATAAAAACATTGCATTTAATTTTTAATGGCATGGGATATTGGGACATGAAAAAATAGTAGGATATTTAATGAAATAAGTTAATTTATTATATCTCACCCAATTTATAATTATGAAATTTACTTATAATATTAATTTTAGTTGTATAATAAAATGAAGTGTTCATTATCCACATCATCCATATGATCAATATTATATAAATACATCCTCTTAAATAGAAGCAACTTCAAATAATGTTACAGACACCATTGGGTTGTGTTATTCCATGAATATAAATTTTACATGATAGAATCCAAATTTTCGAATCTTCCTTATAAGGAGGTGAGTGAGGAATTATTCAAAATCTATTATAAACATATTAACAATGAACATTATTTTAATTTTTTTTGATTTAATTTATTTCAAATGAACAAATGATGTCTCAGAGAAACATTGGTGCATGTAGCATGCTCGAGAACCTATCTAGTCTTTATAAGGAGAGAGTTAGTTTGGAATGGGTTGATATTCACATGGCACACATTCAGTAAAATATTAGAGAGGGATCCCTTAATGGGCCTCACATATTCATGAAAATTAGCTAAATTGAGCACCTATAAGATTTAGGTTTTAAAATCAATGATGAACTGCATATTTATCTCATTCTAGAATCACCCCCCTCAGAACCACATTTATTAGTAAATACAAAAACATCAAACTCTCCTAATTCACGTAGATATGTATATGAATCCCCAAAATCATTCCATCCTTATAGTTAAAAAATTGAAAGGGAATATAAGGATATTAAAGCCCAATGATTATTCAAGCCCTTCAAAGAAGTGGATGTACTAGGGGAAAGAAAGGGAATATGAATCTCTTTATTTCTATTATGGAAATAAAGTCCATTGGATGAAAAATATCTCCCATCCAAAAAAGAAAATGTAATCTTCATGTTGGTTTATTATGTAATTAAAAAGTAACAATTTCAATAAATTGGGTATTAGAAAAATCTTGTGGTGATCACATATATATTAAAATATAGGAACAATGTAGATGTAAAAATATTAACTTTGGGGATGCAGATCTTTGAGAAGACATTGGAGAAAAAAAATTGCATTTCTGGATATTGAAGACTACCATCTAACATTTGTTACTAGAATAATCTTGGTTCTAAATGGAAGTTATTATGTTCTATCAATTACTAAAAATATTATTTCATTATCATGACTATATATAGTTGGTTTTATATTCAAATAAAGGAATAAATTTTTCTTCTATTATAAAGATATACTTTTTTTTGGTAATGACCATTTATATAAAAGTCTTTATGTGTTGGATTAAATGAATAATGTAATGGAAATATATATAAAATTTACACCATGCGACTCTTAGCACAAAAAAATGGAATCAATCTCTTGGATATAATTGAAAAACACATGACTATCGAGAGCCCCATTTATTAGGAAAGATGAAAAGGATAATTAACTTATTGAATAAGTTCATTCCAATGTGTGTGGACCATTTCCTATTAACGAAATTGGTGGGAACACATACTTCATAACTTTTACTGATGATTTTTTTAGATATGGAAATGTCTACTAAATGTTGTATAACTCAGATTCTTTTGATAAATTAAATGAATAGAAAAATGATGTTTATAGATAGCTTGGTAAGAAGATTAAGAAAATATTATCATATCATGGTGGAAATATTATTAATAAATACATCATTTATTATTTATGAGGGTTCATGATATTATATCAACCCACTCTTCCTTATAGGCCATAGTTATATAGAGTAAGAAAAAGAAGGGAACACCCAATATTGTATAAGGTGAGATCAATGATGAGTCATGTGAGTCTTCCATTATCATTTTTGGGATACATATTATAGATATCAACATACATACCCAACTGTGTGACAAACAATATAACAAACGGTATACCCTAACAATTTTGGATTGTATTGAAACCTGTGTTTTCATTCATACATTTTTGGGGTTGTGAATCAATTTTCATGGACTCTTCGAGTAAAAATCATTCACCCTATGATACTATGTGTATCTATATAGTATATCCCAATGAATAAAAGGGACACTACATATAAAATCTTTCGTACAAGAAGGTTTTGGTTGATGGAAATCCCACAATACATATGGAGAATCTTGTATATAAATGAGATTGTGGGAGGAAAATATAATTCAATGAAGTGCATGATAAGGAGACAAAAGAGATGGCACAATAAAAAATTTCACAAAGCAATGTGGAAGTAGAATTTTTCAATAGATATAGTAAATATGTTGGAGTAACATAGTGTTTATAGAAAAAAAATGTATGGTTTTATATTCACTATAGATGGTGACCGATTATTAGTTGATAATAATGTTCCTCTTTACTATATATAATATGTTAGTGGAATAGATTCTCTGTAGTGACAAGAGGAGAGGAATTTATAAATGTATTTGATGTTCCATACACAAGTTTGTATTTTGGTAGACCCTGTGGTAGATGTAAGTCATGTTGTTTTAGAATGGTTATTGAAGAATAAATGTGACAAGGAAGGGAATTCCTATACCTATATGGTGAAACAAGTTGAAAAATGGATTTAATAATTTCATGTCATTTCCAATGATGAAACCTTTTCACCATTTTAAATGTTGAAATCTTTTCGAATTATACATCACACTAAGACTCTCCATGATTATGTGATTTGGAAAATAGTTTTCAATACATCATTGTTTAATAGGAACAATCATTAATATTATTATATGAAAAAAAACTAAAGGATTTTTTACATAACATGATTCCTACAAAGTCATCAAGATTCAAAGATCCATTTATGGATTAAAGAATGAATCAATATCACTAAAAATTCATTTTTATGAATCCATAAAAGAATTTATGTTCATGAAAAATGAATGTTATTATTATTTAAATAAATGGTTAAGTGGAAGATTAGTAATACTATTAATAGAATTGGTTAATGACATATTAATCATTAAAAAGGAAATACTAGTCTTATAGTCTGTTAAGTCGTGGTTGAATAAATGCTTCTATATGAAGGAATTTTGTGAGGAAACACTTATTATTGGGAAAATGACTCAACATTATTATTTTATGAGGTTTGTTAGTATATGTAAAAGTATATACAATTACATGAAAATGAATAGATTTAGTTATGATCAATCCAACAGGGGATTATTTCCAATATCACATGGAATTCATATTTCCCTGAAAATATGATCTCAGACACACATGTAATGAAAATCAATGGAACTGATTATAAACACATCTATTATTTTTCTAGTCATGTATTCTATGTAGTGTACTATCCTATACATCACATATACATCAAGTGAGGTAGGACGGTATCAGAAGAACAAGATGAATACCATTATATAGACGTTAAGACCATCCTTATGTTTTTGGGGTATACTGAGGAGATAATCCTAGTTTATGGAGGATATTAGTGACTATTACTCAAAGGATATACATAATATATTTTCCAAACTGATCGATATGATATGAAGTCACAAATGAGATATATCATCACTTTTAATGGAGGTGTTGTGAGATGGGAGAGAATAAAGAATATTGTAGTAGTATATTCTATAGCAGATTCAATGTATATTGAGGATTTTGAGGTACGTAAGGAATTAGTATGAATGTAATAATTCCTGAATGTTCATTAAATGGTATGTTTTACTAATGATCCCATCACAATTTATTGTGATAATACTAGATAATTGGATCCTAATAATGATCCAAGATCACTAAAACATTTGAAGCACATAATTTATAAGTATCATCTATAGAGAGATTTTTTGTAGAGTGTTTATGTTCTACATGGTTATGACGTTCGGACTCACGAACACACTAGCAGTTTTCATGGCTCTGATGAATCGTGTGTTCCATCCTTATCTGGATTCTATTGTGGTAGTATTCATTGACGACATCTTAGTGTACTCCCACACTCTGCATGACCATGCCACCCATCATGAGATCGTATTGAGTACACTGAGAGATCATCGGTTGTATACTAAGCTCTCAAAGTGCCACTTTTGGATGGACCAGATTCAAGTCCTGGGTCATATCATCTCAGAGGCTAGATTTGTAGTGGACCCATAGATGGTGAGAGCAATAGTTTCCTTGGAGTAGCCCAATAATGTGTTTGAGATACGGAGTTTCTGGGGGATGGTCGGTTACTATAGATGCTTCATACAGGACTTCTCCTGCTTAGAAGCATTGTTGATGAGTTTTACTAAGAAGGGTATGACGTTCGTTTGTTCAGAAGCTTGTGAGATAGCCTTTCAGGACCTGAAGGGATGGTTGACATCAGCACCAGTCCTGATACTCCCAGAGGAAGGGAAGAGCTATACAGTTTACTGTGATGCATCAGGAATGGGGCTGAGGGAAGTGTTGAGGTAGGGCGATAGAGTTGTTGTGTATGGGTCTTGGCAGTTGAGGCCACATGAGAGGAATTAACCGACATAAGATCTCGAGTTGGTTGCAGTTGTGCAGGCATTGCATTGTTGGAGAAATTATCTATTGGTAGAAAGTTTTGTGGTTTTTACTGACCACAAAAGTCTCAAGTATATCTTTACTCAATGCGGAATGAATCTGAGGCAGTGAAGGTGGGTCGAATACCCTTAGTCCTTCGATTTTGAGCATTCCTATACACCTGGTAAAGGTAATGTAGTACCTGATGCACTGAGCAGGAAGACTCAGATATAGGCTGTGCAGGATGGAAACAATGAGTGGTAGCTTATAGCTTTGATCTCGGAGATGCATTTGGAGATTCACGACAGTCAGGGGAAACTTATATTTCATCTTTAGCTATGACTTATACCCTCCTAGATAGTGTGAGGATGAAACAACTATCGGATCCAGAAGGCCTAGTTCTATGGGAGTCGGTGGCAAGTGATGACCCTCATCTTGGTTGGATGAAAGGAGACGATGAGGTTTTGCATCTCCATGGACGAGTATGGGTTCTAGTGGGTATACACGAGGAGCTGATGCAGGATTTTCATGCTTCATCTTGGGCAGTTCATCCTGGAGTTACCAAGATGTACCATGACTTGAGATGTCAGTACTGGTGGCCAGGTATGAAGAGAGATGTAGCTGGTTTTGTTACGAGGTGTTCCACCTATCATCAGGTGAAGGAGGAACATCAGAGGCCAGCAGGACTGTAAAAGCAGTTACCCATCCCGGAGTGGAAATGGGATGATGTCACGATGGATATCGTGACGGGGTTGATGAGGTCACCTAGAGGCAATGATGCCGTGTGGGTCGTTGTGGACAGACTCATGAAGGTTTCTCACGTTTTGTTGATCAAGGAGACCTTCAGTGTTGACAAGATCAGGATGTTGTATATCTGATAGGTCATACGTCTTCTTGGGGTTCCTCATTCTATCATTTCAGATAGGGACTCCCACATTACATCTCGTTTCTGGCAGAGTTTTCAGAGGGAACTCGGTACCCAGGTGCTTTTTAGCACAACCTACCACCCTCAGACCGATGGCCAGTCAGAGCGTACAATACAGGTGGTTGAGGACATGTTCTGTGCATACGTCCTAGACATTGGGGGATTTTGGGAGAAGCACATACCCCTAGTCATGTTTTCCTATAATAATAGTTTTCAGGAAACTATCGAGATGGCACCATACGAGGCTTTATATGGTAGGCCATACCGATCACCTTTGTGCTGGATAGAGGTAGGTGAGGAAAATTTACTAGGACCATGTCTCATGCAGGAGACTTTAGAGCAGGTCCAGTTGATTCAGAAGCGGATGTCTACCGCGCGGTCTCATCAGAAATCTTATGTTGATCGCTGCAGACGACCTTTAGATTTCATGGTCAGGGATCAGGTTTTCTTGCGGGTTTCATCGTGGCTGGGACACAGGCGGATGAAGAGACAGGTTAAACGTTCACCAAGTTATGTGGAGCCATTTTAGATTCTAGAGAGAGTCGGTTCGGTTGCCTATCGGTTGTAGTTAACACAGAGGTACCAGGAAATGCATGACGTATTCTATGTATCTCAGTTGCACCACTATCATTCAGACCCACCACACGTCTTTCAGCAAGAGGAGGTTGAGCTTCAAATAGATGCATCCTTTGAGGATCATTTGATTCGTATCGTTGATAGGAGCACTGAGGTTCTCCAAGGCCAGTTAGTTTCTCTCGTAGGGTGCTATGGCAGCATGGCTATGTGCCGGACGAAACCTGGGAACGGTAGATCGACGTATGTGCTCTGTGGCCAGAGGTGTTCTGAGCTTTATCTTTTCCACCATTGCATGGGTAATTCAGGGATGACTTTCATTAAGGGGGGTAGTTTGTAAGAACCCAGTTCTTATTTTTGAGGTACGAGTTTCTTCTTTTCACTTTTCCTTAAGTGTTTTTGAGGAAATAATGAAAATAGGGAAAATTCCCAAATTTTGGAAGTACACGCCGTGTAATTTTCCACATGCCATGTACTTTTGGCCGTGCGGGATGAGTACACAGGGCGTGTAGCCAGGACGGTAACGAAGGGTGTAAATATTGACTACACACCGTGTAGTGGTCCCTTACACGCCGTGTAGTTAGTCGGCAGGAAAATAGTAAGGCGGTGGCCAGCTATACGACAGCACATTCCGTGTACTCATGCAGACACACCGTGTAGTCTTGTCGGCAGGTGAATAGTGCCACGCTGGCATGAAGCCACTGGAGGAATAGAAAAAAATGGGAAGTACACACCGTGTACTTGGAAATTCATACCATGTAGTTTATTTTTTTCGCTTAAAATAGGCAGTAGCCTCCCCTGTTCATAGGGAAGGCTTAGAACCGGATGGGATCTTGAGAGAGGACGACCGAACCTTCGAGGATCCACCGATCGCGGACCGAGAATCTGATTTCGCTTCCGTCGATCATGTTGGAACCGCACGGGTATGTTCTTCCTTCCCCTTGTTTGTTTCATACCAATTCATCCTCTAAGGGACGTTATTTAAGGTTGAATGAGAATTCTTTTACCTAAAATCTATGTCTTTCTTAGGCGTTTCTAGAATCGACGTTCGCATATATCGTTCGTTGGTGTTTAAGGTAGGTGTCTTGGTATTTATTTCCAAATGTCATGCGGTTTTTTGAGTTTTTGATCTATGAACCCTTATTTGGGGTCTCGTGTGGGTGAGGTAGAGGCTATTTTAAATTCCTAGAACTAAATAGGTAATTAAATGTGATATAAAATTCCTGTTTGGGGTCGCTGCTTGGATCCAGGACCACCCAGGGGGTGCATTCTTCTGTTTAGCCATTTGGCCAGGATACCTGAGGGTCTGCCTTGTTTATATTATGCCTTGAATGTAAGGATTGTATAATTGCCTTGAGATGAATTTCTTGTATATTGATGGTTACAAGTTGGGCATGGCCCGGTTACCTGTTAGCCTGAGGGTAGTGTTGTGATTAGCCTATGGGCATTGTACTACTTATCCTTTGGGAAATTTCTTCCATTCCTGTGGGAAGATGATTCGATGCCAGTGGGCGACACTTACTACACCTGTGGGAAATATATGTGTGCCTGTGGGAAGATTCTTTTGTTGGTTTATCTTTACCCAGGGGTAGGAGTTTACGTATTTGAGTACATTGGATATTTACTTAGAATATTCATTGTGGTGATATTTTAAATTAAATGATTAAATGGATATTAAAATGAAAATATAACTGGTTAAGTTATTTAATTTCAGTACTTCTTGCTTTTTTTGCATTTTACTACTGCCCGGTGTTGTTGTATTCTTTCAAACGGTTGGGCACGAGCCTTTGGTTGGTACCTACTAGGAATTTATTTCTCACTCCCTTTTTGGGACATGCTTTTCGGCCCAGATGGATTAAATTTCTACATGTGTGGATAGGGGAAAGGGTCCCTATACAGGTACATGATTTCTGGTGAGGAGTAGGAGGGAATGGGACCGAGGATAGGCTCGCGATGTCGCTGGCTGTTATGTTTTTCATTTCTGTACTTGTACTTCAATTGTAGTGTATTGTATTACTGTGTAACATGATCTGGCTATTTTATAGAATAGTGACATGATGCCTCTTCACATATATATATATGACTACTCGTTTCTCTTTTTATTATCAGTTGTCCCTTTTAGTTATATATATTGTTTCTGCTTCTGCGATTGTTCTATGTTTTATTCATTCTGCTGCGCTACACTTTGACAAATGAGGGCATAGTTTCCCTACTATCAGACCTAATCCCTCGCTGCTAGTCGGCAGCCTCTGGCGTTTTGGGAAATGTGCTTGATGTCACATGTCGAACCAGTTTCAGGGCACCCGTTGAGTGGTCCCCGAAACAAGGACGTTAGATATAGGATGAAGTGATGCACAATCATTTTAGAGAGAGAAAGTTTCCAAAACTGTGGCCAAAGGATGACCAGAATCAGATATTGTTTCATGAAAACCTATTTTTCTTGATTGAAATACAAGAAATAGTTCTTGGAGAGTTCCATTAATCACACCTGGTGGTACACCCATGAATTTTCATGATGTACCGGGGCTTGAGGGGTCAATTTTGGTGGCCCGGGTTGAAGAGGGAAGTGGAGAAGTTTCTGACGAAGTGCCTCATGTGTCAGCAGTTGATGGATGAACACTGCATACTAGGAGGTCTGTTAAAACCTTTAGACATCCTCAAGTGGAAATTTGATGATGTCTCGATGGATTTCATCACGGGACTATAAAAGGTTTGAGGAGGTTGTGAGGCAATCTAGGTAGTGGTGGACCGACTGACAAAATCAGCTCACTTCCTAGCCATCAAGGATTCAAGTGTAGTGGATTCCTTAGCACATAGGTATGTTGAAGAGGTGTTGCAGTTTCATGGAGTTCTGAGGTCCATAATATTATATCAGGATACATGGTTTACCTCATGAGTCTCAAAAGGATTGAAATCTGATTTTGGCACCCAAATATGCCTCAACACTACATTCCACCCTGAGGAAGATGGGTAGATTGAGAATACCGTCCATACGTTGGAAGATATGCTACAGGCATGCATTTTGGACTTTGAATGATCATGGGTGTTGAACCACTAAACCATGTAGTCAGACCATGAACCAAATTTTAAGTACATTAAAATAGTCTCCTAGATTTTAGGATCGGGTATTTTCTTATGCAAAGATCATCTATCATTTTCCTTTCTCTCCCTCTTGGTTCATTGGAGTCTATCTTCAATAGACTAATCGATCCCAGTGCTCAAGCCCTTTCTGCTCAACCTTGGAGCCTTGGAGTTTCCTACTTGTGGTGCATCCCCAGTTCTATTCATGAGGAGAATAAATTGATCATTGATAATCCAAGTAGGGTTTTTCCTTCATATCTCTTTACTATGTATCTTGAGGGGTGGGTATGATAATGTTTCCTTGGTGCTTGAATGAAACCGAACCATAACTAAGATGATAAATTATTTCTAAATAATGGATGGGTTTGTTTGATTATTATGTTGTTGTACTCTTTTATTCTCATTAATATGGTGTGAATTTTATGGGATTTTTCCCTCTAAAAATAGTGGTCGCATGTGGTCATTTCTTACGCACTA
Organism: Viscum album; assembly: GCA_963277665.1. NCBI lineage: Eukaryota > Viridiplantae > Streptophyta > Magnoliopsida > Santalales > Viscaceae > Viscum > Viscum album. The sequence continues at coordinate 1,770,857,927 of OY728120.1, forward strand.
ATGACCCTTTGTTTCTCTATATAAACTTGTGATTGAATGGACATAACATATAATCTAGTTAATCATGTAAAATAGGTTGATTAAGTGGATGCCCAATGAATAAGAATCCTTGTGTGGTCACCCCAGTTATCCAAACAAAAGGAAGGATCTTGATAAATGGTGTGGTTTAATCTACAAAATACATTTCTCTGATTTACTAATGGGAATAGAAGTTCTTGTTGATGCTTGTGGGGTGATGTGAATCGGGATGGAAATCCCTATTTTTCAGTTGTTGGTTTGTGGATCTGAGGCCATGTGAGGCCGTATTTTGGGGCTGGGATTCGTTCCGGTACTTTTAGGGATCTCACATATCCATTTTGTTGTGGTGAATTTACAATATAACGAGGTGTAAATGCTTAAATTTTCATTTGGTTGTCTTATTATTTTGTTCAGGGTTGTTTTGACTTGTGGGTGTGCATGCGTGTTTCCTAGTAGTGTAGAATTAATTTCTAATGAAACCACATGAAAATGATAATAAGAATGGGTGGTGCTCTATTTGTGGTTGTTATTATTTTTTGTATGAATAACTTCTAACAAGGGTGTTTGTGTATGGGATGGTTTCGGGACCCTTTGGTTGGGATGAGTAATTGTTTACCAATATATATAAATTTTGTTATTATGTTTCTTATTATCACCCAAACCATGTTGAGAACATTATGCCGGATAACCCCATTTCATGGGGGAGGGTGTTTTTTCCGACATCAAATTAGGTGGATTGTTATTAGATCCTCTCTGCTCCCTCTCTCGTGTATCCTAAGACTCTTTGGGTAGGTTGTGATGACCTGAGGTCCCTTTTTCCGAAGACTCATTGGGTAGGGTATGTTGTGTTGGTTGGCCTAGGTGTGTGCGGCATGTTTTTTTTCTTGTTTCTCTAGGATGAGGTCCAGGTATCTGTAGGCACAATGATAGTTGTTCTATCCTAGGTGTCTGTGGGCAGGGATGCGTGGTTGTGGTGGGGTAGGTTTATACGAGTGGGATGTGTGGTTGTGGTGACCCATACAGTGGTTGTTGGGGCGATAGTGGGACTACATTGAAAATGGTGGGAGAGGACTAACACGTAGGATTTCTTCAATAACCAGTGGGAAACAAGTGTTGGGTACCCAAATATCAATGTTCTATTACTATTAATTTCTTGACTTACATTATTTGGGGAGTTTGACTTGGTGAGGCTGGGTGGATAGTTTTCGTTCTAGGTGTTTTGGTTATCACTACATTCTCCCAGGGCATTATAATTCCTACCCACTTGTGTTCGAGAGATTTTTGTTTTCCCTAATTAGTATAATTGTATACTCACCCAACGTATATAAAACTACATTCATGTTTCCAAGAGGAATTCTAGGACTGTGTGGGACAATACTAGATTGGACGACGTGACAGTTTTCGATGTTATTTTCTTTTCCCCTGGTACGTTCCCTTTGGAGTATTAATGTACATTTTATGGGTTTATCTTTGAAAAAGAATATGGGAATGGGTTTTGGATTTACTTTTTCCATCATCTTTGGATTTTTTTGGGTGTTTACCAACATATCTCCAGATCCTACTAAATCAAAATGGTAATGTATTCAATATAATGTGTGATTATATATCATTGGTTCTAGTTGGGACTCTGTGTCCTATTGAAGGTTAGACTAAGGGGGAAATTATCTATCCTTCAAGTTGAATACGGAAGGGTCTGACAGCTTTTTGTCCCTTCACTCATCATGATGATGGTGGGACGTGAAAATTATGTTCATATGTATTTATTTTAGATAGTGATAGAATGATTTATCTGCCATAATGGTTGGTGACATTGATTTGAAACCTGTATGATGATATATTGTGATAAAGCGATTATATTACACATTGATCATTCATATGTGTTTATCATAATTGTGATACTAATTTATTTATCTTCAGTTTCATTACTCCTTTATTGATAATAATCATAGAATTTAGTCAATCCTACTTACATACATTGAGAATGAATCATCGATGATCAAATAATATGTGTTTAAAAATATCTCAATTAAATTATATAGGAATGTAATTATTATAATGAATATTATTCAGAATACGAGGGCATAATTTTATTTATGTTTTATTAATTGGTAATATTAACAAGGTTATAAATAATGATATGTTTATTAATAAATATTTTATTTGATTTTTTGAATATATATAAAATATTTATTCACATTATTGTGAATTATATATTTATTTTATATATTGAACATTTTAATAAATATTTATTCACAATATTGTTAATTAAATATTTTTTTGTAAATAAAATTTTTATTGATGAATTCAATAAGTATCAGGGAGTTAGAATATATCAAGACCACGTCTACTGATAAATAATTATGTACATGATGATAAATAATTTTTATCAATCAGTGAATATTGGAGAATTCCAAAAAAAAGAAAAATATTATTACGTATCATGGGGTTTATTAATGTGTTTATATTTTATTTAATGGAAAACATGAAAAGAAATTAATCCTAACTCCTTACTCTAAAAATATATCCACATGTATACTATTTATTACATCCCAAAAATGAGAATAGATAGTTGTTGTGAAATGTAATTGTGGATACAATATTCATTCCCTCTCCCTCCCATGAATGATAAATACAATAGATATTTCTTCACATGTGAATAATGAGAAATAAAAAACAAATGACACACAACTTTTGATTCATCATTCTAGCGGCTAGAGATCGAGTATTGTTTCTTGGAGATCATTGAAACATTTGTGGATCACCACTAGATGGATATTATCCAATGATTCATATAGTGAAATTAATGAGATTCTAAATGATACTTTTAAATGACAAACATTCATCAATGATGAAATTAACTAAGACTGGTTATTTATTTCATTAGATATTAAATAATTAAATTATAAATTTTATGTGCTGGATCGTCACTCATTGTTTTGGGAAATGATTATGAGAATAAATTTTACTATATCTCCCACCACCACATGATTCTACTTTCCTCTATTTGGTCAATTCATTCATCACACGTGGAATGTGAGTTTAACGATCCAATCATTTCATTAATTGATATTATATATCTTTTGTGGAACAATTCATACATATACAAACACTCACCCAAAGACCATATTAGTTTAGTGCATTTGGAAAAATGGAATCATAAACCACTAGATCATAACTCATATACTTATTCTCCCCCTATTTCTTAATAACAAGAACCCTTTTTGTCATATTAGACATAATACCTTTCTTCGTATCATAGGGAAACGAAACATAGGAAAGGGTGAGAACTATTTCTCACTAAGGGTAAACAATAGAGATATGTAAGAAATTTCATGAACATAAGAATATGTGAAATTGATATTAATAATAGAAAATCATAACCTACATATAAAAAATCCAATACATGTGTCATGACATAAATAATTGTAGTTCATAAGACATAGATCACATTGTAATTAAATATTATAATCCATGATATCATACACTTATCTTAAGGAGTGAAATTATAGAATACACAAAACATGTAAATTTTGGAATATGTATAAACATTAACTGGTTCACTCATTAACATAATGAAAATAAAAAATTCTTTTGAATAATAATATTGAAATAAAAAATAGGTCAACACATATAATTATGGACAAGAAAACCAGTTCCAAGAATAGAATTGTGATGTTTAAATTAGGGTCACGCATAACCAATATTCCTCCCAAGTTATCCATATTTTATGAATGTATTGGATTGAGATATTGGTCTCACCCATCACATAACGAAATCCATACATATGTGTTCCATAATAACATAAAATCATTCATTATATCATAACCCTGGGAATGAAATGGATTTCATAAACATCATTCAATTATAATATAACCCTTGATAAAATGGGTGTCATAAATATCATTATATCATAAAAAAACCATTCATAGAAAAAATATTATTATAATAATTGAATAATATCACCGGTTAAACATATGAACCATAATTCAATGTTATCTTATTCAAAAATAATTTTGAGTTATCACTTGAAATTAATTCATGAGGAAAATATTCTTTTTTTCTTTGGAAATGTTTTATTTTCCTAAAATGTCCATCAATTTTAAAAGAAAACATTTTATTCAAAAATTACCTTGTAAGATTATAAAATAACCTTTTATTATTTAAGGATTCATTACTGTGGAAAGTTCCATTTATTCCATATAAGTTAAAAAGGAAGATTACCTTTATACATTTCCAAAAAAACTCAAAAGTACCTCATTTTGAAAATGAAAAAATATATTCCTTTCCAACCGTCTAATAAAAAGAGAGAAAAAGGATTAATATGGCTTTAAGCACTCATTGGATTATAGTACAGTCATTTATGAAATCATTTTTTGAAAAAAAATGGACATGGAAGATAAATATTCACAAATGGAGACATAAAATGAAACAATCCCACATATTGATGAAATGATGAAATAAATACTCAACACATTATAATCAATAGAATAATATGCTGTATGAAAGAAATAAAATTTTATAAATGTGAAAATACCAATATATTTTGGTTAAAACTAATAAAATACATCCATTGGTAGTATATACACTACGTATAAAAAAAGTATTGTATAAGTCATGTGTTCCACAAAAATAAAAGTGAGACAAAAATCAATTACCTTCTGTCTTGAATTTCATTGTACACATAATGTTCATTTGTATATATGTATAAGTTCATTAAAATTTATAAAAAATCTATATTAATATATATGTAATATCATATATTATTCACTTATGACTTTATATTGCCTGTTTATTAGCAGTTCATTGTTAAATTAACGTTTTGGGTGATAACTTCTTTGTTTATTGTATGTGTTTTGAGTTTTAATTCATGATCACCTTACTTAAATATTGATTTATTTAAAAAATAAAATTAAATAACATATATAATAAATATATATTCATTTATAATAATCTATAATAGATTGATATATGAAATGAAATACACCGTTCAGGGATACGGTAGGCCGTACGTACGCATTAGAGTTGTTTCCATTTTCATGGTGGATTGAACGAAAAAAAATATAATCAAATATAGGTAAATATGTATATAATATCAATATATTTTCATAGTAAATTAATATATATCACATAATTTTACTAAACACATCCTTTATACATTCCATTGAAGTATGAATGAATCACATCACTTTGAGGAGATGGCAGTTCACACTTCCACTAACGAAGTTATCATATTAACATAAAATAGAAAACATGAAGGTTGGATATGTATAATTTAAAAAGGCTTATAAATAAAATATATATATCATATATATCATATAAAAACTAAATATCCATCATAACTACCATCCATAAGAGGTGGGAAAGGTAAAACAAACAACATCTTTTCATGAGATAGTAGTTCACCGTACACAAGAACGGTAGCTTCGATACCCATTAGTTGGAAGAATGTGAATGTGATAGTAAAAAACATATCATTTCATAATATTAGTAAAATTCTTATTCTATCTATATTATGTGTGCATCTGATAAGTTGAATTGAGGTGGTGGAGAATGAAATTAAAATAAAGGATCATGAGGAAGGATGTTATCACTCCATGGGTTAACTCCTTTTGGTTTGAACTGAAGGAATTCCTTGGATGGATTTATTACTAAAGGGAAGATTTTTTTAGTAAGGGATGGATGTTTTGAAGTGGATTTAAAATATCTTGTTTGAAATAAATAAGTTTTTAGGTTGGTGGAATATATGAGAATGGGTTCCATTTTACAAGAGTTAGAAGGGGGTCTTTTGAAATTATTCATAATATTAAATTAATATAAAATAAATTTATTTTCCAAATGGATCAAAAGTTAGTTATTTATAATATAGGATGCATATGGGTCTAAATCCATTCATCCATTGAATGTAATGAAGGTTTTAATTAATTTTTAATACTTATATCTGTTAACCTATATTTTACTCATTCTTCTCATACCATAATATCATGTAATTTACACATTGAGGGTTAATATAATTACTATAAATTTACAAACAAACAAAAAATGATCCATTTGTTAAATTATATAAATTATAAAAGTATTTGGATGAATATTAATGTTTTATAAATTTTATATCATTTAAAAAATATTATTTATTTTAAAATATTATTCATGTCAATTTGGTCACTATTCATTACATGATAATTTTAAAATATCATAAAAACCTAATATATTCGAAAAAACTAATTCAAAATATCCATAAAATGTAAAATTCATTAAAAAAATTAATTTATGTAATTAAATATGCAATATAATTTCTATTTTAATATTTTTAATATAATTTATTTGATTCCTCCATTAATTCAACAATTCATTCCTCAACATTGTGTCACAATTTAAAGTAATTATATTATCACAAAAAATTATAAATAAATATTCATGTTGTATAAAAACAATTTATATTTTTGATGAATATTTATAGTTCAATTTATCTCTATTATAACACTATATTAAAAATGATATAGTTATTAAAAATATGAGTATGACATCTTTAACTTTTCCTAAAAAAATATATCAAACATCTTACTCTCTTAAATGTGGCTTAAAATGGTTATAATTTCATCCCAAGGATTGTTTTGGTCGAAAATAACTCAGAAAATAAAATCAAGTCAAATTTTAGGGTAATTTTATAATATTTATAGTAATAATTTTTACCTTATTTACTCGATTTACCATTAACTGAGGAGGATAAAAAATTTACTAAATTTTCTATTCATAGTGTCCAAAAATTATGTTCATCCTATTAGATAATAAATATTATATTTATTAAAACCTTTTATGTTCATTTTTTGAAATTAAAATCACATAAGTAGAAAGATAAAGTTTAACATTAATCCTGAAGATGCGGTGAGAAAGGAATCTATTAATGTTAAAACATGATAATGATTGAAACATGTATATATATAAAATATATGTAAAATTTACTAAAATGACCTAAATTATGATAAATGATAATGTTTTATCTAATTATATTTTAAAACTATGGAATAATATAATTTTATAAGAAAAAATAATTTGATGAAAAATTTGGCTTTCACCTAAAAGGTAGTATTTTATTACTATTCATCAAAACATGAAATCTATTAAAAAACACCAAATAAATTTCCTACATAAATTTTTATATCCTAATTTCAATGAATATGTATAATTTTTCAAATTAATTTTATAAAATTGTCAAAAAATTATATTTAAAATGTGTTCTACAATAATAGCCAATATAATTCCCCTTTAAAAAATAAATGGATTTATGTGAAAAAATGGGGTTGTTGTTATCTTATTAATTTAAAATATATTGGATGAATAAAAAAATATTTTTATCTAATATAATATATATATATATATATATATATATATCATTAATAAAACTCACTAATTTTTATTAATTTAATTTATAAAGGAAAAATGGTTTTAGGAGCATAAAATTTAAAAACATTCCATAATTTTCCATTAGATTATATTTTCATTTATAATTAATTCGTAACCAATTAATTCATCTTATAAATAATATATGTTCATAATTTTGTTAATTCTATTCATAAATTCAATTTTTTTTTGTCTTGTCATATTAAATAATAATATTTTAATAATTTATTGTTGTTTTTTAACACTTGGTCATTCATATAACACATGTTATAAAAAGTACATGACATTGTGTATAATAGAATTCAATCATAGTTTTTAATTTACTGACATATAATATAAGTGTTTTTATAGAAAAAACTCACCTTTTTGTTGTGCATAAATAAAAAAACAACGTTCCTTCATATAAATCAAGCCATATTTAGTGTTTTGGGAAATGAAAATTTTGAAAAGATTAAATTAATATGAAAAAATAATTCTCAACATCTCATGTTGTTATATTCTTCCACTCTTAAAATGAATTTCACACTCAAAATTGTTTTGAGTTATCAAAGGTTCAATAATTTAACATTCCATTCATAGAAACCCACATATTAAAAAAGAATAATAATACATAATTTTAAAATGTATTTTTAGAAACATAACTATTACCCAATGAAACTCATAGCTTGGTGTCCACATAAGACATCATAAGTGGAATGAGAAAAAAGTAACAGGGTAGTGAAATATAACTATCAAGTTATGATGGACAATAACAATGAACACGGTTTGGAGAAATTTAACCATAAAAATTCAATAAATGAAAGATGCCAGAAAAAGGTTATTGATATCATAAAAAATGTTCATAATATGAAAATTTTTATTTCCAAGTCATTTTTACTGATGTTTAAGAATTTTCATGAGTAGATATATTTACCTGGTTTTATGAAAACCATACCCTTTGTTGTTCCGTGATCAACATCCAGTTAATCTCTACATCTAATAAATAATGAAAAAATTTTCTTTCCTCATTAATTAAATTATATTAAGTACAATAAATAGATTGATAACTCATTCTCTATGATTATATGGCAACATAAAAGGTAGCATAAGTTATCCAAAATGAATAAATCCGCATATGGAGAGATAATTAATTAATATATACAACCAAATTAATTTCTTAATATAAACCATTCCACAATTTATTAAACTTGTAACCCTTAAAAAATATGACATTCCAAAACATTATAAATAAGTTCACAAAATTCCATGAAAATAACTTTTCATTGATCCCCCATATATCTTAAAGTATCATCAGTTTTTCTCATACAAAACCTTTAATTTCCTTTAAACTCAATTTGTGATAACAAAAACCACTTTGTTAACAAATCTTTAATTAGTTCCAATTTAATTAGCACTAGCCAATTAAATTATTCATATCACACAAATATTTAGTAAACTTCATTAAATCAACATTAGGAACATATCAAGGGTTTTCTTTACCATAATATTATGCTTTTCATGAATTTCAACATTCCATTAAATCAATTTTATAAGTATTCTACACCACTAAAAATATCCTTTATATTACTCAATGTAAAATTTAATCTTTGAATTCCCAAACATATACACTTCAATCATCGAACATTATTGTCACGACCCATCCGAGTGGGGCCCGAGCTGCGACTCCCCAAGCCCGCCTCCAATAGGCCAGGGGATGGTGACTAGCACCGAGTAGGCATGCACTAACATGGGAGGCATTTCCTATAAACCTGTACACACGCACACACATCTCCAAGCCCACAAAGATGAAAAGTAAAAACTACAAAAAGGAAAAGGTGCATGCATGCGCTAAAACCCAACCACAGAGTACGAATTTAAAGTAAAGTACAAGAGAGTAAAACCCTGGTCCAAAAGTACAAGCCCACCAAAAAGAGAGTCTGTAACAAAGTCCAACCTGTAAAGAAAGGGGTTGGGACTGCAGTCTGCAGCTATAGTAACACACCTCGGCCTGTGTGATCTCACTGAGTATCGTCCGTTCTCAGTTTGTCTAGAATCATGTCAAAGGATCTCTGGTCTACACAAGACACGACATGTGCGGGCAAAGCCCGTGCATCGGTGAGTATAACAATAACCAGTAATACACCCCAAAACCACAAATGAAATATAAAAATGTAAAAATACCAAAAAAATAGAGGTATAGTCAGATCTACACCATATCTGTCTACTGAACATATAACAAGAACATCCAGATATACTCATTAACGACCATCAATCGTGAATGCCACCACTAGGATCCATCTCAAAGATTCTACTAAGCATGCAACCGAGAGAACACACTCATAGGAATGAAGAGAGGTATACAAAGTACTCGTTCCAGGAGAACACAATCCACAAGTTCCTTGAGAACATGATGCTCAGATGAGGATCACAACCAAGTCATAGGGTGATTCCGACAACTCAGTCTGAGCTAATCCGCTAAGCAGAGGGTTGGCACCCGGGTAATGTTGGTCATGTTGGTACCATGAACTCTACATAGGGTTCCAGGAATGAAAATAGGATTCAAATCAATGTCTCACAGAGGGGATTCCAACAACTCTATTCAGGAATTTCTACTGATGGGATCATACTCTTGTGTAATGGAAATGATACCAGAACCTTCAGGGAAAAGACCAAGGGTACGAACCATAAAAAAACTAGTCCAAGTCACTAAAGAAAAGTGGTACATGTCATTTAAGATAGGTTACATGGCTTTTATTATGGTTACACGTTGTGTTCCTTGACTCCGGGTACTTACCATATAAACGGCCAATGTCATTCGATCAAGCCGTGTAAAACCAAACTACACAGCATGTAGAAAAAGTACACACCATGTTCCTTGACATCAGGTACTACCCATGTAATTGGACCATGTTATTTGGTTTGTTGGATAGAAATAAACTACACTATGTGTAGATGAATCAAACCCCATGTCAGAGAACCTGGGGCTCGCTCCGTGTACACTGGCCATGTCCCCATACACGGTCTCTGCCTGTGTCCGTGTCACCTGCCCGTGTACCAGTACATGGGGTATCCCGTGTATCTAGCCGGGTCTGGCCGGGGAGGCGTATACATGTTGTGTCCTTGGCCGTGTACCCAGCCCGTGTCCGTGTACTACCAATGTACATGCCATGTAATCCTGCCGATGAACACATGTCGTGTATTCCATACTACACGGCGTGTAGTTGGGAAATTTCCAGAATCGTTGTCTTCCTCCGCGTGCCTCGGCCAAATCTCCAGTTCTTGATCCAATAGTCTGATCATCCTGGATCTATGGATTTGGGGTTTTCCCACCCCTACGAAAATGATTCCGTCTATTTCGGGCTTCCGATCGGACTTGATAACGTGTCTCGATCCACCCAAACGAAAAAGCTCGAAGAATGGTAATTTCCGAACCACATCGATTTTTCTGTCGCCAACGTTGTCGCACCTCCGCTAGGTCGTCTCGATGTTGGATCTCCGAATTTCTGATCATTGCGCCAACAAATGAATGTGCAACGATCAATTTACTCCAAGAATGGTTAGAACGCACATGATTAACAAGTAGGAATCGAGAGAGAAAATCACAACAATCAAGAGGGATGAACCTCGATCGATGTTCATGTCGATCTTGGTTTGTCACCGTTAGAAGGTTGAATGAAAACCAAATTAATTTCAAGAATCAAATCCCCACGATTCCTACAAAAGCACATCCTGCAAGAATGATCGATCCACGGGCTAATCTGGTTATGGATTAGTCCACATTCATCGTGGAGATCAAAAATGGGGAAGAAATCACAATTTAAGCATCCAACCTAGACTCCGGGGCATTTTTCGGCGATGATCTGATCGCTGCGTCATCTTCGCCGCATTGGGAGGTTTTCTCCAGAGCCTCCTGAGCCGCCAAGGGATTCAGGGTTATGAGGTTTTTAACCCTGGACCCTTGCACCAGCCTTTAATTAAAAAAAGGTAAGGGATATCTATTGCAGAAGATTTAAAAGATTTTGTTACAGAATAAAATATATTTATTTAAATATTTTATTACTCTTACGTCCCAAAAACTGGATTCCATCACCGACTTACGCCGGCCGATGTTAGGCCTCACCTATGTTAAAATCGATGTTCTGAATTCAACGGTGCCCTCAAATTTCGGATCCGAGCACCCGTTCAGGAGTTATTACACTTTTTAAGGAAAACCACACGCGCACGTAATTTAATTATTAAATACATTTCAGACATTTGTTCCGGGCTCACCGAGCCTCATAACTGCACACTGTATCAGATCCTGGTCTCAAATTAATTCTCATATAATATTTAAATAATTCATGGAAAAAATCCGAGAGATTACATCACACCCATCTTAGGGATTTTACATCCCCGAAAAGCCAAAACAAGGGCTACTCAAAAAGATGTTGGTACTACACGCTAGTCTTTTCCTCCCGCTCCCGCGTGCTCTCCATAAGATTCTCGTGCTACCACTGGACACACAACAAGGGAATATATCATCCACAAAGGATCTTCTCATGTCGATCCTCGATCTCCACTGGGTACTCTGCAAAGGTCACCCCCTCATCGTTGTCCAGCTCTCCCCAGTCCATAACGTGTGATGGATCATGCACGTACCTCCGTAACTGCGACACATGGAAGACGTTGTGTACATGGTCCATCTGAGGAAGTAGATCCAAGAGATATGCCACCTCTCCATCTCTACTCAGAATCTAAGAAGGGCCAAAGAACCTCAGAGATAGCTTGATTCCTCAGAAAAATCTCTGTAATCCCCGTCGAGGTGTGACCCGAATGAACACATGGTCTCCCTCCTCGAACTCCAAGGGCCTCCACCTCCTGTCGGTATATGATTTCTTCCAAATCTGTGCAGTCTTCATCCATTCCTGGATGACCTGCACCTTCTCTATAGTAGCTCTCACCATCTTTGGGCCAATGAGTGCTGACTTTCCCGGGTCAGTCCATCAAAGTGGTGATCTGCACGGTCAACCGTACAGAGAATCGAATGGTGCTATACCAATAATGGAATGATAACTATTGTTATAATAAAATTCCACCAGTTGTAGGTGATCCTCCCAGCTACGACCAAAGTCAAATATTCAAGCTCGAGGCATATCCTTCATGACCCGGATGGTCATATCTGTCTGACCATCAGTCTGGGGATGAAACGATGTGCTCAAGAGTAACTGAGTCCTAAAAGCTTCCTGAAATCCCTTCCACTATCGGGATGTGAAACGAGAATCACGATCTGAGACGATCGTGGATGGAACTCAATGAGGTCGAACTATCTCCTACACATAGAGGCGTCCCAAGCTCTCTACTGAACTCTACTTCTGTATGGCTAGGAAGTGGGCCGACTTGGTGAGTAGATCAACGATCACCTAGATATCATCGTGTCCCCTGGACGTACGTGGAAAACCCATCACGAAGTCCATGGATATCACGCCCCACTTCCACTCTGGAACCTCAAGGTGCTGAGTCAAACCTGCTGGCACCTGGTGCTCAGCCATTACTTGCCGACATGTAAGGCACCGAGAGACAAACGCTGCCACACCCTTCATCATTACTGGCCACCAGAACTGACTTCGGAGGTCCTGATACATATTTCCTACACATGGATGAACTAAAAAAGGGAATGTATGGAACTCCATCAGAACCTCCTCTCGCAACATCGCTGGTACTACCATGTTCCCTCTGAAAAGAACAACGTTCTCCCCACCTTCTAAATATCCATCAACATCATCACCTGTGGATATCTGGGCACGTAGAGTCTCACAGCTTGCATGCTCGCATTGTGCTTCCCTGACTCGCTATAAGAGTATAGGGGTAACAACCATTGACTGAAGGTAAGCTCCCTCATCTATATCCATGAAGGATAACTGTAAGGAGGCCAACTGCCTTGTCACCTCATACAGCAACTGTGAACTGGATTTCCTACTGAGAGCATCTGCCACCACGTTCCCCTTCCCAAGAGTATAAACGATCCCAAATTCGTAATCCTTGAGGAACTAAAGCCATTTCCTCTATCTCAAATTCAGGTCCTTTTGAGAAAAGATATATCTGAGACTCTTGTGATCAGAGTAGACGGTAAAACACTCGCCCATCAGGTAGTGTCGCCACATATTTAATGTGAAGACCACCGTAGCCAACTCAAGATCATGGGTCGCATAGTTCTACTCTTCTGGCCTCAACTGATGTGAGCTACAGGCAATCACTGCTTTCCTCTGCATCAGGACACAACCAAGAACGGTTCCTGATGTGTCGTAGAACACTACATACTCAACACCATCCTCCGGTAATCTCTTGATCCGGGCGCTTGTCAAACTCTGTCTGAACTGCTGGAAAGCCTGCTGGCATATCTCGGTCCACACGAAAGGTTGTCCCTTTCGGGTCAAAGCTATCATGGGTGATGAAACCCTGTAGAAATCATGGATGAATCTCCGATAGTACTCTTCCAACCCAAGGAAACTCCACACCCCCATCATGCTCCAGGGTGGCTCCCATGCTATCACTGCCACCACCTTGGCTGGGTCCATTTCCACACCATCTGCCGAGATAACATCTCCTAGAAAGTGGACCTCCTGTAACCAGAACTGACACTTTGAAAGTGTCCCATAAAACTAGTGCTCTCTGAGTTTGTCTGGAACCATCCTTAGGTGTCTCGCATGCTCCTCCTCGGACACAGAGTAAACAAGGATATCATCGATGAAGACCACTACAAACCAGTCTAGATAGGGCTGAAAGATCTGGTTCATGAGTCCCATGAACAATGTCAGGGCATTCGTCATGCTGAAGGGCATCACTAAGTACTCATATTGACCATCGCGTCATTTGAAATCCGTCATCGGTATATCCTCCTCCCGTACTTGTAACTAGTTATAGACTGATCATAGATTAACCTTCAATAACCATAGTGACCCTATCAACTGGTTGAAGAGGTCATAGAACTTCGGTAATGGATACCAGTTCTTCATGGTCACCTTATTCAAGAACTGGTAATCCACACACAGCTTCATGATCCCGTCCGCCTTCTTTGAAAACAGTACTGCGGCCACGCAGGATGAAACGATGGGTCTAACAAAGCCCTTCTTCTGCAAGATGTCTAGCTGCACCCTCATCTCACGAAGCATTGCAGGAGCCATCTGATATGCTGATAATGATATCGGTGTCGTCCTGAGTTACAACTCAATGAAGAAATATATCTCCTGATGGGGAGGTTTCCCGGGGAAATCCTCTAGAAAGACGTCCTCATACTCACCCATTACTGTTGGAAACTGGAAACTCGTAACATCTACTATGCCAAGGGCTAGGCTATCCAATTGATGTGAAAATCGGTTATGCCCTCCTATGCACGAGTCCATCCTGCGCTGCCAGGGTCTCTTTTTCACCAACAAAAGAGAACCTCATTCCATCACTACGAACACACCACACCCTTCGCCTAAAACAGTCGATCTGGGCATGAACTGTGGATAGCCAATCCATACCTAGAATGAAATCATAAGGCCCCGACGCTACCACCAAGAGGTTCCAACCAAAACTCTCTCCTTCAAGGGTCAGGTCACACTGACTACAGAGGCGTGTGATCTCTAAATCTTCTCCAGTCGGTGTTTCTAATCGTATGGGTCGAGTCACCGGGTCAACTTGAATCTCAAGGTCTCAAACAAGATAAGCATCCAGAAAAGAATGACTAGAACAAGTGACTATCAATACGGCATCCAATGTAGAAATGACACAGATATTTCCTCTAATAAATCTGGGAGTACTTGGGTCATAATCCTCTACTGCATGCAACTGTCCTTGCCTCTATCCACCACCTCCCTAAGCCTAGGTTGGACCTCCTGGTGGTGGTGGTGGAAAACGTTCGAAACGCCGAACACATCCAGCTGCTCTCCCAGATCCCCTACCACGTCTGATGCCCCGTAGAGCTGTCTTCTCCACACATTGCCTCTGCCTCGGTGGTCCATCCACTGCTCCCGTGTCAGTACTATGGCGGGTCAGACAATATCGAGCGAGATGTTCCCTGCCATCACATGAGTATCATTGCCTCTCTCGAGGTTGGATGTATGTGCCCTGTGAAACCCTGTATGGTAGATCCCATATCCTGGGATCTCCTCTGGAAACATCTCCCACGCATGGGTTCCTGACGTCGGTTCCCTGCTTGTAGAGACCCGAAGCTTATCGTACATGGACATTACATTACTTTTGCGGAATACTTAGTACATAACAAAAACACACACACAAGGATCATAATAGTTTAGTGTCTTTGGAAACTCGGAACGTAATCTTCTAATCATGGTGAAATATCTTCAATATCTCCCATAAAGATCTTCCTTTTTTTTACCTAAAACCTTTCTTTATATCCTGGGGAAAAGAAAACATAAAAGGGTGAGCTCAAATGCTCAGTAAGGGTAAACAAAAGAAATATCAATCACATCATATACATAAGCATATAACTTTTGGAAATCTTAACCTGCAAAAGAGATCATAATTTCATAACATGGGGTAAATCATGGCAGTGAAATGTAATCACAATAATCATAACTTAAAACATGGAACTTTGTGGCATACACAAATAATCATAGATAATCCTTTCTTGTTAGTCATGACTCATTGCCAGGACTATCTTAGTGGACAAAGTCCCTTTCTGAATCGCGTAACCCTCGTTTCAGTCCTGTTTCACTGAACCAGTATAACCTACCATTCCAGCCATGTCTATCTCATGAGATATAAAATCTTTACCCAATGCATTGGAGGGAGATATAGGTCCCACCCATATTATAATGAATCCTTTCTTATGTGTGCCACAAAATCATAAACCATACATCATAGCATAACCCATGTAATAAAAATGGGATTCTTAAACAACATGACATCATAAAACCATTCATATAAGATAAAGGAATTAATAAACATAATTCCATCACAACATAGTCCAATCAATGTAATTATAGGGATAAAAATAGAACCCTTTATTATCTTAGATGGAAAATAATTTTGATAAAACACTTGAAATGAATTCTTGAGGAAAATATCCTTTCTTCTTCAAAATCAATTTCTTTTCACAAAACGTCATGAAATTTTAAAAGAAAGAGATTTTATTGAAAATAGTCATGAAATCATTTTGAGGAAGCTTCATGAAAATAAGTCTTTATAAAACCGTAAAAATCCGTTCGTGCCGTATAAGTTAAAAAAAACATTCTTCGTACTTTTGTCGGAAAAGTCAAAAAGTACCTCGTACGGAAAAACGACAAAAGATTCCTTTCATATTCTTTACTAAAAACTCACCTAAGGGTAAAATTGGATTTAAACTATTGCAAGTGGATGGAAACAATATTTCATATTGAGGGAACATGGATGTGGATGATAAAATACACCCCAGTAAATACTTACGAATAAACAATCTCGGATAAAAATGAGATTGTGATATTTCCCTTACCTTAGGTCCGATTTGCTTTGTTCGTGTCCAAAGCTCCTGTATAATGGTTTAAATAATGTTATTGACTTATTACAGAATCATATTCATTGTTATGATATCATATATGGTTCACTTATGACATTATATTACCCGTTCTTTTGTAAATTCCATGTTAAAGAAGCGTTTTGGGTAAAATCGTTTCATTTATCGTAGGTGTTTTGACTTGTTGTTCTTGACATCATTATTACTTATATCATGATTTACTTACATCCAGAATATAAAATATGATTTATATATCATATATATTCAGTATATATATATATAATAGGTAGATAAATAAAATGAAAAACACCGTTCATGGAGACGGTAGTCCGTACGTACGCATGAACGCTGTTTTCCTTTCCTTATTGTCTTGAAATGGAAGTAAGTAGATGACATACATATGTATATATATACATAAATCCAGTAGCTTTATAATGTCATATATTTCATTATTATTTCTTATATATACATTATAATCATTCTTAAATGGTTAACATGGAGAATGAATCTCATCGCGTCGTGGAGACGGTATTCCGTACGTACGCACGAGCGATGATATCATTTCTATAAATATTAAATTGAATTGGAGTGGATTATACAATATATCAGAATCAATATGATGTTGTAATAACTATGTATAGTTATTCTTTACACCATTATACCCATCCATGTAAGGTGGTGGTGGAAAATAGATTACACCACGGCGTGGAGACGGTATTCCGTACGTACGCACGCGCAGTGATTTCTTTTTCCGTAGGATGGATAGATTGTGAAATAGGTTTGTTTCATACTTATAATAACATATCATTATATGAGTGATACTGATGTTATTACTTCATAATGAAACAACCTAATAAGAAGAAGTGGAAGAAGAAATAAAGATGAAAGAATTGGTAACGGTAATTACCTCTTCTTTGAAGCTCCTTTTGGAGACCTCCTCTTAGGGAACTAAAATTGGTCTTTGAGTAAGACCAGAACCTCTAGGATGTTTCTAGGGAAGTGGAGAAGAGATTTTGGCAGGGGTTGGCCGAGCTTGAGTGCTCAAATTGGTGTGAGGAGGAGGGGGAGGAGGTGTCCTTTTATAGGGGAGGAGAGGGGCACCTTAGGAATATCTCAAAATATTATTTTATATTAAAGTCAAAATCGGTTTATAATGGTTCCAAAGGGTCTTATTTCGAAGATAAGGTGGGGAGGGGTCGAAATCCTATCAACCAATAGAATTTAGACAAGTTTAGGATATTATTTTAACCTTATCAATTAAATTTAACTCTAAGTTAAATAATTTAACTTTTACCATGTCTTTTTGTTTTATTTCACTATATGGTTAATAAACTTACTATAACATGCCAAACGAACCCCAAATTTTTTATTATTAATATATATATCCTTATCTAAGTCATTTGGCCGAACCTTAGATTTTTAGAAATACAATAACAATTAATAATATAATATTTGATTTAAAAACTATTTTGTGTCAATTTTGACACTATATGATATATGATTTTTGTGAAAGTCATAACAGAATTAAATGTTCGAACCAAGTTGATTAAATCAACATTAATATATCATAGTAACCTAGAAAATTAGTGGAATTCATAAAAATCTCAAATTACATTTATTTCGGTGTTTATAACATCAATTATTTCAATATTTCATTAATAAGATAATTACTGCATCATCGTTGTGTCATAAATAAATTAAATTATTTGATGTCTAAAAATTACAAATAAAATACCATCATGTAGGAAATCTTTTTAGGTTTCTAATTAATATTTACAATCGAATTTATCTTATGTATAACCCCATATTAAAAATTATTTACTTATTAAACATTGATTTTAACTATTTTAACCTTTCTTTAAATAAATTAATAATAAATGTCCTAATCTAATCCAAGTGGGCCTAAATGGTCATATTTTATTCCTAAGTTTGTTTTTGGTCGAATTACACTTGTCCAATAGAATTAGGACATGTGTTAGGGTAATAGTAATATCATATTTACCCTTAGTTACCCTATTTACTATTAACCGCGGTAAAAAAAGTAAAAAGTTACTATTCACCAAAAAATTATTTTCATCTCATTGAACCACATTTTAGTCCTTGATATTAACCGTGTCTTTCGGATTTTTGAAATTCCATTCACAGAAGAGGTAAAATTAAGTTTTATGAAAAATTCAGTTTTTTAACTACCACTTAGTAGTTTCACTATTCATCAAAAATTGATGTTTTTCAGAACAATGCCAAAATTTCATCCTAAGCTATATTTCATATTCCGAATTCAAAAATGAAGTCTATTTTACCAAATTCATAACATAGAAGTTGCATTAATTAATTTTATAATTAAATCCCGCTGTTAAAACAAATAGCGTGTTTTTAAGAAACAATATCTATCAAAAGATTGACACTTGATTATGTCTGGTTTAAATGTGAAATTACAACCAATGACCAACAATGTATTAAATTGTAAAAATATATTCTAAATATACTTTAAAACCACTCAAATTAATGATTTATCACTATTAATTATTTCGATTAAAAAAGTTGTTTTTAATTATAATTTAGTAATTTTCACTATTCATCAGAATATGAAAGTTATCCGAAAAGTACCAAAATTTCACCTTAGGCTAAATTCGATACTCCGAATCCAAGAATGAAGTTCATTTTGAAAAATAAGATTTACAGAATTTTAAAAAGTGGTTATTACTATTCATAACGGCTAGTTTTAATAATATTTTAATAGCACATCGTTGTTTAGTGGAACTCGGTATTGCGTATTACACACGCTATCGAGAAAGGTCGCGATTGCGGGTAATGCAAGGCAAGACAAGGATGCGTGTTGTGCAAGATCCTTTTGGTGTAGCGTACAACACAAGACATTAATAAAATTAAAAAGAATATTTTTTTATAAAATCTTGGGCTGTTACATTCTACCCCCCTTAAAATGAATTTCACCCTCGAAATTCGTCAGGGTTATAAATGGTTTACTATTTGAAAGTTTCTTTAATAGAAACCCACATCGTAAAAGGGAATACCAAAACATGGATTTAAAAACTAAAGTATGAAATGTAACGATTACCCAAATAAACTAATCACTGGGTTTCCACATAGGTGAAAATATGGATATGGAAGAGACATCTAACCATCATGTTCTGATGGAGAGTGGTAGAGAACATGGCTATGGAAAAGCCAGTAATCACAAATCCATAAATTTGTGACGATCTAAGGTACCATCTGATTCATCAGGTATAAGATCACTAGGACAACATTTTTGGCTTTCAAGATCATTTCCCTAAAGTTGAAAATTTGAATTAGAATAAATACTTACTTTATTTTGATACAATATCACTGTTGTTCGTGCCTTGAACAATTTCCACTTCATCTCTTAAATAAATGAAGTTGAATTTGTTATTCGTGAAGTGTTAGCAGATCGGGTCATTCCATCTGTCCCAAACAAAAGGTAAGCATAAGTCATTCTATAGTGAGATTAATCATATATAGTTCCTAAAATGGACTTATACTTCATATATCATACTTCTTAATATAATAAAACTAGCTTCTACTAAACAGGGACTTGCTGTAGGTCAGTGGTAGGCGATAAAGGCCAGTCGCACTTCGGTTGTGGGTTCGATTCCCACAGCCTTGTCCGAAGCGATGGGCTGTCGCCCGTCCTGCAGGTTGTCCTTTTTCCAAAACTATATTACTATAACATCCCATCAATAATATCGAAAAAAAATTTCTATCCTTAAACAATACTAACCTACGTCCAACACAATCCATTCCAATCTTTACGCTTATCCATAATACTGCAGTCCACTCTCATAACATAGTGAAAACAATTACCATAGATTTAATATCATCGTTGATCCCCATATATCATAAGATATGTTGGTCACATTCCAAACATTCAAAGTCCTTAATCGTGTATTTTCTTGAATACCTTAGTGAAAACATGAGTGCAGTTAAAAGTTACCAAAATCCTCAAAATTCTATATACTCAAACCATGATATCACTTAGTCCTTATATCAATCATGAGCTCATGAATACTATTAAACATTTCATTTTCTCGTCTTCATTATGCGCATATCATCTTATTTCCAAAAAATATCTCAATCACTTTGAATACCACATCAATAAATATTGCAATACTCAATGATACAACAATATTTTGGAATCCCATTACATAAACACTTAATCATTCCACCACATCGTTGTCATATTCAACATTGCCAATAGTGGTCGCATGTGATTTCCCTTTGTCCTTTGCCTTCAGTGGTTGCTCATGTTGATCATCACTAACCCTTGGATTAGGGCAATTATTAGCATAATGCCCCATTTCCTTGCACTTGAAGCATTGAAGTGTTGGCGGTGCAGTGTTTGCTTTATTCACATCATTAGAAACCCTTCTTTCATTACTTCGACACTCAGCTACTCGATGACCTTCTTTTCCACACTTAAAACATTTTCTAGTCCCTTTAAGACAATCTCCACCATGCTTCTTTCCACACTTTGTGCATAAGGAAACATTCATCTTCTTTTCACCATTATTCTGAGATTTCTCCTTGAGCACCATCTTTCGTTTCTTGTCAAAACCATGAGATGGATATGTAACAACAACTTCCATTTCTACCTTGATAGCCCAACGCACAATTTCTTCATAGCTATTGAAGTCTCTTATAGCTAATGACCTTCGAAGACTTGGTTTTAAGCCACTGAAAAATCGATCAACTTTACTTTCAGGTTGGATGATAATTCCAGAAGCATACCTTGCAAGTCTTGTAAAATTTGCTTCATAGGTACCAACAGATTCATCGTCCCTTTGCTTCAGTTCAAGAAACTCTTTCTCCATCCTTGTTCGAAGAATACGAGGGAAGTACTTACTGAAAAACAAGTTCTTGAACTCGTCCCATTCCATGGACTCAATTTCATCTCTTGGCCTCGTATTCTTGATAAGATTCCACCATTGATCAGCTTCACCTTCCAAACGATATACTGCTAAGATGACTTTATCATGTTCAGAACATTGAAGAACTGAAAATATCTTTTCATTAGTACTGATCCATTGTTCAGCCACAAGTGGATCAGAAGACCCACTGAAAGAAGTTGGACGTTGCCTCATGAAGGACTCAATAGAATATTGTTCCCTTCTCTACTCATTTGCAAGTCCAGAATGATTCATAGCTTGTGTAAGTATAGCAATAAGATTTTTCACTCCATCTCCCATAACATTTGTTTGTTCAGGAGGGAAATCATTGCACTGTCCATTGCATTGATCAACACGGTTCCTTCGGGTTCCAGCCATCGTCTAAAACCCAAAAAGAATAGTGTGAGAGGCAAAAATAATTCTAGGGAAAACAACATAGTAAAGGGGGATTACCCTTAATATCTAACATCTTATGTTAAATTCTAAGATCGTTACCATAGTTCTAGGACCATATCCAATACGTATACTTATCCTTAGGGACATCCCTAGACATACCTTAGAAATATCTCTAGGAATCTCACTAACATTTTCGCATCCTAGTTTCCAAAGGTTGACTAAACCTTTCCTCTGATACCAACTGTAGAGACCCAAAGCTTATCGTACATGGACATTACATTACTTTTGCGGAATACTTAGTACATAACAAAAACACACACACAAGGATCGTAATAGTTTAGTGTCTTTGGAAACTCGGAACGTAATCTTCTAATCGTGGTGAAATATCTTCAATATCTCCCATAAAGATCTTCCTTTTTTTTTTACCTAAAACCTTTCTTTATATCCTTGGGAAAAGAAAACATAAAAGGGTGAGCTCAAATGCTCAGTAAGGGTAAACAAAAGAAATATCAATCACATCATATACATAAGCATATAACTTTTGGAAATCTTAACCTGCAAAAGAGATCATAATTTCATAACATGGGGTAAATCATGGCAGTGAAATGTAATCACAATAATCATAACTTAAAACATGGAACTTTGTGGAATACACACATAATCATAGAGAATCATTTCTTGTTAGTCATGACTCATTGCCAAGACTATCTTAGTGGACAAAGTCCCTTTCTGAATCGAGTAACCCTCGTTTCAGTCATGTTTCACTGAACCGGTATAACCTACCATTCCAGCCATGTCTATCTCATGAGATATAAAATCTTTACCCAATGCATTGGAGGGAGATATAGGTCCCACCCATCTTATAATGAATCCTTTCTTATGTGTGCCACAAAATCATAAACCATACATCATAGCATAACCCATGTAATAAAAATGGGATTCTTAAACAACATGACATCATAAAACCATTCATATAAGATAAAGGAATTAATAAACATAATTCCATCACAACATAGTCAAATCAATGTAATAATAGGGATAAAAATAGAACCCTTTATTATCTTAGATGGAAAATTATTTTGATAAAACACTTGAAATGAATTCTTGAGGAAAATATCCTTTCTTCTTCAAAATCAATTTCTTTTCACAAAACGTCATGCAATTTTAAAAGAAAGAGATTTTATTGAAAATAGTCATGAAATCATTTGGAGTAAGCTTCATGAAAATAAGTCTTTATAAAACCGTAAAAATCCATTCGTTCCGTATAAGTTAAAAATAACATTCTTCGTACTTTTGTCGGAAATGTCAAAAAGTACCTCGTACGGAAAAACGACAAAAGATTCCTTTCATATTCTTTACTAAAAACTCACCTAAGGGTAAAATTGGATTTAAACTATTGCAAGTGGATGGAAACAATATTTCATATTGAGGGAACATGGATGTGGATGATAAAATACACCCCAGTAAATACTTACGAATAAACAATCTCGGATAAAAATGAGATTGTGATATTTCCCTTACATTAGGTCTGATTTGCTTTGTTCGTGTCCGAAGCTCCAGTATAATGGTTTAAATAATGTTATTGACTTATTACAGAATCATATTCATTGTTATGATATCATATATGGTTCACTTATGACATTATATTACCGGTTCTTTTGTAAATTCCATGTTAAAGAAGCGTTTTGGGTAAAATCGTTTCATTTATCGTAGGTGTTTTGACTTGTTGTTCTTGACATCATTATTACTTATATCATGATTTACTTACTTACAGAATATAAAATATGATTTATATATCATATATATTCAGTATATATATATATATATAATAGGTAGATAAATAAAATGAAAAACACCGTTCATGGAGACGGTAGTCCGTACGTACGCATGAACGCTGTTTTCCTTTCCTTATTGTCTTGAAATGGAAGTAAGTAGATGACATACATATGTATATATATACATAAATCCAGTAGCTTTATAATGTCATATATTTCATTATTATTTCTTATATATACATTATAATCATTCTTAAATGGTTAACATGGAGAATGAATCTCATCGCGTCGTGGAGACGGTATTCCGTACGTACGCACGAGCGATGATATCATTTCTATAAATATTGAATTGAATTGGAGTGGATTATAAAATATATCAGAATCAATATGATGTTGTAATAACTATGTATAGTTATTCTTTACACCATTATACCCATCCATCTAAGGTGGTGGTGGAAAATAGATTACACCACGGCGTGGAGACGGTATTCCGTACGTACGCACGCGCGGTGATTTATTTTTCCGTAGGATGGATAGATGGTGAAATAGGGTTGTTTCATACTTATAATAACATATCAGTATATTAGTGATACTGATGTTATTACTTCATAATGAAACAACCTAATAAGAAGAAGTGGAAGAAGAAATAAAGATGAAAGAATTGGTAACGGTAATTACCTCTTCTTTGAAGCGCCTTTTGGAGACCTCCTCTTAGGGAACTAAAATTGGTCTTTGAGTAAGACCAGAACCTCTAGGATGTTTCTAGGGAAGTGGAGAAGAGATTTTGGCAGGGGTTGGCCGAGCTTGAGTGCTCAAATTGGTGTGAGGAGGAGGGGGAGGAGGTGTCCTTTTATAGGGGAGGAGAGGGGCACCTTAGGAATATCTCAAAATATTATTTTATATTAAAGTGAAAATCGGTTTATAATGGTTCCAAAGGGTCTTATTTCAAAGATAAGGTGAGGAGGGGTCGAAATAATATCAACCAATAGAATTTAGACAAGTTTAGGATATTATTTTAACCTTATCAATTAAATTTAACTCTAAGTTAAATAATTTAACTTTTACCATGTCTTTTTGTTTTCTTTCACTATATGGTTAATAAACTTACTATAACATGCCAAACGAACCCCAAATTGTTTATTATTAACATATATATCCTTATCTAAGTCATTTGGCCGAACCTTAGATTTTTAGGAATACAATAACAATTAATAATATAATATTTGATTTAAAAACTATTTTGTGTCAATTTTGACACTATTTGATATATGGTTTTTGTGAAAGTCATAACAGAATTAAATGTTCGAACCAAGTTGATTAAATCAACATTAATATATCATAGTAACCTAGAAAATTAGTGGTATTCATAAAAATCTCAAATTACATTTATTTTGGTGTTTATAACATTAATTATGTCAATATTTCATTAATAAGATAATTACTGCATCATCGTTGTGTCATAAATAAATTAAATTATTTGATGTCTAAAAATTACAAATAAAATACCAACATGTAGGAAATCTTTTTAGCTTTCTAATGAATATTTACAATCGAATTTATCTTATGTATAACCCCATATTAAAAATGATTTACTTACTAAACTTTGATTTTAACTATTTTAACCTTTCTTTAAATAAATTAATAATAAATGTCCTAATCTAATCCACGTGGGCCTAAATGGTCATATTTTATTCCTAAGTTTGTTTTTGGTCGAATTACACTTGTCCAATAGAATTAGGACATGTGTTAGGGTAATAGTAATATCATATTTACCCTTAGTTACCCTATTTACTATTAACCGCGGTAAAAAAAGTAAAAAGTTACTATTCACCAAAAAATTATTTTCATCTCATTGAACCACATTTTAGTCCTTGATATTAACCGTGTCTCTCGGATTTTTGAAATTCCATTCACAGAAGCGGTAAAATTAAGTTTTATGAAAAATTCAGTTTTTTAACTACCACTTAGTAGTTTCACTATTCATCAAAAATTGATGTTTTTCAGAACAATGCCAAAATTTCATCCTAAGCTATATTTCATATTCCGAATTCAAAAATGAAGTCTATTTTACCAAATTCATAACATAGAAGTTGCATTAATTAATTTTATAATTAAATCCCGATGTTAAAACAAATAGCGTGTTTTTAAGAAACAATATCTATCAAAAGATTGACACTTGATTATGTTTGGTTTAAATGTGAAATTACAACCAATGACCAACATTGTATTAAATTGTAAAAATATATTCTAAATATACTTTAAAACCACTCAAATTAATGATTTATCACTATTAATTATTTCGATTAAAAAAGTTGTTTTTAATTATAATATAGTAATTTTCACTATTCATCAGAATATGAAAGTTATCCGAAAAGTACCAAAATTTCACCTTAGGCTAAATTCGATACTCCGAATCCAAGAATGAAGTTAATTTTGAAAAATAAGATTTACAGAAATTTAAAAAGTGGTTATTACTATTCATAACGGCTAGTTTTAATAATATTTTAATAATACATCGTTGTTTAGTGAAACTCGGTATTGCGTATTACACACGCTATCGAGAAAGGTCGCGATTGCGTGTAATGCAAGGCAAGACAAGGATGCGTGTTGTGCAAGATCCTTTTGGTGTAGCGTACAACAAAAGACATTAATAAAATTAAAAAGAATATTTTTTTATAAAATCTTGGGCTGTTACACTGCTGCCAAGGTCTCTGCTCAAGTTCACCCACTACTGACAATTTCTGGCTATCTCTGCATTGCCAAAAAGCTCTCAACCACCAAATCCCACTCGAGAACACTAGTATAAGTAGGAATGATCATAGGGATGATGCTAGCTCAGATATATCTATGAAAGCCCCACTCAAAAGTATGAGCTCTGAAGTACTAATCTCTAACCATATCCATCGAGTACTACGAGAGGTTGGTAAATCTCGATGAAAAGTTATCCACCGTCATGGTTCCATGCTAGAGCTGAAGAAGCTCTTGTATGTTTACTGATCTCCGGGTAACTGGTGAAAACTCATCTCTGAAGAGATGCTCAATCTCCGGCCATGCAAGTGTCGCCTCGTCGTGGGTCTGGATAACTAAACTCCACCATCGTTCTATCGAGCCTTGTAGAAGGCTCGCTACCAGGATCACCATCTGTTATACTGGTGTCCTGACCAAACAGAAGACTCTTACCACTGCCTCAAGCCAGTCCTCTACTACCTGAGGGTCAGGCTCACCTCGAAACCTGAGGTGTCTCTGTCTCTAAAACTCGTGGAGTGCGCTCAGCCTGCGCTCCTCCTCCACTGGTACAACAGGCACTAAACACTTCTCCATAGGTGGCGGGACAACTGGAACACCACCTGGTGGTAAAACTGGGGGATCCGGTCCATGTATTGATGCTTCATCACTGAGGTGGTCATACTCATGATCGAGCTGCTAAATCATAGCTGGTACGCGTCGCGGAGGCATCCTGTTAAAGAAACAAGATGTATCTCACTCAGTGACTATATCTGGAGAGCTGACTCAAAAAGGACATGGAAACCACCACCCATTCATATATGATGGATGTACCATTATTTTATTCCCCTAGAACTAGTGTTTTCATGTACTGAATCGAAAAGAAAGTTATCAGTATCCTGGTGTATGGACACATCGGTCGCCCGCACCATCACTGGGGTCCCTGGACTGAAATCCAAACTCAAAACACTTAACAAGGTTGCCCCAAACCAACTCACAGACTCTCGTTCCTAAGGTAGAACCGACCACCTCTGATACCACTCGGTCACGACCCATCCCAATGGGGCCCGAGCCTCAACTCCCCAAGCCCGCCTCCAATAGGCCAGGGGCTGGTAACTTGCACCAAGTAGGCATGCTACTAACATGGGAGGCATTGCCTATAAACCTGTACACACGCAGACACAACTCCAAGCCCATAAATCTGAAAAGTAAAAACTACGAAAAAGGAAAAGGTACATGCATGCACTAAAACCCAACCACAAAGTACGACAGGAATGTAAAGTACAAGAAAGTAACACCCTCACCCAAAAGTACTAGACCACCAAAAAGAGAGTCCTTAACAAAGTCAAACCTGTAAAGAAAGGTGATGGGACTACTCTCTGTAGCCATAGGAACACACCTCGACCTATCTGATCTCACTGAGTATCGTTCGGTCCTGGTCTTCCTATAATCCTGTCAATGTTTCGCTCGTCTGCACAAGACATGACACGTGCGGGAAAAGCCTGTGCAGGGGTGAGTATAACAATACCTAGTAGGACACCACAAAACCACAATGGAAATACAAAAAAGGAAAAATACCACAAAAGAATGGTACAACCATCTCTACACCGTATATTTCTACTTAACATATAACAAGAACATCCAGATATACTCATTCATGACCGTCTATCGAGAATACCACCACTAGGATCCTTCTTGAAGATTACAGTAAGAATGAACCCAGGAGAACACACTCCTATGTATGAAGAGAGAGATATTAAGTACTCGTTCCGGGAGAACACACTCCACAAGTACCTTAAGAACATGTTTCTCAGATGAGGATCACAACCAAGTCATTGGGTGAATCAGAAAACTCAGTCTGAGCTAATCCACTCAATAGAGGATCAGCGCCCGGGTAAAGTTGGACGCATCGATACCAAGAACTCTACCTAGGGTTCTAGGAATGAATAAGAGATCCAGCTCTATGCCTCATAGAGGGGATTCCAAAAACTCTATTCAGGAAGTTCTGCTGAAGAGATCATACTCTTGTGTAAAGGAAATGATACCAGAACCTTCAGGGAAAAGACCAAGGGTACCGACCTTAAGAACACTTGTCCAAGAAACTAAAGACAAGTGGCTCAAGTCATTTAGGATAGGTTACACAGTGTTTAGTATGGTTACACGCCATGTTCCTTGACACCAGGTACTGCCTGTGTAAATATCTCGTGTCATTCATTCAAGCTGTGTAAAACCAAACTACACGGAGTGTAGAAAAAGTACACACCGTGTTCCTTGACCCCGTGTACTTCCCGTGTAACTGGCCCATGTCATTAGGCTTGTCGAATAGAAAGAAACTACATGGAATGTAGAAGAATCACATGCCGTGTCCGAGCACCAGGGGCTCGCTCTGTGTACACTGGCCATGTGCTCGTACATGGTTTCTGTCGGTGTCTGTGTCGTCTTCTCGTGTACCAGTACATGTGGTATCCCGTGTATCTGGTCGGGTCTAGCCGGGGAGGGGTATACACAGCGTGTCCTTGGCCATGTACCCAGCCCGTGTCTGTGTACTCCAAAAGTACATGCCATGTAACCCAGCCGGCGAACACATGCCGTGTATCCCATACTACACAGTGTGTAGTCGGAAATTTCCAGAATCGTTGTCTTCCTCCACGCGCCACGGCCAAATATCCAGTTCTGGATCCAACCATCCGATCATCATGAAACTCCAGATTTGGGGTCTTCCCGCCCCAACAAAACTGATTCCCTCGGTTTCAGGCTTCAGATCGGCCTTGATAACGTGTCCTGGTCCGCCCACACGAAAACGCTCGAAGAACGGGAATTTCCGAACCACATCGATTTTCCCTCCGCCGTCACCATCGCACCACCGCTAGGTCGTATCGATGTTGGATCTTTGATATCTGATCGTTTCACCAACAAACTAATGTTAAATGATCGATTTCCTCTAAGAATGCGTAGAACGCAAACAAAGAATGTGTAGGAATCGGGAGAGAAAAACACAACAATCGAGAGGGATGAACCTCGATAGATGTTTGTGTCGATCTTGGTTCGTCACCAATAGAAGGTTAAATGAAAACCAAATTAATTTCTAGAGTAAAATCCCCACGATTCCCGAAAAAGGCCATCCCGAAAGAACGATCGATCTGTGGGATTATTTGTTCATGGATTAGTCCGCGTTCATCGTGGAAATCAAAAACGGGGAAGAAATCACAATTTAAACATCCTGCCGAGATTCCTGGGCATTTGTCGGCGATGATCTGGTCACTGCATCGTCGTCACCACGTTGGGAGGTTTTCTACAGAGCCTCCAAAGCCGCCATGGGTTTCAGGGTAATGAGGTTTGTAACCCTGGACCCTTGTGCAAAAATTTAATTAAAAAAATGTTAGGGATATCTGTTGTAGCAGATTTAAAATATTTCGCTACAGAATAAAATATTTTTATTTAAATATTTTATTACTCTTACGTCCCAAAAAGAGGATTCCACCACCGACCTGCACCGACCGATGTTAGGCCTCTCCTAAGGTAAAATCGTTGTTCTGAACTCAAGGGTTCCCTCATGTTTCTGATCTAAGCACCCATTTAGGTGTTATTCCACTTTTTCAGGAAAACCACTTGCGCATTTAATTTAATTATTAAATACAATTCAATCAATTGTTCCAGGATCACTAGGCCTCGGAACTGCACGCCGTCTCAGAGCCTGGTCTCGAATTAATTCCCATATAACATTAAAATAATACATGGAAAAAATCCGGGACATTACAATTATCCTTTTAACATTACTCAAGATTAATCATATTATTCCTTTCTTGAATATGAAACATGAAACATGTATTAAGGTTCCTCATCCTCGATAAATTCATGGTTATTATATTTAATTTGATAAATAACGTTAGAACATCCCATAACACCCACATGTCATTTTCAATATATTTATTCCTAATGGTATAAAAAATACATGTACCACCTTATCTTAATGAGATCACCATGTAAGACATCAATTTAAATTATTTCCATCCATTCCAAATATGAAAAACCCAATTTTAACCATGTTCCTTCTAGTCCCCGTTATAAACTAAAACCCAAAAGAATAGTGTGAGAGCCATTTATCATAATTTGACACCAAATAATCATGGAAAATCACTTATATGATTTATAAATCATGATTCCATCATTTTAATCTAAGAAAATTTTGGCTTATCCTTCGATAAATCCCTATGAATATACTTATAAATATCACTATGGATCTCACTAAATTTTCTCTTCCTACTTTCTAAAGGTTGAGTGAACCTTTTCTAGGATTTTAACTATGAAAAAACATGATTTTAAATCATGGATATTACAACACTTTTGGAGAACATTTCCTACATTATGAAAAAAAACAAACCCAATGACATTATTAGTTTAGTAGATTTAGAAACATAGAAACATAAAAAAATGAATATAACACATATACTTCTTCTCTAACCTATTTCCTCATAATAAGGACTATTTTTTACATATTAAACATAATAAATTTCTTCACATACTATAAAATGGAAACAAAGGAATGGGTGATCATAGAAGCTCAGTAAGTCGAAATAATGGAGATACTTAAGCGAAATCATATATATTATATTATATGAACATGAGATTAACATTATAAAATCATACCCCACATATGAAAGATCATAATCATGAGTAATATCACAAATAATGGCATTTTATAAGACAATATTCATAATGTAATCAAAGAATATAATCCATGGGATTGTAATATTAACATAAGATATGAAATTATGGTACACACAAACAAATATATCATTGTGATCATGAATAAATAGTAACTGGTTCCCACATTAAATTAAATGAATGAAATCAGGACATTGCCTAAACATATGGATATGAAAATAGGTCCCCAAATATCATTATTGACATGAAAACTTGGTCTATGCATATATTTGTGACCATGAAATCAGGTTCACACATAACATATATACCTTATGAATTATCCACCTATTCCAAAAGCATTGGAGGGAGATATATTTGACACCCATAATGTAATGAAACTGATACATATGTGTTCCACAAGAACCTAAAGTCGTTCATCATACCAAAACCCATAGAATGAAATGGATTTCATAACCACTATTCAGTCATAAAATAACTCTGGAAATGAAATGGCTTTCATAAATATAATACCTCCAGAAACATAATCCATTATTAGAAATAAAAAAAATTCTATAATTGAATCTAATCCACATTTAATCATAAGTAACATTAAATAATGTTATTATATAATGAAAATAATTTTCAGTGACCACATGAAAATATTATTAAAAAAAAAATCCTTTCATCATTTAATTTTTTTTTCATAAGATATCAACATGATTAAAAAACCATTTTCATTGAAAATAAAATTTTAATTTATAAATTAATATTCAAAATATTTGGCTTCATACTAGTATGAAATTCTATTAAAGCCGTATAAGTTAGAAAGTTACACTCCTTTCTTATATTTTCTGGAAAAGTCACAATGTAAATCATTTGGAAATTGACAAAAAGTATCATTTGAAACCATGTTGTAAAAATTAAAAATGGGTTAAAATGAATTTAGAAATTAAAAGTTTAATATTTAATGAATTTATTTTTTTTTCTCAAAAACACGGACATGGAAGATAAAAATTTTCTAACAGATACTTGAAACAAAATATTCCCAAATTTGGATGAGATCATGAGATAAATATTTATCAAAATTATTCAATAATATTGTATACCCCATGAAGAAAATTAAATTATATGGATATTAAAATACCATGATCATATGGTTATAACTCATAAAATACATTCATGGGTTGTTTATATACCACATAGAAGATACAAGCAGTTTATAAGGCATGAGTCCAATATAAATTAAAGTGAGACATAAATCCCTTACATTGTGTCTAGACTTTCTACGTATATGTAAAATCATCATATACAATAATATTAAGTTTACTATACACTTATAAATAATATATTTATATATATAAGGTCATAATTTATTCACTTGTGACTTTATATTAACTTTTTATTCAGAGGACCATATTAAAGTAACATTTTAGCTAATAACCACTTTGTTTATCGTAACTGTTTTGTATTTTTGTTATTGGTCCTCTTACTTAAATTATAATTTTATTAAAACATGAATTATATATCCTAAATATTCAATAAATAATCATTTATAATATTCTATAAAAGATATATATGAAATAGAAAACACATTTCATGGAGATAGAAAGTCATACGTATGCATGAACACTATTTCCATTATCACAATTTATGGAAAGTCGGTAAATGAAATATAGGTATATATGTGTATAATACATTTATATTTTAATTATTATGTGATATATATCATTTATGTTTCTTAAAAACATTATTAATACATTCCATGTAATGTGTCAACGAATCACATCACTTTGAGGAGGCGGTAGTTCACATATCCACAATCTAAGTTATCGTATGTACATAAAATGGAAAGAATAAATTTAGTATTTTTATAATAAATAATTTTTTTTTTCATAAATCATTAATATAATATATATCATATAAAAATATAGTTTCCATCATAATTACCAACCATGGGAGGAGGTAAATGAATAAATGGACAACATCATTTCATGAGGTGGTAGTTCACCATCCACAAGAGTGGTAAGTTCGCTACCTATTAGTTTTATGTGTGTGATTGATTCATTAAAAACCTTAACTTAAATATATCTCAATATTTTTAGGATACTTAATCTATTATTTTTTTGGGAATGGTATGAATTTCCATGGTGCATAATGAAAAAACATGATATTGTGGAAGGATTTTACATCTTCTTGGTTAACTCCATTATTTTTCAACAATTGTATTTCATGGATGGATTTATCAAAAAGGGAGACTTAATGGAGTAAGGGACGGATGTTTATAAGTGTATTGAGATGTTATATGATGAACCAAAGAGGGTAAAGTGTGAATAATAGGGATGAATGAATTCCCTCTTATAATATTTTGGAGGGGAACTATTGGAATTATTCAAAATATCAAATTAATATAAATTAATTTTCTTTTCTAAATGCATACAAAGAGAGTTATTTCAAATAAAGGCAGAGTATGGTTAAATATAAATTCATCAACTGATAATTATAAAAGTTATGATTGTATTTTAATCCTTACTATTTTTTAACCTTTATTTTACCTTTTAAACCCTAACTATTATATCATGAAATTTACAATATGAAGGTTAATATAATTACTATAAAATGATAAAATATAAATATATGACCAATTTATGACATTTTAAGGCTTCAACCAATTATTTTCATGAATCTTAATTTTTATGAAATTTTATATCATTTAATAAAATATTATTTATTTTAAAATATCAAAAATGTCAATTTTGACACTATAAATTACATGTTTTTTTAAAATGTAATAAAAACATGATATATTCAAAGAAACTAATTGAAATTATGAACTAAATTTCAAATTAATCTTTAAAAAAATTTCTGACATTAATTTTATCAAATTATATTTATTTTAATATTTTTAATATTATTTATTTTATTCTTCCATTAATTCAATAATTCCGGCATCATCATTGTGTCACAATTTAATGTAAATATATTATCACTAAAATTACAAATAAATTTTTAGATTTTGATAAAATTATTATCTTTTTAATGAATAATTTTATTGTAATTTATCTTTTATTAATGTGTCACGAACAAACACATCTTGGGGTTCGAACCAAAACAACCCCAAGCCTACCTCGATGGGATGGGGGTGGCAACAAGCACCGATGGAACCCCACACTCGGTGATTCCTATTCCAAAGTACCTATACAAACAAAAAAAAAATCAAATCAATGCAATTGTTTATAGGTAAATGAGTAATAGATGATAGACTACTATATGTGAACCCAACATGATGTACTTTTAAACAGAACAAGTACAGTAATGTAAACTCAACGGAAATTGGGAAAAATAAATGCCCAACCTGAAATGTGTCCCAAACTGACAGAAGAAAGAAAAGTAAAATAGCTTATAGGTCCTTTCTCCGGGATCCCATGCTATGACCACCATATACGGTCGAAGCACCCAATATCCCAAAGTCCCACTAAGTCAAGATCAACCTACCTCTCATTTGTATAAGGCACGATACAAGTGGGTAAATCCCATACAGGAGTGATTATCAAAATACCCAGTAGGATTCCCTAAAATATGAAAGGTGAGCAATAATAGATACACTGAAGAGGAAATATGTTGATATAGCAAGTTATATTAGAATAGTGTAGCTCAACCCAAAACCATGTGAGTGAGAAACATGACACATATATATTCAGTCAAAAGAAACCCTAAAAAGAGAGTAAGGGGTTCTCCATATCATTTCTCATCCCAAGAATAACGGTCTCCATTAGTGCTAGGAGTATCCATGAATGATTCACATTATCCGACACATCATACCAGAATAATAATGTCAAACGGGATCAATCACCACACCTAGATACAATCCTCTTTGGGCGGCACTGACTCTCCCAGTCATTTTTTGGTCGTGTCACAAGGACCTATCACAGTGGGGAAAGTTTCCATATTTCATTTGAGTCCATTGGTATGTAAAACCCATATCTCAATTGATCCGTATAGATGGATGGTGATAAATCAAAGAAGAGGAACCACGGCCTAGTGTGTAAGGGGGTTCCACTCTAACAATAGTCATAAAGGAATTTCACCCTAGTGTGTTTGGGGGATCCAATCTAAGAGTAGGAATCGAGTACCCACACCCTGGTGTGTTAGGGGGGTTCCACTCTTGTGTTTGAGGACCCTTACCTTATAATCACAATGGGGTTCCACTATAGGTCATCGAGGACCTGAAAACTACCCAGTATGGGTGTTACACTAAAATGTAATTATAGAGGAATGACACCCATGAAAATGGGGGTTTCCAAATTTATATTGTTGAGGACTTGAGCCCTAGTGCATTAGGGGTGTCCCGCATAGAAATCAATGACTCATTTCCTTACAACTGCTATCATCAAACACTGCATGAGTAAGTATAACTCTTTGGTCTCATCACATTGTAACTTGAAAGGTGAATCGAGGGTCACCAACATTCTCTATGTGGAGAAACATGCAGGATATGCTATTTAGACACCTGAACTGGGAATCTGTGAAAGGGTTTTTTTCACTACAACATGCATGAATAGAACCGCATGGGTCCCATTCGTCAGTTCCAAATTTAAAATTCCTAAACTTTCGATAAAATGTTTCTCTTGAAAAAATAATCACCTTTCCATGGATGTAACATCAATTCAACGCTACATTAAGGAGTTATGAGGGTTTGAATGTTCCACATGAAGTGTTTCATGCATGCCTACCTGATATAGGGGGATGACTGGTAATAGACCAACCATTACAATCATTCCACTTACTATCACGGTTGGTCGTCCTACAATCTTGGTTGATCAACTCTCGTGTGTTTGCTCATGGACCAACCCCCATGGCCTGTCCACATATTGCACAAACCAGCCAATGTGGTACACTACTAAGGATTGGCCACGTGGTCAACAACTCAAGACCTTCTGTTGACATTATAGCAATGACATCATGATATGTCATGACCTCATGCTTAACCATCTTGGTCAACCACCCAGGACTAGTAACAATCCCTGGCCCGGCCACATCTCGAGCTATCACGACCTCACCCCTGATTGATGCATCCGACCATGGCCGCACATCACCCTAGATTCCCGCAGTCTGACCCGGGTCCATCTAGGTCTAGCCCACCTAGCCCTCCTTGATCCAACCCACATCGGCTCAGCCAGACCGCACAATGTCGGTTGACACCCTAGCATTCATCCATTTATCTTGTGGTTGTTAACCACATTTCCCTTCCATATGCTGCCACCCATGTTTCCCGCGTCCACTTCAGCCGCCCGCAGGTGCCCTCCGTACACAGTCACCACTATGCGCCACCTTCAGCTTCCACGTCACTGGAGGTCCCTTCGACGAACCACCATTCTTCCTCTAGTGCTCGATACTTAAAACAAATAAATATCTAGAATCATAAAGACCCAATCTACATTGATCTGTGCCCCGTTATTCATTGTCATTTTGATATTCCAAAAAGGAAATGATAGAGAAGAGACAAAGAACAAATAACGGGGAGAAAAATAATTGTAATCCAAGATTTGATCAATGGTCATGATAGTTTGGTCGTCAATGATGATCCAAAAAATAATGAAATTATCAAGGAATGGACATTATAATTCTAGAACAGGGAATTAAATAAAAACGAAGAATCCTACCAAGATTTGGATCAATTCATCATCAACAAGCTCATTTTCCAATCATCTTTGCAACCCATAGAAGCTTCATCATTGAATCACACAAGGGATGAAAATAGGAGAGAGTGCTTCCAGTGGAAGGGTTATGAGTAACCCTAATTAGTATCCCATAATGACGAATTTATATTTGGTCAGGGAACAACATAACTTCACCCACCAATAGTCGCAAGATATGAACATACCATACCCTCTAACTTTAGGTAATGCTTAGGGAAAAAAGTACATTATAAACTAAATTATGGTCTTATATTTCCAATATGTGTCCTCGTTCAATAGTAATTCAATACAACATCAATAAATAAAATAATTTAATTGAATTATTTTATTTACGGTTATGTATGTAGTGAAGTTTTATACATAATACCCACACCAAAAAATGTTATCTCTTTCCTAGGGTAAAAGTAACACTACAAACTCTACCATGGCCCCATATTTCTCATCTAAACTTTTATTTGAGAGTTATCATGTTTCCATTACGTGTGTAGTATTATATATAATTAAAAATTTATAAAATTAATTTGGGGCACAATGGGCGTAGGAATTGTAATCCATCTCAGTTAATAGATTTAGAAATATATATAGAAATATTTCAATGTCTTATAAGGAAAAAATAGTTCTGTAAAATAACACTTTGTTATAAATTATATAGTTATAGAAATTATGAGTATTAAATCTTTATAGTTCTTAAAATAAAACATTATAAATTTCTTAATCTCATATAAGTGTCCAGAAAAGGATATAACATATTACCAATTATTATTTTGGTCAAAATAAGCTCCTCAAATAAAATTACGTCAAGTTTTAGTTTAATATAATAATATTTAAAAAATTATTTTTACCCTAGTTACCCGATTTACCCTAAACCATGGAAAATAATAAATTACTAATGGTATTATTCATAATATCAAAAAATTAAGATGATATTATTATAATATAAATATTGAACTTATTATAAAAATTTATGTCCACTTTTATAAGTTTAATCCATATAATTAAAAATATAATGTTTGATGCTAATCCAGTAGATGTAGCGAGAAAATATGTTATTAATGTTAAAATAAGAAAATAATTGAAATGTTTTTACAGGTAAATTAATTGTAATATTGATAAAAATGACATAAATTATTTTAAATTATAATTATATAAACTAATTACATTTAAAACCCAATAAAAAATATTATTTAACACTATAAATTATTTCGATTAATATAGTATTTTTCACTTAAAAGTTATCATTCGTTACTATTAATCAAAACATGAAACTTTTCTAAAAATTAACAAAAATTCAATCAAATTAATTTTTTATAACCCTATTTCAAATAAGAATCATATTTTATCAAAAATAATTTATAAAAGTGTCAGTTTTTTTAAAATGAGTTCTCCATTAAAAGGTGATAAATTTACCACGTCGAAAAATAAAGGGGTTTAAGCATAAAATTGAATTGGATCTTATATTATGCCTATAAAATAAATAGTAAATACATAAAAAAATATCTTTAATATATAAAGTATATATTTCACTAATATCATTCAATAATTTAAATTAATTTAATTTATTAAGACAAAATGAATTTGGGATCCAAAAAAAATCAATTTCAATCTGTATATATTTTAATTTATAATTAATTTGTAACTAATGAAATGAAATTATAAAACATATATTCTCATAATTTGGTTATGTCATTTCCTAAATTAAAATTTAATTTCTCACTTATATTTCATTATATTAAATAGTAATATTTTAATAAAAAATTGTTGTTTTGCGAAACATCCTCGCATTTGTAACAAAAGCTATCAACAGAAATTGGAATGGTGTGTAACATAAGGAAAACATAGCATGGAATGTACCAAAAGATAATTTATGTTTTTAATATATACCATATTCAACTTGGGTTTTCATATATATAATAATTACCATGATTTATTCATATAACAAAATCTATATTCAGTGTTGGCTGAAATGATAAATACCGAAAAGATTAAATTAATTTGAAAAAAAAAATCAAAAAATTATCAGGGTGTTATAGTCATTTTTTAAGTCAACCATCTCAAAATTACAAAATATTTTTAGGATATTGTTCATCATATATATGGAGTAAATAATAATGTGAAGTGATCTATGCTAATGTTTTTGAGACATAATTATGATGATCTCTAGATGTGTGATGATGAAACTATTAATAGTTTCTTTTAAATGGTGGATAATATTATGGTTACTACCATAGGATATGGTGAGAAAATTGTGTATGTTAATATTATTGAAAATATTTTTTATATATTACAAAATTATTTTGATTCAAAACGCTCTACTTTGGAAGAAAAAAATTCAAGTGACATTTCCTTGATGATTTTCATAGTATAATAATATCTTATAAATTTGGGAAAGAAAATTTGATCAATAAAATGGCTAAATATGCGCAAATTTTATTTTTAAGACACAATGTAATTGATGCTTAATGTAAGGGAAAGGGTGAGAATAAGGCCCAATAAGGGAATGTAAGGGAATTAATTTACATGGGATCTTGAGGAAATTCAATAAGAACATGATGAATATCATAATGTAATGAAAAGGTAAAAAATGAGAAATATTGTAACACCCCAAGCTTCTATGTTATGTTTCCCTTTGAATAATGCAACAGCATGCGTGGTACGCAACTTCGAGATTATAACAAATCACGACCAATCAAACTAGCCGTTATTAATAGTAATACCGACTTTTTGAAATTTACTCAATTTTATCTATACAAATGGAATTCATTTTTGGGTTCGGAATATCCAAATTATATTAGGGTGAATTTTAGGTATTTTTATGAATATATTCAATTTTTTATGAATAGTTAAAAACAATAAATTTTAATTAAAAACAACATTTTTAATCAAATTAATTTATACTGATAAATTATAATATTGAGTTGTTTTTATGTATAATTATTTTATAATTTTACCATTTAATCCAATGTTGGTCATTGGATGTAATTTCACTTTTAAACCGGATATAAGTAAGTGTCAATCTTTTGACAGTTATTATTTCTTAAAAACACGTTTTTTGTTTTAAAAACATGATTTAATTTTAAATTAATTTCTGACACATTTGTGTTTTGAATTTAGAAAAATGGATTCCATATTTATAATCAGGAAGTCCAAATTGTGTAAATAGGTAACTTTTATTTTTAGTCATTTGGAATAATTTGGTAAATATTTTATTTACCATGGTTAAAGGGTATACCCGGTAAAGAAGGGTAAACAAAATAATATTATAAAAATATTAAATTACCCTAACACATGTCATAACCCTATTTTATGATACATGTCTGACCATGGGAATCCTTGGGTCGATTTTGGGACCCCATGGATCCACTTGTGAGTGATAATGACACTTTATATTAATTAAGTTAAAGTAAATACACAAATGACATAAGCATATATCTTATAGTAAAACAATTTTTACATAGGGTTATATATGTTATATATTAGAATATAAATATTAATTATAAATCTAAAAAGATTTCCTACATAATGGTATTTTATTTATAATTTTTATTTATTGAATAAGTAAATTTATTTAAAACACAATGATGATCCAGTAATTTCCTTTTTAATGAATGAATCAAATAAATGGTATTATAGATGTTAAAATAAAAATAATTTGAATGTTTTGATGACATACACAAATTTTCAAGGAGAATGTGAAATTTTTGGATTTATTATGTGAATTTTATTCTATGTAATAATGTTTTTAGGAATTTAACAAATAAAATAGAAAATAGTGTCAAAATTGACAGAAAAGTGTTTTTAAAAAAAATATTATATTATTAATTGAAATTCTATTCCTAAAAATCTATTTTTCGGAAGATGGTATTAAATAATATTATGTATGTCATTAATGAACCACTTGAGGTTCTCTTGTATGTTTATATTTAGTTTAATAACCATATAATATAAAAATACAATGAAACATGTTAAATGTCAAACTAATTAACAAAGAGTTAAATCTAGAAGATAAGGCTAGTATAGTGACCCAAAACTGTCTAAAACCTACTGGATGAGTGGTTTTAGACCCATACCCCCATATCCTCTAAATGAATTATTTTGGATCCATTGTAAATCTAAAATGATTTTATTAAAAAATAATATTTCAATGTTTTCCTAATGTTC
Organism: Viscum album; assembly: GCA_963277665.1. NCBI lineage: Eukaryota > Viridiplantae > Streptophyta > Magnoliopsida > Santalales > Viscaceae > Viscum > Viscum album. Next base: position 1,770,899,112 of record OY728120.1, read on the forward strand.
CCCTCACCCCTCTTATAAAAGGGAACTTCACCTTTTCTCAAATTCACAACTTCAAATCCATTTGAATCATCCATCATGTGCCCAAATATCCTCTATAATATCCTCCCTTCATACTATAGGCCTTACTATATTCATAATTCCAAACTAAGGAGCCCTTTTATCAAATCCAAAGGAAGAACCTGAAGAACAGGTAAATATTTCATCACCTCTTTGAAGTTCCTTTCTTCTTCAACTTCCTCCTTCTTTGTTTTTTCCATTATCAAATAATAAATCCCGTATCTTCTATATACTATGACGTTATTATAAATATGGTATAACCATTTTAATTATTAAATCCATCCTTTGAATGACATTTCATCATACGTGCGTACGTACAGCTTACCGTCTCCACGTCGTGGTGTAGTTGTTATTCAATAAATTATTATTTGGATGGTTATAATAATGATTAATAATTGTTTTAAATAATAAATAAAACTTGATAATGATTTTTTATATATGATATACCATCCTATTATATATTATTTTAATATCAAAATAATGATACTGTCGCTCGTGCGTATGTATGGATTACCGTCACCATGAACGCGATGAGATTCATTCCCCATCATATCCACTCACGACAAAAAATTATTTTATGATTAAAAATATTGTGTAAAGACTTAATATCATTATGAATATGAACAATATACATAATATCGAATACAAACATTACTTACATAACAAAGAATATAATGGAAAACAAATCAGTTAAGACCCGAAACGAAGGTAGTACTGAAATATCATTTACAAAGCATTATTAGAAGATCATATATGATATCATATTAATTTATATGGTAATTATATAATTTAATAACAATTATTTCACCATTATACAAGAGGTTAACCTACCCTCGACCATGGAAAAGAACAAGTTAATGGTTAATTTCACAATCTCTTCATTATCAATCGTTATAACATCATCAAAGCTTCCCATACAATATTATAAGAATATTTACAAAATAAATTTTTTCTTTTATAATTATATGAATTTTAAATGATTTCAAAATAGAAGGATATATTTATCTAAAAAAGGTTTTAATTTCATCAATGTCCACATCCATTTATGGATTTTATTCTTATTTGATGTTAAATTATTATGATACAAAAATTTCATGTTGTATTGAAGTTTTTGTGATATGTTTGAATGTGGATGTGTTTTTTATACCATTTATGGTTTATGGATAGTTTGTTGACATTTCTTATGCTTGTTTTAATATGAATGTTTTTGTTATGTCTAAACCTTTTCAAATGAGGAATGCATTGGACTGAGTAAGTGGCGGGTGGAGCCCGTTATAGCTCCTCAATGCATCGGTAGGTCTCATGAGACAAACTAGTATCTTTTCACGAGTCCTTGAAAAAATCTTATTTATATTCACGGCACAAGGTTTTTACTATGTGGTTATAAAGTCTGACATTATGCATTCCATCATTATAAAATTCGCTATTGATATTGCATGTGATTATTCGACTAATAGATTATCCATGTGAATAAGTAAATGGAATTATTTGATTTTATATTTTCCATATTATTCATAAGTTCATGTTGAAAAGGATTTTATTTTAATCTTATACATTTCATTAAACGTTTATGCTTATTTATGAAAGTTCCTGCAATATTGTTATCCTTACTGAGAATCTAAGCTCACACCATTCTATGTTTTATTTTTCCTAGGCTATGAATAAATATTTTATAACTAACCTATTGGGACAGTATGAAGGGATATGAGTGTGGTATATGGAAACAATGTTGTTGTAGTTTTTATTTTATAATGTAATGTAAAACAAATGAATGTATCTTGTATTTCCAAGGATACTAAACGGATCCGTCTTTCGGGACATGATTTCATTGAATCATTCCAATGTTATGTAATATTACACCATCTCTGGGTAACTGGTGTCAGGGAATTACAGTTTGTATCAAAGGAATTTTAGTAATAACCATGGAATCTATATTTAGATAAACTATGATTAGAGCACATTACCCTAAGATAATCTTTTATGATTAATATAAAATATCTTCCTCGAATATTGGTATTGTATAGATTTTTTGAGTTTTCCAAGAAATATATCCATGTCTGGATATGAGCAGGTAGAGGTTTCTCTGACACAGATGTACCTAGGGGTAAAACCTGAAAACACCGCTTTGAGCTAGACTCGAAAGGGAACTGGTGCATGACAACAAGCCTTACTACACTCTTTGTTACAACACTCCCGAGGGATATTCTTAGGAAAATTCTAATTTTCATTAAAAATAATTATTTAGTGTTTATGAGTTTATAATTCTATAAAGAAATCATTTTTATGAATATGGATTATATCTATAAAATGTTGAGTTTATCGAAATTGTTTTAAAGGTTTGGAATTATGTATTTCGATTCATAACCTAATCTATTTTATGCCATTGTTTATAAATTGATTCTAGTGGTAGGAATGGAAACTATATTAATGCACGTAATCCATGTAGGTACTGCCCTCCTAATCAAGATAATTATAGTGGAGCCGGTGAAGAAACTGGAGCTGATCAGCTTAACAAAATACTAGGAAAACTAACTCAGGTTATGAATAATAACCTCAGTCGTATAGGGCATCCTGATCCTCAGTGTGGAGGATCAATGTTAGATCTCTTCATGAGGAAACAACCACCATCATTCAATTAGAGTACAAATACATTAGTATATGAGCGATGGATAAATTCCATAGAGAAAATATTCCATTCCATGGGGAGTAGTGAAAGGGAAAAAGTTTTCATGGTAGTTTATCGCCTCACTGGATATGCTGATCAAAGGTGGACATTGATTCAAAACACAAAGGAAGGTGATGAAGTATCTAATATGGAATGGAGTGAGTTAAATGAGATTTTCATAGAATAATAATTTCCTCTTGACCATCGAGCAGATATGGAAATAAAATTTATGAGTCTGAAGAAAAAATTGGATGAGAATATAGAAAAGTATGACGCTAACATTACAAGGATAGTAAGGCATGCAAAAAATTATATACATAACCCAAGAAGTTATATTGATTGTTTGTTTTATGGGTTAAAACCATTTATTCATCGATCATTAGTCTCACAATCCGTCTTGTCATACGAAGACATTGTCTCATGTGCTTAAAAGACTGGAAAGGAATATCTATGTCTTATGACTTTAATGTAAAGAAAGAGAAGAAGAGATCTATTGAACACTCTGTAAATGGAAATAATGGGATGAAAGGAAATGTTGAATATCAATCCTATAATAAATATTGGATTAACCACCTCAGTACATGCTTGAAGGGAATGGGAGTATGTTACAAGTGTGTTGGAAAAGGCATCCAAGCTTGTGATTTCAAGGGGAAGCAAGAGGCTGTCAATGTTGAATGATACAATTGTAGGGAAAGGGGGTATTATGTAAATTAATTTCCTAAGTGCCAAGAAAACATACCTCAAAAAAGTCCAAGGGATCATGGCCAAGCTTATGTTAGCACTAATACTGTGGTTCAATCTCTGAAAGACGTGGTGGTAGTTAAAATAATGGTTTTCTCAAGTTTAGAAAATGATTTATTTGATTCTAGATCATCGCATTGATTCATATCATCCTTGTTTTCTATGAAAATTAGATATTTCCAATTTGATTTAACAAGGTAGTTTTCAGTAAAAACCCCAAAGGGAATTATCATTGCAATAGTGTTTTGTGAATCAATCCCCATTAGGGCATATAAATGTTCATTATATATTGATCTCATCATCATAAACATGATTGAATTTTATATAAGCCTCATTATGGATTTTCTTTTGGATGATGATGCAAAAATTTATTTTAAGAGGAAGGAGGTTACTATTATTGATGGCGATGATAAAAACACCTTATCTTTAGAGGATAATTGTCACCACCAGATTCTTATTTAGATCCACCCCCAGTTGCTCAACTAAATTCAATTATTTAGGAGGAAGATAATGGAAAAAATGTGGGTGAGGAAAACAATGTTCAAATAGATGATGTACCTATTTTGCAAGAATATTTTGATGTGTTTCCAGAAGATTTACTAGCACATCATGTAGAATGATAAACTGAGTTTTCCATTGATCTAATTAATGTTTTAAGGCCCATATCAAAGAACCCTTATAGAATGCCAACATTGGAATTAGTGTAACTAAAGAAACATCTAGAAGAATTGTGTAAAAAAGGATTTATTTTCCCTAATATTTATCCATGGGGATCCCCAATCCTTTTTGTTAAGAAGAAAGATGGATCTATGAGGTTGTGCATTTACTAATGGGAGATCAATGCTATAACAGTAAAAAATAAGTATCACCTACCTCGCATTAATTATTTATTTGACCAACTTCATGATGCTCACTATTTTTCAACAATTGATCTTTGATCTGGATTCCCTCAATTGTGCGTGATGAAGGAAGACATTCCAAAGAATGCATCTCAAAACAGGTATATGCATTATGAGTTTATAGTAATGCCTTTTGGATTGAAAAATTCACCCTCTTTTATCATGGATCTATAGAGGTCTTCATGGAATATCATGATGAATTTTTAGTGGTATATATTGATGATATCTTTGTATACACCCAAAGCTACGAAGATCAAGAAAATCACTTGTGCATTATCCTGAAGACTCTTAGAAGAAATGAATTATATGTGATTTTTAGCAAGGGTGAATTCTGGCATCAAGAGATATATTTAATTGGCCATATAGTCTCTAAGGAAGGAATATATAATGATCCTTCAATGATGAATGCAATCCATGTATGGAAAACACTGATGAGTATAACTAATGTTAAAAAAATTTATTGGTTTAGCAAGTTATTATCTGTGTTTCGTCCAAAATGTTTTCCAATTGGCTAACCCATTACCCAAGCTCACACGTAATGGGGATAAATTTGTTTCAAAAAATGAGTGTGAAGAATGTTTTTAAGAACATTAGATAAGATTTTTCCATGGATATATATTGACTCTACCATCGAGTAATGATGGGTTTATTATTTATAGTGATGCTTCAAAGAATGGTCTTGGTTGTGTCTTTATGAAGAATGATAGGGTTATTGCCTATTCATCACGATAGCTAAAAATTAATCAGAAAAAATATCCTACTCATGATCTTGAGTTAGCTGCTATAATATTAACTTTGAAGATATGGATACATTATCTCTATGGTAGAAAACGTGAGAATTATTCTTATCGCAAGATTTTGAAGTATATTTTCTCACAAAAAGAACTCACCATGAGGAAAAGGTGATGGCTTGAACTACTCAAGGATTATTATTGCACTATACACTACCACTCGGGGATGGAATATAAGGTGGAAGATGATTTGAGTATAATGGATCCTGGAGTTTTGAACATGATGACAGTTGAAAAGGATCTTATATACATATATCTAATAAAGATAGATATGGGAATAACCATGGAAGGTGAAACATCAATTCTATTTCAAATGGTTGTAAAACCATCTTTAATAGAATGGATAAAAAGTTCTCCGGCTGATGATGAGGAGTTTCTAAAGATGATTAATGCTTTAAATGATGTGAGGTTGAGTGACTTCGTATATGAAGATGAGAATTTAAAATTTTGGAAGAGACATTGTGTTTCTGATATAACTTATCTAAAAAGAGAATTTTTGGATGATGATCACAACTCCAATTTCACTATACACCTTGGGAGAACCAATATGTATAGAGATTTGAAAGAAAATTTTTTGTGGGACATGATGAAGAGGGAGATTATTGATTTTGTGTCATGATGTATGGTTTTTCAACAAGTGAATGCAGGAAGAAAATAGCATGGAGGTGTCATGCAACCTATTCTTATACCTGAGTGGAAATGGGATGATATTAAAATGTAATTTTTCATGGGACTACAAATGACTCCTTGAAGGAATGATGCTATATGGATCATTGTTGATCGTCTTACTATGTCAGATCATTTAATTGATATAATAGAACATTTACCACTTGAATGATTAGAAAAACAGTATATTAATGATGTTTTAAGTCTTTATGGAGTACCCCTATTGATTGTTTCTAATCGTGATCTCTATATTACATCAATATTATGGAAAATTATTTAGAAGTACTTGGATACTAAACTTCATTTGAGCACTCCCTACCACCCTCAAACTGATGGACAATCAGAAAGGACAATTCAAAACATAGAAAACATGTTGAGATCATGCTCCCATGACTTTCAAGGTATGTGGGATCAAGATTTATCTCTAGTAAAATTTTTCTATAACAATAGTTCTCATTCAAGTATTCAGATGGCACCATATGAAGTGTTATACAGAAAGAGATGTCTTACACAAACTTGTTGGGATGATGTTGGTGAAAGAAAAAATATAGGCCATAAAGTGTTGATGAAACGATGGAATACGTGAAGGTAATCCAAACCCACTTCAAAGTAGCTCAAAGTTGGCAGAAGAGCTATGCAGATAACCGAAGGAAGGATTTGGAATTTCTGGTAGGAGATCAAGTTTTCTTGAAGTTATCTCCATGGAATGGAATTAAACGATTCAGTAAGAAGGGTAAATTGAATCCCAGGTACATCAGACATTTCTAATTTCTAGAATGAATTGGGGATGTAGCATACCATTTGGCAATGCCGCCAAGTCTCTACAAAGGTCATGATGTGTTCCACGTATCACTATTGAGAACATACTTGCATGAACCAAAACATCTACTTAACTTTGAAGAATTTGAACTGGAACCCAATTTTTCTTATTATGAAGTTCATGTAATGGTTCTTCATACAAGAGAACAAGTGTTGTGAAACTAGATGACTCTTCTGGTAAATGTTCTATGGAGAAACAATAAGACGGAAGAGGCAATGTGGGAACCTAAGGAACTTATGATGAAGAACCACCTGAATCTTTATATGAACAAATTTTCTAGAAATTTTGACGATGAAATTAATTGATGGAGGAGAGAATGTAACCTCCAAGAATCCACTGTATGTTTCCCTTTGAATAAAGTAATTGTTTGTGTTGTACGCAACTTCTAGATTCTAAAATATAGCGACCAATCAAACTAGCCGTTATGAATATTAATACCCCCTTTTTTAAAAAATTTCAATTTTTCATTCATAATGGACTACATTTTGGGTTTCGAATATCAAAATTAGCTTATGGGGAATTTTTCTTATTTTTCTAAAAACATTCAGTTTTTGATGAATAGTGAAAAATACTAAATTTTTATTAGAAACTAAATTTTAAATAAAAATAAATTATAGTGCTAAATTATACTATTGACAAGTTTTTAAGTATAATTAGATTATATATTTACCATTTAATCTAATGTTTGTCATTGGTCCTAATTTTGCATTCAAACTAGACATAGGAAAACATTGATCTTTTGATAGTTATTATTCCTTAAAAACACACTTTTTTGTTTTGACAACAAAAATTAATTTTAAATTAATTTATGTCAATTATGTGTTTTAAATATAAAAAAATGGATTCCATTTTTATAATTAGGAGGTCCAAAATGTGTAAATAGGTAACTATTATTTTTAGACATTTTAAATAATTATTTCAGTATCTATTTTATTTACCATGGTTAAAGAGTAAATACAGTAAATAAGGTAAAAAATAATAATATTAAAATTATATTAAATTATCCTAACATGTGTTCTAACCCTATTATATGATTCATGTACGACCATTGGCATCCTTGGGTTGATTTTGGGACCCCATGGAGCCACTTGTAAGTGATAATGAAACTTTATAGTAATTGAGTTAAAATAAATAAAAAAATGACATAAGCATATATCATTTAGTAAAACAATTTTTACAGAGGGTCATATATGTTATCTATTAGTCTATAAATATTCATTATAATTTTAAAAATATTTCATACATAATGGTATTTTATTAATAATTTTTAGTTAATGAATAATTTAATTTATTTATGAAAAAATGATGATGAAATATTTTCCTTATTAAGGAATGAATCAAATAAATGGTATTATATATGATTAAATAAATATAATTTGAACGTGTTGTTGAAATCCAAGAATTTTCTCGGTTAATGTGACATGTTAGGATTGATTAAATTAATTTTTTTCGAAGTAATAATGCTTTTAGGAAATAAAAAAATAGCAAATAGTTTCAAAAGTGACATAAAAGTGTTTTTAAAACAAATATTATATTATTAATTGATATTCTATTTTAGAAAATCAATAGTTCGCCAAAGGTCTTAAATAATATTATATAACTCATTAACTAACCACTTTAGGTTCGTTTTTATGTTTATTGTTGTTTTATTAACTTTATAATATAAAAATACAAAGAGACATGGTAAATGTCAAACTATTTAACTAAGAGTTAAATCTAGAATATAAGGTTAATATAGTGACCCAGCCCTATATAAAACCATTTGGTTGAGTGGTTTTCACCCCATCCCACCTTAGACTCTAAATAAATCATATTTCAGCCATTGGAAACCAAAAATGAATTTATTATAAAATAATATTTCAATCTTTTCCTAAGGTGCCCCTCACCCATCTTATAAAAGGGCACTTCCCCTTCTCTCAAATTGAAACGTTCAAATACATTTTTCTCTGCCAAACACAGCCCAAATACCCTCTAAAATTTCCTCCCATCATCCTAGAGTCCTTCCGTTAGTTAGAAATCCATCCTCTATAGCCCTTTTTATCAAATAAAATTGAAGAACCCGAAGAAGAGGTAAATATTTCATCACCAGTTTCATGTTCATTTCTTCTTCCACTTACTCTTTCTTTGTTGTTTCTATTATAAAATAATAAATATAGTATCCTATATATACTATGATGTTATTATAAATATGGTACAACCATATTCAATATTCTATCCATCCTTTGAATGACATGTCACCAAGCGTGCGTATGTACGGCTTACCGTCTCCACGTCGTGGTGTAGTTGTTATTCAATAAATTGTTATTTGGATGGGAATAATAACGATGATTAATTGATGGAAATAATAAATATAACATGATAATGATTATTTTTATATGATATAACATCCAATAATATATTATTTTAATATCAAAAGAATTATATTGTCGCTCGTGAGTATGTACGGATTACCGTCTCCCCGAACACGATGAGATTCATTCCTCATCGTATCCATTCAAGAATAATTTTCCTTTGATGATTAAAAATAATTTTTACTGACTTAATATAATTATGAATATGAAGAAGATACATCATATCCAGAACAAAAACTACTTACATAACAAATCATATAAAGGAAATCGAATCAGTTAACACACTAAACGATGATACTACGGAAATATCATTAACAATGCAATATTAGAAGTTCATGTATGATATCATATTAATGTACATAGTTCTTTTATAATTTAATAACAATGATTTAAACATTATAAAGGATGTTAAGCTACCCTTGCAGAAGGAATGGAACATGTTAAGGGTTAATTTCACAATCTTATCATTATCCGAGGATGTTTATATGTAATTATCCACTATGACCTTTTTATCATCCATAGCCATGCTTCATAAAAATGTATTTCAAAACATTTTAGATATTTAATATACTATGGTATAAAGTAATGTATACCCTCATTTTACCATTTATTTTGAAATGAATTTTTTTTTCATTTTCCAAACAAGGTACTTTTTGACCTTTTAGTCAAAATTAAGGTAAAAATGTTTTTTTAACTTATACAGAGGGTGCAACTATTTTCCGCCATTAAAAAATCATCATAGCTTCCCTTACAAGATTATAAGAATATTTGTAAAATAAATGTTCTCATTTATAATTATTTTAATTTTAAATGATTTCAAAATAGAAATAGATATTTAAAAAAAGGGTTTTATTTCATCTAAGTCAATATCCTTTGATAGATTTTAAGCTTATTTGAAGTTATTTATTTATGATACAAGACTTCCATATTGTATTGAAGGTTTTGAGATATGTTTGACTATAGATGTGTTATTTTATACCATTCATGGTGTAAGGGTAAATCATAGGAATTTCGTATGGTAGTTTTAATACAAATGTTTACGTTATTTTAAACCTTTTCATATGAGGAATACATTAGACTAAGTAAGTGACGGGTGGAGCCCACTATAGCTCTCGATGCATCGTTAGGTCTCATGAGTCAAAATAGTGTCCTAGAATAAGGCCTTGAAAAAATATTATTTTTATCCATTGCACAAGGCCTTGACTTTGTGGTTATGAAGTCCGGCATTATACATTTCATCATTATGAAAGTGGTTATTGATATTGCATGTGATTATTCCACTAGTAGAATATCCATGTTAATAAGTAAATGGAATTATTTGATTTTATCTTTTCCATATTATGCTTATGTTCAATTTTAAAATTCTTTTGTTTTAATCTAATAGATTGCCTTAAATGATTAGGCTTATTTATGAATGTTTCCACTATATTGTTATCCTTACTAAGCATCTGAGCTCACCCCTTTTTATGTTTTATTTTTCAAAGGATGTGAAGAAGTATTTTATGAACGACCTGTAGGGATAGTCTGAGGGGATATGATTGTGGTCTATAGAAACAATGTTGTAGTAGTTTTTAATTTTATAATGTAATGTAAAACTTATGAATGTATCTATTATTTCCTAGGATACTAAACTGATTGGCCTTTCTGGACATGATTTCCTTATATCATGCCAATGTTAGGTAATAATGCAGCGAATCTGGGTAACTGGGGTCAGGGCGTTACAAATATTATCCGTAAAAAAAATTATAACTTGTAAATTTAGAAATAAAATTTAATTAAGTAATTCATAATCATATCTGTGAGGTTTTTCACTGAGGTTTCATAATAATTATAATGATTATTCGCCAATGTGTCATAAAACATGTCATCATTAGTGAATAAATTTTGTACACAATGAATTGGACAGATATTGGGGTGAACCCATAATATGTATTAATAAATGTTATCCAAATATATCATAATAAAATATTTCCTAAATAACTCACATATAATAAATTAAATGAGATTCATATCAAAATAATGACTTTTTTAAAAGGTTTTTAAAAGACAAGATCATTATGTCATTATTTACCCATGAAAAAGGTAGGTGGGATTATTCTATTATAATATAAGAATAAAATTGGTCATTGTTAAATCTAAGTTAATAAACCTGGAAAATAAATTTGATTGCTTATTCACAAATGAAACTAAGATAATTTCCTGAGAAAAAGTGGTAAATTTTGAGAGGAAAACCCAATTACATAGCGGGAATAAAAGAATGTTCTTGAAAACATTAAAAAGATATGGGGAAATAGTCTCACATTAATGAAATCATATTAATACCAAAATTTAATAAAAAAAAATTATAGAATAAAATTTTAGGTAAATTTAAAGTACATACCACATAAAAAAGAGAGCTTAAATGGAAAAGATTAGTTGATATTCCCTTTTCCTAGAAATGTAACTCCTAGAACATGATGATTGGTTAATTGGGGGATTGAGGACACCTTTGGAAGAATAAATTGGAGGAAAAATATCATATATTAGTGGAGGATGAATTGGGAATGAAATATACATGATAAATGGATAGGTATTTATAGAAAAAAGGAGAGGATTTGTTTATTAATTTTCATAGACACCAAGGTTGTTGTAAATTCAAAACCATATGATTTAACATGGTATTTCCACATAGTATTTTTAACATGGGAAACATAATAAGATATTTTAGTCATATATATTCTACCTGAATTTTATATTACATATTACGTCTTTATAATTTCATTAAAAATGACAAAAAATCATAATTGAAATTTTACTTTTCACTGAAAAACGTAATATTTTAGAAAATTATGAAAAACTAAACCTAACCTAATTTTGATATTATGATTTTAGAAATGGTATTTATCTAATAATAATAATTATATATGTATGATAAATTTAACATTTAAATATAGAAATCCATTTATATTAAAAATAATAGTAGATACAAAATGCAAAGTAATATGCATAGTAAAATTCATAACACTTGAAAAAACATTTTCATTTAAATATAAATAATAGTAGTTTATTAATATTATTTCATTAAGATAAAAATTATTTAAAATACCATAGTTTATTATAATAATTATATCATTTATAAAAATTATAATTTTTCTATGAAAAAATCAATTTATCTACTTCGTCATATTTTATGAAAAAACAAACTCAAAATCGAAATGAATGAACAAAAATTGTATTTAAACAAAGGGACTATACATTTTGTAACTAAGGCCTCCAGAAATAACTTATTATAGCACCCAAATTTGACCTATGGTTGTGGAGTGAACTGGAGACAGAATCTTGGGGATTCTTGGTTAACATCGCCCAAGTGGTAATTTACACTAGCATGAACGTATCCCATTGAAAATGTCATTCAAACATATCATGTTGGTGATCAGATAGGTAATATTAAATAGAGAATCCTAGTGATTCTACCTCCCTCCTATGTTCTAATAAATAGGCTTCGTATGATACAACTCTACTGGATGAGGCGTCTGACTGTTCTTTATAAATTGATTTTCCTTTTTCATTTCTACTTGTTGTAAATAAATATTGCATTAAAATTTATATTAATAGAATTTTATCCATTATTCATATTGACCAACCAACATAATTTACCATTTGTAATATAACAGTCAAACCATGATGGTCACATTTCTAAATTTACTCACTTCATTATTTGATTGATGTAATATAAAATATCCCATATTTTTATGAAATAATTATCATCCAAAATGTTCAGGACATTAAATTATTCTCCCATTTTGATATTTCATATCATTCCCTCGGTTGAGAAAAGTTCTAGGTACATTTTCTTCATTTTATCCTCTGGTTTCCAGATGTATTATTCATATTTTTTATTCCTCGACAACAATTTAATGAGAAGGGTAGTCTTGCTGTGTAGATCATCGTATTTAGAGTCCTAGATCTACACCAACTGTTCCTCGTAAGAGAGGTAATGTTCCAATTGTACCACTTCAGGATTCAGAATATGTGATGGGTTAAGTATGTACTTCTTCAAGAGCGATATATGGATTACATCATGAACATGAGCTAGATTTAGATGAAGTGCAGGCCGATAGGACACTCCTTCTATGTGATCAAGGACTTCATAGGGGACAATATACCTAGGGAAAATAATTCATTTCATCCAAAAACCACATTACTCTCTTACATGGTTGAATTATGTGGAATGATTTCTCACCAACACCAAACTCCATATCCCTTCGATGGTTGTCATAAACACTTCTCTACCGACTCAGAGTTTCCTTTTGGTGTTATTGGATGGAATAAACCTTTTCTACAATCTATTGCAAAAGATCCGACCCATGAAGGTTTTTATTATCCTATTCATCCCAACATGAATGGGTTCTACAATGATTACCATATAGATCATCATAGGGTTCCATTTTAATATTTTATTGGATGTTTTTTTTGTATTACAATACAACTAGTGAGGGATGTTGATCTGATCATCCATATAAATCCATAGTGCATGATCTCAGTAAGTTCATCAGTGTAAAAATTGTCCATTTAGATTTTCTATCAATCAGAAGATCCCTTCAAAAGAAATATCCAAATGAATGTGTGAGAATAAAATAATAATTAATTAAATATATATTATTAATAAATTATTCCTCCAAAATTAAAATGGTTTGGAATTCCACAAAACTCCAATCCTAGAGTAAAAATGCAATTTTGAAACCCAAAGAGTGGTCATAATGATCATATGAGGTCATATTATAGTTAAAAATGACCATTTTAACCCTTATATTTATCCTATAACAAAAATTAATATTTCGACTCAAATTTCATATATGGTAAACCACTAGTATTTATAATATTCCCACCATAAACCTTATCGTAAATGATAATCCTAAGTGATAAAACTATAATCCATGATCTCATCCAAAGCATCTGTATAACTATGCTATATTTATGGTCCAACAATCAGTCTCTTAGCAGCCCCAAATCTCTTACATGGGATATGTTTAACTATGACTGATTTGGTAGTCCCCACCATAAGATTATCCTTATAATCACCTCACAACAACTCCCATTCCTAAAAATGAAGATTATTTTCCATGAAAATAGTCATATTTCAGTTGAAAACGAGGGTCACCACCCCAAAATGGTCAATGGTGCACTACCCACTATATGGATTACCTTATACCGCACCATACATGACCCCATTTGTAGGCAAGAACTGTACCCAATGTAGATACTATTTTATTTGAGTCTTTTCACTAATACAAAAATACATGTTAAAGATCAAGTCGAACATGTCAACTTCAATCACTAAGAATCCCCACACCACCTCAAAGTCGTTGATCACCACTCAACACACCAGAAATTTGAAAACCTCATTTACATCTCATTTCCAAAGGCATGAAAGGATCCAACAACAATAAAATACGATCCAAATGAATTCCCAAAAATTCAACCAAAATTGGAAATATAAAACAATGTGTATAACCCATATCTATCAAATAATACACCATATAAGATAAAAAGACCATGTACCTCAAAAACTAGTGGGTCTTATTTTTTATTCCAATGGTGCACGCATGGCTGTATAAAGTTGTTTGAACGTATACACATGGAAATCCCCCTTAGACTGAGAATGAGACCCCATAACCTTGTAAGAAATAAAATAAACCATAAAAAAATTGGTGAAAGTGGATCCTACATTACTAGATAGGGGAATCATATCACATAAACACTTTAGATTGCCAGATCACTGACAAAGATGAAAATTTCTAGGAGACTCCTTACACTGTGGTCTAGTATGCCCACACCTACCATAATAGTAAAAAATTTACAATCAATACCATATATAAATTCATTGAAACTAGTCCTAGAGTAAATTGACTATACTTTAAATTTCTTTTCTGACTAGAATATGAACCCTGGAAAACCACTACACCCACTAAAGCTCCACTCAAGCATGTCCTCCCACCTATGTCTACCTTAGAAAAAAAATCATTATCCACTACATCCAAAAATATATGAATGAAAAAAAGTAATGGAATTGGTCAAACATCTTCCATTATGCCCATAATGAACCTACAATCCATCATGTAAATAATGGTGAAAAGATCTGATGCCAGATTCACCAATGTAGCATAGAGGGTGGAGTATTCTAGATTAGTAATCTCACCCTATTCTAAAATCCTATATTTCAAGGTCTTTGTCTCACCAAAAGTATCAGGATAAAAATAATACATAAAGATATTATTTAAATAATCCTATGAAAGATCTTTGTGAAACTTATCTTATACTATATAATACCTATATACTATTCTTGTTCCTTTTAACATATATGTGAAATAACCCAATTTATATCCATTCGGGGTCCAAAAAATGATGAAGATACTATAAATAAATTCAAGAAACTCCTAATAATATTTTTATCTTTTTCACCGTAGAATACAAGTTGATGATGCTCGGTAAATTGCATCCCATGATCAACTTCCTTTCTCGAGTTCACTATTCTCACTAACCCCTGCTCTAGAATGGTATGAGACCACAAATTTAACCATAGAAGTATCAATTGGAGGATCCCCCTGTGGATACTTCCTCATATCTTCCCATATTGTATTTGAAATAGATCTTCTTGGATGAATTTTAAAAAACACAATCAAACAACATATCCACCATGACAAAATTCCAACACCTTTGAACTGGAAAAAAGAATCCAAAACCATTCTTTACAACAACTAGAATTTAAAGAAGAAAATAACTCTACCACAAAAGACCAATACATTTTGAGAGGAACATTCCAATCTAAATAAACCAACCATATAGTTTATTATAATATGTATACACACAACTATCCCTCAAACATAATAAATATTATAAATTAAATAAAAATATCATACAATTTATTCAAGTGAGCCTAAAGTCCTAGTCTTAGAAATAGTGAATATTCTTTGACTACCCATCTAAACTCATATTTAATAATGAGAGTGAAAAATCAAAGACCATTATTTACACATAATATCTAAATTCTGATGATCCTACTCTTGTCCACCCAATATGATGAAAAATTAGGTTGTCTTGACACACTTCAGGCCGAGTATGGTTATGATAAAAAAAATTATAACTGACCAACTTGGGCCAACCTGAACATTCATCATAGATATCCCATTATGACGTGGGGGTAAAATAGAGATAATGAAACATGGCCTGAATATAATTAAAAGAGGACATACAACTAGATTACTATTTTGAAACAAAGAAAATATATTACTTCCCCAAAACGGTTGTAATAGAAAAAAACATGTCTAGAAATCAATTATCCATGTGACATGGAATCATCTATAAACCATCCCAAAATCAAAACATCAATTCAACCATGATCATGCATGATACAAAATTCTATTTCATTTACATGAATCTTGTAAAAATGGTTTACAAACTCCCATAGGACTACACTGTCTGTGGGAAATTAGGCCTAGTAGGATACCACCAAAATATTTATAATCTGTTAAATAACAATAATGAACATGAATATTTTTTAAATAATGGTTTTATAATCATTTTTATACAGAAAAAAAATTTGAAATAATTTTTCAAAAAATCCTGAGATTTTCACAAACTACATGCTATAACATCAAAATCTAGAAATAACCAAGTAATTATATTGAATATTAAATATACATATGAGACAACATCCAAGAAATAAACTATATTTTAAAAGCAAATGTGAAGCATTAATGAATGTAACTGATGGTCTCTAGCCTACATGATTATACTTTCTATACACTCAGAAGCCCAAAAAACATAATTTTGGATCCAAACTACCATTTTTTCCTTCCATAGACAATCAGAATATAAGAGTTTACCTCATAGTGGTCTCAAAGACACTAAGGCTACCGGGTCTCTATCTCGATGTACCCAAGGTTACCAATACACAATGTTTGTCAATTTCGGTTTTAAAAACTATTCTGACATTTTTTATAAAACATTTTAAAATCCATGAAAATCAACTTTAGGGTTTTGGAATCCATTTTCCATTTCGAATAATGGAAATTTCATTTTAATGATAAAAAACCATTAAAAAATAAATAATTACCCCTTTCAATTTCAACACATAAAATTCCAGTTCAAATAATAAGGAAATTTCTTTGAAATATATAAATTTAATGAAGTTAGTAAATTTGGACAAATCCACCTACCTCAAGAGTTTTAAAAACCTATCCACCCTTGAAAATAGTGATTGGAAACCACAAGATCTTCCAATAGATGAAAATTCATGACAAAATACTTAAAACGATTGATATAAAACAAAATACCCTTTACAATACCTTAATAAATCTATTCCACATCCACCAATGAGAGGAAATCGATGAATAATTCTTACCCACACAGATGAATCGCCTAACACTGCAGATAAAACTTTAAATGAATAAATCTGAATAGAATAATGACTCCCAAAAAATCCTAGAGTAATATATTTTTCTGAGTAATGTATGATGAAAAAAATGAGTCCAAAAACACCCACACGTCAATTTAAAATTGGAACTATTCGAATTACAAAATGTGTAATCCTTTACATGTCATTAATCCCTTTAATTTTGAGTTACACCAAAAAATGAAGTGCATTTTAAATTAAAAAATATGATTTCACAATACATGAAGTGTATCTATTACAGAATATATAAAAATTGAAAATTGGAATTCAATTAATTGGATGATTTGGGCTGATATTACAAGTCGTGAAACTATACTGCACATTATATAATTACGAAGATAATATCATAAAATCCTAGAAAAAAACTAAATATTAAAAAAATGTCTGACTCTATCCTTATATGTATTCTCCAAACTCAAGGATAATAATAATCATAAAAAATGAAAATCCATAGTTCACGATAAGAAAATACTTGATTTAATGGTTATAGGTCATTAGAGAATGACAGGGCCTACTATAAATGTCCTCAAAAGGATCCATCTGAATCGTCACTTGGAAACTATTATTTTAGGAATGATCGATAAGAGGGAGATGATTATCC
The DNA here is from genome assembly GCA_963277665.1 of Viscum album. Lineage (NCBI taxonomy): Eukaryota > Viridiplantae > Streptophyta > Magnoliopsida > Santalales > Viscaceae > Viscum > Viscum album. Next base: position 1,770,917,137 of record OY728120.1, read on the forward strand.
CAAGAATCATTGATATAAACTACAAATTACTATATAATATCCTCCAAACACTATACCGACTATTCCAACTAGTCATTAGTATGTTGGTTAATGGATGTTCTCAAAAGAACCTGTGTACCTGTAGCCCTCTACAAGCCCTACTAAAACCATGATGAGAAACGAGCATCCCTATTTGAAACAATAATACAAGAACATCCTGTTTTCATATAATATCTTATAAATATAGGTTTCTTAGCTCAGTGACTAATAAATTATCTAGGATAGTAATGAAGAGTGATAATTTCATTATTTGATCCATGATGACCGAAACTACATTGCTACCTTGAAAAACCTCAGGATGATGACTAAAAAATCCATAAGAATATCTTTTAATTTCAATGATAGGACCATTAATTAATATAACACTATATCATGACTCTGGTAATCTATCTTCACCTGGTGATATGTATAACAAATAGTGAAAAAATCATGCTATATGATGTTTCATACCATGCACTCAATAGTAGCATCACATATCTTGACACAACTTGGAGATTTATGGATGTACTGACCACTGAGAATCATGAGACTCATATTAGATCCTCTCTCATGTTTTTAGGAACCCCAAAACACCCATGAAACTACAACATGTTATCTCCATCCATAGAACAATCTGGAGGTGTGTCCTTACTAGATATACTATCCTTGTGAACCAAGCCTAGAGGATCTAATAATTGAATTCTCTTTACTTATCATGTAGGGAATAAGAAACTATTAATGTGGTGAGAAACTATTTCTCCAAAATATCATGAAACTCGATATGCATCTCAAAAAATTGGTTCCAAATTTTTTTATTCATCACTGACCTCATGTATGACATGTGCTTGACTTTTATGGTTCAATGAATCAGTTAACAAATTTCCCTTTTCAATAATATAAGTAAGCTAAAAAATATGAAGGAATTTGAACCATATTCTCTACTTTAGATTCAAATCGCACCATTAAAAGTTATATTTGGGGAACTTTTTGTCCATATATAGCACAAATAACTCACACATTAGATAGTTTCTGAAGAAGCTTAAGACATACATTAAAACTACTAGCTTGAAGTTGTGCATCGGGTAATTATTCTCTTGAGGTCTCAACTGATGATAATTGTATAAAATGACTCTATCATTCTATATCAGCACGGCTCCATGTCTGATTCGTGATGTATCAATGAAAACTATATAAGCTCTATGAGGCTCTGGAAGAATTAGAATCACTTTCAAGTTAATCCTCACATTCTTATTATGAATGTATTTTTAACAGACATCTGAAAAAAGGAACTTCACACCCTTATTTTCACAACTATTACATGTTTAACAATGATATGGGAAGAATTATATGAAATTGATATAGTATTTATTCATCCCATTGGAATAAAAAATATAAAACATGTTCTTGGGATTATACCAAGAAACCACAATACATGCCTATTATGGGTCAACTAATACCCCTGTTTCATATATAACATTACCCTAGAATCTATCATTTTTGAACTATAAGAGGTAATTAAAAATATTAGAATAAATATTATGCTATCATAGTGTATTAAAAATTATCTCAATGTGTTTATCATTGTCATAGTGAGTTCAGGAATGCACCAAGATTTCAATCACAACGAGAGTGAAAAAATAATCCAGATAGTGGTTAAAAACCATATCGATCCAAGCTAGGAAAATGGAAGGAATGTTCAAGTGATTGAACGGAAATAAAATACACTAATAACAATTATACATTGTATGAAATGATATATGGGGGTTGTTTGAAATAAATACATTAACCTGATGATAGCCTAATCATAGGTATATTTTTTAGAATACCCTAGCTCCTAATAGATGGTCAAAGATATCATCTATACATGGCAGTGGATTTTAGGTCATAACTAGAAGCTGGTTTAACCATTTATATTCCATACATAGCTAAATGATCCCATATACCTTCATGGTAAATAATTTTGAACCCCAATAATTAATACTAGATATTATAAAGCATTTAGACTCCAGATCCACCAAAATGTATCTTAAGCACTTTCAACTCTGTAGGTGAATTTCAGTATAGTTGAATGGATAATGTTTCTACTCCTAAAATAACCTAAACCATAAACTCTACCTCTCTATTGGAAGGTATCCCTGAAAAAAGTGTCATCAATAATGTCCTAGAAATGGTATACCTAGGGAGGAAAATATGATAGATATATTTCCCAATCATCCATTAAAATAAAAAAATTAGGGTTATAACACCACATAGCTCATGATTATCAATTCCAACTCTACTATCTCATTCATCACACTCACCCTTTTGAAAACACGTACAACACTATAGTGATGAAAATGACACCCTATGGTGATAGATGTCCACATAGTTATTATATGTAACAATCCAATCAATCCTATGTATGACATATAATACGATTATCTCAAGGTTGAAGAGGTCTCATATGATGGGATAACTACCTAGATCAAGGTTGAAATACCTGTATTGGGGTATTACCACATACCTCAATCCCAATGGTGTGCCCAAGGTCATCACACCACATAAGTACTCTATTTAGAGCTTATGGAATACCATGTTGAATAAATAAAAAAACAAGTAAGAAGAACAAATATCAAATAATCTGGGAACTATAATGGTGGATACTAGAAGAGTACATCAATCTTTAGGTAATCATGTACTCTAATCCTCATATATCATTTGTAATTCCTAGAAATGGCCTGATCCAATACTGTGTAGTGAAACTAGAAAACAATGTGTAGGTCCACTTTTTTGTTGATGATAATTAGAATTCTAGCTACCATGACCCTAACCTACTCATTATCCATACTCTTCAGTTCTAATACAACTCCCCACTTGACGCAACATAAAACATCCTACTCGAGAAGCTGGAGCTGGTGTGGATCCTCTTCCATTGTATGAACATGTAAATGTTTGAAAAAATCTCAAAATATTCCCCAAATAGACTCAATCATAACCTTCTAAAGGGTCCCGATCACACTATGTTTTCAGATTCCCCCACCTTCCACACCGATTAAAAATAAAGGAGATTCCAATGTGGATACTCAAGCTACCACTACTCAAATGAGAAACATCAATGATATGATTCCTTATACTAGAATAATAACTTACCTAACTCAATAGTGATCCTCTATGCCACGAATTATCAACATTCCTTATGATGTACTCAATCATAAGAATCTGTTTAAAGATCTATGAAAAATTATGTAGGTGAATTAAAGTCACCTATGTATGGATAGAAAAATTAACTGCGTCCTTGAAATGTATAGCACGAGATATCTCATCATTGGATAGAAGTGGTTAAAAGTGAATTATATTTGTTAACCTTGGTATAAATTAAACAAAAAAAATTCAAACACAACTCTAGATGCCAAATCTATTCAGCTTATACATCTCTCAGTATTTACGAAAATAATTACTCATTGAAGACAGTCGGGAAGACAACACATACCATGCCCTGATGATGAACAACCTATGTAATCAATACCCACCAGTGTTTTGTGGAATCATGAAGCTTGTAGGTTGAATGATAAACCATCCTCTCAGGAAAAATATCAACATGCTCAATGATGAATAAGGTGTCTCATATCCATGAAATATCAACATATGGACCACTATCCTTTGAGATGATGGGAGGATACTACTGATGGAACTCACTAGTTATATCAGCCAGTATAGATGTTGGTCATTGAGCACCCTGAATGGACTTCATCCAATGTAGTAAATGCTCACAAATCTGAGCTTTATTTCCCAATTGGATAAAATATGAGGGAGATGTGGTGGCACTACTTTAGGAATCACTAGTTTCTATGTGTCCACTACCTCCGTAGCATGGTCATCACCACTCTCCTATAACATGACACAAGGACATTGTGGTGGAATAGATCTAACAATGTCAAAAACATGCCTTAAATTAATATTAAACATTATATATAAGAAAAACAAGAAATTAGATTATATGAATAAGGGATCACAATCCAAATAAGTACCCCAACTACCAACTTAGAAGGATAGGGTTTTTTAATGTTTTTTTGATTGATCTAGAGGGGTTCCGATAAGTGAAAGGTTAAGTCACACACATCCTCTTAATTTAGTGAAAACTGTTTTATTTTATATGATAATATGTACTTATATATTTTTAATTTTTTAATTTACATACAACAATGTTGATTAAATGGATCTCCATTTCTAGTGAATAAAGGACCATACACATTATCATTTAAATTGACACCCATTTAATTTCTATTTAACTCTTTCTACATTCAGAGTCCTAATATAAGAGGTAATATACAATGGATAGACACAGTTAATTAATCCTCCCAGTTCACAAGGGTCTATAATCCTCATGAATTGAAATAATGAATAACCCAATCATAGGGAATGAACATCTCATGTAACCATAGGTATATAGCTTCCCTTAGGGGAAATCAGTTATTTAAGATCCCTCCAACATCCTATATTGGAAAAACTATTTAGATTGATCTTAAAACATTAAAAAACCAATCCACTACCTTTTAAAATATTTTATAATCAAAGGTATATATAACAACCACAGATCACTAAACAATCATAGGCAGACCAAGCAATGAAATAATTAAATTCACCTTTACGGCATAGAATATGCACGATAGGTGACTTTTAAATTTCTATAATGACGTATGATTGGTTCCTTATTTCCCTCATATCATATAGAAAATAAAAAACATAAATCCTCAATTATAATAGTAATTATAACTATCATAGATATTTTGTGTCACCCAAAGTAGGAAGTATATCAACTGCATTTGCAAAATTGAAAACAACATTTTCCCATTCCCAGAAAACAAGATATTTACACCAAACACAGGTTATTTAATCATAGTAACAAAATATTTCCAATAAAAACTGATTCCTAATATATTATCAATATCTCAAAAAATAAGATAAATGAATATAAAAACAACTCTGATACCACGTTGTAACATCTCGATCCTACGTTTCATCAAAGTTGTCCTCAGTTTGGTTGGGCACATGGACTCATTTGTTCCTTGCCATATGCGAGATGATGTCGACTAGTCGTGAGGGACTATGGTGTATTAATGGGGAGACTATTAATTCATTACCAAAGTGGACCCCAACCAATATTTAATTAAATATATATAAAAAATTAGCGAAGAATAATAATGAATAATTAGAAAATTTTAGGAATAAACATCCATGAACTGAATAATAATAAAAATATGTAAACAGAATGTTATAAAATATTTTAATGTAATGTAATGTCTCTAAAATACTAGAAAATAATTATACATTGTAGTATTCAATACATTATCTATAAAAATAAGATAATATATGACAAAACTATCCAGGAATTCTGATAACCAGCTGATTCATCTGATAAAAAGCTCCATCATAATGTTATAAATCAAGATCATGTGTCCAAAGTGGTATGAATAACATTATCAACACCTACAAACATATACTCTTCCAAGCTAACATTTGTGTCCCGAATTGTTTTTGAGGGAAATCATAATAGACCACCACCAAGAATGTCTATAAAATGTATAACGTGAATATAAAATGAAACTATTTACATGTATCTTTATAAATATAAATAAATTACAAAATCGTAAATACCCCAATACCTACTTTAACCCCAACTTGTATGTTAAAATTTATTAATTTAATTAATTACTTTCCAATTTATAAAAAGTTTCAACCATACTGTATATCATATGGGTAATATACGAGGATAAAATTTGCAATAAATACATCCTATATTGATGATAATTAGAAGAATAAGATCCAAGGTAATAAAAAAGCCTCCATGATCTCATGGGTTGAGAAAACATATTAATAAAACGCAAACTAGTTATATGGGTATCTGAGTGTAACCCAAGGAGATTCACCTAAGGCATTCCACAATAAATAGTTCTAACTGCTTCTATGGATATCAACTATGTTAAAATAGGATATGCATAACTGGGCCCAATGGGTTTAATCGATGGAACAACATGTCTAAATAAATAAATCAATATCCATGGAGTGAATCAGAGACATCCTAATATTTTGAAGATAATAAAAGGATCTGAAACATTCATGTAGGGAATCTTCTTGTAGACAAGGACCTTATTCCTGTTTTGGTATCTCCTTCGGAAACTAAATCATTGAATCTGAATGGATACCTATGAGTGATGAATGAATTACCTCAAGAATCCAAGGAAGGATCAAGTTTGATCACTCATATAAAGAATAAATGGTCTATATTAAATAAAAAACTTGTACATAATTCATTATTAAATTTAGGCCATGTAATACTCATTCCATTTAATAATTCTGATGGTCAATTCTGTTGCATTTTATACTAGGTGAAATGGATAAAAAGGACAATCTAGATTTTTTTTCTTTTAGTTATTATTCAAATATTATTTTAATTCCTTTACCATTCATATACCTGACAGATATGGATAAGGACATGAAATGAATTACCATTCAATTAAATTTTACTAGAAAACATGATACATATAATATACTGACCAAATACAATTGAGATTCATTTATGATATTAGAACACTAAAATAATACGTTTCATGTCATAATATAATGAAATAGCCATTAAAAATTCATTAATTTGGATAAAACACATACCATTAATGAAGCGAATTCCAGGTCACCCAAATAGTGGTAAAAATAGTCATTACAAGTTGTTGAATGCATAAAAGTGGGAACTCCCTACATGGACTGGTCCTTTTGAGGTCATAACTATCAATAATGTGATGATCACATATAAAAGGGGGTTTAGAATAATAGATTTGCGAGTATAAGCTTGGCATGTGGATTTTTGAGGCAATGCTTGATGAAATCGGTGTTCTCCCAACATCAACAGTTTATAAAATGGTTAGAATCAAGGGATGAGTAAAATACCACATTCCTCGAGACTATAACACTCTCATAATTTAGTAATAGCATTTAGATTGGCCATGATCAAAAGAAAATAGACGAATTGGTCAATGACTTAAAAAATGGAACATGATCCATTATCAAAATAGCTTCATTGAGAGGATGATGAATGATGAACTGAGCCTACGTGTTGAATACCTCACCTAGATAAATCCAATGGGACCAATGATTCATGAATCCATGATGATATTTGATAGTTATCAAGAATTATAAGAGGATGGACATGTGATATATAATGGGTGAGATAAACCCCTTCATGCTGGAAATGAGAAGGGAGGACAATGAATAAGGATTTTTGGATATTTTGAAGGAAAAATCATAAAATCACCACGAATTTATGGGTTGAACAAATTATCCCAAGAGTTGTCCAAAACATATGATAATAGTGAGACTTATAATACTAAAGGAGGAACCCACATGGTTTAATGAAAAATGTTTTAATAAGAATTCCCAAACACGAGTCCTTCTCTACTTAAAACTCCAGATACTCCCTCTCGAACATGCTCCATGTGAAATATGGAATACTCAAACAGTGTGGCCTTTTAAAGCCCATTATCTAGCCCTTGAACCAATATCGATACAAGCTGATCTGGCTCACATTATTTATAAAAATCGTACTGCTTAGTCCATTTATCCATTTGTTAGGCTTTATAGCTACAAAAAAGAACCAAACACCTGAAAAACCAACTATGAAGACATAATTCATCTATTTTAGTTCCAATATATAGAATGAGATAAAATTTAAAAGAATCCACCCCTAAGAGAAAAAATGGGTTCTTATAGTTTTTTTACTCAATAACATCTTTAAGGTTCATAAGATAATATGAGAGAGGTTTTGGGTAGTTGTTGGAAAATTGGAATGTGAGGGATGAGTTTTTTTAAAGGAGATGTAGAGGGGTTATTTATACATTAGGATATGTGTATTTTTATATTAAAATTTTAAAGAGAATACTATATAAAATGTAAACATTTTAAAAGTCATATTTTCCAAATAATTAACCATATATCAATATAATATAATTTTTTATTAATTTAAACTCCTTAATAATTTGAATTGACTTGTCTAATAAGAAGGAATGTGGAATATAAAAATTTTTAGAATGAATAATAATGACATTAGTCTTTTTAAAGTATTTTTTATGACCAGAAATAATTATTTTTTGAATTCTAATGACACCTTTATCAAATAAAATATGTTTTGGTGAATAATAAGGTTATATAAATTATTGGCTCATTATTACATCGGGAATCATATAGTTCAGAATAAAACACTTATGAAAAAAAATATCATTACTCTTCACCTAAATATTAAATCATTTCAGAAAACTAAAAATAAATCAAAATTGGAATGAATTGATGTTCTAATTTCAAAAAAGAAATTATTTTTATGAAAATAATTTTATATCATAATTTATTTTCATTTTCAAAATATAAATTTATAATTTTTTAAAAGATACATTATAATTTTGTAAATTAAAAATGCTCTTCTATTTTCGTTGAGATTTTGAATCATTATATTTATTTTATGGAATTTTGATATATATATTTTATTAAATTACTCATGATAAATATATTTTATATTAAATTTTATTATTTTTATTTCAAATTTGTATTCTAATAGTCATGTTACTATAAATATTTTCTTGGTTACTTTTCTAAATGGTATGGTTACTATTCCAAAATCACATTTGTAAAAAAGTAGTCATATTACCTCCTATAAATACGACACCATTCCATAATTGAAAATTTTCTAAAATTCCCCACAATGTTCTATATTTTCATTTTCTATATTTTGAATGTATTAATTTTTTTTCTTTTCTAGAGTGCTATTCGTGGGAGGGATAATTCTAGCAGATCGAGGAGATCAAAATTTCCCTATTATATTTTTCTATTTTATATTATTTATCTCCATTTAATATTTTTAATCTTAATGGGTTTAGTTATTGACTAATGATACTATTTTCATTAATGAAAAAAAATTATCTAATGTAAAAATTATAACTTATAAACTGTAGGATGTCACATTTAATTACATTCATTGATGAACAGTATTATATTTATTTTTTTCGATTTATGTACCAAAAAATTAGAGGCCATATAGAAGATGAATAGTTTATGATGAAGAGTAGGGAAATAGTGTTGTTTTTTTTCAAAAAACATATATATATATATAATGGAACTGAGATGTCAACTGGTAAGTTTTAGGATTACCTAGTGAAATATATAAATTTAGATTGAACATATTTTAGCATAAGTACCACAGAAAAATGGTGTGTATTAATAGAAGGATAGATGATTCATGTTGATGGATCATATAATTCTAGCTGATCAAGATAATTCCTTTTAATTTTCATAAATAAGATATTAGTGTTGTAGTTCATATCCAAAAATACTTTTTTCACTAACCCAACATAAATATTTCCTTATTTTAGATATATTATATAAAATTACTATGTTGGATGTAACATTCGATGTTTTGTATCCATTGTGTTATCAAGGTAGAATGTGAGAAGTATGGAAATTTTTTGTTCTTTGATATAATGGAATATTTATGGGGCATCATCTAAATTGAAGATTTTATCTATATTAAAATATTTAATGTAAAAAATGATTATTTATGTTACTAACATTACCCAAATATCGCATATTTGGTTGTTATTTTATTACAATTTTATAGATACAAGATATCACATCACCAAGGATCAACCTGTTCAGTTTTCCAGAATAATTAGATATATAGTTGGTTCCTTTATTACATTAGTAACCAAACATAGAACATAAAAAAGTAAAATGATCTTATTCCTCAAAACTTATTCAAATATTTCATGTTCATAACCAGGGAAGAAAAAAAATATAATGTTGACATAAAATTCTCATTATGGGTTACATTGAGTAGATGAATTATTAAATAATAATTGAAACACAATCAATAAAGAAAAGTTAATATTATGAGAGTGAAAATGAATCCATAGACTCTATCAAAGTGAAAATATCATGAATAGAAATATCTAAATACTAAATAAATAGGATGATTAAATACTGTTTATTAGGTATCTAGAACAAGAATCAATATATTCAAGATATATTACAAGATGATTTATGTCTTTGGGTATAAACATGTCTTCTTCTGTAGAGAAACAAAAACAATGGGTTTGTCGGAAACTATTTTGTCTCATGAGACATGTCGATCCATTGAGGGGATATCTATAACCTAGCCCCACCCATGTACAAATGTCTGATAAATTCATAAAATACTAAATTTATTACTTTCATTAAGGAAATAAATATTAATTATCATCCAATCTTTGTATTGATTAAAAAATATAAATTTGACATTATTTCCCTATTAATAAATAAACAATCAAAGTATACAATGCTTATATAAAAATGGAATAAAGCATAGAAAATAATCAAACCCATGAATAAAGAAAGATAAATATAATTTCAAATGAAAAATTATATAAAAAAGGTAGCATATACACCACAAAAATATTATTAGGTGCACAATACCAAGTAAGTATCTATGAATAGAGATTGAGATGAACTCTTTTACCATATGTATTAAAGTGGTCCACATTATTACAAAATGTCCTGGATAATAAAAATTACATCATTAATTACTTAGTTATGAACCTATTAAACATATATATTTTAATTTTAATTTTATTACGTTCATTTATGTCCATTTCCATGAGTAATATTTTTTACTTTAGTTATTATATGAGCATTCATTTCTTTGTTTCATGATCGGTTTTCTATTGTATAATTATGGAATTTCATTACAGAATAGAATAAATATCCCAAAGTAAAATTATTCGGTATTATTTAACATAATTAAAATTAAATAGTATCATATATCATTTTTTTATATGGTATGTGGGATATTACTTAAATAAAAATATTTATGAAAATGTTTTAATTTTTCATTGCAGTATTTAGGAACACTCTTTATTTGTATCATTTTATTCAATGTTATGTTATTAGAATTTTCCCAAAATATGAAAAAATTATAATAAGATTATCATAATCTTATTTAACTATAATTTTGGTTTTATAAATATAATTGATGGTGGTAATAGGAAATCAAAAACTGATTGTCCATGAAGGTGTTGAATCGACATATCACATATGATGATTTAATTTTTAGAATAAAAGGAGGAGAGACATGATTTGATGATGGGTTATTCCATTAACACAATATTTTTCAAGTATATATAATATACATGAGTTATCATTCCACTTTGGTATACTGTGGTTATTATATGACAATATAAGACATAAATTTGATAATATATTAAAATAGAATGAAAGTGGATTTTACCTCTCATATTTGTTATCCCTGAGAAAATCCTTAAAGAACATCAGTTTGGTATTTTGATGAGACTAAAAGATCCTGGATTTGTGGTATAGTCTTAGGAAGAGTAATGGGAATAATTCATATAAGATTCATGTCTTAGAATTGGTGAGGATAAAAGGTGGTAATGGGAGGTATTCATAGTGTTTGAGGGGTGTTTTTTATTATTTTATTCATTTGATTACTATTTTGGATGATGATTATCATTAATGTTGACTACTATGAAAAATTATATTAATTAGATATTGTGATTTTAGGAAAATGGGTATTTATCTCATACTAACATAATCCATGACTAAATAATTCATTTATTTGCATCTAATGTGAAATATTGTAAATTACAATAGTTCACTATTCAGAAAATATTAACATATTTTAGAAAAATACCAAAAATTTAGCATATCTATTTTTTGTTGTGTATATTCCAAAAAATGGAATAAATTTTATTAATATAATATTATATGTATAATAAAATTAATTTTTATATATAATATATATTTGTTCAAAAATTAGATATTTTATATTAAAAAAGATTTTACGAAACACTGAAAAATTAACTATGAACTCATAAAATTTCATTATAATTATAATAAATAATCTTGATTTATGAATCTATTTTATGAAAATAAAATTTCATTAAATCATTATATTAAATTAAAATATGTAAATAAATAATTATGTTTTCCAATAATACCAAAACTTAATATGTCATTTTTATAACATTTATTTACTTATTAATTAATATAAATATATCATATTTTCATTTATGAGGTACCTAAATTTAATTTATAAATTTAATGGTGTGGTTATTATTCTAATTTAAACATTGCTATTCCCAATGGTCATGTTAATATTTAATAGTAAATCATGGTAAGAAATCGAATTAATTTAATTTATTTTTGAAGATACATATAAACAATCATTGGGTTTTATATAATTCCCTCTTATGAAGAATTTCATACTCACGATTTCCATGAATATATATTTATAAATAGTTGAGGTTAGTCATTTTATATAGAATCCCTAGGTTCCCACAGATCTTCTTCAATTTTATGGTTTTGTAATAACCCATTACCAGTCGAGTCATCCCATTTCCCAATACATGGTCTCCTATGTCAATAATCTCAATAAGCTCATTAATGTAAAAAAATATTCAGGTTCCATTCTAATTATTCATTGGTGAGTACATGTTTTGGGTTTGGAATGTACTTCCTCAATAATGAAATGTGGAATAGGTCATGAACATTGGAGAGACTTTGTAAAATTTCAAAATGATACGGTACAACTCCAATTAAATCAATATTTTTTAATGGTCTAATTTCTTTGGGGATGAGTTTCCCTTTCTTACCAAACCTTATAGAACCCTTATATATAGATACATTAAAAAAGACATGATATCTGACAAGAAATTAAAAATCCTTTCTTCGATTATCAGCATAACATGTTTTCCTATAATGAGCTGCTCTATTATGAGCCTAAATATACATTACATTTCTCTTTGTTTGTTCAATATGTTTTGGAACAATATGTTTCATATAAAAAACATCACCAAAACATGTTGGAGAATGAAATATATTTCCATATATTTTTTTCACATGGCATAGTTGTAATACTAGAATGGAAACTGTTATTATAGAAATAAATTTCTGATGGTAAATACTTATCCCACATAACGTGAACTTAAATTTCTCATGATATCAATATGTCCTCCGATGTTTGAATAGCCCATTAAGATGGTATATTGGTTTAAATGTGATATGAAGTACTCAAATAAATCTCAATATCCAAATTCTTTTAAAAAATAATCCATAATTTTTATGTAAAATTGTGATCTCAATCATATACAATCGATAGTGGTGCACCATGAAGACTTATAAATTAATTAATATAGTGTCTTTATCAGATCACAAGAGGGAAATATTCTCATATAGAAATATAATGTTCCGATTTGGGAGGGAAATCAACAATAACCCATATCACATCATTCTGTATAGGATTATTTTGTAATCCAGTGATGATTTCCATAGAAATGTCATCCCACTTCTAAATAAGAATTGGGAAAGGATTCATTATTCCACAAGGATATCATATCCTAGCCTTAAATTGTTGAAAATGTAGACATATTGACACATAGCCACCAATTTTTACTTGAAATTATCCCCCAAAAGAATTCCTTTATAGCTATATAGATCATTGTACTACTTGGGTGTATATAGAATGTTGATCTTTGATAATCATATAATATAACCATTTTAATATCAGATACTGATGGAAAACATAACTTGTTTCCAATTTCTTGACTTCCATAATAATACATGATGTCTACCAATCATCCATCCTTAAATTATTTCATTTTTCTTTTATAATTTCGATCATCTGATTGAGATATTTTTAGCTTTTACAATAATTATGGTTTCTCAATCATTTGAAAATGGATTTATGTTTCATATTCCTTAAAAATTCCCACATCACAGTTTACTAAATAAATATACGTAGGATATTCCTCAATATTCATTTGGGTTAGAATTCCATGATCAATCCTACATAATTCTTATGATACATTATTATCATTTCCTAAATGGTAAATTATTGAGAAATCATGATCATTGAGTAATTTGAGACATACTCTTTGCCTCTTGTTGTGTTCTATAGGTGTAAATACATTTTTCAATCTCATGTGATCTATATATATACTACATATTTAATCATCGAGATAGTGTCCTCTTATCTTTAGAGCAGATTTCAGGGCTAATATTTCATGATCCTGAGTTGGATAATTTTGTTTAGGAATCTTCAACTACATTTATTCATATGCAATAACTTCATCATTTTTCATAATGACACAAATGAGACCTTCCTTCAAATAATCACTATATATCACAAACCCATAATTTTTTTATAGTATAGTCGGAAAAAGAGAATTTTCAAATCATATATTCAATTCCTCAAAACACTATTCACATTCATTTTTTAATCCAAACATAAACCACAATTGACTGTAGTTAAAGAGGTATCCATTCGAGACAGAATCGGAAAGAAATTATAATAGAAACCTACCAATTTAATGAAACTATATACCTAAATTATGTAAATTGGAATATTCCATTCATGGTGTTCCTTTGTCTTTAGAGGATCAAATGAGTTTCCGTCATTAGAAACAATATGTAAAAGAAAAGAAATTTTTTGAATCCAGAATTCACCCTTTCTAAATTTATGACATAAATAATTCCTTATGAGTCTGAAGAATGATATTCATGTGATTATCAAGGTCTTAATAAGTTTTAAAGTATTAAATCAATCATTGAATACCACAAAAAAATTATCAAGATGTAACACCACAAGCTTCTACGGTATGCTTCTTTTTGAATAATGCAATAGCGTGTGTTGTACGCAACATCGAGTTCTAACACACCACAACAAATCAAACTAGCCGTTATGAATAGTAAAACCACATTTCTAAATGTCTAAATATTATTTTTCAAAATGGACTAAATTTTTGGATTCGTAATATCAAAATTAGCATAGGGTGAATTTTTGGTATTTTTCTGAAAAACATCATTTTTTTGATGAATAGTGAAACCACTAAGTGGTAGTTAAAAAACTGAATTTTTCATAAAAATTAATTTTACCGCTTATATGAGTGGAATTCCAAAAATTCGAGAGACACAGATAATATCAAGGAGTAATATGTGGTTCAATGAGATGAAAATAATTTTTGGTGAATAGTAAATTTTTTCTTTTATTTACCACGGTTAAAAGTAAATTGGGTAATTAAGGGTAAAAATGATATTAGTATTACCCAAACACGTGTCCTAATTCTATTAGACAAGTTTATCATGACCAAAAAAAACTTAGGAAGAAAATATTATCATTTAGGTCCACTTGGATTAGATTAGGACATTTATTATTATTTAATTCAAAGAAGAGTTAAAAGAGTAAAAATCAATGTTTATTTACTAAAACATTTTCAATATAGGGTTATAAATAAGGTAAATTCGATTGTAAATACTTATTAGAAAGATAAAAATATTTTATACATAACGAAAGTTTATTTATAATTTTTATCCAATAAATAATTTAATTTATTTATGACACAATGATGATGCAGTAATTACCATAATAAGGAAAAATTAAAATAATTGATATTATAAATACCAAAATAAATATAATTTTAGACTTTTTATGAATTAAACTAATTTTATAGGTTAATATGAAATATTAGTATTGATTTAATTGACTTTTTTCTAAGTAATCATTCTGTTGTGATTTTTACAAAAATCAATTGTTGAATAGTGTCAAAATTGATATAAAAGAGTTTTTAAAACAAATATTATATTATTAATTGATATTAAATTCCAAAAAATCTACGGTTCGTCCAAGAGACTTATATCATAATAGTTGTATCATTAATGTACCACTTGGGGTTCTCTTGGATATATATAGTAGGATTATTAACTATATAATATAAAAATACAATGTGACATGGTAAGTGTCAAACTAATTTACTAAGAGTTAAAACTAAAATATAAGGTTAATATAATTACCCAAACCTGACTAAATTCTATTGGTTGAGTAGTTTTCAACCCATATACACCTTAAACTTTAAATAATCGACTTTGGAGACATTAGAAACCGAATATGAATTTATTATAATATAATATTTCTAGCTTTTCCAAAGGTGCCCCTCACCCCTCTAATAAAAGGGAACTCCCCCTTCTCATTAATTCACATCTTCAAATCCTTTTGGTTCGGCCAAACACTTCCCTAATACTCTCTTAACTTCCCTCACTACATCCTAGAGGCCTTAGATTGATTCTAAAGCCAACCGAAAGAGAACTTTTGATCAAATCAAAAGGAAGAACCCGAAGAAGAAGTAATGTTTTCACCACACTTTTTCAGGTTCCTTTCTTCTTCCACTTCTTATTTCTTTGTTATTTCCTTTCTAAAATAATAAATCCACTATCTCCTATATACTTTAATATTATTATAAATATGTTACAACGATATTAATTATTCTATCCATCCTTTGAATGACATGTCACCATACGTGCGTACGTACGGCTTACCGTCTCCATGTCGTGGTGTAATTGTTATTCAATATATTATTATTTGTATGGGTATAATAATTATTTGTAATTCATTTAAATAATAAATATAACATGATAATGAATATGTATATATATAATATACCATCCAATAATATATTATTTTAATATCAAAAGAATGATATTGTCGCTCGTGCGTAAGTATGGACTACCGTCTCCACAAACACGATGAGATTCATTATCCATCGTATCCATTCAAGTATAATTATCATTTGATGATTTAAAAATAATTTTTCAGGACTTGATATCATTCTGAATATGAATAAGATACAACCTATCCATTACAAACATGGCTTACGTAAAAAAACATATAAAAGAAAACAAGTAAGTTAACACCCGAAACGACGATAATACTAAGATATTATTAACAAAGAAATGTTAAAATATCATATATGATAACATAATAATGTATATTATTCTTTTATAATTTAATAAAAATTATTTCACCATTATACAGGAGGTTATCCTACCCCCAACCGTGGAAATGTACAATGTAAGGGTTTATTTCGCAATATCTTCATTATCCGAGGTTGTTTATTCATAATAATCTACTGGGACTTCTTTATCATCCACATCCATGATTCTTAAAAATGTATTTCAAAATTGTTTTACTATTTACTAGAATATGGGTTAAAGTCATTTATACCCCTGTTGGATTTTATAAGTGGTTTATAAAAGAATCTTTCCGTCATTTCCCAAACAAGGTCCTTTTTAAACTTTTTGACAGAATTAAGGTTAGAATGTTTTTTTAACTTATACGGTGGGTACGGCTATTTTCATCCATTATAAAAACATAGAAGCTTCCCTTACAATAATATAAGAATATTTTCAAAGATAATGTTTTATTTTATATATATATGACTCTTAAATGATTTCCAAATAGAAAGAGATATTTCTCTAAAACAGTGTTTTTATTTCATCTATGTCAACATCCTTTGATGGATTTTAGGATTATTTGAAGTTGATTAATTATGATACAAAACTTCCATATTTTATTGAAGGTTTTGTGATATGTTTGACTGTGTATGTGTTATTTTTATACCATTCGTGGTTTATGGATGAAGTATTTACAATTTGTATGCTAGTTTTAATACGAATGTTTATGTTATGTTTAAACCTTTTCATATGGGAATGCATTGGACTTAATATGTGATGGGTGGAGCCCGCTATAGCTCCTCAATACATCAGTAGGTATCATGAGACAAACTAGTGTCTTGGCACAAGGACATGACAAAATCTTATTTGTTGTATTGGCACGAGGCCTTGGCTATGTGGTTCTGATAGTCTGGAATTATGCATTCCATCATTATGGAAGTGGTTATTGATATTGCATGTGATTATTCAATTAGTAGAATATCCATGTGAATAAGTAAATGGAATTATTTCATTTTATTTTTTCAATACTATATTGAAGTTCAAGTTTAAAATTCTTTTGTTTTAGTTATACATTTCCTTAAATGTCTATTCTTATTTATGAAAGTTTCCACTATATTTTTATCCTTACTGGGCATTTGAGCTCACCCCTTTTCTGTGATTTATTTTTCCTAGGATGTGAAGAAGTAATTTATGAATGACCTTCTGGGATAGTATGAGGGGATAAGAGTGTGGACTATGGAGACTATATTGTTGTATTTTTCATTTTTTGATGTAATGTAAACTTTATGAATGTATCTAGTTATTCAAATGCTTCTAAACTAATCAGTCTTTCAAGATTTGATCTTTCTTGTGATCATGACAATGTTATATAATAATGAACCGACTCTGGGTAACTAGGGTCGGGGCATTACAGTTGGTATCAGAGGATGTTTAGTACAAACCTTGGAAGCTAGATTTAGATAAACTCTGATTAGAGCACATAGACCTAAGATGGACTTTGAGGATTAGTATAGAATAATTTCCTAGACTTTTGGTATTGTAGATATTTTGGGAGTTTTCCGAGAAATACATCCCTATCTGGATACGAGCAGGTAGAGGCGGCTCTGGAATAGATGTACCTAGGGGTAAAACCCCAAAACACTGCTTTGAGCTGGACTCGAAAGGTAACTGGTGCACGACAATGGGCCTTGTTGCACTCTTGGTTACGACACTCCTGGTGGATATTCTTAGGATAACTCTCATTTTCTTTACAAATCATTATGAAGGGTTTAGGAGTATATACATCCTCAAAGAAAACATTTTTATGATTATAGATTATATCCATAAATAGTTCAATTTATGTTAAGTGTTTTATAAGAATGAAATTATTTATTTTGATTCATAAACTGATCTAGTTTATTCCATTGTTTTGAAATGGCACCTAGTAGAAGAAATCGAAATCGTATCAATGCAAGAACTCCATATAGGGATTTCCCTCCTACTCAAGATAATTATAGTGGAGATGGTGATGCAACTGGTGCCGATCAACTAATCACCATACAGGGACAACTCACTCAGGTTATGAATAATAACCTTACCCGTATGGAGTACCCTGATCCACAGTGTGGAGGTTCAATGTCATATTGCTTCATGAGGAAGAAACCACCAACATTAAATGGGTTTACAAATCCATTAGTATCTGTTCAATGAAGAAATTACCTATATAAAATATTTTAGGATTTAGGGAGTAGTGAAAGGGAAAAAGTTATCATGGTAGCTTACCGCCTCACTGGAGATGCTGATCAATGGGGGTCATTGATTCCAAACACGAAGGAAGATGATGAAGTATCAAATATGGAATGGAGGTAGTTCAAATATCTGTTTTTAGAAAAATACTTTCCTCGTGACCATCGAGCAGATATGGAAAGACAATTTCTGAGTCTGAGACAAAAGGAGGATGAGAATGTCTCAAAGTATGAGGCTAACTTTACAAGGTTAGAAAGGTATTCTAGAGATTATATATGTAACCCAATAATTAAGATTTATCATTTCATTGATGGTTTAAAACCATTTCTCCGTCGAGCATCAGTCTCACAATCCTTCTCATTGTACGAAGACATTGACTTATGTGCTATCAAGACAGAGAATGAATTCTCTAAGTTATATGACTTTAAAGAAAAGAAAGTGAAGAAGAGATCTTCTGATCAATCTGGGAATGGAAATAAGGGGAAGAAGGGAAAGGTTGAATATCCATCCGGTGGTAAATGTGGGAAGAAAAACCCCAGTACTTGATTGAAGGGAATGGGTGTCTGTTATAAGTGTGGTGAAAAAGGCCACCAATCTCGTGATTGCAAAGGGAAGAAGGAAGCTACCGATGTTCAGTGATTCAATTGCAGGGAGATGGGACATTATGCAAATGAATATCCTAAGAGTTAGGGGAACTTACCTTAGAAAATTCCAAGGGATCAAGGCCATGCTTATGTAATCACTACTGCTGAGGTAGAAGCTCCGAAAGACATGGTGGAAGGTAATTTAATGGTTTCCTCAAGTTTAGAAAATTCATTATTTGATTCTTGATAATCACATAGTTTCATATCTTCCCAGTTTTCTATGAAAATTATATATTTCCAATTTGATTTAACAAGGTAGTTTTCAGTTAAAACTCCTAAGGGAAGTATCATTGCAACAATGTTTTGTGAATCAATCCCCATTAGAGAACATAAATGTTCTTTATCTGCTGATCTCATCATCATACATATTATTGAGTTTGATATAATCCTCAGTATGGACTTTCTTTCAGACCATGATGTGAATATTTATTGTAAGAAGAAGGAGGTTACGATTTTTGATGATGATGATAAGGAACACCTTATCTTTAGAGCAGAATCTTCACCACCTAATTCTTATCTAGATCCACCCGCAGTAGCTCAACTAAATTGATTTATTGGGGAGGAAGAGTATTAAAATATAGTGGGTGGGTAAAGGAATGTTCAAATAGAGGATGTACCTATTGTGAAAGAATATGTAGATGTGTTTCCGGAAGATTTACCTGGACATCCTCCAAAACGAGAAGTTGAGTTTTCCATTTATTTAATTCCTGGATCAAGGCCTATATCGAAGACCCCTTATAGAATGGGCACTGTAGAATTAGTTGAACTAATGAAACAACTAGAGGAATTGAGTAATAAGGGATTTATTCGCCCAAGTATTTCTCCATGGGGAGCCCCTGTTCTTTTTGTTAAAAATAAAGATGGATCTATGAGGTTATGTATAGAATACAAGGAGATCAATGAAATAACAATAAAGAACAAGTATCCCCTACCACACATTGGTGATTTATTTGACCAACTTCATGGAGCTCAATAATTTTCAAAGATTGACCTTTGATCTGGATACCATCAGTTGTGTGTGAAGAAGGAATACATTCCAAAGACAACATTTCTAACCTGGTATGGGCATTACGAGTTTACAGTAATTCCTCTTAGATTGACTAATTCACCCTCTGTATTCATGGATCTGATGAATATAGTTTTCATGTAATATCTCGATGAATTTATGGGGGTATTTGTTGATGATATCTTGGTATACTCCAAAATCTACGAAGATCATGAAAATCACTTGCTCATTATCCTGAATACTCTGAGAATACAAGAATTATATGGGAAGTTTAGCAAGTGTGAATTCTGGCTTCAAGAGATTTCTTTTCTTGGCCATATTGTCTCTAAAGATGGAATCTTTGTTGATCCTTCTATGACCAAGGCAATCCAAGAATGGCATGAACCAACGAGTATAACTGAGGTACATAGTTTTATTGGTTTAGCAGGTTATTATCGACGTTTCGTCCATAATTTTACCCAGTTGGCAAACCCATTAACAAATCTCACACATAAAGGGGTTAAATTTGTTTGGAAAAAAGGGTGTGAATAATTTTTCGAAGAACTGAAGAGAAGATTAGTCAATGCCCCTCTATTGAATCTACCATCGGGGAATTATCGGTTCGTTATTTATAGTGATGCATCGAAGAAAGGACTTGGTTGTGTCCTTATGCAGAATGACAGGGTTATTGCATATGCATCACAAAAGATGAAAATTCATTAACAAAACTATCCTACTCATGATCTCAAGTTATCAGTTGTGATCATTGCTTTGAAGATATGGAGGCTATACCTCTATGGTGAAAAATGTGAGATTTATACTGATAACAAGAGTTTGAAGTATATTTTCTCAGAAAAAGAACTCAAAATGTGGCAAAGAAGATGGCTTTAATTACTCAAGGATTATGACTGCACGATACACTACCTCCCGGGGAAGGCAAACAAGGTGGCAGATGCTTTGAGCAGAAAAGATCATGGAGTTTTGAACAATATGAGAATTGAAAGGGATCCAATTTTCATGGATCTAGTGAAGATAGTCATGGGAATAAACAGGGAAGGTGAAGAATCAATGCTTTTTCAAAATGGTTTCCAAACAATATTCACTAGAAAGGATTAAGAGTTCTTAGACTGATGATGAAGAATTTCAAAAGAAGATTAAAGCTATGAATGATGGGAGATTGAGAGACTTTGTGTATGAAGATGGAATTTTGAAATTTGGGAAGAGACATTGTGTTCCCGATATACCTGATCTAAAAAGAGAATTGCTAGATGATGCTCGTAGTTCCAATTTCTCTATTCACCCTAGGAGCACCAAAATGGAAAGAGATTTGAAGGAACATTTTTAGTGGTACAACATGAAGAGGGACATTGCTGATTTTGTGTCAAGAAGTATGGTTTTATCAACAAGTGAAAGTTGGAAGGCAACAGCCTGGTGGATTATTGGAACCTCTTCCCATACCTGAGTGTAAATGGGACAATATTACGATGGACTTTGTCATGGGTCTACCAAAGACTCCTAGAAGGAACGATGCAATATGGTTCTTTGTTGATCGTCTTACCAATTCAGCACATTTTCTTACTATAAGGGAATATTTAATACTTGAACGACTAGAAAGACTATATATTAATGAACTTGTGAGACTTCATGGAGTACCCCTATCGATTGATTCTGATCGTGATCCCCATTTTACTTCAATATTCTGGAAAAGTCCTCAGAAATCCTTCGATACTGAACATCATTTGAGCACTTCCTAACACCCTCAAACAGATTGACAATCAGAACCATCTATTCAAACCCTAGAATAAAAGTTGAGATCCTTCTCACATGACTTTCACGGTATGTGGGATCAATATTTACCTCTGGTAGAATTTTCCTATAACAATAGCTTCCATTCGAGTATTGATATGGCACCATATGAAGCGTTATATGAAAAGAGATGTCGCACACCAACCTGTTGGGATGACGTTGGTGAATGAAAACTTGTAGGCCCAGAATAGGTGGAGAAAACGATGGAAAAGGTGAAGGTAATCCAAAACCACATCAAAGCTTCTCAATGTAGGAAGAAGATCTATGCCGATAATCGATGGAAGGATTTGGAATTTCATGTCGGTGATCATGTTTTCCTGAAGGTATCTCCATGGAAGGGAGTCATATGTTTTGGAAAGAAAGGTAAATTGAGTCCTAGGTACATCGGACCTTTCGAAATTCTAGAACGAATTGGGGTTGTAGCCTACCATTTGGAAATGCCTCCAAATCTCTTCAAAGTTCACAATGTGTTCCATGTATCACTATTGAGGAAATACATGCCTGACCCAATGCATGTACTCACCTATGAGGAATTAGAACTAGAACCCGATCTGTCTTTTTGCGAAGAGCCCGTCAAGATTCTTGATTAGAGAGAACATGTACTGAGAAACCGGAAAACTCATCTGGTAAAAATCTTGTGGAGAAACCATAAGATGGAAGAGGCAACGTGGGAACCCGAGGAACTTATGATGAAGAACCACCCGAGTCTTTTCTTGCGGTAGTATTCTAGAAATTTCGAGGACGAAATTATTTGAAGGAGGGGAGAATGTAACAGCCCAAGCTTCTACGGTAAGCTTCTCTTTGAATAATGAAATAGCGTGTGTTGTACGCAACATCGAGTTCTAACACACCACATCCAATCAAACTAGCCGTTATTAATAGTAATACCCACTTTTTGAAATTTATAAATTTTATTTTTCTAAATAGAATTCATTTTTGGATTCGGAATATTGAAATTAGCCTAGGGTGAATTTTTGTTATTTTTCTGGAAAACATCATTTTTTTGATGAATAGTGAAACCACTAAGTGGAAGTTAAAAAACTGAATTTTTCATAAAACATAATTTTACCGCTTCTGTGAGCGGAATTTCGAAAATCGGAGAAACACGGTTAATATCAAGGAGTAAAATTTGGTTCAATGAGATTAAAATAATATTGGTTGAATAGTAACTTTTTAATTTTATTTACCACGGTTAAAAGTAAATATGGTAATTAAGGGTAAAAATGATATTAATATTAAACTAACACATGTCATAATTTTATTGGACAAGTGTATCTCGACCAAAAAAAACCTTAGGAATAAAATATTATCATTTAGGTCCACTTGGATTAGATTAGGACATTTATTATTATTTAATTCAAAGAAGAGTTAAAAGAGTTAAAATCAAATTTTATTTACTAAAACATTTTTAATATATGGTTATAAATAAGGTAAATTAGATTTTAAATATTCATTAGAAATATAAACATATTTTCTTCATAATGATATTTTATTTATAATTTTTAGACGATATATAATTTAATTTTTTTATGACACAATGATGATGTAGTAATTTCCACAATAGTGAAAAATTAAAATATTTGATATTATAAATACCCAAATAAATTTAATTTGAGACTTTTTATGAATTACACTAATTTTCTAGGTTAATATGACATATTAGGATTGATTTAATTGACTTTTTTCTAAGTAATCATTCTGTTGTGATTTTTTAAAAAATAAATTATTGAATAGTGTCAAAATTGACATAAAGAGTTTTTAAAAAAATATTATATTATTAGTTGATATTAAATTCCTAAAAATCTAAGGTTCGGCCAAAAGACTTATATTATGATAGGTGTATCATTAATGGACCACTTGGGGGTCTCTTTGAGGTATATAGTACGTTTATTAACTATATAATATAAAAATACAAAGTGACATGGTAAGTGTCAAACTAATTAAATAAGAGTTAAAACTAAACGGTAAGGTTAATATTATGACCCAAACCTATATAAATTCTATTGGATGAGTGGTTTTAGACCCATCCCCACCATAACCTTTAAATAATATACTTTGGAGCCACTAGAAACCTAATATGAATTTATTATAAAATAATATTTCTAGCTTTTCCAAAGGTGCCCCTCACCCCTCTTATAAATGGGAACTCCCCCTTCTAATTAATTCACACATTCAAAGCCTTTTGGTTAGGCCAACCCCTGCCAAAATACTATTTCAAATCCGTCAATATAACCTAGAGGCCTTAGTTTTATCATAAAGCCAACCTAAGGATCCCTTTTGATCAAATTAAAAGGAAGAACCCGAAGAAGAGGTAATGTTTTCACCTCCCTTTTTCAAGTTCCTTTCTTCTTCCACTTCTTCTTTCTTTTTTATTCCCATTATAAGATAATGATTCCAGTATCTCCTATATACTGTAATATTATTATAAATATGGTAAAACCAGCTTTAGTATTCTATCCATCCTTTGAATGACATGTCACCATACGTGTGTACGTACGGCTTACCGTCTCGACGTCGTGGTGTAATTGTTATTAAATATATTATTATTTGGATGGGTATAATAATGATTTTAAATTAATTTAAATAATAAATATAACACGATAATGATTATTTATATATGATATACCATCCAATTATATATTATTTTAATATCAAAAGAATGATATTGTCACTTTAGCGTATGTACGGACTACCGTCTCCACGAACCCGATGAGATTCATTCTCCATCGTATCCATTCAAGTATAATAATCAGTTGATGATTTAAAAATAATGTTTAAGGACTTTATATAATTCTTTATATGAATATGATAAAACATATCCTTGAAAAACATGGCTTACTTAACAAAACATATAAAAGAAAATGAATAAGTTAACACTCAAAATGACGATAATACTAATATATTATTAACAAAGCAATGTTAAAAGATCATATATGATAACATAATAATGTATATGATTATTGTATAATTTAAAACCAATTATTTCACCATTATACAGGAGGTTAACCTACCCCCAACCAAGGAAAATTACAAGGTAAGGGTTTATTTCGCAATATCTTCATTATCTGAGGTTGTTTATACGTAATAATCTACGGGGACTTCTTTATCATCCACATCCTTGTTTCTTAAAAATGTATTTCAAAACATTTTTACAATTCACTAGAATATGGGTTAACATCATTCATACCCTTGTTGACTTTTATAAGTGGTTTATAAAAGAATATTTCCATCGTTTTCCAAACAAGGTCCTTTTTAACCTTTTCGACAGAATTAAGGTACGAATGTTTTTTTTAACTTATACAGAGGGTGCGACTATTTTCTGCCATTATAAAATCGTCGAAGATTCCCTTACAATTATATAATAACATTTTCAAAGAAAATGTTTTATTTTATAGATATATGACTCTTAAATTATTTCAAAATAGAAAGAGATATTTCTCTAAAAAGTGTTTTGATTTCATCTATGTCAACATCCTTTGATGGATTTTATGCTTATTTGAAGTTGATTTATTATGATACAAAACATCTATATTGTATTGAAGGCTTTGTGATATGTTTGACTATGGATGTGTAATTTTTATACCATTCTTGGTTTATGGATTAAGTATTTACATTTCCTATGCATGTTTTAATACGAATGTTTATGTTATGTTTAAACCTTTTCATATGGGAATGCATTGGACTTAATATGTGACAGGTGGAGCCTGTTATAGGTCTTCGATGCATCGGTAGGTCTCATGAGACAAAATAGTGTCTTGGAACAAGGTCTTGACAAAATCTTATTTTTAGTCTTAGAACGAGGCATTGGCTATGTGGTTATGATAGTCTGGCATTATGCATTCCATCATTATGAAAGTGGTTCTTGATATTGCATGTGATTTCTCAATTAGTAGAATATCCTTGTGAATAAGTAAATGGAATTATTCCATTTTATTTTTTCCATACTATGTTGAAGTTCAAGTTTAAAAGGCTTTTGTTTTAGTTATACATTGCCATAAATGTTTATTCTTATTTATGAAAGTTTCCGCTATATTGTTATCCTTACTGGGCATTTGAGCTCACCCCTTTTCTATGTTTTATTTTTCCCTGGATGTGAAGAATTAATTTATGAATGACCTTTAGGGATAGTATGAGGGGATAAGAGTGTGGAAAATGGAGACTATATTGTTTTAGTTTTCATTTTATGATGTAATGTAAACTTTATGAATGTATCTAGTTATTCCAAGGATACTAAACTAATCGGGCATTCAATATTTGATCATTCTTATGATCATGCCAATGTTATGTAATAAGGCACCGACTCTAGGAAACTAGGTTCGGGGCGTTGCAGAAGATAATCCTTGAATATTATATTCATCATATCCTTAAAAATATATAGTTTATTAGTCAATATAAATTGAATTACTGTAAAATTTTAATGTCCATACATCCTCTCGAATTTTATCATAAAAATTTATTTCTTATTTAGTCTCAATTTATGATAAAAAATGTTATTTTCCATTTTTTAAAAATATGTATCTTCATGAAGGTGATAAAATAAATAATATATGTGAGGTTTCTGATAGTTTTTATTTCCTCTAATAAAATTGATTTATCTATAGTCAACTCATAACCACATGGCTTCATACTACTTCTTAATAAGGGAAATAGGGGATCCCCATGGAGAAAAACTAGAGAGAATAAATACCATATTTCTGAACTCCTCTGTTATTTTCATTATATCCATTAATTAAAATTATTCCTTTATATAAGGAGAATTTTATATTGGTCTTCCATGAGGGATTAAATCCATGGTAAACTCTACATCACGATCTATGGGGTTTCCAAGTTATTCCTCAGGGGACACATCAATGTATTCTTATAAAATTAGTGCATCCTCAAATTGAAGATTACATTCTTCATCCCTAGATGATGTTTTCTCTTCTTCCACAAGAAGTTCATTTTGTAAAGACACTGTTGGTGGATCTATATAAGAATTATATTGAGAGGTTTATGCTATAAAGATATTGAATCTGATATCTTTAGCATAAAGAGTAATTTCCTTCAACTTTTAATCAATTTTCACATTATATTTTTAATTCCAATCCACACCGAGGATTATATAAAATTAAACCGTTGTTAAGATGATATGGTTAGTAAATAAAACACTTCTATATTCCATAATAGGGACTGACCAACACCGGTTCATTTTAATGATACATACCTTATGGGGTTTGATTGACATGTTATTTACTAAATCAAAAGAGATATAAAAATCTATTGGAAAAAAAGTTATATATAAAATTGTTTGATGATCTAGAATCAAATAATACATTGGATAAATTTGAACACATGGTTAATTTAGCATAAAAACAACCTTGGGTACTTCTAGTGTAGTTGTAATGATCACATAAGCATGACCATATCCCCTTTCCCACTTCTATGTTATATTCCCTTGATGCCTGGGACAATTATTTGAAATATGAACCATTTATTTATAGTTTATGCATTGAATACCATTGATTATATTCTTTCCATTTCATTGATTTTAATTATTACTCATTTTTTATATTCTCTTATAAAAAACACCCATGCCTTTCAAGCATTTACCAAGATTATTATTTCATCATTTTATGATAAATGTGAATTTTTTGGTTCCCATGTTATTCTTTTATGATTCAATTTTTTCATGTTTTTATGAAGACATATTAATATCGTGAATTCACTTGAACATATAAGATATAAGAACTTCCATCACAATTTTTTTTGAACTAAATACTATTTCATCATATGATGAAAATATTTTAGAATCCAATGCCCTTAAGATGCATGGATAGATTCATTTAATTAAATGATAAATCTTGTTTTCCAAATCATGTATGTAATCTTTAGTTTACCAATATATTCTAGTTATGGTATCCTCATACTCTAAAAAACATTTTCTTATATTTCATTTACTGAACAAATTATCTCTTCATTTTAGTTTGGTGATCATAGGGAAGTATTTATAGAAGAATGTTTCATTAATATTTCATAATTCCAGGCCTTATATTTTATATTCCTCCTCAGTATTCCAGATTAATGACCACCATTGATATATATTTCCCTTGTGACAATATAGTAATATTACTAACCTTTCCCTTTTTCACATCCCAATTCAAGAAATGGCTATTCAAGGGTCTTGATCCATTTCTCAGCTACCAATGGATTGTATTCCCACTAAAAAATGGTGAATTATTCCAAATGAAATGATCCATCATTTGTGTATTACGGTTATAAATAATAACTTATGCATGTTTTCCTACTATGGACACGATCTATTCAGCTCCAACACTATCTATGTGGACTTTCTTTGTGGGGAAATCCCAACACTGCCTACATGTAGGGATTCCCTTTCACCCATTATTTTTCATCACTAAATAATGGAATACATTGAGTTTTCTTATAATAATCATGATTATTGAGCCTAAAATTCACTATAATGAATTTTTTAATTCCAATGATTATTTAATACCAATATAAAATTGTTTATACCAACGTTTATTGATACCATTTTTAACAACCCTAAAGCCAGTATCCCAGAGTATGTGGTTACTTTTTTATGATATAATGGATACGAGAGATCAAGTCACCAAGGATAAATTAGTTTAATAGTCATCAATACCTAGATACATACATGGTTCCATTCATACATTGGAAAATTAAACATAAAACATAAAAAAGGAAAATAAACAATATTATAGATACGTATTCAATTATTTCATCTTAATAACATGGAGATAGAAAACAAACAAAATAGTGAGGTCAAATACTGAGTAAGGTTTACATAAAATAAAAACAAAAACCAATAAAAAGTGAAATAGAATCAATACGTAATAATCAATATAATGATAATGAAAATGAATCTATAGATATTATTAGAGTGAAAATATCATGAATTGTAATAGATGTATACTAAATTATGGGATTTCTAAATTACTGAATGTCATGTATCAAGAACATGAAACACTAACATCAAGACCTTTCAAAAGTTGATTTAATTATATGTGTATAAAAATGCCTTATTCTACTTGAAAACACACACGATTTGTTTGTCCCCAATTATTTTGTGTCATGAAACATGTCAATGCATCGAGGGGCTATCTATAATCAGGCACCACATTTGTCTACATGTCTGAAGCATTCCTTAAAAATAAAAATGAATTATTTAAATAATTAAATCAATATACCTTGTCATCCAATATCATTAATGAGTTAATGAAACAAATTTTAAATTATTCATTTTTAATCGAGTAATATTAATTTTAATCACTGTATTTAATTTTTTTGCTATACAGTAGATAGAATAATCAAATCCCTTTTAAAATAAATAGAAATCTATTTTCAAATGATAAATGATCTCTAATGGATTTTCAATACACCACCTAAATTTCATAAGGTTTAAAATACCAAGTAAGTATCAATGAAATGGGTATTAAAATGAAGCCCCTTACATTTTCCTATCATTTCCCATCTCATGATAAGGATTTTTCGACAACAACCCCAAGGCCATATCCATAGGCCTAGGGGTGGTGACAATCATAGATGGAACATCTATCTTAGATAGGCATTTTCCTATGATCATGTACACACATACACAACCAAATCAATTAAAAATTGAATAGGGATAGATTAAATGACGAAACACTACTATAAAATAAACCAATAATGAAAGAACCTCTAGACTACAGAAACGTATAGTAGTGAAAATAGATAAATAAAGGATACAAATACACACCCAAGCAGAAATATGTCCAATCCTGAAAAAATTGGAATAGCGTAAACAACTGAGAGACCATCTCTCCTGTATCCCAAGATTTGATAATCGTACACAGTCTATGAACCTGACATCTCTATGAAACTATGAAGTCACAATTGACATGTCCATCATCTGCTAAATACCCAACACAAGTGGGTGAATCCTATGAATGGATGTGTATATACATACACAATATAATTTCCCAAAAGGATGAATGATTAGTACAAAGAGATACAAATGAAAAAGAAAACAATATATATAACAAGGTACAAAAACATATTATAGATGATACCCAAAAATGAGTGAGTGAAACCTTTTACAAATATAAGGGGATAAACATGTTGATTAGATGAACTAACCTTCGATCATTATCTACCTATAGTGGGAGGTTAGACTCATCCAAACACGAAAATATATACATAGATATCTCATGGTATACCCCACACATCTTCTCCTCTCCGAGAATAAGAGTATCAAAAATAAAATGTGTGAATTTGAATGAAATTTTATCTATTATTAGTTGAAGAATACCAAATGAGAGAGTAATGGGATCATACATCTCAAAAAAAATCCAAGAATAAGAGTAGTCAATAGTTCAAAATTTTTATCAACAAGGACCAGTATCCCATTCATCTACTATAAACACACAATCCTAAAGAACTCAATCACCATACCATGATACTCTCTACTTTGGGCAGCACTTACTCTCCCAAAAGACTTTACTTCATGTCACAATAACACATCCTGGTGGTGAAAGAATTCCTATTCCCCATGAGTCTAAGGCTACTTCAAACCATGTATCGTCATTGTGACACACAATTGAGGGGGAAAATCTTGAGGTAATAATCTCATGACCTAGTACAAAAGGAGGGTTCTACTGTAATAATCACCATGGAACTCCACTTCCCAGCCCCACTGGAGGGTAACACTCGAGAAATGTCATCGGGGAAATCCATTACCTAGACCTACTAGAGTGTAACTCTTGGGAGAGAAATTAGGGAAATCAACTGTTCAAACATTCTAGAGAGTTACACTGATAAGAGCTATTGGGGAACTCAGCTGACCAACCCTAGTGGAGGGAATAAACATGATATGGAAATTTTGGAACTCCACTACCAAGATCTGATGTCGGGTAACATTTGGAAGAATGTCGTTGGGGAACTCCTATTCAATTCCCTAATGGAGGGTTATGCCTAAAACACAAAGGAACTGCACCACTGAGCCCTACTGGAAGTTAATTTATAAATATTATCAAGAAACATGACTACCTATCCCCACTGTAGGGTACTTCTAGGAAGGGTCACTAGAGATCACACCAGATCACTACTATCATAAAGCATCCACTAATCAAGAACCATCCCAAAATATTTCATATCATATGAAGAAAGATGCTACAAATGGAACCATCACATTCCAAGTGAAAAAAACAATCAGTAAAGGATACTCATGGTCCAAAATCCATTTTCAAATGAAGGAGTTGCAAAAATTTGGAAAATCATGAATGGAGCTCAAGGGGAACACAATGTGTAAGGGGTCCAACACAACGTGTGGTCTCTATTAACTACCTACCCATGTCCCTGGCTAGTACACAAAACATGGTTCATGTAGAGGTAGATGATAGGTTCAAGCTAACATAGACCCATACCATGTTTTCACCAATCATATCAATGTACATGGACCTTATTTCAATGTTCTACAATACACAATGTGGAGATTCACATGGGATATTGCTTGTTCACTCAATCCATACTTGTGTACATTACTCATGGTATATTCTTAACAATGAGATCTACCACATGGATCACTCACACAGAATAATGGTATACAATGTGGGAATATAATTACATGACATTCCATCCTTATTGGTTTAAAAAACCCTAGCACTACTTCTGGAAGGGGCTACATGACGTGTGTTCTTCGTTATACTGGCGATTAGTCACTATTTTTATAGAAACATAAGATTTCCAAATTCGGTCGTCACGCTTCAAATTAGGCATCACCTCTATAGATCCCATCTCATTTATTCCCAAATATCATTGATATAGTTGTGATTCATGCTTACCATACAACATTAACTATAAATCACTCTTAGTTCATAATGGGTGTATCATTATTCATTCTACATGCTTCCATGCCTCTAATCATCACAATCAAGAAGGTTAAACACCATATTGATCATCCTCACCTCATAATTATAGTGAATATATGATCATTTGAAAAATCCATTCATGATTCATAGATCTGTCACAAATCCAAGGTCCCAATCATGATTCGTGTCATTGTTAATTGTTGAGCTAGTAGGAAAAATGATTTTACCAAGGAAAAACATGAAGAAACGAGGGAGGAAATCACAAGAACAAAAGCAAATTGTTTGATGCCAAATATTCTTTTCCAATCGATACAAAATGGGTAGTTCTATTAAGAAAAAAATATAATAAGAAATTTGATTTCTATACATGGGAACATTAAAATTCATCAAATGGGTGATGATCTAAGAAAAATCATTGGATCTACACACACATTTAATTTATGGGAGTAATATATATTTATATGATTCCTAAAACTATTTTTGATTTTTCACTATTGAATAATATTTTTTCCAATATATAGGGGAGAATCATTTCTGTTCAACACATATTGAACAGATATGATCCTCAGAATCATCATCACTTTCCAAAGGGAGGAGGGAGGAGCTCTCCCGGACAGATTCCAAAAGTTTATGGGCCATACCTAGCCACAATTAAATTGAGATGAACATAGAAAAATTTTGTTTTATTATTAAAGAATTTAATTAATTAATTAATTAACCCACTTAAATGAAATTACAATGGGCGACGGCTTTGAAAATCCCACACCAACTCAATTTTCACCATGCCTAGGGTAAACACCACATTCGAGACACATCAATGGTGACCGGTTCATGAATCTATCAACCATTTAAGATTTATCCTTTTTAAATTTTGTAACCAAAAATATAATATAAAATATATTTTATATTTTTATAGAATTAATTCTGGGAACACTAGGCCTCAGAATCTAACCCCTCATCTGTGGCTAGCTCAATAAATAAATAGAAATATTTCAATGTCTTACAAGGAAGAAACGGGTCTCTGCATCATTCTCTCCTTCAATATTTTCATCCCCAAATACAAAACATGAAACAAATCAGGATACTAAGCCACAATTTCCTCTCCCACACCTAGGAAGGCTTATTCATGTTTCTATGCTACTATAGAATGCCAACCAAAGGGTTTGAATGTCCCAACAATGTATTATTCTTTCGATCCTTGATCACCACTTGGTGCTCGGCAAGGTGGTTCAATCATTGATGTCCATATCACCCTAGTTTATGACGTGCATAGTGACATGGACATATCTTCTCAAATTTGACAGTACGAAGACATCGGGCACCCGCTATAGCTGTGATAATTGGTCAAGGAGGTAGGTAGCCTTAGCAATCCATTTCACGATCTACAGTGGCCCAATGAACCCCATGGATACCATACCATTCCAAACAAACCTATGAAATCCACATCAAGGGGAGACGCGTAATAAAATATGGATTCCTTATTCAAAATCCTATTACCAACTATGGAGGAACTCATAGTATTTCCTTCAACTCCAGGCCGACCCCATCAACTCACATATGACTCGAACAATCTCTTTTCTTGCCAACAAAATCTCTATGCCCAGAGGAGTCATCTGAATAGTATCTATCTAGCATAAGGTTTAACTACAGTTTATTTCACAGAGGGTCTCAAAAGGATCAACGTTGATCATAGAGTTGTAGCTGTGGATGTATGTGAAATCTACCAAAGATAGTTGATCCTCCAATCATATGACGATGTCTAACACCTAATACCTCAACATATCATCTATAACGTGGTTGGTGCTTTTGGTCTGACCATCATTCATGAGGTGAAAGGATATAGTCATCCTCAATTAGGTCATAAAATACTCTTGTAGTACTATCACCAATAATGAAATAGACATCACATCATGATCAGAGACAAACATTGAGGGTATTTCATGAAGGAATATGGTCTCCCATATATACAACTGCGCCAAACCCTCCAATGAACTATTATACATGATATGAATTATGTGTTAAAACATCATGAGTTGGTTTAATAACTACCATATATCATCTATTACATTTTCTAAGTGAAAAATCCATGTGATAAAGTACATGTATTTTCCATCCCACATCCACTCAAGAATCTCAAGAGGTCACAACAGACCTACCAAATCATGGTACTCACCCTTCACCTACTAATAGGTGAGGAATCGGGAGACAAACACATCCATGTTGAACCTCATGTTAGACCATCATAACATCTACTGAAGGTCTCTGTACGTGTTCAACACACAGTAATTTATAACTAGGGGAGACGTGTGGAACTCTGACATCACCTCCTCCCATAATGTGAGTGAAACAGTTTTTTAACCCTAGAAATATAATTCATGATTCCCTCTTTCAGAATACCCATATGGTGTGTTTAATGAGGTTGTAGGATGATAGAAGACCACACAATTCATGTCTTCCTGCTCGTACACTCTATCATGCTTGAGAAGAGAAGGAGTCAACACCATGGATAGAAGAAAATTTAGTACCCTCTTGCTGCAATAGGTTCAACTACATGGAAGATAATTAATACGATGATTCCATTGCAATTAAATCATAGAAAATTATTCTATGGTAATCTTATACAATGGTTCCCTTACCTGGAGTATAGGTTATCTGGATGTTTTAGTCCAACAGAAACTTCATCCATTGTAAATTTATCAGGTTCAGGTCTCTCTGAGTGAAAACATTCTAGAGACTCTGGTGGTTTCCAAAATCCCAAGGTTCTCTCCAAGATGATATTGTATCCACATCCTTAGGGTGAATAATACCACTTATCTCTCTAGGTAATATTTTTGTAG
Organism: Viscum album; assembly: GCA_963277665.1. NCBI lineage: Eukaryota > Viridiplantae > Streptophyta > Magnoliopsida > Santalales > Viscaceae > Viscum > Viscum album. The sequence continues at coordinate 1,770,952,310 of OY728120.1, forward strand.
TTCTTCTAATGGGGTATCAACTCCCACGATGTATATGTGATGACTGCCTATCGTTGCATGAACACACAACTGAGCCCTCCTCTTGAGGCATCAAAATAAACAATTAACATAACTCCTTCCATTGGTAGTCTCAATAACGGATCACTAAAAATTCTTTACCCCAACACATCAATGTCCTCCAAGAACATCTAAAACTTACTAAACTGTTACACTTTTTTCATTATGGTTTTCAAATAGGATACAATTCAAGATATGTATTCCACAATCCTCATGTGGTACCCCTCAAAGACAAGTATTCTCCACACCTATTACACATTCTTGGTTGGGTCCCAAGAAAAAACATCCCTAATCATTGTTGGATCCATGGGTAATCCATTATCCGAAATGAAATTCACCCAAATGTGAATATCATGTGTCCAGAACAAGAAATTTGAGATATTTTCATAAATCTAGTTCGCTCAAAGAATTTCAAGAACAAATCATAATTTCGTTACATTCTCCTCCTCTGAAGTAGAGTAGAAATGTTTATAATTGATGAAGACAAAAAAAATTATTCCAAGTATGTCTGGAAGACCTAGTTCATAAAAAACATACACATGATATGGGAATTAATTAAAAAGGGGAATTATTTGGAACTTGTAGTGTCCATAAAGACATATGAAATGAAACTTTTGAATATCATTAATGTGAACCTGCAACTGGGCGTAACAAGAAATGATATAGATCATCAGAACCATCTCACGCCTCAAAACTAGTCAATGAGGCCATAAATCCTCAACAATGGGCACCTATTCTTTATTAGAGCCTAGTTCAAGAGGCCCTTTTCTGAGAAAACCTCTATGTTATTTTCTTCCTTTTTCAAAAACAACACTAGATCATATTAGGAGGGACACACTAGGTGTGATAAAACATTTCTCATGAAGGTCTGCTAACTACAACTATAGCTCTTATTGATCATTTGGTCCCATCAGACAATACAAAGAAGATATCGGGGAAATACCAGGATTCATGTGAATGAAAAACTATGTCTACCATCTCAGAGGTAGTCCCAGAATATCCTAAATGATGAAATCCATATAATCCACCCCAAATAAAGGATCCTAGATGCCTAAAGATCCTACTACACTTTGGGATACACTCACCAAATAATGGTTGATGGGATAAAAACTCTTTCTCGTAGAACCCAAACGCCCAGTCAGGAGATATCTCACTTCATGAAAGGACAATATCATCCCATCATTGTGCATGTATATGACAGTTCTATGGCAACATTCGAGCAAGGATCAAAACATGGATATTAAATCCATATCATTGATAATGTAACAGGGTTCCATCGTGATGACCAAAATCTCCCACATGAACCTCTCTCCTCTTAGTGATAGATCAAAGTACCATCAGATGAATGATATAGCAGAAGTGTTCCCTGTATGAACCTCATGATGAAGCTACTCTACTAGAACCTCAAATGGGAGCTCTATCTCTCAAACTATAAGTAATGGGATTAAGTAATGGATGTCACCCATATATACTAGTACTGAGGAAAGAGTATAATAAACATATATTATACATCAGATCATATCATGTGAATTTGGATTATTAGTATATAATGAACGAAACTATCTACTGTCCTGACTGCTTGCTCCCTAAGCCTGACATGGGCCTCCTGGTGGTGGTGGGGGAAGTATCTCATAACATATATCTCCACCAAAAACTCATTTCTCTCTACTACTATATCTACCTCACTAGGGACAACCCTTTCCACGCATGGGGGTCCCAAGACATAGTGTTGCCTATATCGTCACGATCCATCACCTATCTACCAAGGTTGCTCATCACATCAAGTTGTTTAGACTCATTCCATGTGAACTTGATGATCACATGTAAAAAAAATACCCTCTATATGCTTTCCTATCAATATCTGATTTCTCATCCCTAGAGAACTATGCACCTAAGCATCTTATCAAAAGGATCTCTTTCTCTATGATTCCATAGACTTGCTCGTGGTAGATATTGTAGATGATTCAGCTCTATTTATGCCACTTCATATCCAACTATTTCTCATCCCTCATATTGAAATATCTCTTTCAAAAATTCTTGATCCAATACACTGAAATGGGTGGCAATACACAAGGGAACACCGTTGTACCAAATATATCTAAAGAGTCCCTTCCCGATCAATAATTCTCGAAAGTATCCATCTTAGATCATATCATGGGATTAATGTGTAAGGTCTGTGAACATTTATGTGTACTAAAACACTATCATCCCACCTTTAAAATGCTCCAGGAGCTCCTAGATCTTGATTTAGAATAAGTAGGAGGGGTAATATGCCTCACAGAATAGTTGTTGGGAGTTACCCTAGGAGTGTGTTGGTTCATTGTGCATCTGTATATATAAAATACACTAGAACCAAGCTGGTATGTGGGAAATGATGAATATCTGTACCACCACTTTATCTGTCAGTGTTTGGATGAGACCAAAGACAATGAGCACTGATTGTATCCAATCTTCTAATACCTGGGTATCTCGTTCACCTTAGAACATCATCGACCCCTAGTTTTGTAACTAACAAAGAATGATAGGCCCATGCACATCCTCAATCTTCTCTTTAAGGAAGATATATTACTGAATATGAGGTTGTGTGGATCCCTTACCATGGGGGGTTATAGGATGGACCTTGAACTAAGGCATGATCGCTCATATGGTCATCATCACGAACTAGATCTTGTATCTTATCTGGGAATTATCCTAGTGGAATCATGAATGTTATCAGGGATTACAGCAGAAAGAATAGAATATATATATTTTCAACTACAAGGGGGTGCTGACTAAATAATAAAATTCCGAGACTCAATCGTATATAATGAATTCACCTTTGATCCCAAAAAAATATCTTGTTCGTTCAAGTCGACAAGTAGGTAGTGAAGGTCTGGGTAAATGGATATGTCAACCACCTGTATTGTCCTCGGAATCCTAGGCCCAAGATCTACACATGAGACACTATTTCCCTAAACCATAATAAATACTCATGATGATTAAAATTTGAACAACATCGCAAATAATGAACTTTCATTCATAACAATTTATCAAGAACCAACCCCTGGCAGGGCTAGAGCTGCAAACACCCCTTTCCCACCTCCAGAGGCCATGGGGTCGTGACAAGCGTTGAATTCATAACAAACATTGGGGGCCTTTTCCGAGGAACCTATACACACATACCCAACCTACATAATGAAAAGGTGTAAAATAATTGATGGAAATGTGAAACACTTGAATAATATAAACAAATCATTCATGATGCTCTAGACAACACAACATTATAGTAGAGTATACTAAAAATTAAAGGGGAAAAAATACACACCCAATCAAAAATATTCCCCAACATGAAAAAACATGATATAAGTAAACAGATGATAGATATAAACTCATTTGTCCAATTCAATGACCACCACACTTGTTTCTATCACCGATAATCTCTATGATTATATGAAGTCATGGAAGACTTGTCAATCAACTACAAAAGACATGACACATGTTGGTAAATCCCATGTAGGGGTGATATTTTACATACAAAATAGAACACCCTGAAAGGGTGAATGGGGACTAGTAAAAGATACAACTAAAGTGGAAAAAATTTTATAGAACAATGTATATTGAATGTGTATCGCATAACCCAAAAATAGAGTGAAAGAAAGATAATCCAAATAGAAGGGTATCAACACAGTGAGTGGATGAATTACACATCGAGCCTTCACTATCTATTGTAGTAGATTAGACTTATCCAACCACGAGGTAATAAACATGAAATATCATGGTATACTACACACAACATCTCCATAACTGGAAGGAGAGTATTCGATTAAAAAGTTAGAATCTTGAAGAATGAATATATATTTATACATATATAAATATTTTCCCACTTAATGAATCCAAAATGAGATAGTAATGGTATATTATATCTCATGGATCTTTCCAAGAATAATTGTCGTCAATTGTTTAAATAGTTGATCATCTATCCAAAAATACCACATGTCATCAATGAACACACAATTTTAAGGAATTAATCACCAAACTTTGACACATTCTACTTTGGGTGGAAATAACTCACCCACACAGTTTTAGGTCACACTATAAGAATGATTCATAGGGGAGAAACTGTTCTTCTTCCTCATCGTTATGTGGCTACGTTATACCATGTATCATCAATACTCCAATGATCGAGGGCCCAGAATATCTAGGTAACGATCCCATGCCCTAGTAAGATATGAGTTCCTAACTATACTAGTTTTTGAGGAACTCCACTGGCCAGCCCCACAGGAGGGTAATGCTCCAGAAATATCATTGGGGAACTCCACTACACCACCCTACTAGAGGGTATCATCTGGAAGAGCCATCTGGGAACCCCAAAACCAAGCCCCACTATAGGTTAAGGCCCGGTAGAGCCTTTGAGTAAATCCACATCCATCCATACAGGAGGGTAATTCCAGAAGGAAGTTTTCTAGGGGATTCCACTACTCATCCCTACTAGAGGGTAAATATTGGAAGAAGGTCACCAATGAACTCCACTGACAATCCCTACTAGAATGTAAGACCAATAATGGCGTGGAACTCAATTTCCCAGCCACATTGGAGGGTAAATAAAAAATATCATATGAGAACTCCATTCCCCATCATCGATAAAGGTCACTACCAAGAATGATGTCTAGTGATCTTGCACGATCAACTCCAAATTTGACCATAACATGATCAAGATCTATACATGTAACATTTAACATCATATCTTGAAAGCCAATATCGAGGGAACCATCATGTTACACCTGAAAAAACACTCAGTATTGGCTAATCATACGCCAAAATACATGTTTAAAAATAGGAGATAGTGACTTTTGAAATGTCCAAAAATGAGGTCTAGGGGAACAAGACATGTAAGTTGATCCACAATACGTGTGGTCCTGCTTCACTACATGACCATGTCCCTAGCCAATACACGGAACATGGTCCGTGTAGAGGTACACATCGTGTAGGTGGGAAACATGGCATGTCCAGGGTACCCCGAACCCATGAATTGTATCCACTACTATGTCTGTGTACATAGACCTTGTGTCTGGGTACTATGGTACACAACATGTGTCTTCACTTGGGGTTCCACCCATGTTCTCAATCCATGTTTTTGTAGTTCTCACATGGCGCATTCCCAAACATGTGATCCAACACATGTATCGCTCATAAAAAATGGAGGTACATGATGTGTTAAGGTATGTATACATTGTTCCATCTTTATAGGTTTCCAAAACCCAAGTGATACCACTATAAAGGGCTACACATCATGTCTTCTTCATTTTACTGGTCGTGTAGGAATGATTTTTCTTGAAACTCCAGCTTTCCAGATCTAGTATTCACACTTCGATTCAGGCCCCACTGTCATATCTCTTACCCCGATTCCTCATAAATCACTCGGATCGGGCCATGATCCATGCCTATCAGCCATCATTTTTTTAAATAACTCTCTAATTTTCAAAGATAATTCGTTATTGGTTTCATATCTCAACACACCTATGTTCATCCCATTAATGATGATTAAACAGCAGACTAGTCATCCTCAAATCACAACGATCTGATATCTATGCTCATTTCAAAAAAACTATTCATCGTTCATAGATCCTCCATGGATTCGTGGTCCAGTTCGAGATCGTTACTTCTCAATAATTATCAAACTAAAAAGAAAAGGGATCCCATTTCTATAGAATGTGATGCATTGATGGAGAAAACGATTGGAGAAAAATTCAATTGATTGAGGCAAATCGTTCTTGACCAATCAGAAAATAATTATAATTTAATATTAGAAGATGAGTGAATAATGAAAATAATTCTTATAGATGGGAACATAAAAAGTCATTAAATGGGCATATATGTGAGAAAAATGGATGGGTATTTTCAATCATTTAATCTAAGGGAATAAAACACAAAAATAATGGTCCAACCTTGATACTGGATTGATCACTGGAAAAGAATGCGTTCACAAATGTAGAAGGGAGAGTCCAATGTGTCTACCACCTCGAAATATGATATGATCAAGAGTTTTATCATAATTTACCAAAGTGGGGAGGGAGGATCTCTCACCAATGGATTCATGAAGATTATGAGCCAACCCTAGTCAGAAGTCTCCCGCAATTAACTTAAATACATTTTGGTTTAGTATAAATGAATTTAATTAATTAATGAAATAATAAATTAATTAATCCACATTAAAACAAAACCAACGTGTGAGGGTTATGAATATACCTTGTTGAATCACATTATATAACACCTATGGTAAACACCACATTCCATATATAACCATGGCTTGAGATTTCTGATCAAATCCACCATTTTAAATTTATCATGTTTTATTTAATTAAATGAAATTTCTTAATGTAAAATTTATTTAATGTTTTTATAAAATTAATTACAGGCACAATGGGCATTTGAATCACATTTGTACCCAACATCTCACTATAAAAGTATATATATAAATATTTTAAAGTCTTATAAGAAATAAACTGGGCCAATACATATCCGAATGTGTTATGTACTTTTACGAAATGTTATAAATATTAAAAATTGAATCATTAATTACTTAATTAAAAAAACCATTTAAGATATATTTTATTTATTATAATTTTATTAAGTAAATTTATGACCATTTTTTTAGTTATATTGTTTAATTTCATTGTTTCTTGAGCATTCATTTCATGGTTTCATGATGGGTTTTCTTATGTACAATTATGAATGTTCTTGTCACTTTGGATGATTTCAACATATGTGAACTTTTATTGTATTAGTTTACTTGTAGACATATATATGGTCACATATATAATTTTTCCATATGATGTAAGGATGATTAATTAAATTACACGTTAATAAAAATAATTTTATTTATTTGGCCTATTTTTAAAAATATCAAAAACTTATATCATCTTACTTTATATCTTGGCTATAAAATGTAGCTAGCATATGATAAAAAATATAATATACATATATATTTTAAAATATTATTTAACCACAATAATGGTTTATCACCACCATTGAAGTCATTAATGAAAAAGGAAATTTCATCATCCATTAATGTGGTGAATTGACACATTGCAAATAATGTTTTCATTTTTTGAATTGAAGGAGGATGGAAGAGATTTGATGAAAGATTATTCCTATAAAAAATAACATTATAATTAATATAAGATACTGGAGTTATATATTCCTCTTTGGTATGGGGGTGAAGATATTATAATAAAATAATATAAATTTTAAAAAAATTAAAAGTGAACCAAAGAGGAATTTACCTCTTGAATTTCTTCTCTTTGAGAACCTCCTTATGGAACTTGGGTTTGGTATTTTCTGATACCGGAAGATCCTAGAAGTGGGGAAGATGATTCAGAAGTGAAATTGATAGAATGCAGACAATATTCATGGCTTATAAAGATTGAGGTAAAGAGGTTGTGAGGGATGGTATTTATGGTGGAGGAGACGAGCATTATTTGATTATTTTATTCATTTTTTTATTAATTTTAATCATGACTATCAATAGAGTGGATTTTTTTATTTATGTATAGTAAATAGAGAATGTGAGTTAGAAATAATGGGTGAATATCTAACCGATACACCATCCATTACACAATTATTCATTTATTTTCATATAATGCCAAACAAAATTAATTAACATATTTAAATATTCACAAAAAATTAATTTATTTTATAAAAATAAAAAAAATTCCCATATTATGTTATCGACATATAGATTTTTAAAATAAAATCCATAATGTGAAGATAATTATATTAATATGATAAATATTTTTTTAAAATAAAATTTTTATTTATTAAAAAATAGTTATTTTAATATTATAATGGATTTTATGACACATTAAAAAATTAATTATGGTATCATAAATTTATAATAAAATTATAATAAAATAAGTAAATTATTTTTGAATACATTTTTTGAACTAGTATTTTATTTTAAATCATTATCTTAATTATAAAAATCTAAATAATCATTTACATTTCAAAAAAACACAAACACTCAATTTACCAATTTTAAAACATTTATTCACATATTCCGTGAAATAAATATATCATATTTTTAATTATGTGATAGCCCGAATTAATTTATTCTTACATATGTGAGTCTATTATTCTAATGTTAACTTTACTATTTCTAATGGGAATCTTAATATTTAATAGTATATCATGGTAATCTATCAAATAAATGGAATAAATGTAAGAAGATTCAAACCAAAAATATTGGTGTGTAATAATTGATACTGCTGATGTTAATGTTTTGGAGTAATCAAAGAATGCAATTTCCCATTATGATTCGTGTTCTGTAACTGATATTTATGTTATTTCTACTAAAATGTTTGAAGAAATTACAAACAAAGAATAAAGTGTTCAATATGATGAAGTTAGAGAAGAAGACTGTTCTTTTTTCAAGTGATTAGGACTGAATTAATTCATCTCATCAAAATCATGGATGTAATTCTCATGTTCAATTTTTTTTTGGAGGATATGGAATCCATTTTTATAGTAGGAGGTCTATGAGGAAAAGAACTTATAACTCATTGTATTATCAATTTTAATAAAGATATAATTGTTAGGTCAAGAAGTATCATTAATGGATTAATTCAATAGATGAGGAACATGGCCATATAGAAAAAAACTATACCATAAATTTGGTACCCAATCTAAAATAAATGAATATCCTCAGGAACAACCCAGTTTTGAAATCCAAATTTAATAACAAATGTGAAATAGTATTAAATAATGAATGATTTTTTGTTCAAAGGGTATTCACGAGTTGGTGGAGTGGATTATTATAAGACCTTTTCATTGGTTTCAAGGGATGAAAACATTAGAATCATTCCTTACACTACTGTAAAGATGATCTTTCCCAACACTTATATACCAACGGTTTGTAATAACTGTTAGTATAGCTACCATTTCCCAACAGTTCACCAAAACCGTTGGGAAAGTCATAGATTTCCCCACCATTCCCAACGGTTTGGCAAACCGTTGGGAAAGGGTCACTCTTCCCCAACGGTTAATGCTAAACCGTTGGGAAAGGGTGTGTTTTGAGCCTATTTCCCAACGGTTCACCAAAACCGTTGGGAAAGAGTGACCTTTCCCAACGGTTCACCGAAACCGTAGGGAAAGAGTGACCTTTCCCAACAGTTCACCAAAACCGTTGGGAAAAACCAAACAAAATTTCAACCTGTGACCTAAATAAATTCAACCCACCCTAACCTATCCCAACGGTTTTGAAAACCGTTTGGAAAGGGCTATCCCAACTGTTTTGAAAACCGTTGGGATAGGTTCTTTAATTTTTTTCCAGATCTACTAACCGAGAACATTATATAAATCAAAATTTTATATAATTATGATAATACATATATATATATATGAAATTATGTTTACAAAAGTGATGTTAGCTTAGTGGTTAAGTCGTCTGATTATAAACGAGGGGTCCTGGGATCAAATCCCAGCGGATGTTTTATTTTTGGAATTTATATACCAACGGTTCCATTACTGTTGGTATAGATTTCATATTACCTATACAAATGGTTTTTGGAAAACCGTTGGTATAGACCTATCCCAACCGCTTACTTGGCTACGGTTCTCCAAACCGTTGGTATAGGCTATACCAACGGTTTGGAGGCATATACCAACGGTTCCAAACCATTGGTAAAGGTTAGTTTTCCAGTAGTGTTATATTAATGAATAAATAAAATACAATATGTTTCGGATGTATCCCATGTCAACTATCAATGATTTTCAACTATAAGAGGATGTGTTTAATAATAAAAAATTTGGTTTTATTATATAAGAATAATTATAATACTTATTTTTTAAAATATCATTATATTGGCTAAAAATACAAAATAGTGTTGTATTATATACTAGAGAACTACTTCAAGAGATTGAATTTTATAAAATGGGAATTTGAAAATAATACCAACATATATGTTGAAAAATAATTATCCCTTTTCATTATTTTTTTGTTTATGAAATAATATTTTTGATGAGTTATAAAAAAACATGTGAGAATTTTTCAAAGGAGATAAATATGTTATGCGAGATGAATATTATTGGAGAAATGATGAATTTTATTAGGTTAACTATTTCTAAAGTGCAAAATTTTATTTATTATTTCTCAAAAAAATAACTTAGGGAAATTTTAAAAAGTATAGTTATAATTAATTAAAAGTTTTTTTAATCCAATTTCAGTAGGATATGAATTTTATAAAGATGAATTTGTTGAGGATATAGATAATGGTGAATTATGTAATTTAACTGATAGTCCTATGTACTTTATAGCATCAATAAGGGATATTTTTTAGGCTACTTCACTTTGTGTTGTTTATGATGGTTAATGAAAAGAGTCTCATTTAATTTTGGGAATATTGATTTTGTTATTTTTCAAAGGGAGAAGCGATTATCATTTGATATGTTATTGAAATGAAAATTTTTATTTATTGGATATAAAATTATATATTTGGTAGGTTGTGTTGATGAATAGAGGTCAACCTCAAATGGAGTATTCTAACTTGGAGATAAGTGTGTTTTTTAGAACAATAAAAAGAAAATTTCTACAAATTTAAATTATCTCTTAATCAGAATATGTGGTTGTATATAATACCTAAACTCAGTAAATGTGGATAAAGACATAATAGGATGATTTTAAAGATAATGTGATGTTCCCAATTCTCTTGATATGTGATAATAAATGTTATATTATTTTATAAATTAATCATATTTATTATTCTCGAAAAAATATCATTGACATGAAATATAATTTCAATAAATAACTAGTCGATTCATATGAGTTACAAGTGGAATTTGTTCTAATAAAAAAATTTCTGATGTTTTCATAAATCAATTTCCTTATAGAGATATTTAGAATCTAAATTTGATGTTTGGAATTCCACCACATCCTTCTCAAGGATATGATGTGGTTGGTTATTCCTATCACTCATTTTTATTTGGATTCCATTTACAAAGGCGGTTAAAAATTTAAAAATATTTATTTATTTCTCTCTATTACCTTATATGTTTGTAAAAAGGGATAAAATTATTTAATAGGAGTATCCATTTCAATGTGTTTCCATTTAAGGGGTAGTATGTGTTATGTGATATTTCATTAAACATAAAAATTGAGAAATTTTCATTTCTGAATGTCTATTAACTATTCAAATAAATTATTAAAGTACATGCTGGTTGTCAATGATGTTGATTCTTGATCATTTCTATATTGTTTAAAAGATGGTATTATTTTTTCAACCTGTATGTTCATTACACCTTGATCACTTTTGTTGTACTAAAATTATTGAATGGTGGTCTATTTTTAGTAATTTATTCCATTTAGCGATTTATGTTCCTTTTTTGACAAAACAAATTCCAAAAGAGGGAGATTATTTAGACCAAGAGTTGATGATAATATTTTATCATAATTTTACATATTTTGTTAAAGTAGATAAAATTGTTTATTTTAGAATTTTTTTCCATAAATAAATGGATTATACAATCACATTTTACGGTAAGGTTAATGTGTTTAGAGACAAATTAAGATGATTCTTAATATGTTTTAATATATTTTCATCTAATGAAATTAGATCATGTTCCTAACAAATTAAATATTCAATAGAAGATGTTACATATAATAAAGAATGATATTTCTCCTTATATGTTTATTTTATAAGATGTTATGAGTCACCATTAATGTCCATTACCAAGGTAGTTAACTCCATTTTTGTATAAACTATAATAATGGTTTCCATGTATAGAAAATATTAAAATTGGAATTAGTTGAAAAAATGGTCTATAGGACCTCATTCCATAGAGTATTTATGATAGCCATTTTATTCCACAATGAAGTGAAAGACCATGGAATAAAGGAATATGGGTTGATTTTTAGTGTCTCTAAAGTATTTTGGAATACCATGGCACATTTTAATTCCCACGACACAATAAATAGAAAACATGGAGGACAATGTTTTGGTTCTTAGACAACAACAGAGAGGAAATTAGATTGGTTTTTAGTGTCTCTATAAATATGAGGACATGTTTTCCATAAATTATTTTTCACACTATAGAATGGATATGATCAATCCATAGAATTTCATTATATAAATAATCAAATAAGTATGGTAACATGGATTTGTTGAAGTAATTTAATAAAAATTTAAACTCAAAATAGAAAAAAATTAGAATTGTAGGGTTAATAATTATTGGAAGAAAAAAAGTCCCTATTTCTAGAAGAATATGATGGAATTTGGTGGTCTGAATATGAATTTGAAATTATAAACCAGATTTGATATTAAGTAATATATATAAACACATAGAGTAGAAGAGAAGAAGATAAGGTGTGTGTAGAAAATTGAGATGAAAATGAGCGGTGAATGGAAATTAAGAATTTTTATATGTGTGAAATAAAGTGAAGATTATTTGATTATCCAAAGTCGAAGAAATAAAGAATATGTTGGATATTGAAGTTATTTTAAGATTCTTTTTTGAAAATAATGTGAATAAGAAACTTGTTCCTATACTATTTCGATAATAACATGTCTATTTTATATAGAGTAAGTATAGTCGAAAAGGAAAAATTAAACATTGTAAAAAACCTAGCAAAATTGTATTTTATGTATGATATTTCTATTCTTAACCAAATGTATATCAATGTAAGGCATATGATGTAGATGTGTATTGGATGTACCAATGTTTTCATGACCCGTCCTTGGGGCCCGTGTTGTGACTACCCCAAGCCCGCATTCCATAGGCCATGGGCTGCCGACTAGCACCAAAGGCCTAACTCCCTAAAAACATGGAAGGCATTGCCTTTATAAAATGTAACAGACACACACATATATAGAGTACAAGCAGAAGAAAACACTATGTAAAGCAGTAACAAGTGTGCTTGAAGTACGAGGGGCCGGAAATACAAGCCCAACTGAAAAGATACAACTACATCTGAAAGGAAGTACAACGAAAAGATATAATAGCAGGAAGGTCTCAAGCTTCTCCTAGATCGTCCTCTGGAGTTCCTACCTGAACGGTAAGAATAGATGGACACATCAACTCTCCACGTCTGTCTATCACCTCAGGGTACCGTCTCGTCGTGATGTTGACCTCCGGGTATCGTCTCGTCGTGAAGTCCACCCCCGGGTACTGTCTAGCTCTACAAGCCTCAACCATGATCAGTGATGTCCATCGTCTGCAACCAACACAACGTGGTGCGAGCATAGCCAGTGTAGGGTTGAGTATAACGATACTATGTAGGGACCCCGATACCCTCATGGTATCACAATATCCACCAAGGATAACCACAAAGAAGGATCTCAACAGTTAACCCTTAGGTATAAGTCCATACTTATACCTAAGTTATCAAGTAACCCATCTCAATCATGAGGTAACAGAAAGGTTATAAAATAAACGGATAACCACTACCTAGGTATATTATTTTACATATACCTAAGTTATCAAGTAACCCATCTCAATCATGAGGAAAATAAAAAGGTCATTGACTCAGCTCAAACCAGGATTTTTATTCACAATGACGAAAACAAGGCTGCTGGAGAACTTCTCCTCTATCGAGCACAGTAGTCCTGCCATGACTCCGAGGTGATACTCAGTAACCTTAGACTGCTGAGGTACTCCTCATGTCCAGTACCACAAGTCTACCACCTCACAAAGTAGTTCTCCCCACCATGGGTCTGCCACCCCACACAGTCGTGCTCTACCTAACAGCCAACAGAGGTACTCATCCTGTCGAGTACCATGGGTCTGCCACCTCACAATGTTGTGCTCCTCCGCCATGGATCTGCCAACCCACATAGTAGTGCTCCCCACTAGGCTATAAAAGTTACTCTGAATCGAATTAGGCAAGTATTCATCAGGTCTCAGCCCGATACAAGGTCACCGGATTCCATACGCTCTTCTCCGGGAGGATCCGCTCCACGAGCTACTGGCCGATACTCCAAGTAACAATAAGTCCCACAAAGAAATATCTCAAAGAACCGCCTCATCATAGGTATTTCAATGCAACAGATGGCGCATCAATCGGATGCCCGGTCTGTGAGTTATTAGTTTTTTCGTCCCGGGGGCCCGGTTGGTTTCGTGTACGAACAAACCCGGACATATCTCGATTATACCCCGAACTCTCATAGGGTATACTCAAAGGGACCATTTATAACTAAGATTACCAACACCACTGATGGTTCTTCAAAAGGACGTCCGGTCTGAAAGTTATCGGTTTTTCTGTTCCAGGGGTCGAGTTGAATTTCGAGTACAATCAATCCTGACCTTACTTCAACTGCATCCAAACCTCAGGTGAAGTATTCCAAAAGATCCTTCTCCTCAAGAGGAATCCAAAAAAGTCTATGGCACGTCATTCGGACGTCCTAAGCTCTGTATATAAGTGTTTCCGCTACGAGGGCTTGGTTGGTTTCGTGTTCGAACCAACCCGGCCGCACCCAATGATCGCTGAAACCTTGAGTGTAATATACTGAAACAGCCGTCTCGATCCAAGGAATCCTACGCAATGGATGGTGCGTCGATCAGAGGTCTAAATCCCATGATATGGGCATTTAACCTAAGAGGGTCCGAAATTAGGGGGTCTGGGCCCGGTCTGACACGGCCCAATACGCCCTGGGTCGGCCCGAACTATGGCGACCCGACCGATGTCCGGCCCGGTGGGGAGCAACCCGCCCGCGTGGGAGAGAGGAAGCTGCGGAGCGGGCGGCTTGGCCCCTCGCCTCTAATTGATGTCGGTGGTGATCGCGGGCGCCGCCCTGACGTCTCGGGATCCCGCACGGTCGCGGGATCCGACGGACCGCCGCACGGCTCTTGCTATTACCTCCATGCGGCCGCACGGCTACAGCTGCCACCTCCGGTCGTCAATGCTGCCGCGACGACGACCCGTGCCGCCAGGAACATCTACCGGCCAACGGACATGATCTGGTGGTCCATTTTAGCTTCCGTGTGCGCCGATGGTCTTCTCAGGACCCGAACATCACAATAGAGGCTTCAAATCGCCATTGCGGCCTGTTTCATCATTGCCCGTCAATCCGCGCACATACAATAAATCTACGGAGGTTCATCGGACTGTGTTTGTTCGGCCTGCGCCATCCTCGTTAGTCATTAGAAAATGATCAAACCAACAATGATGTAAATCAACAAAGGAGGCACAATTTTAATTCCCAACAATTACCCCGCAAATATTTATTCCCAACCCGCAAATAAAAACATTCACGGATCAACTTAATGATGAGTTGATCCGCGTTCTTTGTTTAGAAGGAAACAACCATGGGAATATTATCATTCTCAAAATAAACCCCTACATCGTGTCGTTTGTCATTTTTTGGATGTGACGCGAGGAAGACGCCGGAGTCAACGTAGTTCGTTGCGCCTGCACCATGCTACAGATCCCTTCTCGGTCGTCAGTGATTTGTTGGAGAAGATGGATCATCGGTATTCATAAATGAAGAGGCACCATTCTTCGTGGGAGGAATATGTTCTTCATTAAGAATGGTGATCGTTCTTCATCGATGAGTTGGAACTCTTAAAAAAACTCAAGTGCTCACCAAAATCCTCCACACACCAATTGCCACCCCCTTTAAAATAAGACTTCCACTTATTTTAATTAATCATGCCAAGCTTTCAAAATTCAAAACTTTAAAAACTTAATTAATTAATTAAATATGTTGAATCTATTAATTATGTGTGTTGGCATAAGTTAAATAGTGAGAGGAAAAGGTGAGGGGTCTCATAAATGGGATTGTTGTCAAAATTAAACAAGGGATATTTAATGGGGGGTTAAAGAGAGTTATGGGTAGGTGGAAGGATGGGGCTCGTGCGGGCCCCACATCACAAATATCCTTACATGGGTAGTTTGGGTGTTATTGGGTCCCACCCTAACATCCCCATGTTGGATAAAACAACTTAGGTTAAGAATAAAATTGTATCACAAATTTTATTTTCCTTTTTATTTAACACACTGTTTTTAACAACAACTCCCAATAAAACACATCCTTCGTAAAGGTCTTCTTAAGAAATTACCAGAACTGTAGTTTCATTAGTGCCATCATATTTCCATTCCGAGAACTAGTTCAAAAGATAGAAAAACCCGCTCGTTCGTTCACTGAATGTACCCGAGCTAAACTTCAGAAATTGATTTTGTGCACACCGGGCCTCGGAATTAGGTTCCGTCAGAAACTATGAACTCTTAAAATTCTAATGTAATTAAGAAATAAATATTCCTTGAAATTTTCGGGTCTTTACATTACTACCACCTCAGGGATTTACGCCCCCATAAAGCTACAACACAAATGAGGGAAACTAAAGGAGGTACCGTGAACGCATCTGAGTATCCTGCTCCCATGTGCTCCCCAGGATGTTCTCGTGATTCCAACTGAAGCGAACAAGAAGAGTCGACCATCCCCCTAAGACCCTCTCATTTCGATCCTCAACCTCTACTGGCACCCATGTATGTCGCCCCGTCATCGATATCTAGCTCTCTGTGGTTGAAGATAACGGAAAAGGTCATGCACACATCACCTCAGCTAAGATATGTGAATGACGTCGTGCACTCGGTGCATCTGAGGTGGAAAGTCTAGGCGGTAAGACACCTTTCCTACTCTACTGGGGACCCGGGAAGGTCCGTTGAACCTCGGATATTACTTTCTACCACAGCCACATCTCCTTAGACCTTGTCGAGGTGAGACCCATAAGAAAATGTGGTTTCCTTCCTCGAACTCCAGTGGTCCTCTCTTCTATCAGCATAGGACTTTAGTCCACTCTGTGAAGTCTTCATCACCTCCTGGATGATCTGCACCTTCACCATCATATCCTGAACCATCCCAAGTTTTACACGTGCTGACTCTATCACTATACACAAAGAATATCTGAAATTCGGCCAACTGTTATCTCGCCACTCCTCATAGCTGAATGCACGATCTCTTAGTAAGAGAATCTGCTACAACGTCCCCCTCTACAATAGTATAAACTATCTCGAAGTCATAGTCCTGGAGGAATTCAAGTTATCACCACTATCTCAGGTTTAGGTCCTTCAATGAGAAAACACACCTGACACTATTATGTTTAGAGAGAACGTAAACCGTTCTCTCAATGAACAATGAGTGTGACTAGCCAATTGTAAGAACACATCTCTACCCTTCATTGTTTATGTTCTTCAAGAGATCCGAAGATTTCTCCTCTATCGAAAAGAGAAATCTGGTCTCATTCCCTGGAATAACCGCATTCTATTCCTAATACAGTCAATCCTCACATGAATGGTACTATTTCATGCCATGGATGACGTTGTAAGGCCTCGACCCTACTACTAAGAGATCCAACTATTACTCTCGCCTCCATGGGTCGAGTCACTCTATCGGCAGCAGTCTGTGGGCACTGGGTCTCCTCCAGTAGGTATCTCGAAAATGAGGATCAAGTCAACGGTTTTAAACCGGAACCTATTAGTATCACCCATACAAAGTGGATAGCAATGTAATCGTCACAAATAAAGGTGTCTTTTATTACTACAACTCAATGTACAAAGACACATACAACTATAACAGCGAAAACATGGAAACTAAAAACACCACGAACAGGGGCCTCCATGCCAAGACCCGCTCTTATCCACTTGCTTATGGAGCTCCGTAGTCAAATGATTCAGCTTCCTGAAAATGAGATCTCCCATATCCACATGTTCCCTGTGGTTGGGGTGGTCCACTGGGTGTTGGTGGTGGAAACACCTTGAAGCGTCGTTGACCTCCATCTACACGACCAGATCCTCTACCTCTGCCTCATGGTCCTTGTGGTCTTCCTCGATCGAACCTATGACTCTTCCTGGGAGGTTCTTCACCTATCTTTTGATCGTCCAAGAGGTCTGGCTCTTTCTCTACCGATGGTGTCGTGCACTACCGATCTTGAGCCATGCGGTTGACCACCTGTAAGTCTGGCCCTCCTGGACCTCTGCGTCGTCTGTCTACTGATAGTTGCAGAAGACTCCAATGTAAGTCGACTAGTGGTGGTTACCACTGTTGGAGTCTGCTCAGTATGAAAACTCTCCACTAAGAGTGCTCGCTCCAACACCCCTTCCTGAGTCGGGATTCTCATAGGGATCATCGAAGCTCATATCTCATCCCTCAATCCCTACTCGATGGTCCGGGCCTTGAAGAAAAGGGACTCGTACCCTGTCTATAGAGTAGTGCGAGAGGTCTGTGAACCTCACTGAGTACTAAGATACACTCATGCTACCCAACTGAAGATGAAGTATCTTATGTATCTGCACCGCTAGAAGGGTGGCTGGTACAAACTCTGCCTGAAACAGGCTCTCAAAGTCTGCCCATAGATGTGACGTCTCATCATGCATTTGGAGCATCAGGCTCCACCATCTGCCTGCTACTACCTGAAGGTGGATGGCAGCAAGGATCACCATGAAGTTCGCTGGTGTACCTACTAGCCTGAAGACTCTCACCATAGCCACCACCCAATCCTCAGCCACCTGTGGGTCTGTCTCTCCCCAGAACTAGGGTGGCCATTGGTGCTAGAACTCATGTAGTGAACTCAAGTGGTGTACAGCACCTATTGCAAGGGATGGTGGAATAGGTGTCCCAACGGGTGGTAGTACCGTGGGTGCCTCCACTGGTGCATCAACTAGATGAGGGACATATACTAAGGCCTCGTCGCTCAGCGGCTTGTCAGTATGTGCAACTCTCGGGGATCTAGCTGGTGGTCTGCGGGGAGGCATCCTGAAAGAAAAGATGTGACACGGTCAAAAGACTATACCTAGGGAGATGACCTGGTTTGAGTTGCCTTGAAAGAACTTTTTGAAAACACAAACGCAATCAGTGTTTCATGCACCGAGTTGGATATCAGATGTCAGGGTCCTAGTGTATGGATACGTCGACCGCCCTCACCAACACTGGACTCCCTGAACTGGAAACCACACATAGTACCCTTAACACTATTGCTTCACAAAAAGAAAATATCAGAGTCCTATGTTCTGTGGTAGAACCGACTCCTCTGATACCAATTTTTCACGACTCGTCCTCGGGGCCCGTGCTGTGACTACCCAAAGCCTGCATTCCATAGTCCAGGGGCTGGAGAATAGCACCAAAGGCGTAACTCCCAAAAAACTGGGAAGGCATTTCCTTTATAAAATGTAACACACACACACACACAACCGGAGTACAAGCAGATGTGAACACTATGTAAAGCAGTAACAAGTGTTCTGGAAGTACAAGGGGCCAGAAATAAAAGCCCAACTGAAAATATACAACTACAACTGAAAGGAAGTACAATGAAAAGACAGAATAGCAGGAAGGTGTCAAGCTTCTCCTAGATCATCCTCCGGAGTTCCTACCAGAAGGGTAGGTACAGATGGCCACCTCAACTCTCCACATCCGTCTGTCACCTCTGGGTACCGCCTCATCGTGAAGTCCACCTCCGGGTACCATCTCTTCATGATGTCCACCTCTGGGTACCGTCCAGCTATATAAACCTCAACCACGATCAGTGCTATCCGTCGTCTGCAACCAACACAACGAGGTTCGGGCATAGCCCGTGTAGGGGTGAG
The DNA here is from genome assembly GCA_963277665.1 of Viscum album. NCBI lineage: Eukaryota > Viridiplantae > Streptophyta > Magnoliopsida > Santalales > Viscaceae > Viscum > Viscum album. The sequence continues at coordinate 1,770,971,913 of OY728120.1, forward strand.
TATAACGATACTCATTAGGGACCCCGAGATAGGCATGTTCTTACAAAATCCAACAAGGATAACCACAAATAAGGATCTCAATAGTTAACCCTTACTTAGTAATAATCCCATACTTATACCTAAGTTATCATGGAACCGATCTCAATCATGAGGTAACACAAAGGTTATGAAATCAACAGATAACCACTACCTAGGTATATTTCCATATATATACCTATGTTATCAAGTAACCCATCCCAATCATGTGGAAAACACCAAGGTCATTGGATCAACTCAAACCTGGATTTTTATTCACGATGACGAAAACATGGAAGATGGATAACTCCTCCCCTCTCGAGCACAGTAGTCCTGCCATGAATATGAGGTGACACTCACTATCCTTATACTACTGAGGTACTCCTTAAATCGAGTACCATAGGTCATCCACCTCACAATGTAGTTCTCCCCGCCATGGGTCCTCCACCCCACACAGTAGTGCTCCCCCACATAGCCAACAGAGGTACTCCTCCCTTCGAGTACCGCGGGTCTTCCACCTCACAAAGTAGTGCTCCTCCACCATGGGTCTGCCAACCTTCACGGTAGTGCTCCCAACTGGGCTATACAAGTCACTCTGAATCGAATCAGACAAGTATTTATCAGGTCTCATCCAGGTACAAGGTCACCGTACTTCATACGCTCATCTCCGAGAGGATCCGCTCTGCGAGCTACTGGTCGATACTCCAAGTATCACGAATTCCCACTATGAAATATCTCAAAGAACCGCCTCGTCATACGGGTCTCAACTCAATAGAAGGCACGTCAATCGGACACCCGGTCTATGATTTATTAGCCTTTTCGTCCAAGGGGCCCGGTTGGTTTCATGTACGATCCAACCCGGCCGAATCTCAATTGTACCCCAAACTCTTATAGGGTATACTCAAGGGGACCATTTCTCAATGAGATAACCAAACGCTGCTGACGGTTCGTCAAATGGACGTTCGGTCTGAAAGTTATCGGTTTTCCGTTCTAGTGGCCCGGTTGGATTTCGGGTCCAATCCAACATATCCTTACTCCAACTGCATACAAAAATAAGGTGATGTATTCCAATAGATCTGTCTCATCATGAGGAATCCAACAATGTCGACGGCACATCATTCGGACCTCTAGAGCTCAGGTTATAAGCATTTCCGCTCCTAGGGCTTGGTTGGTTTCGTGTTCGAACCATCTCAGCCGTACCCAAAGTTCACCGAAACCTTGAGAATAATATATTGACACGACCATATCTATCCAAGGAATCCTACTCAACTGACGTTTCGTCGATCGGAGTTACGAATCACAAGATATGTGTGTTTAACTGAAGAGGCTCCGAAATTAGGAGGTCTGAGCCCGGTCCGACCCGGCCCAATACCCCCGGGGTTGGCCCGAACTGGGGCGACCCGACATGGGTCCGGGTCCGACTCGGTGCGGCGCGGCCTAGCTCGGCTAGCGCGGCCCGGTCTGGCAGGTGTGGCCCAGCCCAGCGGGCGCGGCCCGGCCCCGCCGACACTGCACGGCCCGGCCGGCCGGGCCCGTCCCAACTGGTGTGGCCCGACCACGTGGCCCGCCGTGGCTCGTCCAGCGTGGCCATGCAGAAGCTGCGGAGAAGGGGGCTCGGCCCCTCGCCGCTAATTGATGTCGGTGGTGCTAGCTGGCACCGCACTGATGTCTCGGGATCCCGCGCAGCCGCGGGTTCCGAAGGACCGCCGCCACGGCTGTTACCGCGGCGGGATTTCTCTGGCGGCGCGCTGGGGCACCGCCACCTCCAGGCGGGCAGACGGCTCCGGCCACCACCATCGGTCTCCACCACCGCCCTGCCAACGACCGTGCCACCGGGAACTTACGCGGGCCACCAGACTTTCTCTAGAGGTCTGTTTTAGCTTCCGTCTGCGCCGACGGTCTTCTAGGGACCCGAATATCACTGCGGAGTCTTCAAATCGCCATTGCAGCATGTTTCGTCATCGCCCATCAATCCACAAACAGACAAGAAATCTGCGGAGGGTCATCGGACTGTGTTTTTCCATCATGCGACCTCCACGTTAGTCGGTAGTAAAAGATCAAACCAACAATGATGTAAATCAACAAACGAGGCACAATTTTAATTCCCATCAATTCCCCCGCAAATATTTATTCCCAACCCGCACATAAAAACATTCACAGATCAACATAATTATGAGTTGATCCACATTCATTGTTTTAGAAGGAAATAGCCATGGGAATATTAACATTCTCAAAATAAACCCCTACCTCATGTTGTTTTTCATTCGTCGTATTTGACGTGAGGAAGACGTTAGAGTCAACATAGTTCGTTGCACCTACACCATGCTATCGATCCCTGCTCTTTCGTCGGTGTCTCGTCGTAGAAGATGGATCCTCGGTATTTATCGACGAAGAGGCTCCATTCTTTGTGGGAGGAATTTTTTCTTCATCGAGAAGGGTGATCGTTCTTCGTCGGTGAGTTCGTACTCTTTATGAAAACTCAAGAGCTCACTAAAATCCTCCACACAACAATTTCCAACCCCATTAAAATAAGACTACCTCTTATTTTAATTAATCGTACCATGATTTCAAAATTTAATACATTAAACACATAATTAATCAATTAAATAAGTTCAATCTATTAATTAAGTGTGTCGGCATGAGTTAAAGAGAGAGAGGAAAAGGTGAGGGGTCACATAAATTGGAGTGTTGTCAAAATTAAACAAGGGAGCTTTAATGGGGGGTTAAAGAGAGTTATGGGGAGGTGGAAGGTTGGGGACCCTACAGGGCCCAACTCACAAATATCCTTACATGGGTAGTTAGGGTTCTAGTGGGTCCCAATCTAACTTCCCCATGTAGGATAAAACCACCTAGGTTAGGAATAAAATTGTATCAAAAATTTTATTCACCTTTTTATTTAACCCACAATTTTTAAACAACACCTCCCAAGAAAACACATCCTTGGTAAAGGTCTTCTTAAGCAATTACCAGTACTGCGGTTTCATCGGTGCCCTCAGATTTCAATTCTGAGCACTAGTTCAAAGATATAAAAACCCGCTCGTTCGTTCACTAAACGTACCCGAGCTAAACTTCTGAAATTGATTCCGTGCACACTAGGCCTCGAAATCAGGTGTCGTAAGAAACTATGCACTCGTAAAATTCCAACGAAATTATGAAAAAAATTTCCTTCAAATTTTTGGGTCTTTACAAATGTATTTTTAAGAGATGCTAAAATTTATGTTTCAAGGATAAACCATGCCCATATTACACAGATTATGATTCTCTTGGATAGTATTATCCTAGTCGAATCAATATCACACTAATGACTAGCCATCACATGTTTCTAAGTAAACCATGTAAATATGATATGTTATATTTTTATATATTTCTGTGATGAGTTTTACCAATTATAACTGCATCCTTATAGAAAATGAAGTTCATTTTAAAATAAATAATTCTTTTTTTGAAACGTGATTCACCCCATCTCATTGATCTCTATTTGATGTTGATGTTGTTTTACATATTTCATAAGTTATAATTGCCCCATATCTATCATAAATACCAAAGGAGATGCTTGATTCATAATTAGAATAAAAATATAACTTCACATAAATGGTTTAAAGAGAAAATATCCAAATATAATCTTTAATATATTAGGATATGAAAACATATTCTTCCCCCAATAATAGTAGAAAATAAGGAAAAAATATAAAAAATTCATTAGATAATGAAACCTATCCCTAGAGAACCATAGGATCTAGATAAGTATTATAATTATTCACATGAGTGAAAATATCTTCATTTTAACTTTTAAATCTGATAATTTTCCTTCATCTCATACAACATACGTAATTCAGATAGTGGGAAAAGAGGAAGTAGAAGAAAATAATCTCATATATGTTTTATCTATCACTGGAAGATGTCTCAATAACCACATATGTTCTTAAATAATTTTTTGGTATAGAAGAATGAATTAAGTGCACTTTGATAAATACCATTTTGTCACCCAAACACCAATAAACATACATCTCATTCCTATTGAGACACTCAGAAATCTTCCCATGGGATTATGTAGAAATTATTATATATAATCTTTATTTTCCCCCCACATTTGGATATAATTGCAGATAACTATGGAAATAAGCATCAATCCATAGGAAATATCTCATTACACTCATTCAATTTGAATGAAAATGTTGAATATAACATCAAAGAAAACATTATTTTGAATGTGGAATATTAAAAATTCATGCCAACGTCACCCATATCAAAAAGAAGAATAATAAAATTATGTTATTTAATTAATTATGGGATCTTAAATGATATTAATAAATGATGATTTCCCTATCTTCATAAAAATGTTTTTATTTTTTCATATATATGATTTCAAATATATCTATTTTTTATACTGGTAATCTGTCTACAACTAAATATGGATGTCCTCTAAATTTGAGGAAGACACAACATTTAGTAAAACACTTGGGGTAACTTTCTATCATGTAACACCTTTTTTCTTGATGAACTGTAACATTAAAAATATATATTTAACCCCACATGGTGATAACCGTGGAATGTAATCATATTGATATGGGGGTCAAATCCCAACAATGTAGTTATTACCGTGTTGATATTGAGATTTGATTCTACAAAATGTATCAACACATCCAAAATATGGATCCCTTAAAAATCTATTTTTGATATAATATCAAGAAAATTTATAATCTTTTTGGTGTGCTATTACAAACATAATGTTGACCCCAGAAAAATCAATTTTATCATTGACACTCAACCTCACTGAAATATAAATGAGGTGAGATTACTTCAATAATTCCTCACCTACATTAAACTATTCATAGAAAAATTTTTGAAAACTTATACCCTTCACAAATCTGATAATTAAGGGAGTTACCTATCAATGGGATGAATATTTTTTTGGAATATTTTGACAACCTCATGTAATACCTTCCGATAAAAAAGTTATTAATTTATCATATAGAAGGAAAATCATTCATTTTGTATGTAGAAATCATTGAGTGGTAAATTGGTGTACTAATTATGCAGGATAATGATATAGGGAAAGAAAAAATAATTTAACATCATTAAAAAATATATTTTTAAACTAATAATTGATATACCTATGACAATATTAATTTTATTTCATTAATCTTTCTGGTTCAAAAGATGAGGCTTTCCCTATAACATTGTGATTTCAATTTGGTATCTCACATTAACCGACTCAAGTAAATCCATAACCATTAAATGTTGACTAGACATTTTTAAATGTTGTAAGTCATTCTATAATAATATAATATTATTCCTATATATCAGAAGGCATTTTATTGGTATATGATGAATGGTTTCCATGAACTGAACCCAATCCCAGTTAATTTACTATAAAATCTTAGGATAACCGATAAAATAGATTTATAATTAAATTGAACTCCCAAGGAATGTGATATGTATTTGGGGCTTGCATCTAGAAGCCCGACTAGAATGGAACAGTAAACTCAATAAAGTTGTCTTGGGAATTGTCCTCATAACCCTAAAAAATATTGTTCTTCTTGGTCCCTTCATTTTTTCAAATTTATTAACTAATAATGAATAAGAATACCAATTAATCATTGTGGGATTATATTTGTGCCCAAATATATCACTACACTTCCATAATATCAAGGGTGGGACATATATGTAGATAAAGAATATTAATGGTTAATATGACATTAAAAAAACAGAAGAAATCCTACATCGTGGTTATGTTCGAGGGTATTTGAAATAATTTTCCTTTGAGACAACACTATCTCAAATTCTAATATAATGGAACATTTTTTATGATTCATTTGTTAGTTTATCCTTATCCAAGGTAGATCAATACAAATAAAAAATGATCATCAAGCACATACACTACAAGGAGGTCTCACCATTTGATGATAATGACATGGATGAGATCAATGAAATCAACACTACACCCATAAATGGTTATCCAATTTTATCATAAGATGTTTCTATAATTTAATATGTTTCCACCATATTGGATTACCAACAACGAATTATTTTTTCATCAAAACAAGCCATGAATGATTATATATGTTGTCGGTAAGTGAATTTCTTTCCTTATGATATAATTAATTCCTAATAATCCTTATATATGTTATTTTTTAATAAATTATTCTTTGGATTTATTAAAGGAGGATCTGAAATCTATATTATATATGAATTATATTCTATCTCCAATAGTTATCACTAGTCATGGACCAAACTCCTATCAAATATAAAATTATTAATGTAATGACTTTGACTATAGTTTCACAGAGTCAGTGCCAAACTTATTACATGTAAATAGATATAGGGGAAAAATCACAAAGCACCAATTATTTCATTATATTTATAGGAATAGATACTAACAAGATATTAAATTTTTTTGGAAATTAAATACAAATCATTTTAATATAAAATTTTTCCCATCCTTAACATCATTTAAAGAATTCTACTTCATATCATGGGAAATTAAAAAAAATAAAGGTGAAATAAAAGTATCAATAAATGTTTCATATAGTGGAATATGTATGGAATAACTAATGAATAATAAATTTGGTAAGTTTATCTATCAAAAAAACCTTCCATTTAAAAAAAATTGATATTGATATTTTCATAATGAATAATCAATATGTCATGGTAAATTATTGAAAATACCTTCCATTTAATCATTAAAATGAGAATTTTATGCATCCAGAGATAAATTAATTTCCAAAATCTCATGTATAATAATAATAACTAAATTAAAAATGATGTAAATGATTATTTATTTTTACTTCATGATCTCAGTCATAATAACACATGTACAGTCAATTCTTGTCACAATACTTTTTTAAATAATGGGTAATCCTCCATATATTTGGGAAAACAGATTTGTCTTATGATACATATCAATGAATCTATTGTATATTAATATCAACAATACATTGAGAAATTAATGTAAAAAATACAAAAATATCTAACAATAACATTAATTTATGAATCTTTTCGCCTTATCATCCAATATTGTTATTGAGTAAGGATATAGATTTATCAATATTTCCCCAGTTAATCAAATAACCTTAAAAATAAGAACCATATTTAAAATGGATATATTTATATGAATAAATGATATTCATAACATATGAATATTTCTGTTTTGGAGAAATCTAATTTCCAATCAAAAAAGCGCACAAGAATGAAATTGTTTCAAGAGAAAGAAAACAATCAAAAAATAAAGTGATGGTTTACAATAATTATTACCTCTTTAGTATATTTTAATCTATTAACCATAAAATAATAATTTAAATTAAACATAAATAATCATTATTAAATAGGTAATCATGTTAAATACACGAAATTGTCTATATATATAGAACATAAAATTGCATAGGTTCATATTGACTAATTTTTCTCAATGAAATGGTAATTGAGATTTAATCACATAAAACTTCGTACATTTCATTTTAAATACCTTTGGATGAAAAATGAAAAATGAATATTATAATACCATAAATTAAGAAAAAATCATGATATTACATGTTAAAGGGGAATTATGTACAATATATAAAATAAAATAAGTGTTCAACAAAAAAATTTACCTCAATGAAGGGAAATTGAGATGATGTCCTTTAACTGAAGCTTCCCTTTGGTGGAAAGTGATTTTATATCATGTATAGTGGTTTAAATAATGTTATTAATTTCTAATAGATTCATATTATTATTTTTAATGTAATATATGAATGTCTTATATTATTTTACCACCCGTTTGATAATACTTTATCGTTATTTACATTATTTCGGGTGTTAATTTCTTTGTTTTCTAATGCATGTTTTGTAATGAATTTTATAGTTATTTGGAATAGGATATAGATTAATCATATCTGGAATAATTTAAATGTATTATATAGCATATTAAACAATTATATTTATTATTATAATATTTAATTACATTCGTTAGTAGAAAATGAGTCACATTACTTCATGGACATGGTTAGTCATACATATGCACGAGCGAAGATAAAATTCCAATAATGGTTGAATGGGTAATGAAGGGTATGATATATTTGTTTTAGTTAGTTTATACCAGGAAATTTATATCATAAAAGTTACACTAATGTTTATTTTATTACATAATAATTAAATCATATCTGTAAAATGAATTTCATCGCTTTGTGAGGAGGTAGTTCACCGTACACACAAGCGACATTATTATATTTTAAATAGAATGTAATTTAGAAGGTATATATAATATTATAATTATATAAGTATAATAATATAATAAATATTTTATATAATTGATAAATCTATCATTATATACAACCAAGATAGATGTTGATGGAAAACGAGTTACATCGATTTGTAAGGCGGTAGTCCTCCCTACAAATGATCCACAATTTCAAATATAATTATAATGAAGTTGAGATAGACATAGGATATTAAATTTACATTATAATATAATAGTATATGGTATATAATATTTTTATTGCATAATTAATATTTAATAATATTTAAATAATAATGATAAGAAATAATATAAAACAATTTTTACGAACTATATATCTTCTTCTGTTGACCACTTTATTTTTTCACCTAAATCCTTCCTAGGATGGATTTATGATAAAACCAGGGTCTGTAAGATATTTTTAGTGTACTAAGTATGTTATTTTGTTAGGTATTTTCCAAACCGAATGGATTTTAATGTGTGGATATTGGAGGAGAGGGGGTGGCCTTTTATAATTGGGGGTGAGGACGCACATAGAATTTTTTAAAATAATCAATTACACCAAAATTTTTATAATGAATAAAAAATGGTCCATTATTTTATCTTATATATCATAATTACAAAATATGTCTATAGAAAGGGTGTTGGAAAAGTTGGTATATCATTTTATGCTTTATTTTTTTCTTTAATCCTAGAAAGCTAGTTTTCACCATAACCCCAATAATTAATTCTCACTCCCTTCACTATTAAAAACAGTCATAAATTAAGTTGAAATGAGTAGATGATATAAATTATTGTGAATAAATATATGGAATCTATTTTTCAAATTCAATTTAAAAAATTGGAAGAATACAATTTAAATCTATATCTTTAGAGGCATTGAAAATTCTGGATTCCAAAGAGAAAATTATTATATGTATTGATGATTTTAATATGAAAATTCATTATGAAAATTATTTAATTAAATTAAATTGAATTAATTATAATATAATTGAAATAATTTTCATTTAAGATAAATTTAACATATACTTTAACTTTGTAAATAATTTAAATTAGAAGATTGTTTTCAATAAAAATATTTATTTTTCATTGTTTATCAAAATTGAATCTTTTTAGAAAATTCCCAGAAAAAAATCATAATATATTTTTTATGTAATAATTAAAAAATTGATGTTTATTTTAAAAAATAAACATTCTTAAATTAGTAAAATTAAACATAAAATTAGGTGAAAAAATAAAAACTAAACCACCTTTTAAAAAAATAGTTTTTGAAACAATATTTCATCATTAATTCAAATTATTCTTATTTTATTTATAATAATTTGATATAAATTTAATTAATTGAATCAAAATATAAACCATAAAATTTTCAAAATTTAGTTAGTATTATTCAAACCCTCAAACATAATGAATAGGTTATAGTGGTGATTAATTAAATATTTTAAAATAGTATTTTTGTTTAATCCTTTTTCATGTGCATAATAATGTATAAAAGAGATAAATTTGTTTAACATTTAATTAATTATAAATTATTTATTGCTTACATTATTTCACATGAAAAAAATAACATCCTTGAAATTTTATGAATATTACCTTCTAAATAGAAGAGTGTTGTTCTTAATTATAGCACCCCCTAGTTCCCATAGTGTTTCCTCTATTTTTTGATTTCTTCAATATACCTTTACCTATTAAATCACTTAATTCCACAATACTCTCTATCTATTATCAGGAATTTGTTTTTTTCTTTATAGTATGATATAACATTTTCTAATTCTGGTTCTTCAAAGGTGATCACATTCATGGTGTATTGCATGTTAATGTTTAACAATTATATATAGAAGACATGAAGAACCTTTGTGGGACTTAGTGGACCAGAAAAGTGGTAAGTAATGGATATAAATCATTCATGGATTTCAAAGGGTCCAATGTAACTTGTTATAAGATATCCCTTCTAACAAATCCATATAAAAACCTTCAATTGAGTTAATTTCATGAAAATATGATATCCCAATTATAATTTAAAATCATTATTCTGATAGAAAATGTAATAATTTTCCCTACATTGAGCTAAATTAATATGAGCCTGATTAATATTTAATGTTTATTCCTCTTTTAAATGATTAAGGACTACAGTTTTACAACCACCAACTTTGTCACAATAATTTGGAGTATGTAATATCTTGCAAATAATATTTTCTACAATGAAATTTTAATATAGGAATGATACATATTGTTATTGGGAAACTCTACCAAAGGAAAATAATAATCCCAAAAACCATGAAATCCTTGGGATAAATACCTAAAAATGTATTTTATTTTTTTAGTAGTTATATAAAACAATACATTAGTTTGATTATGGTAGTTAGTTCTCAAATGAAGCTATGTTTCAAGATCATCGAAAATAATCTTCTTGGATTTCATTATAAAATGTGTATCAAGATCATAATCAATCAATATATATGAACCATGAAGTCTTAAAACAATATTAATATTGAGACATGAAAATATATCAAGTTTTAAATCATATCTTATATTGTAAAAATATAAATATTTGGTTTTTAAATCAATAATAACCCACATTACATCTTTAATTAGAAGATTTTTTGGGAGCCCTGTGATAAATTCCATTGCAATCTCAACCAATTACCAAATTGAAAACTACGATGTTTCTTGGATCTTCTAGGATGATGTAACACAACCTGGAACTGTTGAAAAACAAATAATCTTGATATATAGTCTACAATTTACCGTATCATGTTATCCAATAAAAAATTATCCATCAAACTACTCTACATCTAGGTGCTACAATGTTTAATAAATAACATCAAGGTCTGAGCATTATCCAAAAATTCCCAATTTAGACCAGGTACAGATAGAACATATAATATCATTCCATATTTCATGACATCATCTTCACAAATGAATTCTTGCAATTAACCATCATTTCAAGCATTTATTTTCCTCTGAATGTTTTCTTCATAATATTGAGAGATTTTTGTCTTTTATAATAAATATGGTTTCGAAAACAATTCAAAATGATGTGATGTCCCTCCATATATAATAATTTCATATCTATTTTTCAAGATTCCTGAAATTAGGATCCCTCTAATTCCTCATTTGGCTTATAACTTCTTGGTCGTTCTTATTTAATGAATACACCATTTTATATTCATTCCCCATGTGTTAGTGTATCGAGAAATAATACTTTTTTGAGTAACACTAGTCATAAATGTTTCCATATGTCGAAAACCTTCTTTAAATTGTTATATTTTATTCTTTTATGATCCATTTATATTTCTCATATTTCACCAAAGAGATAATGTCTTTATTTTTTCAATGAAAATAATATAAATTTTATCTTAAAGTCATAGGATGTATAGTTTTTTTCATGCTTTTTCAATTTTCTTGATTCATATGAAATAAATTTTCTTTCTTATAATTGTAAATGACATGTTCACTTCTTTAATGAATCATTATATATAAAAACCTCATCATTTCAAGATGGTAGGGTAAAATTAGAGCAATACCCAATTTCTTATTTATTTTATCAAATCATTCATCACATTTTTTAAAAATTATATCCCATAAATGTAATCTTGGTTAACAGGTTATCCATTCTGGTAAAAATATAAATGAATCACCAATTGTAATTATCCAAGCCAGTGAACTACATACCATAGTTATACACATTGGAATCATACATTCACTTTCTTCCATTGTCTCCATAGGATAAACTGGGATTCTATACTTAGAGATAATTTTTCTCGGGATAGAAACTCCATGAATCCATAAATCACAATTAATAAATTTACTCTATGACTCTTTTATTCTAAGAGTATCAAGAATAACACATAAGTGAATCTCATGGTCTTAATAGTTTTGATAACACGTACAGATATCATCAATGAATATAACAATAAAACAACATTATCATCCCTAAATACTATAGTCATTAGGTCTATTAAAATAGAGGGTAAATTAATCCACAAAAATAATGTTACTATAAACACATATTGTCCAAAAAATATTCAGAAATATTTCTTTAGATTTTCTTACATCTTTATGAATAATTGAAGATACCTAGAACAAATACAATCTTTGAAAAATATTTGGCATCATTTTGTTGATCGAGTAATTCATAGAAATGAGGTAAAAGGTAACTATTCATGATCATAATAGCATTTATTCCTATATAAATGAACAACATCATGATTCTGTCCTTTTTCATAAGGAATAGAATAGAGACACTCCATGGTGAAATAGTAGGTGTGATAATTATTTTATCAAATAACACCTATTTTTTTCTCAACCCCACTAATTATACAAAGTCCTTTCAATTTGGAGTCCTTGATATTAGTATTTCATTAGGTATTAAATTATTTTTATTATCAAAATCATGTTGTATAGGATATCCAGTTTATTAATCCTGAAATGCATCAATATACTCCTCTATGATACGTACACCAACAATTTGAATATTAAATTACTTATACATAGATTTTATTTCTCTTTATTATCCAAAAATATCATTGAATAATGCTACTAGGGGTGGACCTAGACATGAATTAGATAATGAGATCTCTTCTATTAAGATAATGAATTCTATATCATTGTCAATAAATTTAATTACTATATTCTAACAATAAATTCATTCATAATATTTTATTTCCAATATATACCTAGGATGACATCAAATTCAACCATATATATGAAAATAAGGATATAAAATAAAGCATGTTTATGTATTATAATTTGAACATCTTAATGCATCATTACTGTAGTGAGGCTTTAACTAGGATATATGACTTATAACTCCCTTCGTAATTTCATAGGGAAAAAAATTTCCTGCAAAACCTGGATGACATAATAGAGTTTGGGGATACATAATAAGATATTGAATTAGATAAATAAAAATCTATGACTAGTGTATCTTCCACCACATTATTGGGTACATCCACATTAGATATAGTGACCTCATAATATTGGACTTCATCCCTTAGCAATTTTAACATATATTCCATTGTTTCATGGGGAACTATTTTGAATACATACCCATATCCATATAGTTCAAAGACTCAATAAAATTATTTTCTTATCTCACATTGAATTATTTTACTAGAAAACCCTTATCTACACACATATAAGAATCTACCAATCTATTCATGAATTTCCTATGATGACTCTTTCTATAATTCTCAAATAGGGTAAACTGCATCATTCACTTTTTCTATTTTGAAAATTTCTATTTTTTATCTTTCTCATTCGATTTCTTATTTTCTTGATTTTTCTTGAAGATTTATGATTTAGATAATTCTTTATCTATTTTAATGGACCAAATAACTATTTCCTCAAATGATGAAAAAGCTTGAGAGACTAATCAACTTCAGTTACATGTATTTATCACTTTGATGAAATTCACAATATTGTACTATATGTTATTTATTTAATATATAACAATCCTAGAAAACCATATAAATATATCATCATACTCAGAAATAGTTTTATATTCCTTTTTCTATATGTTGGGTAACAATCCATTTATTTCAAAAAAATTATCAATACATAAATATTTGTCAACAAATATCCTCTTAAAATCATTTAATTCATGATTTTTATTTCATCTTCCTCCCTATAATTATGGATTAATGATAAACATTAATTAGAATCAGTTATGATATAATACACTACAATTTTATCCTTTTTTTATCTCATCCCATGTCTATAAAAATAATCTCAAGATACAAAATAATTGGATGGTATATCATTTACACGGAACCATTATCATGTTATATTTATTATTTACATCAATTATTCATCATTATTATACCCATCCAAATAATAATGTATTGAATAACTTCTAAGACATGACGTGGAGACAGTAAGCCGTATGTACACCCGTATGGTGAAATTTCATTCAAATGACGGATAGAATAATGAAATGGTTGTAAAATATTCATAATAACATCAAATTCTAAAGAAGATACTGGAGTTATTATTTTAGAATGGAAACAACAAAATGAAGGGGAAGTGAAAGTATAAAGAAACATGAAAAGGTGATGAAATATTCACCTCTTCATTAGGTTCTTCCTTTTGATTTGATCAAAATAGATTCTTAAGATGGATTTCTCACTATTGGAATTCCTCTAGGATAAAATGAGAATATTTTACAGGATTTTTGGGTATATTTTGGCCGAGCCAAATGGATTTGAAGGTGTGAATTGGAGAGAAGGTGGTGTGCCATATTATAATATGGGTGAGGGGCACCTTTGAAAATGATTAAAATATTATTTTATAATAAATACATTTTCTGATTCTAATGGCTCTAAATATATTTATTTCAAGGCTATTGTGGGGATGGGTCGAAAACTACTCAACCAAGAGGTTTTAGATGGGTTTGGTTCACCATACAAACCTTATATTTTAGATTTAACTAAAAGTTAATTAGTTTGAAATTTACCATGTCTCTTGGTGTTTTTATATTATATGGTTAATAAAAATACTATAAACGTCCATGTGATCCTAAAGTGGTTCATTAATGACATATATAAAATTATTTAAGTCCTTTTTCGATACCTTACATTTTAAGTAATAGAATAGCAATTAATAATAAAATATTAGTTTTAAAAACTCTATTATGACAATTTTGACACTATTAGCTATTTTGTTTTTGTTAAATTCATAACAACATTATTACATAGAAAAAAATTCTTATAATAATCCATAACAGATCATATTAACCTATAAAATTAGTGGAATTCATAAAGTCTCAAATTACATTTATTTGGATATTTATAATATCAATTATTTTAATATTTCATTAATATGTTAATTACTACATCATAATTGTGTCATAAATAATCTAAATTATTTAATGTCTCAAAAATATAAATAAAATACCATTATGTAGGAAAGTTTTTTATATTTCTAAGAATATTTATAGTAAAATTTATGTTATGTGTAAACCTATATTAAAAAATGTTTAGTTATTAAACTTTCAATTTTACACTTTTACCTCTTTTTGAATTCAATAATAATAAATGTCCTAATCTAATCCAAGTTGACCTAAAGGATCATTTTTTTTTTCCTAAGGTTGTTTTTGGTCGAATTACACTTATATAAAACAATTATAACATCTGGTA
Source organism: Viscum album (assembly GCA_963277665.1). Classification (NCBI taxonomy): domain Eukaryota; kingdom Viridiplantae; phylum Streptophyta; class Magnoliopsida; order Santalales; family Viscaceae; genus Viscum; species Viscum album. Next base: position 1,770,987,282 of record OY728120.1, read on the forward strand.
GGTTAATAATAACATCACTTTTACATTTAATTACCCGATTTACTTTTAACCGTGGTAAATAAAAGTCAAAAGTTATTATTCACCAAAAAATATTTTCATCTCATTAAACCAAATTATACTTACTAATAAAAAATTTTTACTTCATATTTTTGAAATTCAACTCACAGAAGCGGTAAAAGTATGTTTTATGTAAATTTGCAAATACTCCTAAAAGGTGGGTAGAAGACTGTAAAAAGTTCAATAAAATTTGTATATATCTAAAATTTTGATAAACTGACTCCAATGAATTACATTGTACTTATATAGGTATTATGTATCTATTTTTAACTTAAATAAATTTATATAAAATAAATAATTATTTAAATAACATGTCGTTTTTAAACAATAACTCAGTGGTTTTCACTATTCATCAAAAATTGATAGTTTTCAGATAAATACCAAAAATTCATTCTAAACTAATTTCGATATTCCAAATTCAAAAATGAATTCCATTTTGAATGATTAAATTTATAAAATTTCAAAAATTGGGTATTACTATTCACAATGGCTAGTTTGGTTAGTTGTGGTGTGTTTGAACACGAAGTTGCATACAACATAAGCTACTGTATTATTCAAAGCGAGATGTAATGTGGATGCTTGGGGTGTTGCATTCTCCCGTCCTTAAAATATTGTTCTACTCAAAATTTCTAAAATATTACTACCTAAAAATATTTGGCTGGGTTTTCATCATAAGTTCCTCAGATTCACATGTTGCCTCTTCCATCTTATGGTTTCTCCATAGAACATTTACTATACGAGTCGTCCAGTTTCTCAACACTTGTTCTCTTATATCATGACCATTGACAGGCTCTTCGCAATAAGACAGATCAGGTTCCAGTTCTATTTCCCCATAGGTAAGTACATTCATTGGGCCATGCATGTATTTTCTTAATAGTGATACATGGAATACATCATAAAATTTGGAGAGACTTGGCGACATTTTAAAATAGTAAGCTACAACACCAATTAGTTACAGAATTTCAAAAGGTGTGATGTACCAGGGATTCAATTTACCCTTTTTACTGAAACGTATAACACCCTTCCATAGAGATATCATCCAGAAAACTTGATCTCCTTCCTAAAATTACAAATCCTTTCTTTGATTATCAACATTGATCTTCTGCCTACATTGAGCTTATTTGATGTGTGTTTGGATCACCTTCACCATTTCCATCGTTTCCTTAAACTAATTCTGGGCCTACGAGTTTTTCCCCCAACATCATCCCAACAGGTTGGGGTGTGACTATTCTTTCCTTATAATGCTTCATATGGTGCCATCTGAATACATGAATGGAAGCTATAATTATTGGAAAATTCTACCAGAGGTAAATATTGATCACACATACATTGAATGTCTAGTGGGAAAGATGTCAACATGTCTTCTAATGTTTGAATAGTCTAATTTGATTGTCCATCAGTTTGAGGGTGGTAGGCAGTGCTCAAACAAAGTTCAGTATCCAGGGTTTTCTGAAGACTTTTCCAGAATCATGATGTAAAATAGGGATCACGATCAGAAACAATTGACAGGGGTACTCCATGAAGTATTACAATTTTATTAATATACAGTCTTGCTAAACTTTCATGTGGTAAATCTTCCCTTATATAATGAAAATGTGTTGACTTGTTAAGACGATCAAAAATGAAATTTATTGCATCATTCCTTCTAGGAGTCTTTGTTCGTCCCCTGACAAATTCCATCATAATATTATCCCATTTCCACTCAGGTATGGAAAGAGGATGAATGATTCCTCTAGGCAGTTTCCTTCCAGCATTCACTTGATGAAAAACAATAGATATTGACACAAAATCAGCAATCTCCCTCTTCATGGTGTCCCACCAAAAATGTTCCTTCAAATAACTATATATCATAGTTTCAGTAGGGTGTATAGAAAAATTGGTGCTATGAGCATCATCCAACAATTCATTTTTTAAATCAGGTATATCGCGAACACAAATCTTTTCCCAAATTTTAAAATTCCATTTTCATATATGAAGTCACTCAATCTCCCATCATTGAAGGCATTAATCTTCATTAAAATCTCCTCACCATCAGTCTAAGAAATATTTATTCCTTCTAGAAATGATGGTTTTTAACAATTGGAAAAAGTATTGATGTTTCACCTTCCATGATTATTCCAATATCCATTTTCACCAGATCCATGAAAATAGGTTCCCTTTGAACACTCATCCTATTAAAAACTCCATGATCCTTTCTACTCAATGCATATGCCACCTTATTTTCCTTCCCCAGGTGGTAGTGTATAGTGCAATGATGATCCTTGAGTAGTTCAACCCATCGCCTTTGCCACATGTTGAGTTCTTTTTGTGAGAAAATATACTTCAAACACTTGTGATCAGTATAAATCTCACATTATTCACCATATAGATAGTGTATCCATGTCTTTAATGAAAATATTATAGATACTAACTCAAGAACATGAGTATGATAGATTTGATCATGAATATTTAGTAGTCCAAATGTATAGGAAACAACCCTATCATTTTGCATAAGGACACAACCAAGTCTTTTTTTGAAGCATCACGATAAATAAAATACCCATCATTCCCCAATGGTAGAGTCAATAAAAGAGGATTGACTAATCTTATATTCAGTTCATTAGAACATTAATCTCACTCTTTTTTCCAAACAGATTTAACCCCTTTACGTGTGAGCTTGGTTAATGGTTTAGCCAATTAAGAAAAACTCTAGAGTATATTCTAATAATAACCTTCCAAAATAATAAAACTACGTACCCCTGTTATACTCGTCGGTGCTGGCCATTCGTGGACTTCCTTGGTCTTTGAAAGGACAACAAATATTCCATCCTTAGAGACAATAGGGGCAAGAAAAGAAATCTCTTGAAGCGATAATTCACACTTGATAAACATATCATATAATTCATTTTTTTCTTATAGTCTTCAGGATGACACACAATTGTTATTTATGATATTCGTAGATTTTGGAGTATACCAAGATATCATCAATAAATAACACTAAAATGTCATCATTATATTCCTTGAAAACCCTATTCATTAGATCCATGAAGACAGAGGGTGAATTAGTCAATCCAAAAAGAATTAATGTAAACTCGTAATGCCCATACCTGGTTCGAAATGTTATGGTTGGAATGTTTTCCTTCTTCACGCACAACTGATGGTCTCAAGATCAAAGGTCAATCTTTGAAAAATATTGAGCTTCATGAAGTTGGTCAAATAAATCATCAATGAGAGGTAGAGGATACTTGTTCTTTACTGTTGTAGAATTGATATCCCTATAGTTAATGCACAACCTCATAGATCCATCTTTCTACTTAACGAAAAGGAGAGTGTCTCCCCATGGAGAAACACTAGGGAGAATAATTCCCTTGTTACTCAATCCCTCTCATTGTTCCTTTAGTTCCACTAATTCCAATGTGTCCATTCTATAAGGGGTCTTCGATATGGGTCGTGAACTAGGAATTAAATCAATAGAAATATCAATTTCTCATTCTGGAGGATGTCCAAGTCAATCATTTGTAAACACATCAACATATTCTTGCACAATAGGTAAATATTCTAATTTAACATTATTTTCCTCACCCATTGTTATTTCAATCTCTTACTCTCCAATAATTGAATATAGTTGAGCTACTGGGGGTTGATCTAGATAAGAATCAAGTGGTGATGATTCTACTCTACAGATAAGGTGTTCATTATCATCTTCATAAAAAATAGTAACCACCTTCTTCTTACAAAAAATATTTGCATCATGGTTAGAAAGGTAATCTATACCAAGGATTATATGAAATTAAATCATGGGTATGATGATGAGATCAGCATATAATGGACATTTATATGCCCTAATGTGGACTGATTCACAAATATTTATTACAATGATACTTCCATAAGGATTATTGACTGACAACTCCATTGTTAAATCAAATTGGAAATATATAATTTCCTTAAAAAACTGGGAACATATGAAAAAATGTGATGATCTAGAAACAAATAATCCATTTTCTAAATGCAAGGAAACCATTAAATTACTTTCCACTATGTCTTTCGAAGCTTAAAACTCAGTAGTAGTGATAGAATAATGTTGTCCTTTATCCCTTAGCCTTTTCTGAGGTAAGTTTTCTTGGCTCTTAGGACATTCATTTGAATAATTCCCCCATTCTCTTCAATTGTAGAATTCAACATTTACAGCCTCTTTCTTCCCCTTGCAATCACCAGTATGGTATACTTTTTCACCACACTTGTAATAGATTCTCATCCCCTTCAGGCAAGTACCAAGGTGATTCTTCCCATATCTACTGAAGGATACATATTCAACTTTTTCCTTCTTCCCCTTATTTCCATTTCTAGAGTTTTCAGAAGATCTCTTATTCTCTTGCTTGGCATTAAATTCGTAAGACTTAGAAAATTCCATTACGGTCTTGAAAGCACATGAGAGAATAACTTCGTTTGACGAGAAAGATTGTGAGACTAATTCATGATGAAGAAATGGTTTCAAACCAGTAAAAAAATTTCTATGTTGCTACTTGGGTTACGTATATAATCCATAGCATGCCTCGCTAACCATGAAAAGTTAACATCATACATTGGGACATTCTCATCCTCCTTTAGCATCAAAATCAGAAATTTTCTTTCCATATCCGCTCGATGGTCATGAGGAATGTATTTTTCTAATAAAATATCTTCAAACAACATACATTCCGTATTTGATACTTCATTATCTTCCATTGAGTTTTTAATCAATGACTACCATTGATCAACATCTCCAATGAGGCGGTAAACTTCCATGACAACGTTTTCCCTTTCGCTACTCCCCAAGTAGTGGAATAATTTCTCTACAGAATTTATCCATTACACAGCCACTAATGGATTAGTACTACCCTTGAATGTTGGTGGTTGTTTCCTCATGAAGAAATCTAACATTGATCCTCCACGCTATGGATTATGGTGCTCCAGACGGGTAAGGTTATTATTCATGCCCAGAGTGAGTTTTCCAAGTATGGTGATAAGCTGATCAGAACCAGTTGCTTCACTAGCTCCAATATAATTATCATGAGTAGTCGATCAATCTATACATGGATTACAGGCATTGATACGATTTCCATTCCATCCAATAGGTTCCATTTCTAAAAAATTTCATAAACTAGATTAGTTTATGAATTGAAATACATAGTTCCAAACTCGTAAAACACATAACATAAACTGAACTATTTATGGATATAATCCATAATCATAAAAATGTTTTCTTTGTGGAAGTATATACTCATAAACCCATCAAAATGGTTTTTAAAGAAAATGAGATTTATGCTAAGCATATCCCCCAGGAGTGTCATAAACAAAAGTGCAACAAGGATCATTGGCGTGCACCAGTTCATGTTCGAGTCTAGCTCAAAGAGTTGTTTTCAGGTTTTACCCCTAGGTACATCCATTCCAGAGCCACCTCTACCTGCTCATATCAAGACTAGGATGTAATTCTTGGAAAACTCAAAAAATCTATATACTACCAAAATTATAGGAAGTTCTTCTATACAAATGTTCAAATTCTATCATAGGGTAATGTGCTCTAATCAGAGTTTATCTAAATCTAGATTCAAAGGTTTGTACTAAAAATCCTCTGATACAAACCAAAACCCCCAAAACCTAGTTACCAAGAGTTGGGTTATTATTACATAACATTGGCATTATAAAAGGAAATCATGTCCCGAAAGACTAATCAGTTTAGTATCCTTGGAAATAATTGATACATTCAATAGTTTTACATTACATTATTAAATGAAAAATGACAAGAATAATATTTTCATAGACCGCACTCATATCACCTCATTCTATCCCTACAGGTAAGTCATAAAATACTTCTTCACATCCTAGGAAAAATAAAATATAAAAATTGGTGAGCTCAGATGCTCAGTAAGGATAACAATATAGCGGAAACATTCATAAATAAGCATAAATATTTAAGGCAATGTATTAGATTAAAACAAAATACTTTTAAACTTTAATATCAACATAATATGTTGAAGATAAAATCAAATAATTACATTTACTTATTCCCATGTATATTCTACTATTTGAATAATCACATGCCATAAAAATAGTCACTTTCATAATTATCGAATGCATAATTCCAGACTTATAACCATATAGTCAAGGCCTTGTGCCAGGACAACAAATAATATTTTGTCAAGGCCTTCTGCCAAGACACTGGTTTGTCTCATGAGTCCTATTGATGCATCATAGAGCTATAGCGGTCTCCACATGTCACTTACTAAGAACAATACATTCCTCATATAAAAAGGTTTAAACATATCTTAAATATTTATATTAAAACTAGAAAACAAAATTTCAATACATTATCCATAATCCATTATTGGTATAAAAATAAAACATCGACAGTCAAAAATATCACAGAACCTTCAATACAATATGGACGATTTGTATCAAAATAAATCAATATCAAACATGTTTAAAATACATGAAAGGATGTTGAAATATATGAAAATGATTTGTAAAACTCTTTAGGAGAAATATCACATTTTTATGAAAACATTCAAAAGTCACACAATTTAAGAGGGAAGACATTTAAATTAATTTTTTAATCAAATTGTCCCATACCACTTTGAAACTTATTAAAGTAATTAACATTTAAAAAAATTCATGTCCACATTGATAAATCCTTGAACCTCATTTTGAAAACATGGAAATTAATGAGAATGTCCCTTAAAATAATCCTTCTGAAAACTCTTTCAAGAAACATGGACATGATTAATAAATATATCCCAGTAGGTACTTATGTAAAAACAACATCGGATAATAATGAGATTGTGAAATTAACTCTTACCTTTTACTTTTCCTTGGTTGTGGGTAGGTTAAATTCCTGTATAATGGTAAAATCATTGTTATTAAATTATTCAAGAGCCATATACATTAATATCATATCATATATGATCTTATAATATTTCTTTTTTAATGATATTTCGGTAGTATTATCATTTGAGGTGTTAACTAATTCGTTTTCATTTATATGATTTGTTATGTAAGTAATGTTTTTTGTGGATATGATGTATCTTATTCATATTTAAAATGATATTAAGTCTTCAAAAATTATTTTTAATCATCAACTAAATTTTTTTATTGAATGTATATGATGGGTAATGAATCTCATCGCGTTCGTGGAGACAATAATCTGAACATACAGACGAGCGACAATATCATTGTTTTGATATTACAATATTATTTAATTGGATGGTATATCATATATACAGAATAATTATCATGTTATATTTATTATTTACAGTAATTATTAATCATTATTATACCCATAAAAATTATAATGTATTGAATAACAACTACCCCATGATGTGGAGACGGTAAGCCGTACGTACGCACGTATGGTGACATGTCATTCAAAGGATGGATAGAATAATGAATATGAATGTACCATATTTATAATAACATAAAAGTATATAGAAGATATGGTAGTTATTATTTTATAATGCACACAACAAAGAAAGTGGAAGTGGGAGAAGAAAGGGACTAGAAAGAGGTAATGAAATATTTACCTCTTTTTCAAGTTCTCCCTTTTGATTTGATTAAAGGGGCTCCATAGGATGGACTTCTCACTAATGTAAGGCATGTAAGATGAAGTTAGGATAGTTGAGAGGATATTTGGGAAGGGTTTGGACAAGGAAAATGGATTTAAAGGTGTGAATTTTAGAGAAGGGGAAGTTCCCTTTTATAAGATGGGTGAGGGGCACCTTAGGAAAACATTTAAATATTATTATATAGTAAAATAATTTTCATATTATAATGCTTGAAAATGAGTTATTTCTAGGATAAGGTGGGGATGGGTCGGAAACTACTCAACCAATATGTTTTATACAGGTTTGGGTCACTATATTAACCATATCTTTTAGATTTAACTCATAGTTAATTAGTTTGACATTTACCATGTCTCTTTGTTATTGTATATTATATGGTTGATAAATATACTATTAAAACCCAAGAAAAACTCAAGTGGTTCATTAATGACATTTATAATATAATTTTAGACCTATGGATGAACGATAGATTTTTAGAAATAGAATAACAACTAATAATATGATATTTGTTTTAAAAACAATTTTATGTCAATTTTGATACTATTTCCTATTTTATTTTTTCAAAATTATTAACATCATTATTTCAATGAAAAAAATTATTTAATCAACCCTAACATATCATATTAACCTATAAAATTACTGTAATTCAACAAACGGCTCAAATTGCATTTATTTGGATATTTATAATATCAATTATTTTTATATTTCATTAATAAGGTAATTACTACATGATCATTATATCATAAATAAATTATATTATATAATATCTAAAAAATATAAATCAAATATCATTATATAGGAAATATTTTTATCTTTCTAATTAATAGTATTTTCGAATTTATCTTATGTGTAGCCCAAAATTAAAAATGGATTAGTTATTAAACATTAAATTTTATACTTTTAACACTTATTTGAATTAGATAATAATAAATGTACTAATCTAATACATGTGGCCCTAAATGATCATATTATATTCCTAATGTTGTTTCTGGTCGAATTACAATTATCTAATAGAATTAGGACATCTCTTAGGGTAATAATAATATCAATTTTACCTTTAATTACCCTATTTACTTTTAACCGTGGTAAATAAAATTCAAATGTAACTATTCACCAAAATTTATTTTCATCTCATTGAACTAAATTTTACATACTCATATCAACCATGTCCCATTTATTTTCTAAATTTAACTCACAGAAGCGAAAAAATGATGTTTTATGTAAACTTTTAAATTCTCCTAGAAGGTGGTTAAATGATGGTAAAAATTTTAATAATATATATATATATATATATATAATTATTATAAATTGACTCCAACGAATTAAATTTAACTAATATTGGTATAATGTTACTATTTTGACCTAAAATATATTTAAATAATGTAAATAATTATTTAAATAAGTAGTCAGTTTTAAACAATAACTTAGTGTTCTTCACTATTCATCAAAAATTGAATGTTTTCAGAAAAATAACAAAAAAATCACCCTAAACTAATTTCGATATTCCGAATACAAAAATGAAGCCCATTTTGAAGGATAAAATTCATAAAATTTCAAAAAGTGGGTATTAATATTCATGACGGCAGGTTTGATTGGTTGTGGGGTGTTTGAACTCGAAGTTGCGTACAACACAAGCTATAGTATTATTCAAAGGGAAACAAATCGTAGAATCATGGGGTGTTAAAAATTGTGTTAAACATGATTTAACCCAATTTATAATGGATTAAATATAGTTAATAAATTATAACATAACCATATTAATATTTATAATATCATATATGATCGTCCTATGACATTTTTCCACCTGTTTGTCAATAGTATTTCAATATTTTCATTGTTTCGAGTGTTAATTTCCTTGTTTTTTCATGATGGTTTTTAATTAAAGATATGTTTATTGGGTATAAGATATAGATAAATCATATATAGAGTGATATTAATGTCAGAAATATCACATTTACTATGTATATAAATTATTATATTCATTCTTTATTGTTGGTCATGGAAAATGAGTCTCATCACATCGTGGAGACCGTAGGCTATATGTATACATGAGTGACATTGTCATTCCAATAATTTTTTCATGGTTAATGAAGAATATGATATATTAATTTTCAATGAACTACATAATGGAATATATATCACATATATTCATTAAATTCATTCTTATTTCCATCCATGTAAAGTGTAACTTGAAAAATATTCACAATGGTTCGCATTGCGATAGTCCACCATACACACAAAAAATATTATTTTAATTCAAAAGAAATATAAAGTAATTGGGTAAGTGAAATATTATAGTAATAAAAGTAAAATAATATCATAAATATTATATATAAACATTAAATTAGTCATTATATTTGACCATGAGCGGTATTAATGGAAAATTAATTACTTTGGTTCACGAGGCCGTAGTCAGACATACACATGATCAATGAACTAGATTACAAATTTATGGATTTGGATATGCATATTTTTTATAACATTAAAATAATAATATATAATAATATTTAATATAATGTTGTTATAAAACTATCATGAAAAAAAAATATTCGAAGGTCGTGGAAGATGAAATTTTAAAAAAAATCACTGATTAAGAATGTTACATATTCTTTAGGCGACCCCATTAACTTTTCACCAAAAGATTTACTAAGATATATTTTGTATAAAACTGAAAAATATATGATGTTATGATGGGATTAAGGACACTAATTTCAAATTTATTGGATAAAAAATAGATTTGGATATGTGAATTATAAGGAGAGGGGATGACCTTTTATAAGTGGGGGAGAGGATACAGATTGAATTTTTCAAAAGAATCAATTATAAGAACATTCTAATCATGATAAGAGGCACACAAACCGTTAATTATCAAAATTTATCGGTGATAAGGTATATATATTTCCATAAAATGGGGTTTGGATAATTTCATATGTCATTTCAATTCATATCTATTATTTTTTACCCAGGTAAATTAGTTTTCACATCAATTAAAATAATCAATTTTTAATACTTTTACAATTAATATTGGTAAAAAATTAAATAAAACATATTAGATCATAAAAAATATTTTGCTTCCAAATTTTAAATAGAATTTTCTAAATTCCATTAATATAATTTGTGTAATCCAATTTAAAATTTTACCCATATTTTTAATGAAAAAGAGATATTCCAAATATAAGAGTCTCAGAATTATAAAAGGATTTATTATCAAAATTAAATATGAAATTGATTTAACTAACCTAAATTGTATTAATTATATTATAATAAATCTAATTTTACTATAATATATATTTAAAATATAATTTTACCTTTTAAATAAATTAAATGAAATTGTAGTTTTCAGTACAAATCAATATTCTTCACGATTCATCAGAAAAATAATATTTTAAAAAAAACGTAACTCATTTGTATATATTTTTTTCATAAGTTAAGATCATTTTATAAGAAAATTTCTAAATTGGTATTAGTTATCTTTAAATTAAGTGTGCAAACTACAACAAAAATTCCTTAAAAAATACAGTTATTATGAAAACATTTTATCATTAAAATGAAAATTAATTAATTTTAAATAAATTTATATGCATTTAATGTTTTTTTCATTTATAAACCATATAATTTTCATAATTATGTAAAATTGATTCCTTCCATAAAACATAAAATATAGGCTGTAATGTTCATGTTTAAATAATATTCTAAATGATTTTTTTCCTTAACCTAGTATTATGTGTATGACAAGATATCCAAGATATTGAATTTATTTAAAAGTAAATAAAAAATAAATATTCAAGGTGTTTCATTAAATATTGATAATATTCCCTGAAACATTATAACATGGATATATTCATTAAATTCAATTATTTTTGGATACATGGAAATTTTATTACCAAATCCCTAGAGTTATTTCCCACAACCATGTATTTTTAGCCATTTACTATTTTTGGAATTGATTTTATGGGACCACATCCACCAACCATATACTAGATGTTATAGTATAGCATTACTATCACAGATTCTTCTATATGAGAGTTGAGACCATATTATTTAAGGAATTAAAAAAACTATATTATTAACATCAGAATTAAAACAAAATTACAAGATTTGGCATCCCTAAAACAATATTGATGAACATGGATACCAATTTTTTTTCTAGGATGAAGTAGTTTTAAGAATAGAATGAAAATATGTCCTTCCACTCTACCCACTACCATGTAGAAGAAAAAAATAGGAAAAGTCTATCAATGAAAAGTCATCTAATATGATCTATAAAATAGTGGATAAATAGAGATGTTCTTTGACAAACAATCTTTAATATACTCTTGATGTGGCAGTGTTTTAACACTCTTTGCCACATCCTTCTTATATTTTTATTGAATTTTTATATCAAAATTATTGTTTTTAGTAAATAATTGATAATTTGATGTGTTTTTGTATATTTCTGTGTAAAATAATCAATTTTAGTTTAAAAGAAGTGTTTTAATGTTCTTTAGTGTCATTTTAAATAATTCTAAATTTTAAATGAGTCGTGCGAATTAGACTTTTATTTATTTATTCTTTTATTTTTATTATAGTTAGTTTATTAATTCATTTATTAAATTAATTAACGCCTTATTATTTAAATTGAAAATAAATAACAAGTTTTGGTTTTTAGTCGTTTAATAATTTAATTAGTTTTAACAATTTAATTTGATTCATTTAATATTTTTATTCATTAATTTAATTTGTTATTTAATCTATTTGTTAATTAATTTAAGCAAGTAATTTTAAATATTTTAATTTTTCTTTAATTATGTAAGTTTATAAATTTTAGACCCAAATAAATTCACTCTTAAATAAATTTTAATAAATTTTATTTTTTCTTATTTTTTGCATTTTTAGTTATTAATTCTATTCCATTTAATTTAATTTTTTATTTTATTATTTTTAGTTTTATTAAATTATTTTATTTATTAAATTTTCTTTTTTTATCGTAGGTGTTGCGGTCGCACAGTCCGGCCCTTATCAGCAGCCTTGCTACAAACACACCTCACTGTTCCATATTTTCTCACCGTCAGACTAAGTCTACCGATACAAATCTCACCCATCCTCACTGTTACCCCTCTACCAGTAGTCCAGTATACCGATACACCTCTGCCGCCTTCACTACCTCACTGATATGCAGACCCTACTGTTACGCCTCCACCCTTATACCTCACTATTACCTTATTTCCAGCCTCACCATTACCACACCCCTCTACCGGTAACTGCATTTATCCTCACCGCTACTCCATTTCCTTACTGATAAAACTCACATTTACCCAGCTTGACCTTGCTACTGATACAATACTCCAGATACATATACACTATTCCAGCTACTGTTAGCCCTGCAAATCCTCACCGTTACTAAGACTACTGATACACCTCTGTCGCCTTTACCTCACCGTTACTATGTCAATCGTTACACCCTTTTCTTTTTCCCTGCCTCTAGACCTCACTGATACCCTCCAGTCCACCAGAACCCAATCTCACTAATACACCCCTTACATCTAATGGTTACTCCCATTTACCTCACCGATACAGCTCTCACCTCACCGATAGACCTAACCACCCTGATAAGATTCATTTTTCTCCTCACAGACTCCATCGCTTCACTCCTCTGCTCCTGCATCTATCCCCCGCACCAGCAACTCATCTTCTCCCCTACTCTTCACACAAGCACATAAAAGTTCTATACACAGCAATATATTAAATTTCGAACATACAGTATTGAACCTGATTTCTGCAACAAACTCGAAGAATCAAATAATTTCAAGAACAAATCAATTCGAGAACTCAAAATCTAAACCCCAATCCAAGCCCTCGACCTCAAATCACTGCCTGTATCGACGACGAACCACCACAAGCCCCTACTCCAGTCGCAAGCCCTTTCCCCACCCACTGTTCCATACCTTCTCAACACCCCAGCTGAACCTCCATGCCAACGCGGACAGCACCGCCCGCCTCGCCTTGCTCTTCACCTCGTTACTGTGCACAGCCAAGCCTGTGCCGCCACCTGCCCTACCCCAGTGCCCCACCCTCTTACTCCACTGTCTCAAAGCCGAACCATCCCCACTGTACCCGCTCCGAGAGCCGCCATCCCAGTGCATCTCACATGCACCGCTCTCAACCCTAGCCATAACCACTACTGGAACAACCACACAGAACCCGCAAGACTGCCATCGTCCCCTACCTCCTCTCCATCCACACCGCACGAACCCCATCCATAGCTGGCATCCCCCTTTCCCCTTCCATCCTCTACATGATGCCCCCCTCTTTCATTTTGTTTCCTTTTTTTATATATTATAAAATATAATAACATTTATATAATATATAATTAATATATAAACATATTTATAATATAACTATTATAGCATATTATATCACATAATAAGGTATATATATATACCTATTATAATACAATAAAAATTATAGTTACATTACTAATTATATATAAGCTTATATATAATATTAGTATATCATATTAATAAATATAACTATATATAATAGATAATAATATTGATATTAACCCACATAATTAATACAATTATTATACCAATCATTATATATAATTATGTACATTATTTTATATATTACATATCATATACAATATAATAATAATTGGTATATTAATAAAAGTATATATGCTTATATATTTATATTACTAATATCTTATATAATGATTTTTGTTATTAATTAAATAGAATTGTTAATGTATTAATAATAGTTTTAGGTTTTATAAAATATATATTCTTATAAGTATTTTTATTTAGTATATATATATATATATACCAATTAATAAGTACTTCTAAGTAGTTATATATGTATATTTACATAATTTGACTCACGAGCGTTTTTGCAGAGAGTTGTGGGTCGCCGCACGCGCATTAATATAGGAGAAACCGCTCCGATGACCAGCGCGGGAGAAGCAGTACAGTGAAAGCTCCACGTGGAAGCCAGGGAACACATCGGGAGTGATTCCAGAGGCTTCGGTTGGGTGATGAATGCACAAAAGGCGGTAGAGGCATAGATGAACGGAGTTAAGAAGGAGCGGAGGGACATCAATTAGAGACACTTCCAGACACATTGGAACCGGGGAGAGGTAGCGAGACTTTGTTCCCAACCAGGGGAGCAGAGTAGGAGAAACTTACACCATCTACGTTGGAGCAGATTGGAGTACAAGATCAGAGCATTTCCACACCACGATTCTCAGTGAGGGACATCGAGTGCATCTCAGTGTCGCTTCCGCCATTGAGCAGCAGGAACTAGTACTTTCAGAAGAAGTAGCAGGGAGTTCTACAATTTAGTTTTCCTTATGCTCTGTGTTTTTGCAACTTATTTCAATATGAATTACATCGATCATAACTCTATTATTGCAATAAAACCATCCAATATGTCCGGATAATTTCCATTGGGGAAATAATCTTGTTGATTTGAGTTGTTTAACCTCATTCATGCACCGCATCGCTTAATTGGATCATCTCTCTCATTTTTTACAGACGGGCTTATTTTCAAAACAACATGATCGTGTGAAAACTGATCTTGTTTGTACCATAATAAAAACTGTTTCAATCTATATAATTCACTAACAAGTGAATTATTCTCAAATGAGAGAGACACACCGAGCTCAACTGACAATTTGTGCTTGGTGACTGCTGACATAATTTCACCATTGGATGGAATGACTTTTACAGTCGAGGGACTATAAGAGCTATTTTTTCCCAAACCGACCAGATGAGAAATCTGGCGAGTTACTTTTAGTTAGATCCATTTTTCTTAATTTTGGTGCATGAATAAGGCTAAGAAACATAAAATCGGCTAGTGGAATTTTCCCCTTGTTCATCAATTGGTTGTTTGCACACCAAATTCTCCTACTGCCCTGTCTACTCCCTTGAAATCACTATATGACCCTCAATTCTTCACACACTAAATCTCATTCACTCCACTTCACCACCACCAATTTTATTTGCTCGATTTTTTCATGTGTGTTTTTGTTTAGTTTATTTTTTTAGAACACCAATCACAACAACAGGACGCCCTGTTGTTCGACCCTGTCTTTCCACTGTCCTATGTTGCAAGTTGGTATAAATTTTAGTTTGTCACCCATGCCCAACGACATGCGAGCGTGAAAATTTTGGCACCGTTGCCGGGGAAGATAGGTGTGTTTATAGAAACCAAACAAAAATTCACATTCAAAAATCAAAAAAATCACATAAAAATCACTAAAACAAATCTGCAAAAAGATATTTGAAATTCAAAAATATATTTTTGAACCTGCAACATGGAAACCAGGTCTATGTCTGAACACGTAGTTCCTGGTAACCCTGATATTGATAAGCACCTTAAGGAAGTGAAAAACACAAAAACAAGGTCAAAATGGAAGAAAACAGAAATGAAAACCTGAACAATCCACTTCCTAATAATGTGAACCAACATGGAATGATGAACCCACCTGGGAAAGAGATAGCTGAGAGGCACAGTTTGAGAGAGTACTTGTTACCTTCAGAGTCTTGCAACACTTCATGCATTAGACTCTCTCATAGGTCTTGGAATTATTAGATCATGCAATCCATGATATGTCAACTTCCCACCTTCAATGGAATTCCTAGTGAAGACTCTCTTGACATCATTAGAGCCTTCTATTGTAGTGTCCAGCAGCTACCACTTAGGGGTCTCACAGAGGAATAGCTTAAACTATATTGTTCCCCTTCTGCCTCAAGGGAAATGCTAGGTCTTGGTTCCAACAGTAAGAAGAAGAGATCATTGTCTCATGGGATCATGTTTACAATGCCTTTACAATGAAATTATATCATTGGAGGGTGAAATATGAAATTAGGCACAAAATCACTGGATTACATTAGGATGAGAGAAGACTATTTCAAGAATCATGGGTTAGGTTTAGAGTATTTCTTTGGCAGTGTGCATACCATCAATGTACACCGCAATTCACTACGGACACCTTCTACAATAATATCACCCCTTATCACCAAACCTTGGTAGATCAGTCTTCTGGAAAAGAGTTTAGGGATAGGACTACTGAGGAGCTCAAACAGATCTTTAACACCTTAGCTCAAAACTCCCAACACAAATTCTCTAGGAGCAGAACCATTGTTAGAAAAGAAACTGCCCCTACTCCTCATGATGAATCCCAAGCTATTGGGTTCTTTAATGATAACCCACATCAAATCCTTAAGGAGTAGTGTCACCACTGTGTCATCTATGGCCATTCTAAAACCTGTTGTCCAAACATTGATATGCCTGTCCAGCCTCATGATAGTGCCATCTTTGCTGGCAATGGACATCGGATGTATACAAGGGATGATCCTTTTTCCAACACCTACAATCAGGGTTATAGGAACCATCTGAACCTTTCATGAAGGGAGCAGGGAGTCCTCCGACCTTCTACCCCTCAAGGATTCCAGCAGCCTCCTAGACAGCAGTTCCAACCCCAATCACAACCAAAGCCTGGGTCATCCAACTCAAAATATGAGGTGAGAGATATGTACCATCAGTTGATAGGGAGTTTTTATGAAAAAAAGACCATAAATGATTTTGATAAAGTTAAAATGGATTCTAGAATGATGAACTTGGAAATTCAAAAGGGGCAGTTGGCTAGGGATGCTAGAAATAGTGAACATGGTAGGATTCCCAGCACCACTGAAGCCAATACTAGGGAGAATGCCATGGCTGTGACCACCAGGAGTGGTCTCAAAATACAACAAGAGAATTTGAGTGAACCCCAAAATGCTGAGAATTAGAAATTGGGTGAAATTCGAAACATAAATATGAAAGAACCTAAATCTGGATACTGGACAGCACTAATGGAATTCCTCCAGTTTCTACTATTCCAGCTCAAAAACCCAATGAAAATAGATTGAAAAACAAAGAATATAAATGGAAGAAAATTGTTGAAGAAGATGTTGTAGAGATGCACCCAATTGTGAGGAATTTTTTATCTACAATCCCCTTCCCACAAAGAATTAAGAAACCAATTCACGATTCTGAACTGTTGAAATTTTTTACAGTGGTTAAAAAGGTGAACATTGATATCACATTCCTGGAATCATTGATACAAATCCCATCATATCGGAAATCACTGAATAAAATTTGTTCAAAAAAAACACTGGATAAATTTTCCACCTATAGGTTGACAGAGGAGTGTAGTGCAGTCTTACAGAATAGGATACCTTCTATGCTTCAGGACCCTGGAAGCTTTTTCGTCCCGTGCACATTTGGGGATAGAGGTGGTAAGTTCAAATATTTGTGTGATCTATTTGATAGTATTAATCTGATCCCACTATCACTTTTTCAGCACCTATGATTAGGAGTTCCCCAACCGACCAATGTTGTGTTACACCTTGCTGATAGGTCCATTACTCATCCAGTGGGTAGGTTCAATGATTTGTTAGTGGGAGTAGGAAAACTCTATTTTCCTTATGACTATCTTATCATTGATATGGTGTGTGACCAGGAGGTTCCTATCATTCTTGGAAGGCCCTTCTTGGACATAGGGGTAGCTATGATAGATGTGTCTAAGGGGAAACTGATTTTCAATTTGGGTGAGCAGAAAGAAGAATTCAATGTTTTTAAGAAAATCCAAGAACCCGCCCACCCAATTTTCCCAAAAGATGAGATGTTATCTTCTGAGAGTAGTGTTGATAAAGAAGAAGAAGAGTTTCAAAGAATGATAGCTGAAATCAACAGTGAACCTGAAATCCATGCTGCCTCTTGCATAGGGATCAACTCAAGTATGGAGGGAGAAATTTTTGATTATTATGATGGATAATTCTTGGAGAACATAGATGAGTTTGTTTCAGAGCATATTCTTACCCCAATAGAAGAGTCTAACATTGAGGAGATATCTTTTGGAAGCTCTTACACGGAGGAAAATTCCTTGTCTGCTACCTTCTTTAAGAGGCAGCATGAAGACCTTGGGCCACCATGGCCCAAGTGTCTTCCCTGAAGCCAGTCACAACCCATCCATGAACATAAGCCCCTCCCTGCCCATCTAAAATATACTTTTTTGGGAGACAATTCCACCCTTCCTATGATCATTTCATCAAATCTATAGGTGAGTCAAGAGAAAAATCTGCTTACTGTTTTGAGGAAGCACAAGACTGTCATAGGCCGTTCAATTACTGCTATCAAAGGGATAAGTCTAGCATTCTGTATGCATAAAATATCAATGGAACCTGAGTGTAATCCCAGAGTAGAATCCCAGAGAAAACTCAACCCAAACATGAAGGAATTTGTGAGAGAAGAAGTGATTAGGTTTCTTGATGCTGGAATAATATTTCTTATTTCTGATTGCCCCTGGGTCAGTCCTGTCATGGTGGTACCCAAAAAGAGTGGAGTGACAGTGGTCACTAATGAAAATAATGAGAAAAATAAAAACAAGAGCAGCGAATAAATGAAGAGACTGTATAGACTACAGAACGTTGAATGCTTCCATAATAAAGGATCCCTTTCCTATGCCATTTTTGGATAAAATGTTAGAGAGATTGGCAGGTAATGAATTCTTCTGCTTTCTTGATGGTTATTTTGGTTACAACTAGATTGTCATTTCACATGAGGACCAAGAGAAAAACTCCTTCACATGTCCATTTAGGACATTTTCCTACCGGATGATCCCTTTGGCTTGTGTGGTGCTCCTGCCACTTTTCATAGATGTATGATGGAAATTTTTTCAGAAATGATTGAGAGGATTATTGAAGTATTCATGGATGATTTTTCTATTTTGGGAGATACCTTTGAGAACTGTCTGAAAAATATGGAACTAGTGTGAGAATGGTGCCTAGAGACCAACTTAGTCTTAAACTAGGAAAAGTGCCAATTTTTGTCCACTGAAGGCATAGTTTTGGGACACAAAGTTTCTATGAAGGGGCTATAGGTCGATAATACTAAAGTCGAGGTCATACAAAGGTTTCCCCCACCTGAAAATTTCAAGGGAATTAAATGTTATTTGGGTCATGCTAGGATCTACATGAGGTTCATTAAGGACTTTTCTAAGATTACTAGACCCATATACTCCCTGTTGTTTAAGGAAACACCCTTTTTCTTTGATGAAACTTGTCTAGAGGGATTTAATTTTATCAAGGAGATGTTGACTACTTCACCTGTAATCACTGCTCCTGACTGGTAGCATCCTTTTGAGGTTATGTGTGATTCTAGTGACTTTGATGTAGGAGTTGTGTTAAGAAAGTGGAAGAATAGGAAACTTCATGTTATTTACTATGAAAGAAAGTTGCTAGATGATTCCCAGAAGAATTATTCCACCATGGAAATGGAGTTAGCTGATGTCATGTTTTCTTGGGAAATTTTCAGGTAGTATTTGATAGGGTCATGGATCATAGTTTTCACATATCATTCATCCCTTATGTATTTTCTGGATAAAAAGGACTCAAAGCCCAGAATCATGAGCTGGACCTTGCAATTACAAGAGATTGATTTAGTAATTAAGGATAGGAAAGGGGCTGAGAATGTAGTTGCAGATCACTTGTCCCGATTTCCCAATTCCCCAAGTAAGGAACCAAAAGAGATCAACACTTCATTCCTTGATGAACAATTGTTTGCTGCTTCTATGCAGTGTTATGCTTGGTTTTCAGACTATGCCAACTTTCTAGAAGCTGGAGTCATGCCCAAGGATCCCTCACACAACTAGAGGAAGAGATTTATTTCTGAAATGAAATATTATTTTTGGGATGACCCTCTCCTCTTTAGGAGGTGTGTTGATGGGATTCTGAGAAGATGTGTGGTTGATGATGAGATTCTACCGATACCTGAGAGTTTCCACTCATCACCTTAGGGTGGCCACCATGGAGGCGAAATGACTTATCCAAAGGTCTTTCATACTAGTTTCTACTGGCCAGCAATGCTTAAAGATGCTAGGAGTTTGGTTATTGGCTGTGAGAAATGTCAAATGATGGGAAATGTTGGAAGTCATGAACTACCCCAAAAGGTATCTTAGATGTTGAAATATTTTCTGTGTGGGGCTTGGACTTCATGGGACCATTTCCATCCTCTTATGGGAATGAGTACATCTTGGTTGTTGTGGACTATGTGTCCAAGTGGGTTGAGGCAGTAGCTATGCCCGACAATTCAGCTGCTACTCTTGTGAAATTTATTAAGAAAAACATATTTTTCCAGATTTGGTGTTCCTAGAGCATTGTATCACTGATAATGGGACTCACTTCAAGAATTATAAGTTAAAGGTTTGATGGAGAAGTATGGGTGGTCCCATAATAAATGCACTACTTACCACCCACAGTCAAGAGGGAAAGAAGATGATTCAAACAGAGAGATCAAATAGATTTTAGTGAAAAAAGTGTCTAGCTCTAGGAAAGACTAGTCAAGGAATTTGGATGAGGACCGTTGGGCTTACAAAACTTCTTATAAGACTCCTATCGGGATGTCCCCATATAGGCTACTCTTTTGGAAGGCATGTCATCTACTTTTGGAGTTACAAAAGATATCATATTAGGAAGTAAGGGCACTTAACTTTGATTTTAAATCATATAGAGAGAGAAGACTGCTAGAGATGAGTGAGTTGGATGAGATCTGAAGTGAGTCTTACGATAATGATGAAATTTAAAAAGAAAGAACAAAGGATTTTCATGACTGAATCATTAAAAATAGGAATTTCAAGGTTGTTGAGAGAGTCCTGCATTTCAATTCAACATTGAAGCTATTTCCAAGGATGATGAAGTCCAAGTGGTCAGGACACTTCACCATTGTTAGAGACTTCGTAAATGGAGCTTTTGAGCTAGTTGGAGATGATAATATATCTTTCTTAGTCAATGGTCAAAGAATAAATCACTTCTTTGAAGTTCACCAAAGGGGCATGGCTGCGATATCTCTGTTAGAATAATGAGCTGATTCAAGTCTAACAGAGGAAAATAAAATCAGTGTTGCATGGGAACTAACCCATGGTTTCTCTATAGTTTCTCTTTTATTTTATGTTTTTCAATAAATTTAATCCCTACTTGTTGTTTTCCGGTTCAATTTCTTAACTTCTGATGATTCCACGTGATCTGTTGTTGTTTTAGAAAGAGTTTTTTCTACCAGATACTTGGCCTAGAAAATCCAAGGGAGCAATCCACTGCATCATATGGATAACATTTCTCTCTACTCACTCTCTAGGGTTACTTATCTTGAACTTTAAAATATGAAATCTTATTTTACTTCTTTTCACCTGCAGGTTACTAAAGAGGAGTAATAACCCAGGGATGCATAAGAGTATTTTTTTATGAAATCCACTGCTAAAGGTCCAATATTTCAGGGAAGCGTATTTCTACCTTTTTCATTTTCAGTTACTTACATACTCTTCACTGTGAACTAAGTGTGGGGGAATTCCTCCCAATATGTGAGTAATGACTGTGTTTCCATGCTTGGGTGTTAGGTACTAATATCTACTTAGTTGAGAACGTTTTTTAAGCTGATTTTTAGTACCTGCTTACACTCATTGCTTTCAATTTAATTATGCTGCTACTACACACCATTCTTAATCATGCTACAATTTGAGGTAAATTGATAAAATCTTTTGTCTTCTCACAATGATTCAAGAATGAACATTTTAGGAATATAACTGCACTTGTTTGCTGGTGATGGTTGGTGGGGTTGTTCACTTCTGTATTCTTTTGTTTTTGTTTTTATTTTCATTTATATTTTGTGTGGAAAAAAATATTTTTGAACTGTATTGATACCCCTCCATATCATTTTTTAGCTGAAATATCTATTGGTTTTGAACTTAAACTGTCTCCCACCTAGAGAGTCAACATTGGGGACAATGTTGGGTTTTATGTGTGGGGGAGAGGGGTCATTCTAGTTTCATGATGAATTCCTCTTTCTTGAAACTGATTTTGTGGTTAAAAAAATGATCAAATTATTCAATTTTATTAAAAAAAGGGTTCAAAATACCTTTAATTTTTTTTCAAATTCTTTCATTATTATATTGTCATTGGAGGTTCACTGGTATTTCAATCTTGTATTTTTTAATGGATAAGTGTTTGTTGGTTGTTGAGAGTGGCACTTAGTCAAAAACTGTTAATCATGAATGATTGTTGAGTGAAATTGTTCACTATGTCTATGGATCTGTCTGTTTTGGAACTGAGGATGAGAGTGTGACAGGATAGGTTTTGTGGGATGACGATCATGACTTGGAGTAACGTGATGTACTCACTGGAACCCATGGGACTCACATTTTTATTAAATAATATTCTATCACATTAAGAAGTCAACTTGATTGATTATTAATTATGTTCTATGTAACTGCAGTAAAATGGGCAAATGGAATCCCATGGTGAGTATCTAATACAAGGTGCATTGGGTGCGTTTTGTGAATAAATAAAGCCGATTTCAATCATAATAAGTGATATGCATAGTGCTCTACACATGGAATATAGATAGGGAAAAGTAAAATAAATTTCCCTTGTTAAAAATGGCCTCATTAATGTGAGGGAAATTTTTAACCCCGATGAAGAAGGGAGAAATTGAATTGGTTAATTTTCATTTGAGTTGAGACAATAAAGTGATCAATTTAATGTAAATTAATTACTGGAACACGGAGGAAGGTGAGAATGGAAGGTGCACTTGGTTATGTTTTGAGTTCCATTTCATTTAACCTGTCAACACTCCTTGAATTAGAACTTGAATTGGAAGGTGAAGTAGGGTGGTCATTGATTACACATAGGAGGTGTGACATAATTGAAAATTTATGATTTTGTGAGGATTTTGATTTCCAGTGGGCTTTTGAAACTAGGCAGGACATCATTTTTGAATACCCTGGAAAAACCTGACTCATTGTTTGGTCCTGCTTCTTTGGATATTAAAGATTAATCCTGCACATTTTTAACTGAAACTCACAAATTATATTTCTGTTTTAAGATCAAAGGTATTTATTTGTTTGAGGACAAAAAAGGCTTTAAGTGAGGGGTAGTTTGCTGTGGAAGTGTTTTAACACTCTTGGCCACATCCTTTTTACATTTTTATTGAATTTTTTATACCAAAATGATTGTTTTTAGTAAATAATTTATAATTGTTGTGTTTTTGTACATTCCTGTGTAAAATAATCAATTTTAGTTTAAAACATGTGTTTTAATGTGCTTTAGTGTAATTTTAAAAAATTATAAAATTTAAATGACTCATGAAAATTAGACTTTTATTTATTTACTCTTTTATTTTTATTCTAGTTAGTTTATTAATTAATATATTATATAAATTAACACCTTATTCTTTAAATTGTAAATAAATAACTCTTTTTGGTTTTTAGTCTTTTAATAATTTAATTATTTTTAAAAATTTAATTTTATTCATTTAAATTTTTTATTCTTTAATTTAATTATTTCATTAATAAATTGGTTAATTGATTTAAGAAAGTAATTGTAAATATTATAATTTTTTCTTTAATTATGGATGTTTATACATTTTAGACAAAAATTAATTCACTCTTAAATAATGTTTCATTAATTTTATTTTTTCCTAATTTTGTGTTTTTAGTTTTTAATTCCTTTCTATTTAATTTTATTTATTTATTTATTTATTTATTTTAGTTTTGTTAAATTATTTAATTTATTTAATTTTATATGTTTTGTTTGTTCGCTGGTATTGCAGTCGCATGGTCCGGCCCTTATCAGTAGCCTTGCAACCGACACACCTCAGTGTTCCATCTTTTCTCCCCGTCAGACTAAGTGTACCGATACAGCTCTCACCCATCCTCACTGTTAACCCTCTACCAGTAGTCTAGTCTACCGATACACCAATGCTGCCTTCACTACCTCACTGATATGCATAGCCTACCATTACGCCTCCACCTTTATACCTCACTGTTACCTTATTTCCATCCCCACCGTTACCACACCCCTCTATCGGTAACTGCATTTATCCTCACTGCTACTCCATTTCCTTACCGATAATCCTCAACGTTACTCAGCTTGACCTTTCTACCGAAACACTACTCCAGCTACCGATACACTATTCCAGCTACTATTAGCCCCGCAAATCCTCACCGTTACTAAGCCTACTGATACACCTCTGCCATCTTTACCTCACAGTTACTAAGTCTACCGTTACACCCTTTTCTTTTTCCCTGCCTCTAAACCTCACTGATACCCTCCAATCCACCATTACACATTCTCACTGATACCCCTTACACCTCACTGTTACTCCTATTTTCCTCAACGATACAGCCCTCACCTCACGGGTAGACCCAACCTCACCGATAAGATTCATTTTTCTCCTCATCATCGCCATCGCTCCACTCCTCTACTCCTGCATCTGTCCCCCGCACCAGCAACTCATCTTCTCCCCTGATCCGCACACCAGCACATAAAAATTCAATACACAACAATATATTAAACTTCGAAAAGACAGCATTGAACCCGATTTCCGCAACAAACTCGAAGAATCAATGAATTTCAAGAACAAATCAATTCGAGAACTCAAAATCTAAACCCCAATCCAAGCCCTCAGCCTCAAATCACTGCACATATCACCAGCGAACCACCCTAAGCCCCTTCTCTCATCGCCAGACCTTTCCACACCCCCTGTTCCAAACCTTCTCAATAGCCCAGCTGAACCTCCATGCCAACGTGGAACGCACCACCCGCCTCGCCTTGCTCCTCACCTCACTATTGCGCACATCCAAGCCTGTTCCACCACCTTCCATACCCCAGCACGCCACCCTTTTAATCCCTTTCCTCAAAGCTGAACCCTCCCCACTGTACCCGCTCCGAGCACTGCCATCCTGGTGCATCTCACTTGCACCTCTCTCAACCCAATCCGTCACCACTACAGGAACAACTGATTCGAGCCCGCAAGACTATCATTTTCCCCTGCCTACTCTCCATCCACGCCGCACGAACCCCAACCGAAGCTGGCTTCCCCCTTTCCCCTTCCATCTACGCCGCGATGCTCCCCCCCTCTTTCATTTTGTTTTTTTATATATTATAAAATATAATAACATTTATATAATATATAATTAATATATTAACATATATACCAGAAAGATACAGGCCCAGGCCGAATGCCTGGTCCCATGAGAATCTATTAAAGAAAAATCAGTACAAAGTACAAAGAAAATTAAATGATATGAAAACACCCCCAACAACAGTTCCAGTCAAAATGTGTCAAAATCTCCAACATCTCCATCCTCCGAATCATCTGGAACCGCCAACTCCCACTCAGATGGAGCATATTGATTGAGCATGTTGAGGTATTGCTCCCTAAGACATAACTCTCTTTCAGTCATAGATGTCCTGATCACTGCCTTATTCTGTCCCTTCTTTGAGTTTACTTCTTTCCCTTTTCCATTCTTGGCAGAGGACCTAGTAGACACCGTCCTCGGCATGTTGGAGTAGTCTTTTCATGGCTTCTTCTTTTTTCGATCAGTTCCTGCCCCCATACTCTCAATCCCATTATCAAAGGTTTCCATCCTTTCTCCTCGAACCATGTCACTATAAGAGGCTTTGAGAACCTCCCTCTCATTTTCTCTCTCTCCATTGGAAACATCTCCCCCCTTCTTAGGAGCTTCTCCCAATCCCTTGAAGCAATCATTCCTTCCTGACTCCACTGTTCCAGCCCTCAAGGAAGTTTGATTTAAGTCGATAGGGGTTAAACACTGATTCTTCAAACCTGGAAATTCCACATCCTCAACCACTGCAACCTCCACAGGCTTCAGGTGATCTGCTTCAAAGTTGGAGGTCTCCTCCTCCATCAGTTTTCCACCCAGCAAGCTAGTCCCATTATCTGCTTTCTGTGGATCAAGCCGATCAGCTTCCCCCACTCCTAGACCATCATCAGGTTCTTCCACCCCATCCAGTGCAGCAAATTGGTTCATGGAGAAACCTTGATGTTGGGGAAGAGAGGCACATCCACATCTGATGGCCAACGATCTGCACGCTAGCAACCCTGAGGAGGATTCTAAGGCCCCTCCCCCGGGGGAAGAGGGGCCGCTGGGACCTCCATCGCCGCTGGGAAATTGTTTCTTCCAAAAGTATAACTATTATAGCATATTATATCACATATAATATGCTTGCTGTGGATCAAGCCGATTATCTGCTTCAATGTTGGAGGTCTCCTCCTCCATCAGTTTTCCACCCAGCAAGCTTGTCCCATTATCTGCTTGTTGTGGATCAAGCCGATCAGCTTCCCCCACTCCTAGACCATCATCAGGTTCTTCCACCCCATCCAGTGCACCAAATTGGTTCATGGAGCAGAAATCTGGTCCAGATTTAACACCCCCTGGGTGCCCATGTCCGCTACCCATACTTTGAGGACATGGGACAGAGATAGGTGCCTCACAACATCCATTCTGGGTGTTGGGCAGCCTGCTTGAGTCCAATTCAGCTTCCTGGTCACCCTGCATCTCAACACCGTCACACACTTTCACCATTGGCCTTGATACATCCGACATAGAGCTAAGACTCATGTCATTCTTTAGCCGTTCAAATACAGCAGCAACAGAGGGCCCTGACGTCCCTATCAAATCCTCCCTCACAGCTCGCATACCACCCCCATTTTCCTGAACATCACAGACCTTAGTGAAGGGGGCATCATCCTGTATCAACTATTCATTGACATGTCCAGTTGATTTCTCATCAGTCATGGCCTGGACAGTTGGATCATTTGTAGCAGCAGGACACTCACGCACTCCCTTCTTGCGACACACATAAAGATCATGCCCCTGTTTGTGGCAGAAGGAGTAGTAATCAATCCAGGACTCATAGTATATGGGTTGTGCATACCTGTATTCCCCATCAATTACAACCCACACCATCTCAGGAGGGGGCCAGGAGAGTTCCAGTTAAACACACAGCCTCGCAACACTCGGGTTCCTCAAGGTAGCCGTTTGCTGATCAAGGCACAGGAGACGACCAATAGAATTCCCTATTGAACTTAACAACGCTGGGTTTTGGAACGGTAAAGGTAAACCAGGAAGTTGAATCCAAATCGCAGAGGTAGAAGGGTCGCGATTCATATAAAATTCAAAAGTCCAGCGAAGCAGATGAAAACGAAATCCGTGAATCGACCTACTAGCATTGGACCAAGACCGCGCTAGGTCATCTTCATCCAGAAAGTAAAGAAGGAACTGACGCGGACCCAAGATCCCGACAACCACCCGGTGAGTAAGACCCCAATTTTCATTCACAAATTTATCAAATACCTCTATCGAAGGCCGCCGTCGCACGAACCTTGCAACCAGTGTGTTGGAGAAAAGAGAGGATGCATCAGAGAACTCTTGAAGAGAGACTGGAACCACTGGTTGTCCAAGGAAGATGCCAGGAACCTTCGGAGCAACCTTGATGTTGGGGAAGAGAGGCACATCCACATCTGATGGCCAACGATCTGCGCGCCATCAACCCTAAAAAGGATTCTGAGGCCCCTCCCCCGGGGGAAGAGGGGCCGCCGGGACCTCCATCGCCGCTAGGAAATTGTTTCTTCCAAAAGTATAACTATTATAGCATATTAACATAAATATAATATAACTGTTATAGCATATTATATCACATAATATAATATATATATATATACACCTATTATAATACAATAAAAATTAAATTTATATTAATAATTATATATAATCTTATATATAATTTTAGTATATCATATTAATAAATATAACTATATATAATAGATAATAATATTGATATTAACCCACATAATTAATACAATTAGTATAACTTTCATTATATATAATTATGTACATTTTTTATATATTATGTATCATATACATTATTATAATAATTGGTATATTAATAAAATTATATACACTTATATATATATCATTAATTTCTTATATAATGATTTTTGTTATTAATTAAATAGAATAGTTATTTTATTAATAATAGTATTAGGTTTTATAAAATATATATTCTTATAAGTATTTTTATTTAATATATATATACATTAATAAGTACTATGAAGTAGTTATATATGTATATTTACATAATTTGACTCACGGGCGTTTTTGCAGAGAGTTGTGGGTTGCCACACACACGTTATTTTAGGAGAAACCGCTTCGGTGACCAGCACGGGAGAAGCAGTACAGTGAAAGCTCCACGTGGAAGCCAGGGAACTCACCGGGGGAGATTCCAAAGGCTGCTGTTGGGTGATGAATTCACGAGAGGCAGGAGAGGCATAGATGAATGGAGATAAGGAGGAGAGGATGGAAATCAAGTTGAGAAACTTCTAGACACATTGGAACCGGGGAGAGGCAGTGAGACTTTGTTCAAGACCAGGGGAGCAGAGAAGGAGCAACTTACACCATCTTCCTTGGAGAATATTGGAGTATGAGATCAGAGAATTTCCACACCTCGATTCTCGGGGAGGGACATCGAGTGCATCTCATTGTCACTCCCACTATTGAGCAGTAGGAACTAGTACTTTCAAGAGAAGTAGCACGAAGTTCAAAAATTTATTTTTCCTTATGCTCCCATTTTTCTGCAACTTATTTTAATATGAATTTCATTGATCTTAACTCTATTTTTGCATTAAAACCATCCAATATGTTAGGATAATTTCCTTTGGGGAAATAAGCTTGTTTATTTGAGTTTTTTAACCTCATTCATGCACCACATAATATAATTGGATCGTCTCTCTCATTTTTTTACAGACGGGCTAATTTTCAAAACAACAGGATCGTGTGAAAACCGATCTTGTTTTTACCGTAATAAAAACTATTTCATTCTAGGTAATTCACTGACAAGTGAATTATTCTCAAATGAGAGAGACACACTGAACTCAACTGAAAAGTTGAGCACAGTGACTGCTGACTTAATTTCACCATTGGATGGAATGAATTTTACAGTCGAGGGACTGTAAGATCTATTTCATCACAAATAGACCAGATGACATATCTAGCTGGTTACTTTTAGTCAGATCCATTTTTCTTAATTTCAGTGCGTGAATAAGGCTGAGCAACATTAAATCGACCATTGGACTTTCCCCCTATTCATCTATTGGTTTTTAGCACCCCAAATTCTCTTGCTTCTCTATATACTCCCTTTCACTCACCATATCACCCTCACTTATTCACACACTAAATCTCATTCACTCCACTTCACCACCACCAATTGTCCTTTCTCGATTTTTTCATGTGTTTTTTTGTTTGGTTTATTTTTTTAGAACACCAAACACAACAACATGCCTCCCTGTGGTTTGACCCTATCTTGCCCTTGTCCTATGTAGTATGTAGGAATAAATTTTAGTTTGTTTCCCATGCCCATTGACATGCGAGCGTGCACGTCTCGATGATTATCATACCCCAACCAGTACATATACACTAGAGAAACCATATTTTTTCATACATGGGATAAAGGCTTTCTAACACATAAATATCCAAATACCCATATTATGGTTCAGTACATTTTACTGGTTTTTAAGAATTTGTAATCCGTGAAGTGGCATGGGGAGATGAAAATGCATGGTGAGAAACAATTCTGCACAATGGACAATATGAAGATTCATCAAAAATGGGTTTCATTAGAATTAAGTAAAAACATTTACATATATTAATTCTATCAAGATATCTGTTATTGGAACTATTAAATCCTATGTTACCAAGGAAGTAGCCTCCATATCATTATCTAATGTTGAAAGGAGATAACATCATATATAAGGTCTACTCATGTTGAGTCTATTCCCTGATCACCATAATGAGAGAGCATATCACACATCAAACAATGTAAAAATATTTAATTAAAAACAATTCAAATATTTCACATTATATTAAAAATATCATCGTCTATAAGACTATAAACCACATAGAATAAATCTGATATATGATAATTCAAACAATATATTCGAATGATGAGTTTCATAATGTAAAAATATATAGAATAATTCAAAGCTACATGACATTAAACTACATTGTAGAATAATGAGCTGTTGGACACTAAAATCTTCTCAAAGCTCGAGGTTACAAAACAATAGTCAATATAACACAATTATGATCTATAAAAATTCAAACAATGTAACAAATATTTGAGTAGTAATATATTAACTGTATAGAAGAACTCTTTTCCACCTTAATTTAAACTACTTAGAATATATCTTCTCCATATGAAATTAAACAACATGGTCATAGTCCTATCGACATGACATTAAATTATATAACATCTCTAGGTCCTTATTATATGATGTTGAAAAAACCTATCATATATATCCATATATAATTATGTAAATCTATATTATATATAATTTCTACATGACACTAAAATAAATCTAGGATTATAACCCCTACCATGTTGTCTCGTGTGATCTTGGTATTATGCTAATCACCTCTCACTTATCACAATGATCATCATTGAAAAGTGATAATATATTTTGGTTAATTTCCCCTATGAACATGACCATTTCGATTCTGACTAAATAATGGGTACTCAATTACTACCCACGTGACTATAAAATAAATAACAATATCTCCACCCTGAATGATTTTAAATTACTCAAATTGGGCCACAATATACAATCAAATTCCCATAAATTGGATAATTAATTTATATAGATCATGTATTAAGATCTACAAGTGTCATTATTTATGATATATCAATATATTTAGTGATTATTTGATCCCTTATCCCAAGATAATACATAAATTATATCGCCATTGGTTGTTCCCCAATAGACATAAAATAAACTACAACAAATTAAATTTAGTCTTTAATTATAATACTATGGATCCCATATATTTTCCCCCTCTTAGTTTGTAAATATGATAGATATATATATATATATATATAATATATGTATCTAGATTTCTAATACACTTAGATATGTAGTAATACCAGGATCTCATTTTGTAGTCCCATTCACAAGTCCTCGAGTATCAATATTCCTCTTATAGTATGGACTCACCATGCACATATGGTCTCACTACATAAAATATATGATGATATGATAAATATTGTACTTAATTGTAGCAGTATTTGACTTGATTCCCAGAACATGGGATGCAAAATGATATTGATATTCTATATCTATATCTCAATCCTTATTATTTTTCATACTGGTCAACATTCAAGTGGGGTTTGAATTCATTCTTACCACATCACATTAACCTGTATGGTCTTGATCTTCATTATACAATAATAAACTATGAAGCACAATTATCATTATATTATAAAGTTAAAATACTTGATATATGGTCCATACTCTCTGAAATTAAACTATATAGTGTTGTTTTTTTGTTGGACTTGACTTTCACAAAATGAGATCTAGAGTGAGGTAAGGATGTATGATAGGTGGGACCTGAATCTTACTTGAAAGACACCCTTTATCCCTAAAATAACTTTTTAGGGTCCCAACCCATATATTTGAATATATGTGTTTATTTTTTTGAGTTAAACAGTGAGATTGATTTTATTTCTAATCCCATACCATGATATTATTGTTCCCCTCCTCGATATTTTATCTAGATTGGTGCACATTTTATTTGTTGTTGTTTGTTTCTAGTCAAAAATGTCCTAATGTTATGATGTTTTAATTGAATATTTTATGTCCACATGTGTTGTTATTGGTGAATTACTAATGATTGAATAATATGATATTATAAATTTAATTTTTTGTATACATTAATGATAATGACTGTTTTCTTTTCTTTAAATTTACTAAGGTTACTTGTTTAAAATTTTATATATTTTATGATCATATAATTTTTCTAGTTTTAATAAACAATAGTGTGTTATATGATTTTAATTTAACTATTAAATTTGTATTTCTTTGAAGATAATTCATTCAATATTCTAATATATTTAGGTATGGAAAAACAATTTTTGAAACTAATTTATAAAAATAATGGAATATGAAAATTAACATTTCATGATATGGATTTATTTTTGGGTAATATTTAGTAAATGTTTTTCTAAATTTATTTTAACTTAAATGAACTCCAGGTTGGTGGGCATAGAAATTAAAAATTATAAATTGAAAGAAACTATAATAATGAATGAAATGTGGGATCATGACACAAGGATAATTGGGAGATGATCATAAATCCAATGAAGATTGTAGGAAAATATTAGTATATTGAATTCAGTTTCATAGAGGCGAATACCACACATGAGAGGGAGGATCACATTTAAATAAGAGAGCTCAAATAGATTCCCTTATGAGTTTGATAATCTATAGTTTCAAATTCCACAAAGAGTTTGATGATTATAATACTGAAGGGGATGACTCGGATTGCATAAGGATATGGTTTCACTATTTTTTTTCTAGGGAATGGAGTGGAATTTTTATAAATAATAGTACATTATTTTGAGATAATAAGAAATACACATCATGCCACTGGAGACTAGACGATCACAAGTCCCGAACCTCGTTGATTACATCTCTAGAGATAAAACCTAGAGAAGATGATAATCAACTTTATAGAGGATATTTGATTTCATTCATAGAATATAATCCAATTTATATTTTTATCCACTAGTTTTAATTATGATCTAATGAATTAATTGTTTAAAATTACAATCATTAAAATATTTTTTGTCTAATCTATGAATGGGGAGATATATTATTCTTTTTTTTCGAAAATCTCATTAATCATATAATGATTTTTAATGGATCGCGTTCCTTTTTATCTTTATTTATATCAGTATTGTTTCTAATGATTAAAAATAAAAAATAATTAATATTATTCAAAAAAATTTGAACTACAAATAATGTTTTTATATTTTTATGATAAAAAATATTGAAATCATAAGAATTGATAAACAATAAATATGATCGAGAGGTTATATAGATTTCTCATTCATTCATCCCTTATAAGAGCATTGTGTTTCACATTTTAAAAACTCTAAATATTAACATAAACATGAATTATACTAGATAGAGTTAGTAATAAATCACTTTACTGGATGATTGTTTTATTGATTTATCACACAGTCAAACGTATTTAAGAGTAATAGGACAATCAAAATCCAATTTAAATTTCCACTATTGATGAATTTTGTCTAAAATATTCATATCCTTTTTGAAAAATATATTCTAGTTTCAATCACAACTCACTCAACTATTTTTTGTCCATTATTATCCTTTATGGTTTTCATACATTATTGTTGGTTAATTTTTTTCTTCTATTTATGTTCTCAATCTTAGTAACACAAAAACTGTCATTACGTCATTTTAGATCAAACCTACATATAAAAATATTTTATTTAATTAACGGAACAGAAAATTATTCTGTTGAGGCCGATGAAAACTGAATAATACTTTTATTACTTTTATTGGGGAAGGAACAATTGACAAGAATTGGAAACATTCAAATAAATATTTCAATAAATCATCAAATCTATTTTTTTTAAATGTTAAATATTTTGTGGGCTTGGTGCATGATTAAAACAATCCAAAAATATGTTCTTCATGAAATGTTGGATGAAATTTGGTAATCATTATCCATATATTAAAAATATAGTTAATAAATTTAGTGATCATAAAAATAATGTAAAATTAAAAGAAAACAATGAGACAATCTATTCTCCTGATAATGTCATTCCACCTCCTCCTCGAGAATTTTTATTGATAGGCATCAAATTAAATTATTTAAATTTCTAATTTTTCAATGAATCCATCTTGAATTTGGATTACAACTCAGATTATATATTTTTTGATTACACGGTCACTACTATTCATGCTTACATCATTCAGTGGATTGTCTAATAAAGAATTTAGTAACATCATTAGGGATATCTATGGTGTCGTGAAGTGACTTATACATCTTATCATACTTAAATTAATGAGTTTTGGGAATATTTATTTTGTTATTTGGAAGAAAAAGTAATAGATAAATAATAGATTTTGGTATGATGAAAATGTTATGATATAATTGAATGAGTAAAATATTGGTAAAGAAATCATTAATAATACTCATGTTATATTGTAAAATGAATTGAAACTAGTTTTCAACATTTATAAGAGAATCATTTGGACACAATAAAAAAAGTCCTCGGTGACTTTGTTATAATGTTATACTGTATGAGTGAAATTTAACATATGATCACCAGATTTGTGTAATATGAGGGTGAGATTTTAAATTACCATATGAATCATTTAGGCGTATTCCTAGAAAATTTCATATCCATCAGCATTCAAAAAAATTCCACATAGATATTACTCTAACGACCTATCACATTATAATCAATCAATTATTGATAATATTTATGGAGGGAATTTTTTATATTAAACTATAAATGTTCTTAAAAAAACTATAATATAGTTTTACAAATTTTTCAAAAAAAATTACCTAAAAGGTGAACCATCCACCATAAAAACACATTTTTTCAATGAAATCATCCATAGGATTGGGTGTATTCAATAGAAAATTAACTCAAGGAGAAACTGAAACTTTTGGATTTGGATGGTTATTCTAAATATTGATTTCCTAAATGTGATATATACACCTATGTTCTTTGGAATCCAAACTTATCTAATTTATCCTTGGGATGATACCCTTTCCAATACATATAATTTTGTATTTAGGAATTATCCTAAACTATCGTAGAAATATAAAAGTGTGTTGATAAAAGTTTCCCCTTATGTATTTCCAAAATAGATTAAACAAATTTGGGTATGAAAATAGATTAGAATCATCAAATCTACTTATTAGAATACATGGCCTTCAAAAGAAAAATCAAAATAGGATTTATTATAAAAAATAAAGAAACTAAGATGATATAAAGTTCAAAAAAATATTTTTAAAGTAAATAAAGGATATACAACTATAAACTATTACATGGGTAGAGAATTGGAAGGTAGAGAAAATAATAACATTCATTATACGATGGAGTTTATTGAAGGAGAAAATTTCATGTCAATAAGTACAAATAGTGATATAATAATTTAGTTGGAATATATAAACGACATAAGGATAGTATAAAATAAAATTCATGAAGATACTAAAAAATATTACATTACTAAAATATAGAATTGTGCGAACCAATAATGAAAATTAACTAAATCCAATTGACCAATATTACATATAAGAAGATAAATATTCTCAAATAAGAAATGAAAAAGGGAAGGAAAATATTTTTCTTGAAATTGATGGTATACCGACTATATTGAAGATTTATTTTCCTCTGATCCCATTCGCTTGGATGAATAAATATAAAAATAAAAAATCTAAACTATTTACGTTCCATATAGTATTATCTTTCTTCTAGTGATTATCTTATTCATTCATGATTTAATCGATATTTTTTAATCTTTTCAGTCCCCAATATTTTTTTTAAATCAATAATAATCTTGATTTTTTATTCTTATTGAATCACTAAAAGGTGGGGAAATATTATTAAAATAATTTCCATCTTAAACATAACAGTATGGAGAGATTTATAATTCCTAGTACATTATGGAATAACGGTAAAATCAATTTACTATGTGAGATTAGTAAAATAATCCAGTGGATACCATAATTATTGTTTCAATAATTGATATTATGGGAACTTCATCCTACCACTATTGTCCTAAAATGGGTTGACAATTCCATCAAACACCATATATATAGGGTTGATGATCTTCTAATTTTAGATTGATGTTTGTTTTTAATAATTGATATTCTCGACTTATAACTATAGTGTGATAGGGTAATCCCCAAAATTTTGTGGTTTCCATTCCATTCCATAAAAATATTTCCCAGAAATGTTTCAAAGGGGATGTTATATTTTAATATTTGTGAAAAAACATTGGAAATTGTTATTTTAAAAATCCCAAAGAACCTACCCATAAGGAGAACTATTCATGAGATTAGTTATTGGACCAGTAGGAACCATTTGATATTATGTAAGTGGATTTTATAAATATTATTGAAGATATAGTATTTAAACACATATTCTATGAATACTTTTTAGATATTTATATAGGTTATTTGTAGTTAAATTTGGATGAGTATGAGGAAACATTTAAATATCATTTATAATATTTTACTATGGAATGTATCTATTATTAATATATATGTTATGATTATATTGATATGTCCACATTGGTAAATATTATGGGTAAAAGTGTTTTCTATCTCTCAATATTTCATTAATGGGGATATTAATGACCTTGGTTCACCTTGGATAATGAGTCTCCATTATTTTCAAGAACCTTCAAATATATAGCCTAATCAACTTATATATCGGATTAAATATTCATTTATTACAGAGTGATCAATAAAACCTTTCATAATTTTTATTAAACATCATTAAATTAATGAAGAATGGTTGTTGAGTGTTTTTATGATGTTTAAATATCTAATAGGATTTATAATTTATAATATCAATGGAATTATCCCATCCCACTGAATGATTATAATACATATGGGGTTCAATCAAAATCCATTGGTAATGGGATAATAGAGGCTGTATACTAAAAAAATTGTTTTCAATGGAGTGATAAATAAATTTACATATTATATAATAATATTTATAAGATGAGATAATCCTTTCATTTACCATATTGTGGTTTTTACCAATAAGTAAGGTGTTATAGTTATTAGGAATGAATATAGTGAAAATTTTTAAATTAAAAAAATTAACAAATGGTGATTCTATATAGATTATATTAAAATTAACTCATCCACAAAGAAATATGATTTTTTAATATCATTTTTAAATTAGTGGCATGAGAGGCTGGCTATCAATGCTTTTTTATCTTGACGGCTATTCTGGTTTCAACTGGATACTAGTATCCCCTAAATTATTGGAAAATACCATTTTCAATTT
Source organism: Viscum album (assembly GCA_963277665.1). Taxonomy (NCBI): domain Eukaryota; kingdom Viridiplantae; phylum Streptophyta; class Magnoliopsida; order Santalales; family Viscaceae; genus Viscum; species Viscum album. The sequence continues at coordinate 1,771,024,624 of OY728120.1, forward strand.
CTAATTGGGTCATTATTCTAGTTGTGAGTTAACATAGGATTTTTTGGTTCCCCAACCACATTTCAATGATATATGATGGAAATTTTATCTTACATGATGGAGAGGAGAATGATGGTTTTTTGGATTATTTATATATATATAGAAACACATTTGAGAGAAGTTTGTAGGATTCCTAATTATACATAAATGATTCTCTTGGGGACATGAATGAGAATTATTAGAAAAATGTTCAATTTATTGTCATTTATTTGATAGATAATTGTCATAAATCTATGAGAAGTGATTTAAGGTAAAAAATACTAAAATTATTGTAATTCAAATACTACTCCATATATAATATTTGGAAGGTATGAAAACATTCTTAGGGAATGTTAGTTTCTACTAGTGGTCCATAAAATATTTTATAAATTTATAATGGCCTTTTTTAACAATTATAAAAGGATACATATTTTTATTTTTTAAAAAAGTGTTTAAAATCAATAAATCTACTTAAATAAAAACATTCCACCTCACCAATCATAACATCTTTCAATTGAATGTATTTATTTGAGCTAATTTATAATGACTATGACATGGTTATGGTGTAGTAATTTGGAAAATTAAGGAGATGATTCGAAATGTTTTTGTTAAACTATTCAGTTATTAGAGGATTATAAATCTAATTACACCACTATAAAAAAGGCGTTCTTAGCTTCTGTGGTTGTAATTGTAAAAGTTTAGAAGTACCTATTTTATTTAAATGTGACATATCTTAAGTATCTACAGGACATGAAGGAGTTTTTCCAAAAAAATATTTTATGCATAATCCTGTTGTATTAAATTTATTTGTATATTATATATAAACCTTTTTCATTAATAATAGTGGTTGATCAGCAGTCCATGTTATTGCTTAAAAATATTTTCGTTCAATTGGAGATTAATTCATCCTATATATATTACAAACTCCAAGAATCAACATCAATTAGAGCAATTTGGTTGGATTATTTTCTAATATTTTTAATTTAGTAATCATTCCCCTAGATATTATACAATGTCAATAGATGAAATTTTCATCATATATGAAATAATTTTTTTCGATAATCAATTAGAGTTTAGGGGATGAAATAATTTTATTATAACAATATGTGTTGTTGGGGAAGAAATGGAACCTATCCATGGGTGTATCCACTCTCCATCATAGTTTATACTTCATGGAGAAAAAAACACCTACAAATTCTTAAAGACCATTTTTATTGCCCAATTTTTTTTATGGGTGTTAATAGTATTTTGATAGGTTATCATATGTGGTTGACGTTAGACTATGTTTGTGGGATGTAAGAGTTACCACAGAATAAAATGGTGGAGGATGTAATTTTTATTGAATGTGATTTACAATTTACCAAAAATTTCCAAAATCACATTAGAATGGTTAAATTTTTAGGGTCTTATATTATAATAATAGTGGACTAGGGCTGTGGGAATTATTAATAATAAAAAATTCAATGTTTCAAAATCAATAAATAAAAACATATTTTTAGTTACAGATTTCATAAGGTTTTTTAGTTAATCATACCGATTTAAATAACTAAAAATTAACATATTTATTCAAACATTATATATGTGTTCATAAAACTAGAGTTTATTATCACCCATAGTTAAGTAAATAAGAGAAGATCTCAAATACAGAGCATAAGTTGATTTTGGGGAAAATTGTTTCTAACTCTAAAAGTATTGGTATTTAGAGTTGGATGACAGCATGTGGGCCTATCGAACTAATTTAAAAGATTTTATTGGAATATCTCTCTCTATATATCTTTTAAATAATGTATTTTCCTTTTGAACTTAATCATAAATCATTTTGTGCTATGATGTATTTTAATTTTAATTTTATTTATATTATAGAATGAAGACTATTTGAGAAAATTGAACATAATTATTCTATAATGGAGTATCCAATAAAATATAATATCCATAGAGTGAGATCCAAGCTTTTCCATGATTAAATTGTTCAAAATTAAATCCTTAAGGATGGGTATATAGTTTATAATTTCAACTCTAAGACTAAAATCTTCCCCAAGATGAGGAAATCTAATAATTCAGGTCATTTTACAATGTTTTGTATGTTTGTTAATATAGTTGTAGAATTTATATGTTAGGATGAAAAACCATTATTATTTTATGGATATATTATTAAATAATAATTTTAGGGGTAGAAAATGGTCTTAACTGCTACTTATTTCTTTTGATATTGAGCATTTATTGAATCTATGAGAAGACCAGAAACCCAATAATTATTTTGAGTTAACCAATGGTCCATTTTTTTAGTTTATTACATTTATTAATATTAATTACTACTTTTATTTTATATTTTAGGGTACATTTTTTCCTCATGGTCACTTTACAAATTGTAGAATATCCATTAATTAATATATTACCTTTTGGAAATCAATCGGTTACATAGGTATTTAGTTACAACATTCATATTTTTTTATGAGAAGTAAAATGTCAAAATTTTAATCATTTGGTTGATTTTATTGTAATATTTTATTAGTCTTTTCATCTTGAGGTCGGCTCTTAAAATTTTAAAATACCAATGCATAGTATATTTTATCTTATAGTCAGCTTAGTATTTAACATTGGGTCACAAAACCTACTATATGACCCTCCTAGATAATTTTCATTTGTGGACAGTATCATACTTTGATCATTCTTGAACATTGTGAATTTTTCAATTACAGTTTTTGTAGAGACCCAAAGCATGACGTACATGGACATTACATTACTTTAGCAGAATACTTAATACATAACAAAAAGAGACACACAAGGATCATAATAGTTTAGTGTCTTTGGAAACTTGGAACGTAATCTTCTAATAATGGATAAAGATCATCAACATCCCCCATAAAGATCTTCCACTTTTTGTTTCCTTAACTAAAACCTTTATATTAATCTTGGGGAATGATAAAACATAAAAAGTGTGAGCTCAAATGCTCAGTAAGGGTAAGCATGGATAAAATAAAACACACCATATACATTTGAACTTAAAAACATGAAAATAATGTTTAAACATAAAAATCATGAGCAATGACTTAAAACATGGAAGAATATAAGGAATAGATCATAATGGAACATAAATCATGATAACATAGCATAGGAATAAAGCATGTAATTGTGGAATCCATTAATCACATGTAATTATTTCCATAGTAGCCAAGGCATTGCTGCCAAGACCATCTTAGTGGACAAAGTCCCATTCTGAATCGAGTTCACTCCTCGTTTCAGTCCTGTAACACTGAACCGGATTAACTTACCTTTCCAGCCATGTCTATCTAATGAGATATAAAATCTTTACCCAATGGATTGGAGGGAGATATAGGTCCCACCCATCTCATAATGATATCATTCTTATGTGTGCAACAAAATCTTAAATCATACATCATTGATAACCCATGTAATAAAAATGGGATTATTAAACAACATGACATCATAAAACAATTCATATAAGATAAAGGAATTCATAAAAATATTTCCATCACAACATAATAAAATCAATGTAATAATAGGGATAGAAACAGAACCCTATGTTATCTTAGATGGAAAATAATTTTGATAAAACACTATAACTCCATTCTTGAGGAAAATATCCTTTCTACTTCAAAAACACTTTTCCATTCTTAACATGTCATACAATTCTAAAATAAAAGAAGTTGATTAAAAATAAACTTGAAAACTTGTAAAGGAAGCTTCTTGTAATTAATGTTTTAAAAATCCATTTATGCCGTATAAGTTAAAAAAACATTTTTCTCGTACTTTTGTCGGATAAATCAAAAAGTGCCTCGTACGAAAAACAACCAAAGATTCATTTCATAAATTTTACTAAAAACTCACCTAAGGGTAAAATTGTATTTAAACAATTTTAGTTGGATGTAAATAATATTACATATTGAGGAAACATGGATGTGGATGATAAAATACACCCCAGTAATTACCAAAGTATAAACAATCTCGGATAAAATGAGATTGTGATATTTTCCTTTACCTTATGTCCGATATGCTTCGTATGTATCTGAAACTCTTGTATAATGGTTTAAATAATGTCATTGAATTATTACAGAATAATATTTATTGTTATGATATCATATATGGTTCACTTATGACTTTATATTACCCTTTCTTTTGTAAATTCCATGTTAAAGAGTGTTTTGGGTAAAATCGTTTCATTTGTCGTCCGTGTTTTGACTTGTAATTATTCATATCATTACTTAGATCATGATTACTTAATTCCTGAATATAAAACATGATTTATATATAATATATATTCAGAATATACATATATATAATATATCGATAAATGGAAAGAAACACACCGTTCATGGAGACGGTAGGTCGTACGTACGCATGAACGTTGATTTCATTTCCTTATTTTGTTGAATGGAATTAAGTAGATGACAGGCATATATAAATAAATCAAGTAGCTTTATAATGTCATATATTTCATTATTATTTCTTATATATAATTTATAATCATTCTTAAATGGTTAACATGGAGAATGAATATCATCGCGTCGTGGAGACGGTAGTCTGTACGTACGCACGAGCGATGATATCGTTTCCATAATTATTGAATTGGAGTGGAGTGGATGATACAATATATCATAATCAGTATGATGTTATAATAAATATGTATATTTATTCTTTACACCATTATACCCATCCATGTAAGGTGTTGGTGGAAAAACAGATTACACCATGGCGTGGAGACGGTATTCTGTACGTACACACGCGCGGTGATTTTGTTTTCCGTAGGATGGATAGAAGGTGAAATGGGGTTGTTCCATATTTATAATAAAAAATAATTATATTAGTGATACTTATGTTATTAATTTATAATGAAACAACTAAAGAAGAAGAAGCTGAAGAAGAAACAAGCTTGAAAGAATCGGGAGAAGAAATTACCTCTTCTTCGATACGCCTCTTTGAAACCTCCTCTTAGGGCACTATGATTGGTCTTTAAAGTAGACCAGAACCTCTAGGATGTTTCTAGAGAAGTGGAGAAGATAACATGTCAGGGGTTGGCCGAGCTTGAAGGCTCAAATTGGTGTGAGGAGGAGAGGGAGGAGATGCCCTTTTATAAGGGAGGAGAGGGGCACCTTTGGAATTCTTAAAAATATTAATTTATAATAAATCTAATCCCACTTAAAAAACCTCCAAAAATGACTCCTATCCGAAGATTAGATGAGATATGGTTGTAATATCATCAACCAATCAAATCTATCCATGTTAGGTATTTATTTTAAACATTATCAACCTGATTTATCTTTATTTAGTCAATTTAATTTTATTTGTGGTAATAACATTCTAAAATTTAAATTATAACAAATAATTACTTATTTGTTTTGAATTGTCCATAATTGGATAATTTATAACATTTTATACCATATAAATTAAAATTTATAATTTTTAAATATATTTGTGATTTTTAAACAATTTATAATATATTATTTTTACAAAATAACAATAGTGTCAATTTTGACACTATTCATTTATTTGATTTTAAATAAAATATATACAGAAGATATGTTTGAAACAAAAGATTTAATAGAATCATAAAATGTCATATGTATCTATAAAATTAGTTTAGAACATTAAATAGTTCATATAATATTTATATTATAATTTTTAAAACCATTTATTTGGTTTATCTCTTAATAAATAAATTACTGCAATATTTTTGTATAATTATTTAATATACTTATTTTTTGCATAAAAATTAAAAATAAAATCCTATGATGAAGCTAAATATATTAAATTTCATAATAATACTTTTACTATAATTTATCATCTTAAAATCACAATATGTAAATTTTTATATTTATTAAATTATGAAGGTGACAACTTTGGCATCATTTAAAAGAAAATAGTATAAGTGTCATAATCGCTTTTATAAGTATCCAAATGGTCCAATATTCTACCACTGGATGATTATGGTTTATATGTACCTGAAAAATAAATTTTGGTCAGGGTTTCGGCATTTTATAGTTACTATTAGTTTAATAAAAACTATATTCTTGATTTTTCACTAGATAAACAATTTCTGCATCACTATTGTGTTACACTTAATGATAATTATTTAATCCCTAAAAATTTAAATAAATTCATATGATGTAGATACTTTCATTAGATTTCTGGAGACTATTCATGTTCTAAGTTTCATGATGTTTATCACTATATTAAAATTAATATACTTATAAGATTTAAGAGAGTGACATGTTGTCACTTTCATTGGTTTTAATAATAAATAAATTATTTTCATGGTCAAAAGTCCATAAAATGAATCTAATCCAACCCTTAGGTTATATGGGTCTACTTTAATCCATCCAATTGAATTTTGGCATGTGTTAGGTTAATTTTATAATATTATATTTACCCTTAATTACACGATATACCTTTAACTAGGGTAAATAAAATTTACCGTAGTTACTATTCATAATTCCCAAAAATAAAAAGTAGCTTATTAACATAATTTGGACCAACTGATTCCAAATATGGAATCCATTTTTCCAAATTCAATAAACAAAAGTTGCAGAAATTAAATTAAAATTAATCCAGCTGTTCAAAGAAAACGGGGTTTTCTTTAAAACATTGCAAAAGATTGAATTGATTTAACCTAAAAATTTAATGTAAAATCAATGCTAATGACATAAATTATATTAAATGGTAAAAATATATTCTATTTATACTTTAAAACCATTCAATATTATAATTTAACCTTATAAATTATTGCGTGGAAAAAAGTTGTTTTTAATTAAAATATAGCGTGTTTTTACTATTCATCAAAATATGAAAGTTACCAGAATAATATGAAAAATTTATCCAAAGTAAATTTTTAATTATTGATTCCAAAGAAGAATTTTATTTTGTCAAATTGAACTTATAAAAATGTCAAAAACTAGATTTAAAGTGGGTGCGCCATCAAAAGGCGGCAAAACTGCATTTTTTGAAAAATATTTATTTTACCCGAAAAATTTATTTTGTTCTTATACCATGTTCTAGAAAATGTGTAAGATGAATAATAATTTTCTAAAATTAAAAATTTAGATAATACTATTCATAATGGCTAGTTCATAATAATATTATAATAATATATCTTTGTTTAGTAAAACACGGTATTGCGTACAACACGCGCTATCGAGAAAGATCGTGATTGCGTGTAACGCAAGACAAGTCAGGGTTGCGTGTTGTGAAAGAATCCTTCGTTGTTTTGTATAATAGAATCCAACCATATTTCATTTATTCATTGAATATATATATATATATATATATACTCAATGTTGCATATAATAACTATTATCAAAATTGTGTATAACACGATCCAAGAATAGTGTTGTGTATATTGCAAGCTAATACGGTGTTGCGTATAGAACATGGTAATCTTGGTGTAGCATACAACACAATACATTAATGAAATTAAAAGAATATTTTTCATATAATCTCGAGGTGTTACATTCTACCCCCCTTAAAATTAATTTCACCCTTGAAATTCTTCAGGGTTATAAATGGTTTACTACTCGAATGTTTATTTAATAGAAACCCAAATCATAAAAAGGAATACCAAAACATGGCATTAAAAACTAATGTATGAAATGTAATGGTTACCAATATTAACTCATCACTGGGTTTCCACGTAGGAGAACATAGGTGAAAATATGGATATAGAAGAAAAATCTAATCATCATGTTTTGATGGAGAGTGGTAGAGAACATGGCTATGAAAAAGCCAAAAATCACAAAGCTATTGATTTTTGATAATCTAAGGTACCATCTGATTCATCGGATATAAGGGAACTAGGACAACATTTTTGGTTTTCAAGATCATTTCCCTAAAGTTGATGAATTAAAAGAAATAATTGCATTATTTTGGTACAATCTCATTGTTGTTCGTGAATTGAACAATTTCCACTTCATCCCTTAAAGAAATGAAGTTGAATTTGTTATTCGTGATGTGTTAGCAGATCATGTGATAGAATGATGGTTCATTCCATCTCTTTCAAACAAAAGGTTAGAAAAAGTTATAAGTCCATCTTATGGTTAGATTAATCTTATATGGTTCCAGAAATGAACTTATACTTCATATATCATACTGATTAATAAAAAAAACTTGTTTCTACTTACCAGGGACTTCCTGTAGGCCAGTGGTAGGCGATAAAGTCCAGTCGGACTTTGGTTGTGGGTTCGATTCCCAGAGCCTTGTCTGACGCGATGGGTTGTCGCCCGTCCTGTAGGTTTTCCTTTTTCTAAAACTATATTACTATAACATCCCATCAATAATATCGAAAAAAAATTTATCCTTAAACAATACTAACTTATTTCCAACATAATCCATTCCAATCTTTAGGCTTATCCATAATACTACAGTCCACTCTCATAATATAGTGAAAATGATTACCAGAGATTTAATACCATCGTTGATACCCATATATCATAAGATATGTCTTGTTGGTCACATTCCAAACATTTGAAGGCCTTAATCATGTATTCTCTTGAAAAATGAATACCCATTGAACCTTAGTGAAAACATGAATGCAGTTAAAATTCAACACTTTCCACATACCAAAATCCTTAAAATTCTATATACTCAAACCATGATATCACTTAGTCCTTATATCAATCATGAGCTCATGAATACAATCAAACATCTCATTATCTTCTTATTCCTTCATTATGTGCATATCATCTACTTTACAAAAATATCTGAATAAGATTCCATGGTTACTAGTACCATTCAACATATACATTCAAATACTTTTAGGAAAAACAATAGTGTAACAATCCATAGATGATTCTTTATTCCATAGTACCATTAACTATACAACATAACTCTCGATAAACATACAATCATTCCACTACCTTCTAAAACAACCGACTGAGCATCAACACTTCTTTCAGCTCATATATCATTTGAAGTCTCCTCATCATCATCAACATAAATACTACCCATTTAACCATGATGATTCTCTTCATGAGATTTTCCATTAGGGCATTGGTTTGCATAATTCCCGTACATTCCACATTTAAAACATCTAATCATTGTTGATGTCGTAGCAATACCATTATCCTTGTCCATGGTGTTAACTGAACCTTTTCCTTTGCACTTACTGGCTTTGTGTCCTTCTTTTCCACACCCAAAGCATCTTCTAGTTCCTTTGAAAAAATCTCCCTGATGCCTCTTCCCACATGATTTACATGAGGGAAATTGAACTTTCATTCCTCTATGATCATCATTAAACTCCATCATTCTCTTATTATCCGAGTAGGGAAACTTACCAAAGCTGAGATTATTGATCATATTATGAGATTGCTGATTAGGCATAATAATGATGTTTCGACTTCTAGATCCCGTTTCATTTGGTTTCTCATGAAGAAAATCCTTGCATTGTCTATCATATCCTCTATTATCAGGAATCTTCCAGTTTCCAGCCATTTTCTAAAACCCAAAAAGAATTGTGTGAGAGGAAAAAGTCATTCTACGAAAACAACATAGTAAAGGGGGAGTATCCTCATTATCTAACATCTTAGGTTAAATTCTATGATCGTTACCGTAGTTCTAGGACTTTATCCTATATGTATACTTATCCTTAGGGACATCCCTAGACATACCTTAGAAATATCTCTAGGGATCTCACTAACGTTTTCGCATCCTAGTTTCCAGAGGTTGATAAACCTCTCCTCTGATACCAACTGTAGAGACCCAAGGCTTGACGTACATGGACATTACATTACTTTAGCGGAATACTTAATACATAACAAAAACAGACACACAAGGATCGTAATAGTTTAGTGTCTTTGGAAACTTGGAACGTAATCTTCTAATCGTGGTGAAAGATCTTCAACATCTCCCATAAAGATCTTCCACTTTTTGTTTCCTTAACTAAAACCTTTCTTTTAATCCTGTGGAAAGATAAAACATAAAAAGATTGAGCTCAAATTCTTAGTAAGGGTAAGCATGGATAAAATAAAGCACAACATATACATTTGAACTTAAAAACATGAACATAATGTTTAAACATAAAAATCATGAGCAATGACATAAAACATGGAATAACATAAGGCATAGATCATAATGGAACATAAATCATGATAAAATAGCATAGGAATAAAGAATGTAATTGTGGCATCCATTAAGCACATGTAATTATTTCCATAGTAGCCAAGGCATTGCTTCCAAGAACATCTTAGCGGACAAAGTCCCATTCTAAATCGAGTTCACTCCTCGTTTCAGTCCTGTAACACTGAACCGGATTAACTTACCATTCCAGCCAGGTCTATCTCATGAGATATAAAATCGTTACCCAATGCATTGGAGTGAGATATAGGTCCCACCCATCTCCTAATGATACCATTCTAATGTGTGCCACAAAATCGTAAAATCATACATCATTGCATAACCCATGTAATAAAAATGGGATTCTTAAACAACATGACATCATAAAACTATTAATATAAGATAAAGTAATTCCTAAAAATATTTCCATCACAACATATTCAAATCCATGTCATAATAGGGATAGAAACTGAACCCTATATTATCTTAGATGGAAAATAATTTTGATAAAACACTTGAACTCCATTTTTGAGTAAAATATCCTTTCTACTTCAAAAACACTTTTCCTTTCTTAACATGTCATACAATTCTAAACTAAATGAAGTTGATTAAAAATAAACTTGAAAACATGTAAAGGAATCTTCTTGGAAATAATGTTTTAAAAATTCATTTATGTTGTACAAGTTAAAAAAACATTCTTCTCGTACTTTTGTGGGAAAAGTCAAAAAGTACCTCGTTCGAATAACGACAAAAGGTTCCTTTAATATCTTTTACTAAAAACTCACCTAAGGGTAAAATTGGATTTAAACAATTGTATTTGGATGGAAATAATATTACATATTGAGGAAACATGGATGTGGATGATAAAATACACCCCAGTAATTACCAAAGTATAAACAATCTCGGATAAAATGAGATTGTGATATTTTCCCTTACCTTATGTCTGATATGCTTCGTATGTATCCGAACCTCCTGTATAATGCTTTAAATAATGTCATTGACTTATTACAGAATCATATTCATTGTTATGATATCATATATGGTTCACTTATTACTTTATATTATCCTTTCCTTTGTAAATTCCATGTTAAAGAGTGTTTTGGGTAAAATCGTTTCATTTGTCGTCTGTGTTTTGACTTGTAATTATTCATATGATTACTTAGATCATGATTACTTAATTTCAGAATATAAAACATGATTTATATATAATATATATTCATAATATACATATATATAATAGATCGATAAATGTTAAGAAATACACTGTTCATGGAGACGGTAGGTCGTACGTACGCATGAACGCTGTTTTCGTTTCCTTATTGAGTTGAATGAAATTAAGTAGATGACATACATATATAAATAAATCCAGTATCTTTATAATGTCATATATTTCATTATTATTTCTTATATATACTTTATAATCATTCTTAAATGGTTAACATGGAGAATGAATCTCATCGCGTCGTGGAGACAGTAGTCCGTACGTAAGCACGAGCGATGATATCGTTTCCATAATTATTGAATTGAATTGGAGTGGATGATACAATATATGAGAATCAGTATGATGTTATAATAAATATTTATAGTTATTCTTTACACCATTATACCCATCCATGTAATGTGTTCGTTGAAAAACATATTACACCACGGCGTGTAGACGGTATTCCATACGTACTCATGCGCGGTGATTTTGTTTTCCGTAGGATGGATAGAAGGTGAAATGGGGTTGTTTCATATTTATAATAAAAAATCAGTATATTAGTGATACTGATGTTATTACTTTATAATGAAACAACTAAAGAAGAAGAAGTTGAAGAAGAAAGAATCTTGAAAGAATCGGGAGAAAAAATTACTTCTTCTTCGATACGCCTCTTAGAAACCTCCTCTTAGGGCACTATGATGGGACTTTAAAGTATACCAGAACCTCTAGATGTTTCTAGGGAAGTGGAGAAGATAATTTGGCAGGGGTTGGCCGATCTTGAAGTCAAAAATTGGTGTGAGGAGGAGAGGGAGGAGGTGCCCTTTTATAAGGGAGGAGAGGGGCACCTTTGGAATTCTTAAAAATTTTAATTTATAATAAATCTAACCCCACTTAAAAACCTCCAAAAATGACTCATATCCAAATATTAGATGACATATGGTTGTAATATCATCAACCAATCAAATTTAGACATGTTAGCTATTTATTTTAAACATTATGAACTTGATTTATCCTTATTTAGTCAATTTAATTTTTTTTGTGGTAATAAAATTCTAAAATTTTAATTATAAAAAATAATTACTTATTTGTTGTGAATTATCCATAATTGGATACTTTATAACATTTTATACCATAAAAATTTAAATTTATAATTTTTAAATATATTTGTGATTTTTAAAAAATTTTATAATATATTATTTTTATAAAATAACAATAGTGTCAATTTTGACACTATTCATTTATTTTGAATTTAAATAAAATATATACAGAAGATATGTTCTAATCAAAAGCTTTAATAGAATTATAAAAGGTCATATGTATCTATAAAAGTAATGTAGAACTTTAAAAAGTTCATATAATATTTATTTTATTATTTTTAAAACCATTTATTTGGTTTATCTCTTAATAAATAAATTACTGCAACATTTTTTTATAATTATTTAATATACATATTTGTTGCCTAAAAATTAAAAATAAAATCCTATAATGAATCTAAATCTATTAAATTTCAGAATAATACTTTTACTAGAATTTATCATCTTAAAATAACAATATTTAAATTGTTATATTTATTAAATTATGAAGGTGACAACTTTGGCATCATTTAAAATAAAATACTATAAGTGGTATAATCGCTTTTATAAGGCTCCAAATGGTCCAATATTCGCCAATGAGATGATTATGATTTATATGTACATGAAAAATTAAATTTGGTCTGGGGTTTGGGCATTTTATGGTTACTATTAGTTTAATGAAAACTATATTCTTGATTTTTCACTAGATAAACAATTTCTGCATCACTATTGTGTTACAATTAATGATAATTATTTAATCCCTAAAAATTATAAATAAATTCATATGATGTAGATAATTTCATTATATTTCTGGAGAATATTCATGTTCTAAGTTTCATAAATTTTAGCACTAAATTAAAATTAATATACTTATAAGATTTAAGAGAGTGACATGGTGTCACTTTCTTTGGTTTTAATAATAATTAAATTATTTTCATGGTAAAAAGTCCATAAAATGAATCTAATACGACCCTTAGGTTATATGGGTATACTTTTATCCATCCAATATAATTTTGTCATGTATTAGGGTAATTTTATAATATTATATTTACCCTTGATTACCTGATTTACCTTTAACTATGGTAAATAAAATTTACCGTAGTTATTATTCATAATTCCCAAAAATAAAAAGTAGCTTATTAACATAATTTGGACCCACTGATTCCAAATATGGAATCCATTTTTCCAAATTCAATACACAAAAGTTGCATAAATTAAATTAAAATTAATCCAGCTGTTCAAAGAAAACGGGTTTTTCTTTAAAACATTGCAAAAGATTGAATTGATTTAACCTATGAATTTAATATAAAATCAATGCTAATGACATACAGTATATTAAATGGTAAAAATATATTCTATTTATACTTTAAAACCATTCAATATTATAATTTAGCCTTATAAATTATTGCGATGAAAAAAGTTTTTTTAATTAAAATATAGCGTGTTTTTACTATTCATCAAAATATGAAAGTTACCAGAATAATATGAAAAATTTATCCAAAGTAAATTATTATTTCTTGATTCCAAAGAAGAATTTTATTTTGTCAAATTGAACTTATAAACATGTCAAAAACTAGATTTAAAGTTGTTGCGCCATCAAAAGGTGACAAAACTGCATTTTTTGGAAAATACTTATTTTACCCGAAAAAATTATTTTGTTTTTATACCATGTTCTAGAAAATGTGTAAGATTAATAGTAATGATATAAAATTCAAAATTTAGGTAATACAATTCATAACGTCTAGTTCATAATAATATTATAATAATATATTGTTGTTTAGTAAAACCCAGTATTGCGTACAACACACGCTATCGAGGAAGGTCGTGATTGCGTGTAATGAAAGCCAAGTCAGGGTTGTGTGTATTGCAAGAATCCTTCATTGTTTTGTATAATAGAATCAAAACATATTTCATTTATACATTCAATATATATATATATACACAAAATGTTGCGTAGAATAACTATTATCCAAATTGTGTATAACACGATCCAAGAATAGTGTTGCGTATACTACAAGATAATACGGTGTTGCGTATAGCACATGGTAATCTTGGTGTAGCATAAAAATCAAGACATTAATTAAATTAAAAGAATATTTTTAATATAATCTCAGGGTGTTACAGTTTCTAATATAGGATTTTCAGTCATGTGTTTATTATCTTTCTTAGTTTATTTCAATGTTTTGTCCATTCCTTTTTCAAATGTCTCACTGTGTGGTCAGTTCCATTTAATTAACAATTGGAAGACCATCACAGTCAATGGTCGACTATAATTCTTAATGTGTGTACAACAAATTTATTTTCATAAATTTATTCCTCATGGTACATTAAATTTTATTTCCTTTATACATTAACATAGTTGGACCAATTGGATTTATCTTCATGTGAATAAATCACATCGTCTTTTCATGGTATGTTTCATACTCATGATTGATAAACCTAACATAAGACCCTTATAGTTGTTTTTATACATGTTCAGTTAGAGTCTTGTAATGATCATTAATATAATTTTTCCAAATATTTTTCATGGGACAAAAGAGTTGAATTGTTATATCTATCATGAATAACGTCCCTATAAATGTCACCTCTTGACCCAATAATATCTTGAACATAAAATCATTGGTTGTTATGTCTTTGTTTTTATAGGTTATTATATTTAAAAAAAATTAATTTCTTTTTAATGGAAAAAATTGAGTGTTTTGTCTTTTCAAAATTAATATTGTGGTTATCTATTTACTCTTCTATTTTTAATTTATTTTGGAATTCAGTTCACAATTGAACTGAATTTGGTGAACAAATATTTCTATTTATGATGTTTTACCATTATTTTCAATAATGGTTAAAATCAAATTAAATTAAATTTAAAACTTTTGTTACACAAATAAAATTATAATGTATTTATCCTTTTAATGTTTAATGAATGATTATTAAAGATGATACAATTTAAGTAAAATACTGAATTACTTTATTCAGTTTACAATGTAAAAGAATTAACATTTTTACATATTTTTGGAAAATACATTAGAAATGATTAATGTTTATTTTTTAACATTAATGTGACCTCTAAATAAATTTGGTACTTCTAAAATGATAAATATTTTAAAAAAACAAGTTTTAAATGTTTCTTCCACTTAGGATTAAACATTTGGAATAATTATGTGTTTCATATATGGGTGATGGTAATATTAATATTTTTTGTTTTGACTAAATGAATGTATACATCAATATAACTAAAAAAATTTCAAATTTTAATATCATTAATAATAATTTTAAACTTGTAGTTGGTGAAAATATATCTAATTTATGATTTATATTTTTAAATCATTGAGGTGATAAATTTCTATATTACTCCATCAATTTAATTAGGAACATAGTTAAATTTTCCTTAAAAAATATTTTTTCCAAAATTGTTGGAGTATTTATTATATTTTACATTTAATATCACCTCTTTAGTTAGAATTAATCACCAATAATGTGAATCAAAATGGGATATGAAATTAATATCCCAATATAGGGTGATATTTTTACTCTTTATTATATTTTTGGATGGGTTAATTACTCCCCTAAATTATTCATCCCTTCCGATCCAAATGTGTGTGAAAATTATACTGAGAACCAAAATAATTTGTTTCCTTCAACTTTAGGTATAATTAGTTATATATTATTGAATTGGATTAAAATTTATGTCTTCTTAACACTTATAAAATATTCCAATTTTATTTTTCTTTTGAAAACAGGAAAAAATGTAGAGATGATCAATATTTAAATTTTTAGAGGTAATCACACTGAAAACATGAGATGGTCCACAAGTGAAATCTATATGTAAAGGGCATATTTATGGAATATGATTTTTTAATGTTTAGATTTATTTTCTTCTACAAAAATTATTAATTTCTTCACTGTAGAGAATTATTTTGATAAGTGTAGAAAATTAGATGTAGATTGTATTTAATTAACACTCAAAAATAATTTTGATTATTTTATTGATGATTTTAGGTCAAAATGTGATGTTAATTATGAAATAGTAGTTATTAGATAATTTGTTGTCGAGTGAAGAATTAAGTGAATTTTTTAAGTATATTGAGCAATTTTGGTGATTAAATATAATAAAGTTATCTTTAATCTAATTTTATTTTCTTAAGAACATATCTTTTTTTTATTAAATAAAATTATAATTTTAATATCATATTGAAGTAATTTTGAAATGGATATTTTATTGAAAATAAATTTTCTAATATTCTATTTTTTAGGGAAGAATCCTCAATTACTAGAGTTAATTTCTAAAATTATTAGAAACAAAACATCACATTTAGTGTCCAAGATGACATTTTGGAGTAATTTGTAACATATATATTAATTAATTTCATATTTATTTATTTATTTTATTCTATGTGAGTCCTAAAATTGAAAAATTGAAAATCATAGAAAATGTAAATTTATATGTAAAATGGGATATCAAATAATTTATTTTTTGGAGATGTAAATGAGGTTTCTAGAGATTAATAGAAGAGAATAGGAGGTTGAATTCAGTTTCATAGAGGTGAATCCTACCCACATGTGTAAGGATTAAATTATGTTAGGAGGACTTAACTAGTTTCTCCAATGATGATCATGATCTATGAGGTATATTTACACATCAAGGCCTTTAATGAAAGGATTGAAGGGGGTATTATGATATTTCCTGAGACAATTCATTCAATGGTATTTTCACAATCATGGAGTTATCATTAATATCATTGATTATATTTTATTTCAAATCCAAAAAAATAATCATTTTAACAGTGGTGACTGTGGGATCTAGAGTCATGAACTAGTTTAATCATAGTTTTGATGAAAGATAATGAAGAGCATGATAATATTTCAGATAAAAGACCAAATTATTATTTCCTAAAATCTATTTCTCATTATTTTTCTCTTTATTATTTTTATATTGGTCTAATTTATTCACTTATTCAATTTTTTATTTCTACAAGGATATTTGGATGAACTTTGTATAAGGAATTAAATTGTTTTGTTTATTTATAGTCATTGATTGTGTCATAATTTCATATTATATTTCATTTTTTTCATTTTCCCTATAAGTAGAATTTTAAATTATAAATAATATAAAAAAAATTATCATTTTAATATATTATTGAATTAAAAATAACATTTCCATTTTATAATTTTTAGATAAGAAAGTGTGAAATACAAAAAAAGGAAATACACCAATTCTAGGGACGGTATATTCATGTTGATTTTATAAAATGATCCGCTGTGATGGTATTGAGTGCCATAGTTTACAATATATAATTTTTAACCCATTTATCGTTGATACATGATTGAATCAGTTGGGGATCCCTTCAATGGATGATTAGTTTAGTTCATTTTTACAAAATAAATAAAATGTAAGGGTTATATGAAAAAATAAAATCCCAAATCATTTCATCTATTTTCCATAACTCAATTTCTATTTCTATTCCATTTTGAAATAATTATCTTATTTTAATAATCATTTATGTATCCTTTAATTTTAATAAATTTTTTGTATAATTTTTTCTCACATTTAATCTTATGGATTGATTTCATATTTTTGAGTCATTCGTATTGGGTTCTCAAACTTATTAATAGTAATTCATTGTGGATCAACCCTGGATAACACTATACTGATTTTATGTAGGTGAATAAATAATTAACTTTTTAAGGATGATGAAAATATGAGTAGTATTCATCATATAAGAACTACATGAGGCTTGATTCCTAATATTTCTAAATAATAAGGTGCATATGAGCTACATTATATCAGACATGCCACTTGTCCTTCTCTATTTCCACTTAATTATCATCCATAAGACTACTTAATCATTGTTAGTTCATGAGTGGAATGTATTGATGAACTTATGGATGTTTCAAATAAAATTCCATAATTTGTGTCTTATGTTATTGATTTTCCATAAATCCTTTATGTTCATTGATAATGAGTGTATTTTACTCCAAGTAAAAACTATATTTGGTAATGATAATCAATGATTCCATGTTTAGTACTACCAACTATAATCATTTTCATTTATTGGATAAGATCCCTTAATAACCATATACCTTTGGACATATCATAGTGGATCATATCTTATGAATACAGGTCAATTTTCATCCTCTATATTCATATCCAATACCAAATCTTTGATTCAAATATTTTAATTCATGACTTGAAACTTTTCCATTTCATATTTAAAAAATTTTATGTTCAATTTATTCTAAATTCAAATCCCGGCAATCATATCACTTCTTTTCATGGGTCAAGCACTATGAACCTATGATGTGTGCACTATATAAATATGGAATATAGTTTCATTGGGCTCCCCATTCATGTAGGGATTTTACTTACCATTTTTACATAGATTGTATCACATTTTTTAAATCTATAATTCATACAAATATAACAAAAAATTTATCAATCCACTTCACCCATAAATAGAAACAACAAATGGTCAAATGTTTCTGACCTAATATGTCATCCATCTTTGTTCCAAACACCATGCCCTTAAAATTCATAAACCCTTCCTTCAGGTAACTAAAATTCATGACATTGGTCCCTTCATTCATGATGGGTTCTGACATAATATGTTGTATTATAAATAATCTCACCTATTGGTCAATTCCTAATTCATTTATTTACACTATTAAATCACGCCAGCCATTTTTAATATAGATCACGGAAAACTAATGGATATGATATATTTAAAAATGATTTAGTAATTGAATATGACAACATTTATTAAAACTCTACACCATATTAATTTAAATCACAATACATATTAATTTAAATCATCAATTCTATATATATTATAATTAGCATTTATATTACAATGAGAAAAATCAATAAAACTGAATATTTGAATATAATAATCTATTTAGAATTATATATACATTTGAAAAAATTTCACCATCATGATAAAATTTAAATTTTTAAAGAAATTACATCCAAATTATAAAAATGTTGAAGTAGTTATATATGAAAATCAATATTCTTATAAAAATCATATATAGATTAGAATGAGGATTCAATGAAAGTTGAAAAAAATTTATTATTAAATTTTAATCTAAATTCATATATTAAATATGATTGAGTATGTTATTGACATAGACAGATGAAAAGTATCATCTATTCCTTGTATGGAAAGAGAATTCATTATGTAACCATTATTGTAAATGTTTCAATATAGAGAGAATTTTTAATAAATATTTACCAAATTTTTTCAAAGTTATTTAGAATCGATGATTATGAAAAATGATTTCTAATATTTCATATTTGGTTAAAAATATTGTATGTTAATGTTTGGAGCCAAATAAATAACGTTGGACATATCCAATAGATGGAATCAATCATTTATACCTTTAGGGGGTGTAAGGAAGGAAGAGTAATGTTTCCATCTGATAAAAAATGTTCATGATAACTGAAGGGTTTTGTGAAACACCATGGAATTTCTACATTAGGTATTTATTTTATAGAATTAAATTAATTTATTTTCAAACGAATATGGGTATAAATTTATTTTTTAATTTTTTTTAAATATAGACGAGTTCGGAATTTGGTAAATATTAGATCAGGATTTTAGTTTAAATTAAGGAGATAATGTTTAGGGTTGTTGAATAATCATAAAGAAAATGATTTCTAAAATTCATTATAAAATTTAAATTAAAGTATCAAACATTGATAGATCTAAATAAATAATGTGTTTATTCATATCATTTCTCTTTTATGGTAATATTTATTGTTTTTATTCAAGGAGTTATTATAAAATAATATGAGACTATTTTTTAATATACCTGTTTAATAATTTATATGATTCTAGAAAATACATTATAATAAGTTATGTATAAAAATTTATTATTTTTAGTAAAATATTTTATCTATATATTTTTGAAAAATATGGGTAATTTAAATTCCACCACTCTTCAATAAAATATTTTAATGAAATAAATATTTGTTAAAAATTTTGTTTTAAAAAATAGAATATAATATTTTCTAGAGAAATATATTTTTTTTGTTAAAAATTACATTTAAAATATAGGAAGTATTATATTATTAAAAAAATATGTTGATGTTTATTAACACGATATTATAATACAATATAGCTTCTATGATGATGGTGGGATTATATTTGGACATATGTATGTTCATGTAAAATTATGAAAATAGTATTCTAGTCAATATAAAAATTCAATGTCACTTAATATCCAAAATATTTTATAGTATGTTTGTCGAATATTAATGTAAAGTCTAACATTAGATAATAAAATGTTTTATGGAAAAATTTTGGGAATATATTTTCCAAAAATTTTATGATAACGAACATATAATGAGTTATATATAAATATCACATGTTATTAATATTTTCACATTTGATTTTTTGATTTAAATAAGATTTGATACTATATTAAAATGTTTTCGACTTTAGGAATATAATTACTAGGTCTCACCATTGTTGAAACTCGATGACGTCATAAATTATAGTCACTAAAGTAGTTTTATGGATGGTTCTATCAGATGTTCATATTAATATGTGACATGGATTATATATATATATATATGTAATTATTTATAAAAAACTATAAAATTAATTAAAAAATATGGTCGGAAACGTAGTTTATCAAATAGAAGATGAGTATATTGAAACTTAGTTATGGGTTTTTATATTATTAATGATGCTTAGTAATAGAAAATGTATCATGTTATTCAAATGGAATAAATTACTTTTTATTCATTTATGTTGGATGTATTCATTATATAATGTGTAATAATAATTTACCTCTCAAAGAATGTTTTTGAGTTATCCCTGAATGTTGTTCATCAGAGACTACCATATGTTTTGATGAAATGATAAGATAAAATTGAGATATATTATTATAGGCATAAAAAATATTATTAGGAGGTAAAAAATGAGTTTTTTACTAGATGAACCCTTATGTATATAAAATAGATATTCATACAATATTTATTTGTTATAATGTTAGTGCATCATTAAAATATTGGGATTCCCGTATACCACATTTTGGAATGATTCCAATCATTAAGACATTAATTAATTGATACATTTATTTTGAAAACTTTTTTTCTTATCAAACAATTTGGTGGGTTTCAATGTTTTATATCATGTCATTAATATTTAATTAACAAAGATGAATGTTTTCCACTCATATAATAGTATGGACATTTAGGCACTAAATTTATATATAATAATGTATTTTATTGATTTAAGATGATAATGAACATGTCATGTGTATATATTTAGTTATGGGGGAATATGAGGTGATCATCCACTATGATGAATGGTGTGATATTTATTCATAACCCCTTTCATTATATATTCAAATAATTGAGAATATATGAGTAACTATGTGGGATTGATTTACACCATCCCTCATGGTTACTCAATATCTTGAACCAGGTAATCATATTAAATGAAATATTATATATAATAAATCTTGTTGAAACATTTCGAGAGACATCTATGTTTGAGGGAGATCATTCCAGACCCCATTATTTCTTGAGTTTCACAAGAAAATTTAGATCCATATAGTTTCTTACATTTATAGAATTTTGAATCCAATTTTATTCTCCACAAAAAATTATTTTATATTCACATTTTGTGATTAAATAAATATGAATTGAGTTATATGAAACCCCGACAGTTCCACTAGAACTATTAATCATTTTATACTAAAAGAGTTATTCTATTGATATTAAAAATTTATTTTATATGACGTGATATAAGATTAAGTTGATGGATTTTTTATAGTACTTTAGATTATATAGAAAATAAGGTTTGGATATGGTTTCAAAAGAATTTGTATATGATCTAACATAAAGTGAAATGAAAAAAGATATATTATATTTTTTTGTGGGATATATATGGAGCCTTAGTTAAAATACATTTTTCTTATATTTTAAGATGATATTATAATATACTATATCTATTTGTTGAATGATATAAAACTTGTGAAGTAATGGAATGACATATACCTTGGTATAGGGATATTATATGGCATGATTATTCATATCTCTACTTTTGGAAAACATATTTATAAAATGGGGGTGAGACAAACTGTTCCAACTGAGCATCCAATCAAATTCACATATATCATATATAATTATTTACCCAATATGCATAACCCTGAATCAATCCAAGGATCAATTTATTTTTCACAAAATTAATAAATGATTAAATGGGTCTTAAGGGTTCCACAGTGAGGACAACTCACCCATTCACATAAACTAGGAAAAAATATTATCCTATGTGGTTTTCATTATAATTATTCACCACTTTCATAAATGTGAAAAACGGTCCTCAAGAACATTCAAAAAGACCAATATTTATCAATGAACCAAATAATAAGTGAAAAAAGGTGAAAACAAACCATTTTCCATTTCAAAATATCATTTCACAAATCATGATCATGTATTCGTAAAAAATTTGAAAATGAAAACAATTTTTCATAAAAGTGCCAATCGGGACACAAACTTTAATCACATGTAATTATATTTTAATGAATGAGAAAAATTTACAAATCCTTTTGAGAAACCCAAAACCACCCTTTAGATGTCAAAAATATATCTTCTAAGCCAATCCATGTTTTAAATGTCACAAAATTTGAACAAAATCTAACACTATATTCCATCGAACTCATGGTGTCCAATAACTAACAAAACAATGGAATTGATCATAAGACAAAGGATAAATAATCACTTACCCCAACGAATGATTAATCCAATGATCACAAAACAATATTTAACATGTATGAATGGTACTAAAAGAAGAAAATTATTGATTTTTAAATTAAAAAGGAATGTATAATGAAAACCGTACAAAATCTATGGGTTCTTAAACAACTAACACCCAAAACCACACCCTAATTGTTCAAGATGGAATGCAGATCCAAAGGGAACCTTCAAAAACCAATACCCACAATTTTAATTATGTGTAAATAAAAAACATAGATCTCAATTACCATGGGGAAAGAGGAACTCAAGAATAAATAGAAGAATATGTAAGAGTGTGATGAGGAGAGGATTTTACCTTGATAGATTGAATCCCAAACATGAAGAGAAAACTTGATATAAACCAAAGGAGGAGGGTGGATAATTAGAGAAGAAGGGGAGAGGCCCCTTAGGGTCACACAGACTAGAGTAAAGAGAGTTATGTAAAAAAGGATAATAATATATAGAGTGTATAGTTTCAATTTTAAAAATTATAAGGTTAGGGATACCCCCATGGATTGTTCACATAGTTTACCGAATCATATGTCAAGCCTGTGTAGGCTACTTCCAAGTTTAAAAATCATAATATACACTAGGAACTCCCGAACAAGATAAGGAACAACAAAGAGATTAATAAAAGTAATCACTTAAATATTTAACCCCTATCATTCATGGGACTAAATATAAAAAATGAGATAAAAACACACTAGGATATAAGATGAAAATGAAAACATGAGAGTGATGATTATCCATACCATTGACGCTTTCCACCCTAGAAAAGCCACAAAATTTTCCTTTTCACCGAAAATTGGCTAAATATTTTCAAAATAACAAGATCCATCATCATGATAAAATAACAACTGAACCGCATCCAAATAGATTTTCCACCTATTTCCTTAAACAGAAAAAAAAATAAAACCCCTTCCTAGGAAACAATTGAAAATTCTAGACAAATCATTTATAACCAATATTTGAATAGATCTTCTTGGTGCACCAAAAAAATAATTAGAAATCCATAAGAAATAAAAATTTAGATAGCCTCTAGTGGAAGAACACAACTATTAACCCACACCAGGATCCACACCAAATTTATCAACATAGGGTCGGGGAGAATGAACACAACATCATATGAATCAATATAAAACTAATTACTTTAGGATAATTATAAATGATATATGTAGTGTGTATCCCCACCATTAAGAAAAAACTAGCACCGACCAATCAAAAATTAAACACGAGACAAAATTGGGCCTTTACCACATTTGATAACCAAAACTCTTCCACACGAGCCTACCAACCATGAGTAAGAAGATCCCAACAACAACATTTAGACCACCCACTCCGGAATAGAGGGGACATGAACTTATGCAAATAAACTTATAGCCTCGATGGTTTCCAGGAAACATGAAAAGATTCACTCAAAGACCAATTATTGAATCAATGATATTTGAAGCACCTGATACTCCATCGTCGAGAGTTCATAACCACAACAAGGATCATGAATCATCTTAATATATTAAAATAAAAACATGAATTTCCAAATTGACAACCACACATCAATTTAAAATTCGAGTTAATAAAAACAATTCCAGCATTTTATTTTATTCTGAACAAGAGAAAACACCACTAGCACAACTTCAACCAAAAAAGAACACATACTATTGGAAGGACACCTATAATAGATAATCTGTTAAAGAGTCATCGAAAAACACATCACATATGTGAATTTTATCCATTAATCATTATAGAGACAACCCAAAAAATATATTAGTTTACTATATGGCCACATACATTGTAGGGCCTTGGATATATTGGAAACAATTGATTATTGTGACCCTACTTCCCACATAGATAACTCACTAGGTCCTCATTCCCATAAGTGGTTGAAAAAATATTTCAAGGACTTTTGACATCATGACCACCACCAACATCTTCTGGATGCTTCCTCATTTCCATTCTGGTACTCCCATAATCACTCACAAGGATTCTAGGAAGGTCAAATGCATCATCCACTCTTGCTAAATGAACTGTATCAAGAATATATTTTTTTCTTCACTTATCCAAACGATGATCGGTTGAGCTCTAACATATTCGACCTAGGATTATGAGGAATTCCACACTCAAAATGATGAGATTTCTTGGAATCATCCATAATATACTTTAGACGATATGGAAATAGGTCCCCAAAAAGGCGGAATTATTCCAACATGGATAAATTACCTTGCTTCAAATAGTATATCTCTATCCCCTTTCTCACCATTTCTTTCTCATATAAAATAAAAGTGGATGAATGATGCCCGGAAGAAATCCCATGTATGACCTTCATTAGGTATTATCTAAGACAATGACTTCCACCACTTCCACAAAAATCATTATAAAATAATGGTAGAAGGATTCACCTTTAATGAAATGGAATCACAAGGATTTCAATGATACCTTCCATTTTACACATCCAATATTCCTCATAGAGTGGGTCTTCATTGCCATAGAATATATGGGGATATAAAATCCTAATATTAGGAATGAAATACTTAGGTTGATCAATTTGATGGACAATAAATAGAAAACTACCCATAGCCAGACTATGATTTCCATCAAATATATATAGGGGAGAACACATAGAAACACGGACACCAAGAACTATAACACTACAAACTCATTATCCAAAACACTACTTAAGTAAGCATCGAGCCCAATAAGGGAAACAAAAAAATTCCAAAAAATCATTTCTCGAAATACACTAAACCTCACATCAAAACATAAATACTAACAAGAATTCATATTCAAAACACCGTATAATTAGAACATCCCAAATCAACATAAGACTAACCACAAAACTACTAGTTTTAAAAACATCACAAAATTCTCTAAAAAGTTTTTTTCAATGAAAACAACATGCTGGGGTTCACACTCACCAATGGTATTTCCTGGAATACCACATGTTCACATTCTATTTCATCATAGACATCCAATATCCCATGAAAATTTTGGAACATTCCAAAAACATTAGTCATATATCTATGCATGTCAACACCCATGAAAATCCCAAAGGTGAAAATGAAAATTCACATCTCAAAAGTCATAAAAATTTTAAAAATCCAACAAACTATATAGTCAAATCAAGTTCTCAAACTCCACATATCAATCCAACTCATTATTTTTTCAACATAAATCCAATGTATTTAATTAAAAATTATATTTTTAATTCAATTGACACAAAATAATTTCATAAACTCATAGTTCCCATTTCATCAAAATTATTTTTTCAAAATGTCACTACATTACATTTAAAAAAATTTTAAAAAAAATACTCTATTAAAAATTCAATTTCCTTAAACCCCATTTATTGATTATAAAAATAAAATCTTGTAAAAGTTTTTCTCACATTCCAAAATCCATAAATTACCACTCATACATCATGTTCACAGTTCAATTACAAGGGTTTTCTAAATAGTTTTCAAGATCAAAGATATATCTTGGAAACTAATGAGGGAAACTGGTGTTGATGGGTGACTTGGATATATGGATAGTGGCCATATGAGAAACACTCTTTCATCATAGAGAGTTTTATAGAACCATTACTTTGAAATCACATGGATTTATAGGTCTAATGAACTCACAAAGACCACTATCCCAACTCCCATTTTTTATCCCAAACACCAAACAATCCACAGAAACCAAAAAAACACAATATAACTATATATCACATAGAAACCTGAGGATCCGAATGAGAATGGGTTCATGGTGTCCTTCTTATTATAACCTATTGATTCCTATAAATCGTACTCAGTCTACCTTGGCATCCCAAATTAATAAAGGGTGACTAAAATGGAAGGTCCTCTAGTGATTTCCTCATTTGATACCATTTTTTCAGAAACAAACCCAATTCGACCGTTAACTGGTTACCCAAGCTGATCAGTGACATGGATTGAAAGGCATTCCTAATCCCCATGGGATGAAGACCACTCCCAAGATTCATACGAGTAAACACAAGGAATTATTTTTCCAAATAATAATTTAATAAATTGTAAAGTGGAATGTAAACAATGTAGCCCGATACATATATCTCAATATCCAATTTGAACATTAGTTACACAAAAAAAATTAAACAAAATACCAAACAAGAAATGACGACTACAACCTCTCCATAAGACTTTGAGGGTCACACTATGATATATAGATTAACCATCACCCTGAACGACCAAGACCAAGTTCAGACTGACACCATATGCTATGAAAAATTGGAAACTATATGCATGAGTATTAAAACCTTATTGGTATTCCCAAACAAAACTATTCTAGATAAACATCCATTGAAATAAAAAAACATCAAACTCATGTTCTAAATAATATATATAACATTATCTTTTTCTGAAATTTCTTTTATTAAAATAAATATTACTATATTTCCATATTCCATTCAAAAAACATTTTCATTTCTATTAATGGAACACTAACATTTTCAAGGGGAATGTGATTATTTCATTTAAAAATGGAACAAGAGAGTATAAAACAATTTTAATTTAATTGTTTTTCATAAAACTGTAGAGGATATCTCAATACCATCTATGAAAGAAAAAAACATGATATAACATCAATAATCACATAGTATGTGTAAAGGAAATAAGCACACATGAGTAACCAAGTATATCCACCATCAATTTTAAGTAACTACTTGAAAATAGTAATGGGGGAACCTACGAGATTATTATTAATCCAGAACATACAAATACATGAGACCCATCCACGAAATAATTCCTCACAAAATGAAATCAAAAGCGCCCTAAATACTCCCAACCAACCAAAATGTGGACAGACTATTGGGAAAATTCAATAGTAAGAGAACCAATATACCTACATAATATGGGCCACGAAGTGATGTGTAATATAACCAGTGTAGAAATCATTCTTAGAAAATTATCTCACTATGGACGTCACCCATGTGTCAGGTATAAAAATGTGGTGACCCAACTGATTCCAACCAAGCATCCAACCACATTCACATATATCATATATAATAATTTACACAACTAAAAAAATCATAAATAACCACAATGATCAATCTCATTGTATACAATGAATACACGAGTAAATGGGTCTCAAGGGTTCCACATATAGAATTTCCCATCCATTCACATATACAAGGAAAGGGGATTATCCTAGTTGGATTTTCATGATAAACATTATCAACTTTTATAATGGTCCAAAATAGTCCTCAATCTATTTCCAATGAGACCATTATTTATCCAACAATAAAATAATCTTCCCAATAATGTGAAAGCACACCATTTTATATATAAAGAAAATTCATTTTACAAATCACTTTCTAGTATTCACACCATTCAAACTAAAAATATTTTCATCAAAGATCCACTCATCCCACACACATTTAACACATTTAATTCTATTTTATGTAGCCAAAAACATTTATAAATTTATTTTTGAAACCTAAAACCACAATTTAGATGTAAAAAATATATGTTCAAAAACAATATATTATTTAAATGAAACGGAGAATCCAAAAAATACAATCGTGCAATAAATCAAACAAACAATGTGAAATAACTATCAAAACAATAGAATTTCTGATTATGCAATGGATAAATAACAACTATATACATCAAAATATTTATCCAATGTTCACAAAACAATATTTAACAATTATTAAAGGTGTGAAAATCATGAAATCAATTATTCTTAAATTTAAAATTCATGTTAATGGAAATCTACTATCAATATGTTATCACTTCAATAACACACAACTGAATCAACAAAACAATTTATAGAGATGGAATGTGGAGAAAAAGGTTACCATAAAAAAGAAAATCACCAAACAAAAATCCATTGGAAATATAAACCCTAGGTCTGAATGACCCTGGGGGATGAGGAAATCAGAAATAAATAGAAGAATAAGGATGTGGGAGATGAGGAGAAAAGTTTACCATGATATATCCATCCCCAAACGTGTAGAAAACCCTAGATCTACACCAAAGGAGTTTGGAGGTTTTTATTACAAGGGTAGAGAAACCTTATATTTGAATAGACTTGAGGAAGGATAGGGGAGGAAATTTGTGTTAAAAATATCGATAGAGTGTAATTGAAATTTAAAAAATTTTATGTTTTGGTAAACTCCAATGGTTTGAAGGGACGATTAACCAAACTCCGCACCAATCATGTGGTAGATACTATCTAGAACTAGCTCTTAGACACAGTTACATTGGTTGGGCTACCCGGTATTCCAAATATTATATAGCTAATGTGTAATATACTTTATTGCCAAAAAATTTAACTTCTCAACATGAAATCCTGAATGAGTTGAGAAACAACAAAGAGTTTATAACTAAAAAAATAAATGCTTCAAAATTTTACCCCAAAATGCCCGAGACTCAAGATAAAAAGTGATATTCCAATACGAGCTGGGATAGAAGGTGAAAAATGAAAAACATTTGTATGAAAATACACGCTATGGTCTTTGTACACCTTACCATTTCCAAGATAAATTTACAAAAGAGAACTTTGATATAAAATTAAAAAATCATCCATCAAATATGAATAAAAAATAATGCATGATATTTTTCCAAATCAGGAAACATCTTCTTCATTAATATTAATGGATGAGAACATACTATTGTCAATATATTCTACCTTTACTTATAAAGATTGATACTCCTATTGAACCTTCTTAATTGTTAATGAAAAATTTGACCACACAAAAAACTGAAATGAAATTGAGGATATCCATAGATCTAAAACATATAAGAAAATGATATAAAATAGGTAAAAAATAGGTAATCTTTTAAAATTGTCATGGTTAATGTAGAATTATTTTTTTGACTTATAGCATCATCCAAGTTTTTTATCTTCCATGTTAGTAATGAATCCTGAAATCATAATACATGAATACTTCCATCAATTTTTATGTCTCATGATACAGTCATTCTAGTTCAATATATAATTACACTTTTGATATTATTACACATTTCACAAATTACTCCATACAAATTGAGCCTCCAAAATTTATAACCATAAACCAGAACTTCTAATTCCAGATCATGTGTATGTTAATTTGAGTCATGAAGTTTCAAAATAAATGAAGAGCATAATGTTACATAATAATTATGGATTAGGACACACCAATTTAGCTAAATAAAGAATTGTTACAGATGAAAAATTCTACATTTCTAGAAAGTATGGTAAAAACTATATAATTCACCATTATTTTCTATTTATAATAATGAATCGTTACGTTATTTTATTTAGATGAATTTAAATCACATTTTATTTTATTTAGTTAGTGGGATATTAATCCATGAATTTGTTTCAAAAATAATTTAGTAGTAACCCACTTAAACAATTATTATATGAATCATTTTGATATTTATGGGTCATATAAATTCATAAAAAAAATTTCTTTCAACATGGTAATAAATTATTCCATCATTAAAAATATTGTGTCTATGTAAATAACTTTTAGGTAATAATTAATTGTAGGTACGCAATTTCCCATAAAAAAGTTTTTACGTTTTGAAAAAAATTCTTAAAGAAAAATTCATATCCTCATCACCTCTAAAATATACCAAAATATACACAATAAAAAACCACAAAAAGTTCACGAATTCATTAAAAAAAATTATTCATAATTTCCATTAATATGGAAGCTGCATATGAAAATCCAAAAGGAAAGACAAAAAATTCATCATGCCCATTTCCAATATAAATAATAGACAGTTAAATATATAAATCCATCAATGGGAATTAATGGTAATCCAATATTAGATCATCCTATGAAAATTATTATTCTTCTTAGTTCCACTCAAAAAAATAATTGATATGAGGTAAAGAATAATTAGTATAGTCAATTATTTCATTCAATGTTCTATAGTCAATGAAAAATCTCTTGGAAAAATATATATTTTTGAAAAAATAATCACCTAATGGAAGTATTCTAGGCCAAATGAAACATTTATCTAATAAATCCATTAATTTATTTTAATTATAAAATTTCATCTTACTCCATTCGATAATTGGGTTTCAAAATAGGATTAGCATCAAATACTATGTGAATAGTGAATTAAACCTCATAATGAATAATAAAATCAAACAAGTCATCCATAAAATCTTCAATATATTCATTCACTAATAAAACATCAATAATTTGAAAATTTTTGTTCCTTTTCAACAACATGTGTAAGTAAAAATTCACAACCACCTCTAATAAATTTCTCAACATCATGATAATATATCAAAGGCTTGGAATCGTGAAATAAAAATTTGTTGTATCTGAAATCGATCATAGATTGATTAAAAAAATCCAATATATATCCTAAATGATATAAAAATATAAAATGGGCGGCTCAAAATGGTTTACATGAATGACCATCCCACTGATAATAGTTGGAATATTCCTATAAATTTGTATTACTTTAACACTTAAAACTAGAGTTTTCTTCAAATTATATATCATATAATCATGAATTTATATTCCCAATTTAGAATAACATTTCCTATAAAGTAATGAATGTGATGATATATGGTCAAAATCGTTGTTGGAATAATTCTAATACAAAATTGACATACCTGTTACCACATCATTTTATGACCCATAATCAACTATCATAGTACAAAAACATTTATCAAAATAGATTTTTTATTCTGAACATAATGATTTTCAAACTAATCAACATGATAGATGAATAAGATATCATAATTACCCAACATGTGGAAATTAAAACACCTCACTATTGGGTGGCTATCAGTTACCCAACTCTTTGATTTTTATTTGGAATAATTTCCTTTAAATCATGATCCATATAACCAAAATTTCCAAATAAATATCCCAACAAAAAGTTCAAATAAAAATGGATTCAGATGTTCCCACATAATCATTATGTTTTGGCCTCAATTTCAGTAAAATAATTATTCATCAAGAGTTGAGAAACCCATGGGAATATTTTATCATGGAAAATATCATTAATATTTTAAAAATCCTGGGAATCAAGATCAACTTTCTATGTGGTATTATAAACTGAAAACAAAAATGGATCATCAAAACATTTATAATCCCAAACACAATTATTTAACTTTTGAAATTACAAACATCCCATAACATAAAATGTTTTCTCTAGAGCTATGATCCAACATTATAATATCATTGGGTTAGATGATACACTTAATGATGTGTAATTTTTTATAATGAAATTCTCCACTATGGAAATGTATCATCATGGTATATCAGATTCATCTATAACATGGATACCAACATCATTTATAGTTACTCTCAACTAATCCATTACTACAAAACTTCTCTATTCCAATTCCAACTATCTCAAGATGTTGATTTAGATGGATATTTTACTCTGAGTTCCTTCCCTCCACAACTTCCCTATTTACCCTATGGCAACCCATTTTGAATAGGCATTGTTTAGATGAACAAACACATCAATCCTTAATTTCTATATGATTTAAAATTAACCATAAAGTAAAGAAAATATAATGGGAATGTTATTAACATTATCTTAAACACTAAGGTTTTTTAAATAATCCTTTTGATAAGAAAATTAAAGAACAAAACATTAAAATTAAATAATCATGAGTTTAAAGTAATGAATTTATTCAATTACATATTTGGATCTTTTTAGGTTTAGAGATTTAGAAAATTAGGTCATTGCTCATCCATAACAAAAATTATATCATAAAATGTGGATACATTAGTTGAGTATCCATTTTACTATGAAATAATTTTTTAAAATATTATTTAATTTCCTGAAAAATATTCATTAAATTAAACATGACATATTATTTTCCATTACCCATCCTTAAGACATGTGAAAAACTGTTTTAAAATGTGGGATGGGAAGAAAAATCTTAGTAAGGGAAATAAAAAACTAATAAAACTGTTAGTAATGTGAAAAGATATGAAAAAACATTTCATTAAAATAATAAATTTTACATAGAAAGGGACTTATAATTATTTTTAAAAGACAATTTATATTACCTTTTTAAAATAAATGATTTTTGGTAAAAATCATTTGCAAGAATAGAAAAGCCATGTAGGTATCATGGGTAATCATCTCACAAGACCATACAAGAACCCATTCAAATTTGAATAACCATATAGTAAACTTATGAAAACATTCTATGGAGTGAATAATTATTTCTCAATTCATTGGAGCATTATATGGGTGCACCTACCATATTAGCTAAATCGGGCTCACCAGGTGCTATCTAGGTGCACCAAAAAAAATAATTTCCAAAGAACATGTCATGAATAAATAAAATGTAAGCCTACAAAATTTCATCATAAACCAATTTAAAAAATATTTTAGGAATTTATCAAATTCACATTGAAATATGAAAATACACTTCTCATTTAAAAACCCATTTTTTTCTAAAATTATAATTTTTTTGAAAACCCCATTTTCAATATCAAAATACTAAAAACTATGGATAAATGGATTTTTAATTAATTAAAACATAAGCTATTTTATATTAATCAATAATTCAAAAAATGGTTATAGTGGATGAAAATCCATTATCATTGTACATAATAGGACATTCCTTCTGTCATCGATGAAATCCTTTTGTATAAAGCACATAAACCGATTCCTTTTGAAAATAATTGAAATAATGAAAAAATAGAGATAAAATATACATTATAAATAATTTATGTACATATAAAAATTCCATAAAATCATTATAAAAACATACACATGGATAAGAACAAGTTCAAAGGAGACCATTAAAATTTGATTTTAAATAAAAGAAACATCCCATATAACTTGGGGAACACATGAATTTTATGACTAATGAAGGAATACAATTATAAAAAAATTTAAATGTCAAGATAATATATAAAATTAGGATATATCATGTCAATGGGGTGGTATGTACACCATATAATAATGTTGAGGTGCGTAAAAATGAAAATATGAATCGATGAAAGATAATTGAGATGTGGTTCATTATAATGAGTTAACTAAATCACAAACATTAATTATCAAACTGATTAATAATATTATGTTAATTATTTTTGTTAATTAGAAACCATTTGAATTTTTTTATTCCTG
This sequence comes from Viscum album, assembly GCA_963277665.1. NCBI lineage: Eukaryota > Viridiplantae > Streptophyta > Magnoliopsida > Santalales > Viscaceae > Viscum > Viscum album. The sequence goes on from OY728120.1 coordinate 1,771,058,782, forward strand.
TTTTATTTTACTACCATTTTATACATGTTTACATAATCAATTAGTCTTGCATCAGATATTTTGATGGTAATCTACTTATGTGTCAAAAATAACTTTTCTAAGATGACTATGGTCAAAGAAAAAATTATTTAAATAAATGAATAATATTAATATTTAAATTATTATTATATTTATAAATTAATTGTACATTCCATAACTATCATAAAATAGTGTTTTCATAAATGAAATGTTTTATGACAATGGAGATGGTATGTCATACGTAATCGTGACTAACATTTCCATATTTCAATGATCATTACATAAATTATTTATGTAATATTTTTTATTTAAATACCTATAAAAACATACTATATAAAATTTTATTAATTTAGATATACATATATATATCAACCATGTTGTGTGGTTATGATAACATAGTCACATCGCTTCGTGAAGGCGGTAGTGACAATGTACATGAACAATGTTTTCATTTTTTATTGAGTGAAAAGGTTAAAGAGAAAACTAAAAAATGAATTATTAGAATGAAAAATATGTCATTAACATCATGATTTTTCATTAATATAAAATATTTTCACTAACACAGTCCTTATTACCATACATGTAATGTGTTAGTGAAAATGGAATCACATCGCTTCGTGAGGCAGAAATTTTCATACAGACGAGCGACGTTATCATATCCGCTAACGATAAAATATTATATATGATATATTGAACACATGAGGTATAAATATTATATTAATATCATATTTATAATATACCTCCATCACCATACCCAACCATTATAGTTGTTGATGGAAAAAAAGTCACATTGGTTTGAGAGGTGGTAGCCCACCGCAAACATGAGTGATGTTATCATTTACCATTTTAGGAAGAGGAGTTTGATATAGGTCCTGAACATAATGTAATAAAATTTCTATATATGGGAGGTATTTATGATATTATATAATAATAATCAATTAATATTTGAATTTTGAGGAAGAATAAATAAAATAAAATCAAATAGTATGGAATTTTTCCATATATCAAACAATAATAGTAAAATGATACCTATAGTATTCCTAGAATGGATTTCTAACCAAATAAGTATCTTGTTATGAAGGGGACCAATTTTGGAAGTGATATTGGTAGGCTTTGTTGGAAAAAATAGGTTTTATTTATGATGAATAGGGGATAGAGGGTAACATTTCATACGAAAGATGAGTGAAATAGATGCAATTTTTGAAAAAAAAGGTAAAGCCTCATTTTTTTACATGAAAAGGGGTCCAAAATGGGTTTTTATAGAGTTGTATATGTTATAAGGTATAATTATTTCTATAAAAAACATTTTTTCACATTTTATTATTTCATTTTAATATTAATATTTTTTTGTTAACCCCCTGGACATACCATTTCTAACTTATCAATGGAAATTAAAATTTAATATTTTCACTATTCATTATGGTTATGAAATAAGTTGAAACTATTATAAAAAATAAATTATATTGATTCAAAATATGTAAATCATTTTACCAAAATAGATTCAAACAAGTGAAAAACATATTTTTTAATAACAAAACTCGTAGAGATGATGAAAACATGTGTTACCAAGTTGGGCATTTTTTTTAAAAATGTGATTTGTATTAACTCTATGAATAATAATAAAAACTGTATGAATTTATATTAAAATTTATTGATATATAATATATAATTTTGATTTTAAAAATTGTTTATTATGGATTTTCTTAATTAATAAAAATATATATTAATAGGGATGTTTAAAAAAAATAATGAAAAATCATGTTTTTAAATGAAAACAAAAAACTTATAATAAAATTAAAAATAATATTACTTAAAAATTAATTAAGTGGATTAAATATAACTATGTAATATTTATGTTCTATAAAATAATATTAAAAATATAATGGGATGTTAAAATTAAAAAATTAATGTAAAATAAAAGAGATTTTTACAAAAACGGATATTTTTCATTATTCAATGAAAAATCTATATTTTATGAAAAATACTAAAATATCACAACCGGTTAGTTTTGATGATCTATGTTAAAAAATATAAATTATATTTTTTCATATTCAAATTCAATATTTTATAAATAAAAATATTAGAAAAATCCTTATAGTAAACATGTTTGAATAAAAAAGTTTCCATTATATTTATAAATTACATAATATTTTAGGAATGTAGAATATTATCGAATTCATACTGATTTACATGAAAATGATTTATTCCATAAGTATCTAGGCCTCTACATAAATTTTTCTAAAGAAGAACCTCAATTCTAAGGGGGTGACTATATGTCAACACATTTCATTATTAATTTGGTAAAAGTTATATTACATTACTTTTGAAATGAACTAGGCACAATGAATTCAATAATTATAAAACTCTACTAATAATTAATCACATAAAATAAATTGTAGAAATAAAAAATATATAAGGCTATAGAGGAAGACGTTTAATCTGATATAAGATAATCCAAATATATTGAATCCAAAGAAGATATAAGTTAAATGCGTGGTGGATAATTCTACATGCGTAATAAGAGAAAATTAATAAAATATATTTAAAACAAATTATTTACTAAAAATATCTATGCAAATGAAGTAAATATTAAAATTAAAAAAAAACTAGAAAGTGCAATTTGAGGTTAAATCAATGAAAATTAGGGAGATTAACTCATTGTTGTACAAAAAGTGAGATACTCATGATGAAGAATTCAAAAGACTAAAACAGTGCAATGAAGATAAATTGAAATTATTAGAGGTTAATAAAATAACTATCAATATGTCATGACCTATCTCCCAGATCCCATGTTGTGACTACCCCAAGCCCGCCATCCACAGGCCAGGGGCTGGTGACATGAACCAAAAAGGAATATCCCAATAATGTAAGGAATATCCATTAAACCTTTACACACACAGATTGGGAATACTACACAAAGAAACCCAAAAAGTAAATAATGTAGTACAACCGCCACAAAGTACCACCTCTGAGAGTAAAATGTAAAAACAGAATGTAAATGGGGTCCTGAATAAAAACCCAACTAAATGGAAAGTACATAAAAATATGTTCAAGTCCCGTAGGTCATCTGCAAAGGATCATTCACTATAGCACATCACGTCTATCGATCCACCTCTGAGAACTATTCAGCCCTGGATCCCCAATGACCTAGTCAAAGCTATTTGTCGTATGCACAAGACACATTAGTGGTGGGAGTAACTCATGTAGGGTTGAGTAAAAAATACTCAGTAGGGGCCCCATGACCCCCAACGATGTATCACAAATCAAAAATGGAATGTACAAAAAACAAAACTACCACATTGGTAATACCACTGAGCAAGATCTGAAATGCATTGGACAAAGTAAAGACAACTAACAATAGGTATTACCTAAATATAGAGGTACATATAATTTTTGGTAAGACTAGATTGTTTTATTCTATTGAGAGGATCTATTGCAAATCTATTAAGGCTATCTCTACCATTGATCCATGAAGGGTTGCACTACTGCTGATCCATGGTGGGTTTCTCTCAGTCTTATCCACGATGGGTCACGCTGCTGCTGATCCATGAAGGGTTTCACTATAGCTAATCCACTAAGGGTCCCCCTACAGCCAATCCAAAAAGGGTCCCTCTTATACTGATCCATGAAGGGTCACTTTTTTTCTTCAATGAAGGGTCACTTTTATGCTGATACACTAAGGGTATCTAATATTTTGATCCACAAAGGGTATCTATTATTTTGATGCATGAAGGGTCACTCATTATTTTTCACATCATAGCTAACCACTGGATTCCCGTACATAGAATTAGTGATTCAAGGAGAAATTAACCCTCAATAAATATATCATACCTCAAATTCCATGAAGTCACACATCGAATAACCTATAGTATCGTCATGTCGTAAGGGTCCCAATTCAATAGATGACACATTGAACAGATGAAAATTTTGTTAGATATAGAAGTTTTTGTAAAAAGGGCAGGTTGGATTCGATTTTGATCCAACCCTACCATACACTGACCACTAATAAAACTCATGTGATGTATCTTAGAAGGAAAGCCTCATTGCCAGTGTCCTAGTTCCACAGTGGTCGTGTTAATTGGATTCCCGGTCAACGTGTAATTGATGTTTGTTATAAAATGGGGAAGGATGGGTTCATGTCCTGTCCGAAAAGTTATGAATGACCCTACCCAGCTTCGGTTGCCCCGAACTGGAGCATGCTCGGCCTGGATACATCCCATTGGGTCATGGGTCCTCTGGGTCCACCAGAGGAGGACTGGCCTTCAGCCTAGTGGGTGAGTGGCTGGATTCCCCGTTTGGCTCCCATCTCACTCCAAGGATCTTCACGAGGTTTTTTCTCCACTTTTTTCATGCGACTGTGTCCTGGTAGTGACGTGGTAGGGTAATCTATATGGCTGGGTTTTCTACACGAGGTTGTCGACCGCATGCAGCCAGCTCAGCCAAGAGGCTCGAATGCAGGTCAAACCTCCACGTAGAGCCGATTGGTGCCGCGTCTCCATGCCACCACGGCCAACTGGGCATGGCATTCTTCCACCGTGGCATGCCAACAGTTCCTTCAGCATGCCAATATAGATGCCCTTGTAGTCCTTTACATATTCTGGCTATCCCTGATAAACCATAGTGCTTCCACCTTCTGAGCAACGACCACGATATTTCCTTGTATCCATTTTAAAAATTCATCCCCCAAGATTGAAAATGGCATAGGTGGTTCGAGCCATGTTAGTGTCAACCCCTATCCTCCATGTTAGAAGTGTAAAATATGTGAGTCTTGACAATGATGTTCAATAAAAAATACTTCAATCCCAAAAAGAAATCCCAGAAATATCACCCTCCTACATGAACTGACGATCCGGTGATCGACCAATTCATTGGATGATCCACATTTGTCATTTAGAACAAGAATGAAGAAAACACGAATCAAAAAAACCCTAAAACACATATGATGTTCATTGTAGCAGTGTTCCAACCTCAAGGGTTCAATAGGTCAATGTTGTTTCTCCCTTCTCGAATTTTTTCTTCGAGGTAGGTTGACGTTGATGACGTTCCACTGGCATTATTCATTCATCATTGGAGAGGAAACTCACCGGAAGTGCGTTAGATAATTTCATGTGGTTTGATTCCCAACTCTCCAACACGTTAACTAATTAAAAAGGTAACACATGTAAGTATTTTTGTTATGATGTGACATTTCCTAGTAACATTTCATCTTAATGTGCCATTAAGGGGATTCGATTAATCCACCTCGTCGACACCTCATCACCACACTTCAGCACCACTGTCGGCCACCCAACAGTGTGAATGAAAATAAAATAACTTATTTTTATTTTATTTTAATATTTTGGAAAATATTGAAAAATTTCTTTCCTATCCGACCCTTTCCTACTAATGTTATTTCTTTTCTAGGAAAATATTGGCGTTCTAATTTTAATGGTGGCCTCAAATTTTCGATCAGATCACCAGTTAAAATTTTAGCAAATCCCACATGCATGTTTACTTATGTGAAATATAAAAAAGTTCAAAATTTAACTCTGGGATTTCCGGGCCTGAAAATATCTTTTCATATTAGTTCCTAGTCTCAATATAATTCCATATAATATAAAAAAATTGTATATAAATTCTAGGGCGTTACATATTACCAACTATAGGGATTTATGGACCCAAATTCCAAAATAAAGGATAATCAAACAAATGGTGCTATTCAGCACGAATCTGAGCCTCTTGGCTCCATATACTCTCTAGGAGGATCCTATTCTACAACTGATCATGCACTAGAGGAATCGACTATCCATAAATGACTTGTTCATATCGATTCTATATCTCCACTGTGAACTCTACAAACGTCGCCCCATCTTCACTGTACATCTCACCCCTGTCGATGAAGTGTGATTGATCATGAACGCACCTCCTAAGATGCGACACAAGAAAAGCATCATGAAACCGGTGGATCTATTAGGGAAGATCTAAGAATATTCCTCCTAACCCAATCATCTGATTATCAGGAAATGTTTGATGAACCTTAGAGATAACTTGTCTCCCCAGCAAAATCTCTATCATCCCTGTCGGGTTGAGACTTGAAGGAAAACAAGGTCTCCCTCCATTATTCCATGGTTCTCCGCCTCCTACTCCCCTAAAATTTCTATATACTATGTGATGTCCCCATCTGCTCCAGGATGATCTGCACCATATCAGTGGTAGCCCATACCAACTATGGACCCATGAGTGATGACTCCCCTAGGTTTTTCCATCATAGAGGTGATTTAAATTACCGCCCTTACAAAGCCTCGAATGTTGTTGTTCCAATGGTGGAGTGATATATATTATTGTATGAAAAATCCACCAATGGTGGGTGGTCCCCCCCCAACTATAACCAAAATCCAAGACAGAAGCATGAAGCATGTTCTCCAAGGTCAGTATGGTCTGCTCCGTCTGACCATCTATCTAGTAGTGAATATCTATGCTCAAGCGCAGCTGAGTCCCGAACACCTCCTACAACACCTTCCACAAGTAGGATGTAAATCGTGCATCACATTTTGATATTATCATTGAAGTAACCCCATGAAGACATACTATCAAATGTAATTATAGGAGTCCCATACTATCTACTGATCCCTGTGCTCAGATGGGTAAGATGTGAGGCAACATGGTGAGTCAATCAATGATTACCCAGATTGAGTCATGGCCCCAGGATGTTTCTGGAAACCACATAAAGAGGTCCATGGAGATATCATCCAACTTCCAATCTGGTAAATCAATTAGATTTGTCTAGCCTGTTAGGACCAGATGCTCAGCCTTCACTTTTTGAAAAGTGAGGCATCATGAAACAAACAAAGCCACCGATTTCATCTTCTATGGCCACCAACACTGACGTCAGAGGTCGTGGTACACCTTTTCCACACCAGGATGTACCACCAAAGGGGGTGAATGGAGATACCTAAAAACCTCCTCCCATAACATCACTTTTACCATGGTGTGTCCTCTGAAAAGTATTTCATGCTCCCACCTTGAGAAAATCCATTAGAAGCCTCTCTTGAGGATAACTGATCGTGTCAGGCCTCACAGTCAACATCCACAAGTTGTTCTTCCCTAAATCGGTGAAGGAGACAGGGAGTGAAAGTCATAAAAAGAAGGTATGCTACTCCATCACTATCCATGAAGGATATCTACATCACGACTAGCTGCTCCAACACCTCACTCACCAGCTGTAAACCGGACCACCAACTGAGTGTGTATTCCACCACGCTCCCCTTCCTATGAGCAAAGAATATCTACAAGTCAAATACATGGAGAAACTAAAACCATCACCACTATCTCATGTTTAGGTCCTTTTCAGAAAAGATATACTAGAGACTCTTGTGGTTAGAGTAGATAGTAAATCATTCACCAATCAAGTAGTGATGCCACATCTTCATGTAAAATAAGACTACTTCTAAATCGAGGTCATGGGTCCGGTAGTTATTCTAATGTTACCTCAATTTCCATGAGCCTTAGGAAATCAATAATTTCTCCTACATGAGGACACAACCATGTTCGGCCCTTGATGCATCACATCAAACTACATTCCCAATAGCATATTCTGGTAGTCTCAAGCTGGGGGCACTCGTCAGTCACCGCCTCAGCTCCTAGAATCACTTTTGGCACCTCTTAAACCACAAAAAGGGTTTTCCATTCTTTTTAAATACTTAAATGAGAGGTGATACTCTGGAAAAGTTGGGTATGGACCTTCATTAGTACCCAACCTTGCCCAGAAAACTATGCACCTCAGTCACACTCATGGGTGGCTCCCATGACAGCACTACCTCTATCATTTTTTGATCCACCGTAACTCTAGCCTCTAAGATGATGTGTCTTAGAAAGTGTAACTCCCAAATCATGAGCTGGAACTTTGAGGGATTAACATAAAGTTGGTGCTGTCACAGTGTATCCTGGAATATCCACAGGTGTGTAGTGTGATCCTCTTCTGACGCTGAGTACACCAAGATTTCATCAATAAAGACTACCATGAAATTATCATGGAAAGGGTGGATGATCTTGTTCATAATTCCAATGAACACTACTGGGGAATTGGTCCCACCTAAGGGCATCACCATGAACATGTAGTTGTAATACCGTTATCTGAAAGCCACCTTCGGTACGTCTTCATCACACACCTAAAGTGGATGATATCCTGATCTGAGGTTGATCATTGAGAACCACCTCGCTCCATTTAATTGACCGAAGATGTCATCAATCATTGGTATTAGATACTTGTTTTTCATGGTCACTCAGTTTAGGCACTAAAATTCCCTAAAAAGCCTCATGTTCTAATCATCCTTCATGTAAAAAACAATAGTGAAGCCCATGGTGAATCATCGGGCCTTACAAACTCTTGATGCTAAAAGTCCTCCAACTATACCCTCAACTCACAAAGCTATTTGGGTGCCAACCAATATTCCGATGTAGATATCACTTTCAGAATTGGGTACATGTAAATGATGAATTCTACTACTATTATAGGAGGTATTCATGGGAAATCTTCTAGAATGACATCCCTATATCCATCCTCCACCACAGAAATGCTCAAACACCACCCTTCCACCACACTGAGGTTGAGGCTTAGAAACTAGTGAGTGACCAGTGACACCATCCTCTAAGAATGTCCAACATGTGCTGAAAACATTTTATTCTCACTAGTGATTGAAAAACATGTCTGATCCTCACAAACACACTGCACTTTTCACCTAAAATAGTCAATCTGGGAATATATTGTAGATAACCAGTCCACACCCAAGATAAATTTTTATGGACTAGATGATTCTACTAGGAGATCTCATCCAATGATATTTCCTTCCATAGTATGTTCAAAATTTCTACACCAGTGTGAAATTTTCAGGACGCCTCATGTAAGAGTCTATAATCGTAAGGATCACACCAAAAGATCAACTAGAATCTCCGAGCCTTGAATGAGGTCCTATACTAGGAAAGAGTGATTAGAACTAGTGACTATAATAATTGTAGATAAGGTGTATAAGACATATATCATACCTATAATAATCTATAAATAAAAGTGGTTATAGGCCTCCATCGCATGATGATGGCCTCAACCCAATCCACTGGCTCCCTGAGCCCGTGGTGGACTACCTGGGGGTGGTGGTGGTATTACCTCAAACCATTTTCCACCACCTACCACTCAGCCTACTTCCCTACCAATTCCTCCACACTAAGGACCACATCTATTTAACCTCATTCACTACCTCGGCATTCCCTCGACCATTTTCTAATCATCCATGCGGGGAGTCAGACAGTTATGAGGTATGATCCCATTTCTATAGTAGGAGTAACAAACTATGGTCCTCAAATGACCTCATCTTCCTCTATTTCTCTAAACCTCCAAACCTACATTATGAGGTTTCCCTCTAGATGGTCTGGACTATATGGGCCTCTACATTGAATTTATACTGCCTTCTATAGATTACTCAGCCACCTATCGTCCGTTGGTGTGTCTCACCCTTGAGGCATGCTTGTCTAGGAATTTTCCACCAGTGGAGCTCACTCTATCACTCCATCCTATGTGTGATGTAGAGAGAAATCATCAATGTCATGATCTCTCCTTGAAGTCTCTGATCAATGGTCAAGGCCCTGATGAAAGGGTCCCATATCATGTAAGTGGAGTAGCAGGAGAGGTTGGTGATCCTCATTTAGTATTGGGCCATTGTAAAGATGCCCGGTTGTAGGTGCAATAGATCCACTATATGCACTGAGCATTGTGTTGGTGGTACTAACTCGTCCCTCAAGAGGCTCTCGATGTCCAACAAGGAAAGGGTCACCTTTTAATGGGTATGGAGCATCAAGATCAACCATATCTCTGATTTACTATAAAAATGGATAGCAGTTAGGACCACAATTTGGTCTGTAGGTTTCTCTACAAGGAGAGAAACCCATGTAATGACCTCCAGCCAATCCTCAACTTCCATATGATATGCGTCACTTTGAACATTGGAGGCCTCTTTCTATGGAACTCATGTAGTGTAGTCATTCATACTGTACTTTCCACTGGTGGGGCTAGTAGCAACTGCGGCTCTATGGGTGGGGGTGCTGATAGTACACCACCCGAAGGTGTTATCATTGTAAGTTGTCCCTACATCAACTCCTCATCACTCGGTGGGCCATCTTTGTGATCCCTCACTAGAATACTGTCTTGTTATCATCATTTAGTAATCCTGTAGGAAAAATGATATGCCACATTCAAAAATATATACCTAGGGACCTTCCTCAAAAGAGATCAAGTGAAAAAAAATTCCTCAACACATGAAACAAGTGTATTTGTGTACCGAGTCAAAAAATAGAATCCTTGCTCGTGGTGCATGGATACATCGACCGTCACAGTAACACTAGACACCCTAGACTGAATTTCAAACTCAAGACACTTAACACTATTTCCCCCATCAAATATACAAACTCTTAGTTCTTCTAGTAGAACATACCGCACCTATGATACCACATTGTTAGGACTTTTACCTAGGGGAACGTTTTGGGACTACCCCATGCCTGCCTTCCATAGGCCAAGATCTAGAAACTACTATCAGAAAGGAATATATAAAAAAGGGATGGAATTCTATTAAACATGTACAAAAATAGATAGAGCATACTACACAATGAAAATTAAAAAGGAACGAAAGTAGTTTAACCATCAAAAAGTACCACCCCTAAGAGTAATAGTTGTAAAAATAAAGTAAAGGGGGCCAGAATACAAGCCCAACTGAATGGAAAGTACAACAAAAGATGTTTATGATCTGGGGGTCGTCCACCGGTGATCCTACCTGAAGGGTAGGTACAACTCACTTCCGGATGTCATTATAGCATAAAACGTATATCTATCCACCTCCGACCACAATCTATCTTTAGATCCCAAAATTCCTAGTCAAAGTTGTTTATTATCAGCGCAAGGAACAATAGGTTCAGTAAAATCCCATGTAGGGATGAGTATAACAATACATAGTAGGGATCCCGAGACCCCCAAATGTCTCTCTGAAATCCACTATGTAAAATAAAAAAAGGGAAATACCATAGTGGAAATACCACCATGCACGATCTCAAATACATAGGAAAATGAAAATGATAACTCATGTTGGGTATAACATTAGTACAGCTGTAAAGAGGATTTTTGGTTAGGATGGATCATTATATTCTATTGATAGGCTCTAATACTGATCCACAAAGGGTCACTATGATGAATATCTGCAAAGGGTCAATCTACCGTTGATCTACAATGAGTCACTATATGGATGAAACACAACGGTTCACACTACTTCTGATCCAAGAAGGTTCATGCTACTGATGATACAAGAAGGGTCACTCTCATGAAGCACTATGAAGGGTCACTATTATGCTGATCCAAGAATGGTCACTGTTATGATGATCCGTGAAGGGTGTCTTTTATGCTAATCCTAGAAGGGTCTTTTTTATGCTGATTCAAGAGGGGTCTCTTTTATGCTGATCAATGAAGGGGCACTCTTAAATTTTTTCTTCAAGCCATCCACTGGATTCCTACACATATCATGCACAATTTTAAGAGAATCTTCACCTCAATCCATTATTCATGCCTCAATAGCCACTAAGTACCACATAGAATAATCCATAAGAAAATTTCATCGTAAGGGTCCCAAAAAAATAGATGATGCGTCGAATAGATGCTTATTCTATAAGATATGGACATTTATGTAAAAATGGTCTGGTTGGAATCAACTCTTATCCAACCTGGACATATGAAAACCTCATCCAAATCTCACATATAGTATCTCAAAAGGACCTCCTCATCGCAAGGGTTTTCATGTTGTTGATGGAACGTCAATCTGACTTCAGTTCTTCTAGTTATTGACTTTTTCCCAATAATGGCCCGGTTTGGTTTGAGTCTGGGCCAACAAGGTCGGACCGGCATGAACCGACCTGACCTGAGGTCCACCACTGACCCAGGTGCCTCGACCGGACCCGGACCTAGCCCAAACTTGGTTTGGAATGCAGGCCTGCCTAATCCACTAGAGGCAGACCGACCTTAGGCCTGGCGGGGATGCGGCTGGGTGCCACGTCTGGCTCCCCAGCTCACCCTAAGGTTCATTGTGGGGTCATTTCTCTACCACAGTCAACCACATCCTAGAAGTAATGTGGCTAGGAAATCCAGATGGTTGGGATTTCTATACTTGGCCTAAGATTGCGTGTCTCCATCTCATGTGAGTGGCCAGAACCCAAGATGCCCCTCTAGGAAGTGCCAGTTGGGGCAGTGTCTCCATGCCATCGTGGCCAGCCGGTCGCTACAGTTTACCGTTGTGGCGCTCTGATGGGCACACAATGTCCCTCCACCCATGGCCACCACCGGAGGCCAGTACATGCCGCCAGTGATGGAATGCATACATTTCCTTCTGTGAGGTACCATAGTTTCTTCAGTGGTTTGTTTCTTTAACCATCTACGTCTACAGGACCATAGGTCTTCCACCTTCCCTATAATGGCGTCGATCATAAAATCATACCATTTCAGTATTTCATCCACCAAGAACACACAAGGTAGATGGGGGGTCAATCCTTGTTCATGTCAGCCCATACTCTCCATGGTAGATGTTTAAAATAGGGGAGGCTATGAAATTATACTCGATTAATAATACTTCAATCCCGAAAAGAAATCCTACATATATCACCCTCCTGATAAAATGGATAATTTGTGGACCAACCTATCCATGGGTTGATCTGCATTCATCATTTAGTACTAGAATGGGGAAAAAGATGAAAAAAAAACCAACCTCATTTGATATTCATTAAGGAAACATTCTGTCCTCTAGTGTTCAATAGATCGATATCATTCTTTGCATGTTGGATATGTTCTTCATGGTATGTTGATGTCAATGATGTTCTGATGGAATTCCTCGTTCTTCATTAGAGAGTAAGCTCGGTGGATGTATGTTAGAGAATTACATGTGGTCTAATTTCCATCTCTCCAAAGAGTAAGATAACTAAAAATGGAACACCTTGTAGAGTTTTCGTTTCGCTGTGACATTGTATCATTACACTGCATCATAATGAGCCCTAAAGGGGATTACTTTAATGCGCCTCGTCTACGCACCACAGTGCCTCCATCAAGCGCTCAATTTTTTGAAAGAAAATAAATTTAAAAATTTTATATGTATTTATTTATTTTCCAAAAGGTTCAAAAAAACTTTTCTGTTTGATCATTTCCAGTCGAAGTTAAGTCTATTCTAGGATAATACCGATGTTTTTACTTCAACTGATCATTCAGTGCACCCCGATACTCAGAATCATGTGATGTCTCAATGCTAGGTGTCAAAAAATCCATATAATTTTAAAAAAAATTATACAATAATTTCAAGACAATAAACAATATTAAATGTATTATTTTATTTGATAGATCTAAATATATTGATAAAAAATACATATATTTCTTCACATTATGTTGATGGAAAAATTGAATTCTACACAAAACATTCATTAGATTCCAACTTTTCAAAAAAGTCTATATTATGTGGAAGGAATACATTATGATAATATCATTATCAAAACATAGCTATATCACAATAAGTGGTACCAACCATTTCAGATTTTATTTATCATGATTAATTTTTTTTATAATAATTTTAGATTTCAAATTAAGACCTATAAAAACATAGTTGAGTATAAGAGATGGGAAACCTACCACCATGTCCATAGGGGATATGAAAATGATTATGGGTTTTAATTCACCATTATGATACACAATGTGGGGAAGAACAACCAAAATAAACTAGAATAGAGATTTTATATTTTTAGGCATAAAGTAGTTTATAAAATAGAAGCAATTTTATGGGTTTGTATTTGTTCTAAAAAAATCATTCATTTGAAGTTGAAATTTATATATAATTAATAAATTCAATATATACCAATAAATTCCATTACAAGGGTGATAGATATTTGTAATAATCAATAACCCTAGATTATGATGAATCTTTTTTCCACAAAATCATTAGGGTAATTTGAAAATATAAGTTATGTTTAAAATGATTCTGTCCAAAAAAATTATTTATTTCAGTTTCATCATGAAAAAAATACAACAAATAATTAAGGCCAATTTTTTGGAAAAAAACATAGGACTTCCACTGGAATAAAATTAAAGGAATAAACAAATCACAATACTCATAAGTGGGTATCAATGAATAATGTTTAGAGATACATAGGTGATAAATCAAATAAATATTATAATATTTATCTATATAATTTTATTAATGAGGTGAATGGAACAAATGAGAAAACATGTGTAGTTTTAAATCATGCTTCCACTATACCTAATGATGGTATTGTCAGTTGGAAATCTGATTTGGAAATATAATAATTATTGAAGAATTAGAATAAAAAAATGGTGTTAAAGAGAAAGATAATTTTCCATATGAAGAATATTAAATTCATGAGAGGTTTTCAATAAGTGAAAACCATATTATTGATGAATTATTTATGGGATACATAATAAATTTATTAAAAATGAAATATCTTGTATAACCATTGTTCTAGTATAAGAGGAAGTCTTAGAAGTAATATGAAATATACTTATCATAAAGGATTTTTATATTATAGAAACCCCACAAATGGAAATTAAATATTTTAAGAGTACCACAATTCATCAAAGAAAATAAACTTTCCTTCCTAGCTCTACAATCCTGAATGCAAGATATTAAATAGAAAATTAGTTGAGAAAAATAACCTCACCCATGTGGTTCTCTTTATAAAGATGGATGTTCGTTGTTATTACCATAAATATTTTTGGGATTGTTTGTACTTATAATGCAAATAATAGAAGGTGGAGTATTTTCATTTCGGACAACCATCGATGCAATTAAAGCTGCTGATAAAATAATACAATTTGAATAAGATTCCATCATGTAACGATCCTTAAATTACTATTATGAATAACATGTGTGGAAAACTATTTCCAATCATTATTATGTGTGTGTTGTCATTGACTTACATAAGTATAAGAAGATTCATCTTTGGTTCATTATTAAAAAAATTATTCAGTACTTTTCTTCTTAATAGGTCTAACATGATGGAGTATTTTTATAGAGTCTCATAAATTATGAGAAAACTAAAGAGCATTGATGTAACATCTTTAAGTATTAATATCGTAATATTTTATTTTTTATATATTTTTCAATAAAACATGGTATTTATAAATTATTGTAGTATTTTATAGTTCCTCTTTATAAAAATCAATCAAATACTAATAATAAATTTTAGGTGCAAAATTTAATCAATGACAAACATAAGAGTATGAATTGAATCCGAGATGTTTCCATGAACATAAATCCTTCTTTTGTACTTGAATGTTTTTCACCTAAGTTTTTCTGTGGATTTAGAGTATTAATGTTGATATATTGTATGAGAAATTTGTTTCTCACTTTGTATTTTAAGTGGTATCTTCAACGGAATAATCCATTAATTTTTTGGAACTCCATAAGAAAAGAAAAGTGATTATCATTTCTGTTGGTATCAAAATTAATATATTATGGATGTCCATGATGTCAAAATCAAACCCTCTACTATTATATACAATGAATGTGTAACAAATAATTAAAGTGTAACTATTGATAAAATAATGATTAATGATTAATTGTTAATACATTTGTAATTACCCTGACCATAATGTACGAAAGATAGTGGTCACTTTATTATATTTCTAACATGTATAAGTGATCACATTCGAAGGGACCCAATGTTTTAGTATTATTGGTAGAGTACATATATATTTTAGTATAACATTACATTTGAAAACATAAAATAAAACATTGTACAAGTACATTTTGTACGTCCTTGAACTCATTCAAATATTGCATCTTCATATCACATGGAAGGGAAATAGAATGATGATGTGTTGAAATTATAAGTAAGGGTAATGTAAAAGGAAAAATATCATGATTTGGAAAACAATAATCAATACATAATGTTAAAAAACAGACAAATATTTCATTTAATAAATAAATTGACTACTAGGATTAAATAAGGAATAATCAATATTTTATGCTAAATAATTGTAAATACATTTCATTTAAATGAAAACTTGATAAAAAATGCATTCCTGGATAATATCAATGAAATAATATCATGGATTATAATAATTTGACTATAAATTAAGAATTTTTTTAATATTTGATGTTATGATCTCATACATCAGGATATCTATACCATTAAGATCATGTGTGAAGACAGTTTCATTGATGAGTAGGTATACACCAAACATATTAAAATAAATCTTTCCAACTGATTCATCAAATTAGAATACCAATGCATTGTGGGGATAATAATTACTAGTCCCCACTAATCACTTAATTTCTAATTAATTCATCACATATAAAATTATTGATTTAATTCAATAACAATATGCCTAATAAAAAATACATATTTTGTAACGAATAAAAAAATTATCAAACATTTCCATAATTCATAGAATATTGTTCATTTTAAATCAGTATTTATAAAAATAGTAAACATTTTAGTCAATAATTATATCCATGATAAAAATATCAGAATATTGAAGATAAATTTATTGTCAACTTCTTAAAATAAAGTGCTTGTTTTAGGAAAAAGTTTATGATCACAAAATTAATCAAGAAAGTTAATGTCCACATTTTTCATGGTCAAATTGATCATGAAATATTTATGGGATTGAAAAGGATGGTATAATTACATGATTTCCCAAGGGGATTATGAGTATAATAATGGGGTATTCATTGAATAATTTAAATGCCATTAAAATACCAAATTTTTTTATATGAAATGTACCATTTTCAGTTTAAAAACACTTTTAAAAACTAAAAAATTATAGAATAATACTATGTATATGTTATTCTAAAATAATATTTTATACATGTAATGTAATATTTATATAAATATGTGATTATCCTAATAATAAATTTTTATTTGTTCAATGTATGTTATAAAAATGATTACATTCACATGTATGTAATAAAATTCAAAAGGAACTTCATTCAAACAATGATGACAATATTACTTTTAATGTTTTTTTAAATTATAAAATCATAATATTTTTCATTAATAAAGAATCAGTTAATTTTATAAAAAAATTATTAAAAACTTTTTTAAGAAAAAAAATCTAGAAGAACAAATATGTCTATCTGAAGAGAGTAATAATGTGATAATTTCATTAAAACATTTTCTTAATAATTTTTACTAAAAAATGGTAAGAAAAGGTTATATTATAAAAAAAATCATGAATAAAAATTGGGGAATAAAACAAATTGTATTTATTATAAAATTATAAAATAAGTTCCACAATATAAATTCATGATTAAAAAAATATAGATTTAAACAAGGTTGTTAAATAAACCCTTACAAGATCAGAACATTGAATAAATAAATAATAAAATAATTGATTATGTGTTTAAATTTTAGATACATACAAAACAAGTGGAATTATAACATAATATAATCTAATACATCACAAACCTAATAACAAAATATGAAATGCAATGAATAAGTAATATAACTCAAGGATATAAAATTGACTTATGAATCAGTGACCACTTAGTAACATTCAAGTCAAAAACCCTTGTAGGAAGTAATTCTAATTGAAACAAAAAAAATACAATGATTTATGAAGTAATCATGATATAACATGTAAAATATGTATTATATAATACATATGAAATAGATTGTGTTCATTACATTAAAATACACCTTAATAAAGTGAAATGAGATAAAGTCCTATATTTCATGCTTCCCTTTAGTTAAAAATTATTTAACACTGTTTATAATGGTTCTAAGAGTTGTATTAATTTTAGAAAAACTTTAATAATATTAATAATATCATATACGATCTTGTTATAACATATTTTCACCTAGTCTTGATTAATATTTCCTTTTAACAATTATTTCACGTGTAAACTACTTTGTGTTTTCCATGCATGGATTTTACTAAAGTTTCAATTCATGTGAATATTATTTAGATACATAATTTTCATAGATATATTAATGTTATTAATATCATAATTTTTCATTATATATATTTTAAAAACCATTATTCATTTTTGGACATGGAAAATTAATAGGATCTCTCTGTGGGGGTGGTTGGCCCTATATACAAACAAGTGGTGATATAATTCAATAAATTGGTTAAAGGGTAAGGAAGTATATTATATATTCATTTTCTAGAATCAATATCATGGAATATTTATTATTTACATATTTAAGACTATATATGTGAGTCGATCATTGAAAACAAATTAAATTAGTTCGCGAGGTGGCGGTCCACTATATACTTGAGTGATATAATTTTCCCAATTTGATAGAGGATAAGATTGAAAAATATAAATAAATAAACATAATAAGATATTAAATTACGGTAAATATTTTATTAATATTTTAATCTTTAATACACAATTTAATATGAAAAAATAATAAATAAAAAGAAGAAATGTAGTTAAGACTATTAAATCTTCATAGAAGAACATCTAGGGATATCTTATTACGGCTCATAGGATTTTTATTTTTATAATAAAAAAACTACAGTGTGTATAAGTATTGAATTAAGATATTTTATATTGGTTTGGTTGATATAAATGTCTACAGTTTTATGAAAAATATAGGAGATGGTGTTCCCTTTTATAGTGGAGTAAGACTAGATAATTCATAAATCGCCAAAACTGTTTAATAATTGGAAGGCAATCTCATTCCAAGATCTCCCAAAATTATAATGTATTCTATATAATTAATGATATTGAAAAACCTAAGGACAATAATATAAACATTTTTATACACGTTATTCCTATATATTCTATAATTACATATTTTTTTCATTTTTGCATTCCCCATTATGAGAATATTATAATCTAGAAAATTAATCCCTTATGTATGAAATAAAACTATAAATATTAGATATTTTCTTCAAAATAATTCAAAATTTGAATACCAATTTATAAAATAAAAATTCACTATGTTTGGAATATTAATTTTAACCAAATCAAAAGTAACTAGAAAAACATTGTTTTAATGTAAATTATGTTATATAAATTTTTATTTAATTAGCAATCATTATAAAAATTTTCATGTTGAAAATATTGCATAATATTAATTATGATGATTTTAAATATTGATTTAATTTTAGTAAATCCCATTAAATGATGTATTTTATAAATAAAATTTAAAATTAATATGCTCATCGTGAAGAAAAATGGGTTCTAATGAAATTTATTTTTCAATCATAATATAATCTTACATGAACTATATGGAATGTGATCCTAATTTTATGGATTTAAATAAATATATTTAGATATATAATCTATAAATTTCATATAAATATCTCCTTTGTTAGTTTTTATATTGAATATTTATAAATGCGGAACATTTTGCATTTATAAACAACATTCATGAAAATGCATTTCTAAGCCTCAAAAGAAATTTATACCCAAATCAAGAATAAATGTGACTCAAATAAAATTATATATATTTAATATAAATAAATAATAAATATTTTATTTTAGAATCAAATTTTAGTAGAAATATAATATTTAAATAACATTATTTTTTGGAAAGAAATGACAAGATTATAAAAAGTGATATTTTTTAAAATTCACTAATAAATTTATCTTTTAAAAAAATAAAAAATTTCAACCCAAGATAATTATGATGTGTTGATTTAGAAAATCATATTTTACGAAATAAAAGTTAATTTAATTGTATTGAATTAATTATAATTAAAAATATAAAATGAAAAAAATCAAAGAAAATAAATTATGAAGCATAAATTGACTTTACTAAAAAAATTACTAATGATTTACAATGAAAATTAAAATAAATTTGTATTTATTTGTACTTATATATATATATATCATTATTCATATAATCATATAGATAACCAAATTTTCATATTTTATGTCATAATGATCATTTTTACATTTTATAGGTTGATTGAGCTCAGTGTTTTGTTTCGTATATATTGTTGAATAAAATGTTACTCTTTAAAAATATATGTGTTTCACATTTTATACACATTTAATAAATTTCATCATTTTAATTTTAACTTTCACTAGAAAATAAATTGTTTTATATTCGAAAAAACTTTTTTTTTGAAAACCCTCATTGTAAAAACGGTTTATAAAAAATGCTTCATATATAGTGAAATGAAAAAAAACAAGGTCATCTGGAATAAAAGATAACTAATATTTAATATATAAAAAATTTGTGGGCAATTAAAATATGGACACGGAATAATAGAGTTAATAATTATGGAGAGTTATAGATATTATTGATTATAGGATAGTTAATTATCTAGAGAATTATATCATCAATAATATATAAATTTTTTACCAGTTAATAAAACATTTATTCATTTGATATTGCGTTATTATGATAAAATTTGTTTATGACACTTATCCAAGAGTTTAATAACTCATTTACCAAGTATATTATGTTCATAATAAAATATTCTTACTTAATCTTGTTCAATATCATCAGAATAATTCCATTCTTTGGTTTTTCTTCTATCAATTAATTCCTCACCTAATATACTATGGAATGAAGATCCTATATGATTTCATTTGATCTTGAATCGCTAAAATATTCAATTAAGGGCTCATAAGATCTTTAAAAGTATGAAAAGTATGTTTTATCTCTAAATATATTCCAAAAACAAAATGGATTGAAAATATTATCCATTATAATACATTAATCATTAAATTATAAAATTAACACCTACGAATCAAAATAATATCTATGTATAAATTTTATTTATCTAAAAAACATCCTCTTATCTAGAAAATCATGTAGACCAACGGAAGGACCTATAACTTGTTATCCTTTAGTTTTATGTTCAACCCCCATGTCATCATCGGATACAACGGGTTGTCACCCCACATTATATTTTTACATTCTCTAAAACTATATTAATACAATTTATACAACATTCCAAAAAATATAATGATCAACATTGAAATAAAATTAATTATTATATATTTGTTTTACAATATAGGTTTTCTATAGACCATATTTCTTCTGAAATATTGAATAATCTAAATGTATTATTATTAACTTACCATAAATGATCATGTATAACCTAATGGGTATAAATAACATTAAACATACGTCCAAAAAATTTAATAGAATAGTTACTATAATAAAATTTCCAATAAAAAACATACAAAAACAATGGTTTTTATTCCCATAATTGTCTCTAAATCTTCCCTTAATCATGATAAACTACCCATCACATAAAAACAAAAGAAAATTCATGTTTAATAAATTGATGTTAGTATCAACTTATACTCATTAGAAAATGATGGTATCTATAAATTTTAAATTAATCTTATAGTATGACATATATTATTCCAAAATTAACAAAGTCCTTAGATGTTTCATTATTTTTAAAACCAAAATATCATCTGTAAAAATAAATATATAATATAATTATTGAATCGTGATACATACATACTTCAAAACATATACTTCAAAATAGGTATTTATTTGGTTTATGAGTTAATATTTAATATAGGTTATTGACTAAAATAATTCATAGGTTCCCCTAATTTAAAAAAA
Organism: Viscum album; assembly: GCA_963277665.1. NCBI lineage: Eukaryota > Viridiplantae > Streptophyta > Magnoliopsida > Santalales > Viscaceae > Viscum > Viscum album. Next base: position 1,771,080,355 of record OY728120.1, read on the forward strand.
TTACCTATAAAAGGATCTCTAAGATGAAATTTATATATCTCCATTCAACTCCTCACTTTTGTTCGATAATTCAAAGCCATATACCCTTCTTTTATTGAACTAAAACATTTTATCTATTCTCATAAAAAATAATCTAGGGTGCATTTTCAACGTTTTCGACATGAATGAAGTTGATACTTCATTCTTAAATGGTCTCCACCACTTGATCTTCTAGGGGACACAATCCCCCTCTTCTTTAGTTAGTCAAATAGTTGTTTATGGTGTAGGTTTATAACCATATTTTATGAAAACGAAATAGTAATAATGAAAATATATTTCACACCAATTACAATCCCATTTTTTCCACATAATGAATTCATTTTACTTATTATTCAATGATAACAAGAGTCCTTTGGGTCTCAAAAATTCTCTAAAACCAAAAAAATAGTGTGAGGAAAAATATTCAAAGTGTAAATCTATGTAATCACTTATAGTATGCCTAGACCATGACATCATTTTTCAATCTACGGAACCCTATGTTTATCCTAGTTAATTAATTATAATCATCTATTTAAATACATCATAATGGTTATTAAGGAAAATTTTCATTATCCATAGCATATACCCCAAGAGTATTAAACCAATTTCATAGTATTCCCATTTTCACAAATAAATGGATAATAGAGTAAAACCCCAAACATCACTTTTTGGAGTTGTTACCACTATGTATATTTGTCTCAGGAGCCTATCCACATTTAGTATCTAGAAATGAATGTATTTCAAGGAAACAAACCTCATATCTCCATTAGAAAAACATTAATATGTTCTTATATTCTTAACATCAAAGTATAACATAGGGTAATGCTCTCTAATCTATATTTTACTAAATAATTATCCCACAGGTTCAGGAAATATTTCAGTAATAAAAACATTGAATACCGTGTTCCTAGTATCCTATAGTCGGTAGTCGATTGTTACGTTTGTGGAAGATTCATGTGATCACCTTACAATGGACAGAATTGTTTACTAGTCTTCATAGACTAGATACATTCAAGATTCTACTATTCCATTTGAAAACATAAAATTATGGCATAATGAATGTAAGTTTTTTAAATATTTTAACTAATTCAAATATCCCAAATTTATATACTATGGAAATGAAACATAATATGGGTGTGTTGAAATTCTTCTTAAGGGTTATATAAAATGGAATCTATCATGGATTACTAAGGAATAATCAATATGGGAAAGTAAATATTTTAACTCAAATTACATTTTGTCATCAACTAGAAAATAATTATTAGAGAAGTCCAAATAAATATGTAATGGTTAATATATGTTAAAACACGATAAGTAATAAATAACAGGGGAAGAAATTCATACATATAAAATATAAATGACATAATCCAATGGATAATAATAACTAAATATTCAATGAAGGAAAAGATTAATATTTCACATCATGATCTTAGACATCATCATATCTATACCATCGATACCATGTTCCATGAAAGTAAAATTGATGTATAGGTATACCCCAAACCCATATAACTATGTTTAGCCAACTCATTAATCTCATTAGACTATCGATACATCGAGTGGAATTTAGTAAATGGTCCCCATTAGTCACTACATGACTAATTAATTCCTCATATATCAAATAATCTAATTAATTTATGAATAGTATATCTCATGAATAAATTCTTGTATCATGAAAAAATATTGGTATTTCAAGATTTTTCCCATCAAATAAAATAATATTAATAATAAAAAATTTATTTTAAAATGGTATACAATTTCTGAAATAATTATTTACATTATATAAGGATCGTGAATATCTATAAGAAATATAACATCAAATTATAGCTTGAAATTTAATGTATTAAAAGAATGTTAATGACTTAAAAATTAATAAATAAGTGAAATTCAAAACATTCCCTCACTAAAATGTTAATAAACCATCTCTTGAAAGGATAATTATGGTTTCATTACGACATAACCCAAATAGTGTATAAGAAGCTTTGCTTTTTTTGTTATTGGTAAATAGAAATAATATTAATTGATCATTAAAAAAATCGAGGAAAAATACCATTTTCAATTTGTAAAAAAAACAAATTCAAAAATATTATCAAACAAATTATTTGATAAAATCCTTATAGACATGTAAAGGATGAATCAGAACAATGATAGGTCATGATGGTGGGAAAATTACTCCATACCAAGTTAATAAAAACAAATATTCCATTAACATTTTTATATGAAAATTAAAAAAGGAAACTCTTTCAAAATATATGGGTATATTACTCTTAAACAATTATTTAAAACTACAACATGAATCCAAATTTATATAATAAATAATTTTATAATTTAAAGAAAAATTGTTCTCTTTACATTGGTTCAGTGGAAACATGATTTTTAACTAATGAAATAAATTTAGTAAAATTTCATTAAAAATATTAATTAATAATTTAATGTAAAAAATTGTGAAAATGTTATTATTAATAGAAAATTTCATAAATAATAAAATAATAAGAAAATTAAATTGTTTTGTTATTAAATTACAAAATAATTTCATTCAATGGAAATCAATGCATGAGAAATTTAGATTTAAATGTTATTTTGAAGTGAACATTAATATATAAAAATGAGGGTGTGAAAATTAGTTAACTAATTTATCATATTTATAAATTATATAACCCTATAAAAATTGGTAAATAATACATAAATTAATCAAATAAATTACACCCTTAATCCTTCAATATCATATAAAATGAAGAGGTAATATATTACAATGAATATGAAATTGAGTTATGAAACACTTTCCATTAGGTAACATTCAATTCAAAAACCAGTGGATGAAATGATTCAAATTTAAACATAAAATACAATGAGGTATAAATTATTCACTATATTACATGTAAATGGGTAATTTTTTACACCATTTGAAGACAAATAGGGGCATAAAATTAAAATACGACTCAATTGAGGAAATTTGAGTTAAAGTACCTTACCTTCCGATTACAATTAGTTGAACATAGTTTAACCTCTAGTATAATGATTTTAAGAATGTTTTTAATTTATACTATAGTATTATTAATTTTTATAATATCATATATAATCTTATTGTAACATATTATTACATATTTTTTAATAATATTTCAATATCACCATTGTTTTTGTTTTTATCTACATAATTTCCTTAGTCATGTTTTGTTTTAAAAGTTCGGGTTATTTGTTATAGGATAAATATATATATAATAAAAAATGATAATAATGTTATAAAAATCATATTTATTGATTGGATAATTTTATGGAACAATTCATGAATTTTGTACATCTATAATTAAATGCATCACATTGTATAGACAATAGGTCATTTGAACGCAACATTGATGATATCATCCCATTAATAGGGGTAATAATAATGATGTGTTTGATAAATTAATTATTAAATGTTTAATTTAATTTAAATTCAATCATATATATACATGTTTTCTACTGTTTGACTATTCATAGGAGTCAGTGATAGAAAAATAATTACATTGGTTCAGGAGGCTGTAGTCCCCTATAAACACAACCAATGTATTTGACTCCTAATTTATGGGGGGGGGATTGATAAATATTATTATATTATCATAATAAAATCATTGTATATGTAATATATAGTTTTAAATATATTATAATTATTAACACATAATTGAATGTGGTAATGGAAGAAATAAAAATATTGAACTTAGCGATGAAAATTACCATTGCTTAGAAGAACAACCTTTAGATCCTTTTTTAAGGACTAGATGATTTGTCGTTTGGGTAGAATAGAACATAATAAATATGTATAATGTTTTTGGGTAGATAAGTTTTTATTTTCTGGTCATGATAAATGGCATTAAAGTTGTGATGTAGTGATGGTAGTGAGTTCCCTTTTATAATTTATTTAGTGTGTCAATTTTGTGAATACTCAAAAGAATTCAATAATGGGAAGTCAATATCACCGCAAGTTCATCAAAAATGATAAATAACAAAAAATTTCGAATTTAATGTTAATAAAATACTCTAATATAAAGAAATAAAAAAATTTTAAACATTTTGTTACCATACCCTCTAATTTTCATTACTTTTACCATTTTAGTTCTCACCATTATAAAAAGATTTTTATACTATGTAATTACTAATTAATGAAAAAAATTAAAAGGAAAATTATAATATAATTTGGACTCACTTATTATTAATATTCAATCTAAATTTTTAGAAAACAATTTCTATTTGTGTACAAAATTTATTTTAACCCATGTATATGGAAAGTGCAAAACCTTGTTTTAACATTAATCGCGGTAAATAAAAAATTTATTAAAAATAATTAGGAAAAATAATAATTAGAACATATAATATAATTTAAATTAATTTTATCATAAATATAGAATTTTATTTTTGGAATTCCATTCATATAAATAGTAAAATTAAATTTAATAACAAATCTCCAGTTCGTCTTGAAAAACGAGTCTTCAAGAAATGCATTTTCATGCATAAAATGATTTTAGATTAACAATATATCAAAAAATAAGAATTATTTGGATTATTTTAATATATATATATATATATATTGTAATTTAAATTTAAATATTTACAAATTAGTTGTTATTTTAAACAATTAAAATTGAAGAAAATTATGAATTTAAAAATAGTTTTCGGAAATAACGCGCTTTTAAACCTAAAAAATCATACACCAAATTTGAAATAAAGATGATTACAATGAAATAAAATAATTCAAATATTACTGAATAATAAATATTTAAATTTTTAATAACATTAAAATCTTATAGGAAATTTTTATATAAATAATTTATTGAAAAAAATGATAGTTTTAAAAAAAGTAATTTTTTTACTATTCAATGTAAAACAGCTCTCTAGAAAAATCCAATACTTTAACCCTTATTTATTATTTAATGTATTATTTAATAAGTGATATTATTTTTATAAAATATAATTTCTCAAATTGTTATAAATTCATGATAATAACAAACATAAAATGAAAAACTAACCCATTTTTGAGGAAATTGTATTTCAAAGAATAAAATGAATTATAAAAAAAGGGTGATTAATTATAATGAATATATCAATAAATATATATTTATTAGTAAATCTATTAATATTATTCATAATTTAGTTAATCCTAGTCATTCCTAAAAATTAAATGGAAAGTTTATTATGGTAATATTTAGATTATGTGCAACATTTACGCTCAGTGTTGTGTGTCATATAAATTATTGAACACAATGATAATCTCATGAAATATTAAGTTGTCACAACATTCCCATGTGAATTGTATTTCATATAAATTTGGTAGAGAGAAATTTAAATGATTGATTTATGAGGAATTGGGGGTAAAGGAATAGATTACATGTCGACATATCATTTTTAGATGGTATTGAGAACAAAGGAAAAGGTGGATATTATTAAGACAAATTTTTGTTTGTTGTAATTTTTTCAATGACCATAGAGTATCTTTAGTGATTTATATTAATAATCAAAATAATAATTAGAATAAATATAGGGATAACATTATAATTTGTGTAACTTTCTATAGGTAAAATTTAGTTCTTACTTTTGATGTTTTTTGGTCACTAACTTATATTAAAGGAAACTGTTTATTGACTATTTGGGGCTCCATTGGGGATTTAATTTTCAGTAATAGTCACTTATATCTATAAATAAGTAATTGGTGATCCATATATTAATTATGGATGATGTTTTTTGGATATAAAAATAGTATAAATTCACGAAAAAGATGATATTAATAGTTTATTACTCTTATTATCATACAAATTGTCAAATTATAAATTTTATTTTAGAGGAGTCAAAAAAATGTTACACCTTTTAGAATGATTAAATTGTCTCTAGGGAAACCCATAGAGACACCCAATCAAGTGTAAATGGGATACAATGATGATCAAAAGAAGATAGTGATGGAATAGATCATACATGGGATGGTGAAGGTATGTGGAGTGCATGAAGAGGATACATTACACTGAACTTATGGGTTAGCATAGAGGACCACTAGAGATCATATTCCCCCAATTTATTTCATTGAGTATTTGATGTGACCCACCATATTTTTAAGTAGTTTTATATTAATTCATACATCGATATCAGTCCCAGTTTTATTTGTAACTATTAATCAATTAAAATGTGTGTTGAAAAAGGATGATACAAAATCAGTTAATAAGTCCTCATCTTGAAAATAATTTTCATGAAAGGTGTTTTATTATGTATTATTATCTAATGGAACAACATTATTGGATGACTGTATGTAGTGGAATTATGTAATTATATGATTTTATATACATGTATTTGAAATATGAGGAAAAAAAATTTACCCCGAGTATTGGAATAACATAAAGAATAAAGAGTTCATATATCTTATTAAGAATTCAAATGAATTCGGTTCTTCTTATAATTTCAAAATGTGATCTTTTATATATATATATACATTATTCATTGTCAGAAATTTTGATTCTTTCATATGACATCAAATGTCATATAAAATGAGGATTAACTCTTTATAATAGGACTTTAACAATTATATATGGTTGAAAGTTTGGTTTTTTTCAAATCTATACGTTATTAATGAAGTGTTTTTCAATTATATAAACATTTGGAAACTATTTATTTTGATTCATGGTGAGGAAAAGTACAAGTGTATTATGTTAGCATATTCATTCCATATATTGTAAATATGACTATGCGATGGTGAAATTTTAGTAAGTGTTTTGGTAAACATGTTGGACTCACATTGTACACGTGAGAAAGAAGATTCACTCAATGTGTGTTTTGGTGGAAATAGTGTACTTGTTCACGGTGATCATTAGAATTTGAATCTAGATGAAAAAAGATGATAAATTCACTTAGTTTCATATTTAGTAATCATTGCAACTAAGTGTTCGAGGCCCCAAGATAAGTAGTTATGTGGTGAAAATTACTCAATAATGTTGATGTCAAGTAAGATGATCATAGTTTTCAATTTTCATGAGTATTGTAATCATTATTCAACCATTAATATAAATAAGTGTAATGAATAACTAAGAGTCATACATATGGAATTAGGGATCCACTATGATTTTAACTTCATGAGATTACATGAACAAGTTAATGCTAAAGTGTGATATTATAAGGATTAAATATATGGAAAAAACCCAATACTATATACATATTATAAATAATTGTTCCACGAATTGTAAGGAAATTATTTGAAGCCATTTTAATTACCAATGTTGTTTTAATTAAAAACCTATAATTCCAACAATACTCATAATTTTTGATTATTTTAGAAAAACAGAATATATAAATATATTTAATATGTTTTCCCCAATTTTGGAAATATAAAATTTTAGGAGAAGTTAGAGGTCCAAGTGGTATATACTCAACACTGAGAGGGGGAATGGGTTTAATCAGTATTGGGGACATTGAAATCAATTTATACATTTAACCCACATACTTCAATAACATGTTATGATATTAGTATTTTTGTTTAATTATCTCACATTAATTTTCTAATGGAACAACATGTGGATAAATGATATAAAATGTTCACAATTCCATAATAAAGTAATTTCCTTGTAGATACTAAAAATCAACCCATGAACACAAAACATAGTAAAACAAATCTTTTGAGAAACAAATTGGAAGTGTATGGCCTTAAAACCAACATTTCACTATATACTCTTAGAGATTAAATTGAGGATAACTTTCAAAAAGGTGTATTATAATTCTAATGATAGTTATTGGTGTTTTTACAAGGTTTTATCCTTCCATTATTACTTATATAAGAGCATATAATAAAAAAATCTTTATTTTTATAAACATTGATTCATACAATATTCAAAATTGTATGTCTATGTTCATATCCATCATTTTATTCTTAAAATGTTTTCTAAACTCTTATTCTAATTGTTTCAATACCCCCACATTGTACAACACTCTTATCTTCTTCTCAATTTTTTTAATATTTTATTAAGCACATTAATATTCATAGTATTTTATTCTCTTTTTCTGTATTTTTTAGTTTCCTCTTCTCATCATCTTCTTCAATTTATATAATTATCAAATATACTCTTCTTGTTGGATTAAAATAATATATTTTATAGGGATAGTCATAGATTCAATTTTCATTTAAATTTAGTCATATGAAAATTATATTTAAATAACAGTGTCGAACAGAAACTATCTATATTTTCTTCATCCTACTGGAATATATATATAATCTATTGGATCATTTCTCACTTTATCCTCTATCTTCTTCTGTTATATATTGATTATCTCATGTGAATATTTGATTTAAGCTACCATTATTGTTATTAATTCATGCCCCTTAGATCTCTTCCATCATGGTCATTGATTTAATCCCTAATATATGGGTTGATCTTCATACCATAATACTTAAAGACAAATAATTAACTATTCTCATTGTAATTAAAATTATTGATCAATTCATCATTTAAAAACTTAAATAAAGGTATTATTAATTTTAGTAGGTTAAAATGAATCCCAACATATCTTCCAATTAGTAATGGATATATTTTACATTTAAATAACCCATTATTATTCATTATCAATTCTAGATGAATTAAAATAAATGGTTTTTTAATATTATTCAATAAAATCGATGTATTATTACATCGTCATGTAATATCCACAACTCCTCGTTTAAATAACTTATGGACTATAGTATTCTTCCTTTTATTCATTCACACATTTAACAAAAACCACATCAACTTACTTTTTTACATAGGATAATCTGTTAAATCCTTCATTAATGTCCAAGAATTAATCTTCATATTAATTAGTTTTCATATCTAAATTAATTTCAATGATACTTTCATGGAATATACCAAATTGATAAAAACCATGTTATATAACTTGATTCATCCATAAGAAACAACTCATTCATTCATTCATACATTTCCATTACCATAATCTTTTCTTAAACAAATGAAATTGGTCATTAATTTAATAAATGAAAACATACTTTGAATGTTATGAATATTATATTTCATCACCAAATCCTTCATATTAACCCCTATAGAGAATGCATATTAACTTTATTTATTTCATAAGGATATTTGTAAATATTTCTCACATGGAAAACGCTCATGTGTCATTCATCATATGCACACTCCCAAATGTAATGAAATATCATCCTAGAAAAATTTATACACATTGATTATTTATTTTTGTAGTACATCACATATAAAAATTTTCATTCATATTAAATTTAACTATGTTAGTCCCCATTGAAATACATCAAATAACAGATACATTGAACCACACACATAGAAGAAATGTCCTTTGTGGAGCATTTGGCTACATGAACAATTAATATACATAGCATGTTATTTTGTTGCATAATTTCCCTTAGTAAGGAAAAATCATACATGGGTAACCCCTTACATATATTCTAATTGGGTAATATAGTATTTTCTATAATGAAAATCACATATCAATATAATTTATAATGTAGAGTATGTATGCAGATTAACATATGAGTTTCTTTACTTCATAAAATAGATTCTAGAACATCTAATTCTTTATTTTGTATTCTCCCTTATTTCAATATTTATCTATTATTATATTTAATATAATCATGGTGGATAATATCATGTTATTTTATAATTGGATTATCATTTCTATTTTCATTGGGTGAATAGATAAATTTACCACATGAATCGATGTTTATGTGACCTTCTTCATGTGAAATGTTTAATGCTCTTCCCAAAATCACATTGAATCCACTAAAATTGAAGTAATACCGCCATTCAGAAACATTATCCATCATAGTCATCAACTTTTTTTGGACACCATAAATCTTCAAATTATATTTTACTTAAATAATTTTGGGTACTTCCAATTTATCAAATTATATGTATATAAATATTAAATTGGTCATCCATGATTTGTTGCAGAGATCATTACATTTTATCTGGTCACACAAATATTGAGATCAACTTATATTACAATATTGGATTCATCATCATTTATAAATATTATTATTTATCAGTATATTATAATTCCTTTGAATTTAATCCTTGAAAAAAATAAAAAAACATAATTTGGGCTCAATAAGAATGTTTTGAATGATAGTGTAATATTAATATATATATATATGTATATATGTATTTGAGGTCAAATTTAGAGATATTATGGTGGTGATTAACAATTACTACATGAATAAAATTTATTTTTCCATGTGAGAAAAGTAATTTTGAATCTAAATTTAAATTTTTTTTTCTCAAATATGTGAGATATAGAGGGTGTGGGTTAGATATTTAATTAAAGTATTAAATAATGAATAAATAAGAACCATTATAATAAATAATTCAGTGAAGAAATAATAATTAAGGAAAATAATATGGAAGAGAATATAGTATTCCTTATGTGGTTCTGTTCATGGAGGTAGAAGGCTATTCTTTCCATTCGAATAGGGTAATAAAAGAATTTCTTTTTGAATTTCTTTTATCATATATATTAGATGAAAATGGAGGATAATTTTTTTTTTGATGTGGTTGTGACACTATTATTCATTAGAAATAAAAATAAGGCATGCTTGTTTGTTTGTACTCAATTAAATGAAGAATAAAATGAAGAAGAATTAAGAAATGAGAAGACAAATTCAGCTCCTAATTGGTTATTGACTAATGTATTATTGTATTATATGTGAATATTATTCACAAAATCATAATGTAAAATAAAGATTTGGTGGGAGGATTCATTTGGGTTATTCCTCCACTAGTCTATGGGATTTTATATTTTTTTATCCCCCATATCAACGTTAAGTGTACAGACCCAAAGTTCTATTTTAGGTAACTCTATGGAAAACACACTATAAATTGCCACTCGTTATTTTGAAAATATTTGTATTATATTCTCTTGAATGTAATATTTACTAGGTACTCATGTAGAGTAGTGAACCTTGTAAAAAATAATAATTTGTTAACTTTCTTATATATAATTTCTTATCTAAAGGATAAACATCCAATAATGTAACAAATGGTCCCTGGTGACAGCACACACACCCCGCCGTAACATGGACTTCAGGTCTTATCCCACCAGGTACTACCAGTATCCCCACAGACACATGGTCCTCACCCTTGGTCCCACCCACATGCTTGAATGGGTCATCTGACTAATGAATGTCCCCATAGTCCAACAGATGTATTTTCTAGTGTGCTTTGTCCTCACTCACACAAACCTTGGGAAACATCCAAGAATGTCACCCATCCTAATCTATAATCCATGCCAAACATGCTTAACTACAGTGTTCTAATTAAGTAGGCTCCAGAAAAGGATGGTTAACTGTATTTACATGAGTTATATCATTTAGTTAACTAACCATTTATCATTACGTTGTGTTGAATTCTCATTCCTTTAGAGAACAAAATACTTATTGCTGGTCTTATATATCATCCCTGGATGTGCACCACACTTTTGGTTGGGGTTCTCCTCTGATACATATTGTATCAAATAGGCCCTGGTGATAGCACAAACATCCCACCTTAATAAGACGGTTGTGTCCTGGCTCGCCAGGTACCAATAGTTTCCCTGCAGACATGTGGTACCCACCCCGGGTCTACCCCACATTCCTGAATGGGTCATCTAACTAATAAATGTCCCCAAAAGACAACACATGTACTTTGATTTTTTCTTTGTCATCACTCACACAAACCCTGGGAAACACCCCATAAGGTTACCCATCCAATTCACTACTCTTGGCCAAGCACACTAAATATTGGCGTTATAATTAGTTAGGTTCTTGAAAGGGAATGGGAACTTCGTAGAAAATATTTATATAATTTACTCATTTAATCCTTTATCATTCTGGGGTGTTACCAGTAAATAATAAATGAATATTTGAATTGTACAATGAATTAATGGGGTAAAATATTTTATATTTTTTAAAATGATACTAACAACTGATTCCCCCCACTCTAATTAGTCTTGAATACATTCTATATTGATCCTATATATTTGGAAGTAGAAGACACCAATAGTGGGGAAGAGTCTCTAGATTCTCAAAAATGGTCCCATAATGAAGTGAATTCCCCTTTTGTTCTATCATTTCATCTGAATTACAACTCACAAATTTTTCTATTTTTCTTTATATCTGATAGACATAAACCCACTTAGTTATACTCTTATATCTATTCTAAGTGAATATTTATATTATACCATGATGAAATTCTATGTTTTAGGGATGTTAGAATAATTTTTTTTGGGATTTTAATGACATAATGTGTTGTTTTGGTGATAAATCATTAGTTATTCCAACAAATATTGGAGAGATGAAAAATAGTCTAGTCATTCACTTGATAAAAAAATTTCCTGGTTATTAAATTACCTATAACTTCGTTTTTATTTCTCATTTTAGTCAATACATACATAATTTTTTATATCGATGAAAAATAGGCCAGTAGTGAATCTTACACCATGGGTGAGGGGAACTATTTTTCTTCATAAGAAGTAATTATGACTTTCAAAAATTGTTTGTTATATATGAGTATTGTGTAAGGTGTTATATTTAGTATATAAACTTTATTTAAATTAAAATAATGATTTATAACTCTCTAATGAGTTTACCACTATGATAGAACGTGGGGTATGATAGGCTTTTAGTGTTTGCATATGATCTTTCTGTACAAAATGATATTCTTAAACCACAAAATTATCTTATTATATTAAGATCACGGACCATTATATCATTTTTAGTCTCAAATATAATTGTATATATAATAAAGGTTTATATGTAGTTGTTGAGAAAACCGACTAAAAGACATGATATGATAGAATACTACACATTAAATGTATTATTTCAGATAAATGATACTAATATGTATTTATAAAATTTCTAAATAGTAAACCCACCTTGGTCATATACACCCATTCAATTCCAATTATATTTATTAGTGATTTTTTGTTTTTACCATTATAATACAAGTTTCCATAGATCACAGTATAGTTTCACACGAGTAAGATGAGATGTTTATTTTTTTAGCAGCATAATCATCTGTATTCCTAAGTATAAGAGAGAAAAAAATGGAAAAACTACCTCGTAAATCAATCCTTTCTCAAAATAAATGTATTTGGTGAACTAGTTTTATAAAATTAATGATTAAGGTTAATTATTTTACTAATATAAATGTGATCAATTTTATTCATATCTATTAACTATGTTGAAAACATGATATGTATATTTATTATTTAATAAAAAAATTATTGATAGAGTGTTTATCATTCTACATGAAAAAAATCTCATTAAAGTCGCACTTAGTGACCCAATAAATCTCCTTGTTTTTTGAAGATTCAATCACATAATATTTGATTGATGAGATGGATCCATTCATGAGTGATCGAGTCCCACACTGTTTGGATGTTCTGAAGTACAAGTAAACATTTTGTATTGAATCCACTTCTAAGAATTGTGTTATGAGTAAGGTGTCTTTATGTGACATACATATCCTAGTAACTCATCCCCATTATATGTAATTGGAATAAAGGATTAGTACATCGCTGAATCTTCAAATTATTTTTATGAGAATACTTGATTATAGATTCCTCTGTTATTTTTTAAATGATTTTTATTATTTTAGTGAAATTATTGTTTCAGTCAAAATATATTCAAGAAAATAATTCTATGGGTCCACATTCCATTTACATGGAATGTGATACAAGTTAAATAGAGTTCTAGGGGAGGATGAATCCCCCACAAATCAATGGTTATTTACTATAACATAGTGGTTGATAAACATCAATTAAGGTTAGTTTCTTTATAGATTCAGGTTAGAGAAAAGATATACAAACATGAATATTTCTAGAGTTTATCAACCGATATTATTACACAGGTAGAAAATCCATATGATTTGAGAAAATTATAGAATTCAAGGATAATAGAAAACAAATTGTGGCTTATTCCACATGCCAATAATTGGATGACATTGAGTGACAAAAGAACTAAATTTTACAGATATTATGTTATTCTTGTAATAATGATCCAATATTTTGTAAATTACTAAAATAGAGACTTCAAATTATGGATTTATGTTTCTTTTTCATTTAATAATGGAAAATATTATACAAATAAATTTCTTCTTATTTCCAAAATGTACACACAATCACATTTCATAAGCTAGAAAGAGTTTAAGGAATCTCTAGATTAAATTAATAATAGTCAATGTTTACAAATGCATATCATGGAGGGTACTCAAATCCTCAAAAAAATTATGAACAAGAAAAAAATAAAATTATTAAATGAAAGTACTAAATTGAAATTGAGTTTGTAATAGAGTATTTCCATTGTTATGTTTACCCTAAACGATTATTCGATAGAAATATATGGTAATGAATTAAACCGGACTGGGGGTTTATCCATTTATAATTGGGAAAAAAAATTCAGTTTTCTACCTTGAAATAGTTTCTCAAGGTTTAATATATAGTGATGGTATAATTAACAAAAAATTATATGCAACACCAACACATTTATCAAGCATAAATTATAAAAATAAAATTAAATGACAGAATAAACATTAAAAAATAATTTTTTTTAGAAATTATGTATTAACTTTATTTTTATGGTTATAAATAGTACATATTTATAGGTGAATGATTTTATATTTTAAATACATTATTATCTTGATCTTTATAATAAAATATTTTTGATAGTTTTAAAAATTTATTTAATGATATTTTAAGTTAAAAAATATATTATTAAATTAAATAAAAATTAAAAATAAAATATTGAATGAGTACATGTGGAATGGAAAAACATTTAATACAAAGAAATTTTATAAGTTTCATTCCACCTTATATGTAAACTAATAGTCATTAATTGTTGATGTAGATATTACAAGGGATAATGTTAAAAAGGGTTAATGAGTGGGTTAAAGAAAAATATAATTCTAAAAATACTACATAAATCTATCCAAATTTTATTACTTTAATATATTTTTATATTTTCCTATATTACTTTTCATATTTTTTCAATTTACATCCACTTTATAGAATTAATATATTTATTATATTTCAATATTATTTATAATTACAAGTGTGTCCTTTAACCCGCTTATAAAAAAATATCCTCTCCTCACTTATTCACTCCTTCGGTGAACATTAATTTTTTCCAATACATTTCCATATACTTTAAAAACTTCGAGACCCATATCATTGAATCCCTAATATAACAATAATATATTCCATTGTTGGATTAATATGTAATATAAATGTGTTTTCCAATGTATAGGTATAATTCTTAAATGAGTGTTTTTGTATTTTTTCTTCTTAAACCTCCTCATAATCATACATTATAATGAACTAGACCAGTCATACAATGAGCCTGACACCAGACAAGGCCCATAAATAATCCTGAAGGGAGTTTCTAATCCCCACTAGCTGGAAACAAATTTCTAGGATCAAAAGAATCCACTTGGAAATTATTTCACTAAAATTAAAGATAAATGATAGAAATACATATATACATGTATAGGGAGAAAATGAATAAAAATTACAATCTATTCATAACCAAAAAAAACAATCCTGCTCATTTTCATAAATATAAAAAACATACAAGAATAGGATGATAAAAAATGCATATAGATATAACAGTAACGTAAAATAGAACAACTACAAACAAACTCATGATGATCGGAAAACCATTTATTTGTAACATATTGTTGATCTCTACTGTCACCAATCTTAAACCATATTGGGCAGAAGGTTCAAAACTAACCCCAACTAAAATATAGAATGTAAAATATATAAGATTAAGATTAATCATCTAGTAGGTCACCACAACCTAAAAATACTGTTAAATATCTTAAATAAGTAAATTCAATAGTTCTAGTATCACAATAAATCTACACAATATGATTTTAAAAAACACATACAGAAAGCCAAATTAATTCTCTAATCACAATTTTTCTTATTCTATAATATCAAAATAAATTCTTCGATATTGTTTCAATTAATCCAACACATTTCAAAACCAACCATCTATTAACATTTCTAAAAAATATCTCAATTATTTCATATTAAATTAAATGTTCAAATTATAGTCATTTCACTATCTAAATATATTATTAACCCAAATGAACCAATTTTTAATCCACATTAAAACCCAAAATAAATGTATTAAATTTATAAAAATATTTGACAAATATTTGAAAAATCATTTTTACAAAGGAATGACCCACCACACTCTTTTTCATGAATAAAAATAATACACAATATAAAAAGGCATATAAAAACAAAGAGAACAAAATGGTTCCAAAACAATAAAAGTAGCAAAAATGTTATAACAGTAGTATATAAAACTATATTTTAACATTAACTTATAATGAAGTCGAATGTGTAATGGGAACTACCCTAAATCACAAATGTGAGAAGCATACGAAAATATAACAACATTCTAACTCGCTAACTAGCTGCCAACAATTTGTGATTTACAAACAACAATTCATGCCACTTGCCCATAAAATCACCATTGAGATGAGACCTCCTCCCATAAAATGTTCATATCATGAATAGAGTGACACTAAAGGCATGTAGATAAAGTAGGAAAATATAAATAACTATACCACTTTTTACCCACATTCCAATTACCATATAGTGAATGTAGGGGAAATATGAAGCATATTAGTTTTAACAGAAAAGAAATAAGCAATGAAAAACACATCCCCTAAGCACCCAAGAATGTGTAAACACTAGATATTAATAACCCATAATATAATTAAATAATTACATAACAAGTGTAGAAACAAGCATTTCATAGAGAACGATAATCCCACAAAAGCAGTAACTAATATAAATGGTGATATTAAGGGGTGTCTTTCATGTCAACTATTTAAAAAATGTTCCAACTAGTACTTTAACACAAAATAATATCATAATTCCAAGACCTTACACTTTTAACAAAATATAACTTCAGCCGTATATTAAAAAATAATTGAACGTATACCCCCCCATTTTGAACATATTTCAAATCCACCATTAAATGTTTATATTTTTTTTTGAAATAAAAAATAATGGAAATTGAAATCCATTTTAATAAATGAAATTTCAATATATACAACAGATAATTTCTCAAAAGGGTTAAACCAATCACATATGTCAAATATATATTTTAAATACAATTAAAATCTATTTTATTAGTCATTTTTAGGTTAACACATAAATTTAGAGAAAACTCTCTTCAAAACATATTTTTAACTCATATAAAACCAAAAAAAAATAAAATATAAGAATAATCCTTAAAAAAATTCAATCATCCCCTAAAAAATTTCATAAAAATCTAAATATCACAAAACATTCCATTTCAAAAAAGAAAACATGAATGCCATAATAAAAACCCTTTATTGATAGTTGCAAACCAAAACAAATCCTCATAAATCGCCATAGGGAAATGGCACTGTTTTGTACATTAAAAAATGAGAAATTTGGAAATCAATTGAACCCTTTAAATGAAAAAAATGAAAAATTTCATATAAACACCTACCTTGAAGAAGCAGAAACCAATACGAAATGTTCCACTATTAATGATGTGAACACCAATAGGAATAGAAATAATATCTAAAACCCCTATACATTAATAATACCAACATTAGATCCAACAAGACCCCCTATGACTAACTACTAAATATAAAATATTCATGGGGGAATCAAAATCAAGGTTAAAAGAGAGTGAAAAGGGAAGTAGATTGGAAGACAGAAATACATACCACCAAATCTTGTGGAAATCACTAAAGGTAGTTCAAGAATCAATGTAGGAGGACGTTGGAACTCCACTATGGGATCCCAATAGTAAAAAAATTGTATTTGGGAGAATAGGGGCGAAACCCCTCTTAATTATAAAAGTAATATTTGGTAATTCCAAAAAACATAAACACCCAGATGTGACACATGTTTTGGCCACACAATATGACAATAAAGGTTCCAAACTTTCTCAACCCACATCCTATACCTAAAGAATCGAAAAAATAATCCAACCCATGAAGTAATCATGTCCATTGAAATTCCAAATACCAATTAGACTTATGGGTTCTTGGAAAAAATAAATATTTTTACAAATCATGTGGAGGCCATGAAAAATTTATATGTCACCATGATAGGAACATCCACTCGAATATCATATAGTTACTACTAGGTTTGTGGGATATCTGTGATTCCAACAAAAAGAATTGAAAACATGATAATACCTTCAAATAATACTAGAACTCAATGAGACACAATATCATAAAAAATAATTCATAAAGATGAATACAATATTTAACAAAGGGGTGTAAAATACTACCCACTATGACACTTTATGCCCCTAAAAAGTTTGTGATGAACAATAAAGGAATCAAAAGTTATGATATATGGAAGTAGATTTTTTCTAAAAGAATCATTAAATGTGATTAAAAATGGAAAACAATAATGGAAATCTTAAAAATTATTTAACTAAACTAAACATAAATTTCAAAACATCTCATCGCACAACTGAAATAGAACATTATATCAGAAGTCCTATGTAGAATGGTACACCTAAAATAGACTCCCAACCATTTATAATTCCTCTATAATTGGGGTATTAATTAAAAATGATGATATTAACATCCTCAGACAACCATGGAACCCTAAGAGAAATTTTATCACAAACTCTAAACACTTCTAAGCCTAATAAATGAAGATAAACCACAAGTAGCCTGAAAGGAATGACATGATCTCTCACCTTATGTCACGAAACACTCATATAAACTATGGTTATAAACAATATCTCCATCCCACAAGGCATCCCGATCCTCTTCAATCAAACAATATCTGGTCAACCAAAATCAAATTTTAAATCACACACCCTAGTTACCCAATCATTCACCAAAGGCCTCTCTCATGCGCATGAAACATGTACTGTAGAGGATCAATAAAATAATAGCTTCAAAAAAATGAGAAATATGTTTCAACTATGTAACAACAAACATAAAATTGGGAATCATAGACAAAAACAACAGAATGTGGAAGGTCAAAATAATAACTACAAGATATATTTAGAAAGTATATTCCAAAAATGAAACATGAAATTCCATAAATGATATCTAGAATCCAACCACATGAAACATCAAAAAAAATTAACCATCCACAATATTACCATAAGAGTAGACTAAATTAAAAAACAAAGACTAGAACCATCAATTAAATTTTCTCATTGAAAGACAAAAATAAAAGGATAAGGCCTAAGGCCACTTCAGAATTCCAAGATTACAAAACTTTTGAAGATAACCAAAATTGAAAAAAAAAATAGAGGAAAACATTTCGATACCTAATATAATATGACTTACCATACATTGGATCCATGAACAATAATCAAATGAGAGAAATTTTATTCTAAAAATATATTCTATTTTCACCTTGACCTTTCTCATCTTGCTTCTGTCCCTCACTCATTGGGTTATCTTTATACCCCCAAGTTGGTTATAAGGAATCACCCACCAAAATATTCTTAGACTAGTCATTTTTCACATGAATGACCTCACTGGAAACCTACAAAAAATATGTCAGGATGGATGAAATAATTGATGAAAAACTATTGGCATGAAATTCATCGCTAATGAAATGGTTTTTTCATAATCATTGATGAATAACTTTAGTGAAAGGACTAGAAATCATTGAAAGTGATCAACGTACTCTCTTGGATATAAGTTAACCTGCTGAAGAAAAAATATATAATGAAATTTTTATAATTTCAATACCTATAGAATAAATAATTTCTAAAATTTTATCCTTATGATCTCTTACTACATACCTTCACATAGTAATGAAGGTACTGTTGACTCTCACAAAACTTAGCTAAAATCATCATGAATGCTTTCAACAACTCTTATCCATCAATATGTATGTGTTCTAATTAAATTTAATACCACCTTAATCACCTATAAATTCCTCAACGATTACTCAGAACCATGATAACCATAAAAATAATGTAGATACAAAATCAAGATGTTTATGATTGGTTCGTAGATCAAGGAGGTTTAGAGGTCCAACACACTTCTTAGATTCTGGGTGGAGTAGAGAAATGACTAAACCATTTTTACCACTCTCGGATAGGGGGAGGGTTATGATTAAAATGGAGTAAACCACATAAACTGATACATTAAAAAACTATCTCATAATGGTCTAAGAATCAAGACAAAACAACATTCATTCAAGTAAGGAACACATCCTTCAAAATAAGAAAGGAGAATTTTCATTACACTATTCCATTATTACTACATAATTATTAAATAAACATTAACAATGTTTTTCAATTGAGAAAAATTACCACCCAATAATTGGAATAAAAATAGTCACTATGGAGTATAATCATTTCCAAAACAGGGCATTTCAATAAAATCTACTTATTTTCTATATCCATGAATACACATAATGGTCATTTGAACAAATTTAATTTAAAAAATAATTCTAAACATGCATTCGAATAATATTTAATTTTTCCTTAAATTCAAAAAAATCACATTTTAAAATGAATATGTCAAAAAATCCATTCATTTCCCAAAACATGTTATTAAAACCATGAGGAACCAAATCACAATAGAATAATTCAAATGAGGTTTACAGGAACCACAACTACAAAAGGAATCAATATACTCCTCATTCTATCTCTGAAAAGATATAATCAATACATGATGAATCTGAAATCAAGAGGATCTCTACTGGATAATTAGGTGAGAAACATTTCTGTTCATTTTTTGGCCACATTCATTGGAAGACATGTTCCAACCATGAATCACAGTCTATAAAGGTGGCAGAGTCAACTATACAGGAACCATATGATTTCCTAAACCATGTGACCTAACAGTGTAGTTAAATTTCTCAACCATTTTCAATCCAAAACAATGTAATAACCATGAATATCATTCAGACACTCAATATGGTATTTTAACTACATCAATTAGAATTATAATCCATTATAAAATAATCGGAACAACTCAAACCCAAATTTCAAAACCAAACATCCCATGGTAGATTGACTATTAGGATGAGATATTTGATGCTTGACTCTCCTCATCCTTACCACTAAAGATCTAGTAACCTCTAAATCCTTTTTACCGTGATATCTCTAATTAAATAGGGCTATAAAAAAGTCATAGTTAGTTACCCAAGAAACAAAAATTGAATATAACATTTTTTCAAACATTCCCAGGATTCCAATGAGTCTAAGACCATACCTATCTCCTCATAGGTTCTGAAGGAGATTCTCGATCCCCATAGGATGGGAACTAGTTTCTGGGAACCATAAGAATCCCTTTTGGAATTATTTTACAAAAAATAAAAAAGATGTACTAATATAAATTGTTAAAAAAATAATAAAATTTCCAAAAAGGTCACAACTACCTATTATGTTCAAAAATATTTTCAAACATATAAATATCCTACATGAATAAGGGGATACGTAAAAAATATAGACAAAAAACAAACCAAAAATAGAACAACTATAGACCAAAACAATACAAACCTAAAACCATATCCATGAAAAATGTAGTTAATGGTTATCACAACCCCACAAAACTTACATCATCCATTATGATAAAAATTAATTATAGAAAAAACATGGAAACTGAAATATATATGTTTTAGAAAAAACCCTACTATTTCACAAAAAAACTCAACAAATATAAATTGCCTTTAATATGTCAACTCATTAATGATTCTATTAAAAACAATATAGAAAATAATATTTTCACATATTCTTAGGGAAATCCAATGTAATTCCATAACCATCATTCAATACATTTATAGTGTTTTCCAAATCAAAATACAATAAATTAAATACATTTCCAAAATCCAAATCCATTTCAAAACAACTCACACTATAAAATTTCTTAAAATGACACACCATTTTTTATTTGAATGAAAATTTTTTTGTTAAAAAACATTCATTGGAAAAATCCATCATTAAATCAAAACACCATTTTTAAAATCAACTATAAAATCCCACATAAGAGGTTATTAAATTTGAATGAGGGTTTCCAAAATTCATTGGAAGATATTTTTTCCATAGGAATGACCCAACACACTGATGGATCACCTATAATAAGCTAGAACAAATGTTCAAATGGTATATAGAATCCAAAAGAAATAAATATTTCCCAAATAATACAAGTAGGATAAATTATACAATAAAAACTAGATCAAATTATCATATATCAATAAATGATCATGAAATAAAATCTTTATGGGATTTAACCATAATCCATGACATATGAAGCATCTATCCATATAAGAGTATTCCAACTCACGAACAAGTTACCATCGTATGATGATGTCAAAAACTCAAGTCATCCAACTACACCAAAAAATAATTTTTTTGATTACATCCCATCTTAGTCCTGGTGCCTATGAATATTAAAGGGCCACTAATGGAATGTGAGACAACTAGCTGAATGTAAAAAGATCTCTCACTTAGTACCAGGGTTACCATGACCAAAAAGGTAAAGTAAGGGGAAAGGTCAAGAATTAAAATTCTAAAAAAGAATTTGCATACAATGAATAACCATCACCCTCAAACACAAAACAATGGGTACCGTGAATATCATATCAACCCAAAATATAAGTAAATTATTCCCATATAAGGGAAGAAATAAAAATATCATATAAATCAATAATCCAATATACGGTGAAACTAATATTAATGAGATATCAAAGGACGGTCTTTCACATTACTCGTTTTAAAAAGTTATAACTTGGACTTTAACAAGAAAAAATGCTCCAAATTCTTTCCCCTTTAACATTTAATTAAACACCACATTAGTAATTTGATTATAACCAATGAAAATCCAAAAAATCATTTATAATAAATTTCAAAGACACCCCTAATCAAGATTCATCTTATTTTAAATCCAAAATGATACTAATTTTCATCCAATTCCATCAATTATAATTCAAAAGAACTAATATGGATATTATATCAATTAGTATACAAAAATATATTTTTAATCAAAATTGGAAATCATATAATGATCCCTTATAAATAATTTTGAGGTAAAAACATAAAAATATATAAATAAACTCTTAAAAACATAGTTTTATACCTTAAAATTCTAAATAGTGTTAAAATAATACACAAATTCTGAAAACCATTTACGGTTACCCTTATGAATTTCAAAACATTCTCGGAACAATAAAACACTACATTTAGAAAGTAAAAACATTAAAGTTCTTTGAAAAACCATTTATGACATGTTTAAAACAAAACTAAATGGATTAAAATCATTAAAATAATATTATATATATTTATAAATTCATAAAAAAGGAAATCAGAAAGAATACAAATCCATTGGACTCCTAAATTAATCAATTTCAATGAAACATTAAGTTGGATTAAGTGGAAACCAAGACAAAAAAATGTCACCATTAATTTAGATAACACCAATGGGAATAGAAACAACATATAAAAAACCTAAAAAATAATATCCAAAAAATTAAATTTTCCCACAACATTAAAATTATTCAATAGAGATCTTGGGCTCATTGTGGAAACCAAATCCAAGAGACAATAGAGACTGAAGGGGAGAAGATATAAATGGAGGGATAATTACCTCAAAATATATTGGAAATCACAAAATAGAAGATAATAATTCTTTGATGGCGAGTATGGAGTTCCTCCTAAGGATCACAAGGTCTAGCCACCCGAATAGTGGATAATAGGGGTGAAATTCTCTTAACTCTATATGGTATTTTGAGAAATTTTCTATGATTAAAACACATAGACTTGATACATGATTTTTAAAATTGTGATACAACAAGGAAAAACCCACTACAAATACCTAGTTCACCTATATGGTTTGTCCTCATTGTTTATAAAACCATTCACCCACTCTGCACTGACCTCTTCCCAAGACAAAGAGGTCCAATAGTTTCTTGGATGTTATGTACTATTTGATAAGGTGTGTGGAATCTATGAGAAATTACCATGTCACTATGATAGGCCCATTTTCAGGGGAACCACATGTTTAATACTAACCATATGTTCTAAACATTCTTATCCCTAAAAATTTTCAACGACATGAAATTCCTACCAAGAAACTAACAGAACTCAAAAAAAGAATCTACATAAGATAAAATAATTCAAGAAGATAGAAATGTAGTGCCACTATGGGTGTCCCATATATAACGATGTTGATATAATAAAATAAATATATTCTATATACTAAAATTTTATTATGTTTATGGAACAATACTTTTAAATATCCTTTCCAACCGAATGGAAAATGGAATAATCACTCATGTATGTGTACATATTGCCATCTCCCTGAAGTATTGTATTTCATTTTCCATCACTTCTATTCATGGATACTTATTAAGTTTTATATTCTGTTTATATAGGATATTTATGGAATTATTTTCTTTATATAATTATAATATTTTATATGCCATCTTAAATTCTCATCCATTGGAAAATGATAATATCATTCGTTCGTACGTGTGAATTACCACCTCCAGGATATAATGTGACATTTATTCAATTATGCAATACGTGGATGGTAATTGGGATATATTTCAATAATATATATAATATTTAAAATGTGAATATTATTCCAAAAATCTATATTATTATTTACCATTATTGTATTCCATCTAAAATTTTAAAGATCATTTATTTGTATGTAGAGACCATTGTCTACATGTAATTATTTAATTCATTATTCATGAGAAATAAATATTAATGAAACAAATTGGAAAATATGTATAAATATGAATATTTTAAAATTAATGTGATTTTATATAGTGTTAATCCATGAATATGGTGTTAGGACCTGAACTGTCGAACAGAAACATGTATAGAATACTAAACAGTTTTCACATAAATAATGATTTTAATGAAGAATTATTAATAAAAATATAATAGGACATTAAAAGGTAATGATATAAATATTATATATTTAAATATTGTTTTATAATGGATTTTTATAAATATGTATTTCAAATCTTGATGGTCTTAATGAATATAATTCAAGAGAGGGGTTGACATAAGGGATTATTATATAACTTTTGTTTCCATGGGAAATTTTACAAATTCACAATTTATATAGTTTTGTGTTGTGTATACTACCAATGTATTTATTTTATGGTAATTTTATGTAAATATTATGGATTTTCAAATCCATATAAGCCTCTTACATTTATTATATTTTTAAGTAGATATTACCAAACTAGTAGGGGATTTTTGTGACAATATCATTTATTTTTAGGATTTTCAACGCTAAATTTTAGGTTAGGAAAATTAAATTGATCATATATTTTAAAAACCATATATTTGTTTCTCCAATGATTATTCAAATACTTTTAAAGTAACAGCACCATCATAAGATATTTTTTACTCAAAACTATTTTGTAAATTTTTATAACAAAAACCAACAATATTTCATATTTGGTTGGCGAAATCATTCTCCCATGTCAATGTTCATTGAAATGTTTTTAAGAAGTTAATATTATATTATTTAGTTATTATTTTTTTATATAAAACTATAATTTATTTTATTTTTAATGTTTAAATATTTTTGTTTAAAATTTTTAGTGACGTTTTTATTTAGATATATTTAGGGCAAATGGAAAATAATCCTTATTTTAATGTTTAACAAACAAAGAAAATTTTGTTGCTTAATGAATTTTCTTATATTTTAAGCATCCTATAAATATATTCAAGGGTATCTTTATATAAAAGTATCATATCTATATTTTTATACATTCTTATTCAAAATTTTATCAATATAAAATTATATTTTTCTCATGTTTTCAATTTAATGTTATAATTATATTTTAAAAATATGTTTCATCTATGTCAATATCCATTATATAGCATTATGGTTCAAATGATATATGATATTATGATTCAATAGAATTTCATTATATTGACGGATTATTATGATTTTGATTTAAGGTTGAATATATGAAACCCATTTCATTCCAATGAGTAAATTAAATTTTCATGGAATTATTATAAAGCCAATTTCTTTTCTATTGGATTTTCTATGTGGTAATGATGAAATGTTTATAAATCCCACTTCATTTCCATGGGATATTATATAATGAATTTATGAACTTTTA
Organism: Viscum album; assembly: GCA_963277665.1. Classification (NCBI taxonomy): domain Eukaryota; kingdom Viridiplantae; phylum Streptophyta; class Magnoliopsida; order Santalales; family Viscaceae; genus Viscum; species Viscum album. The sequence continues at coordinate 1,771,106,452 of OY728120.1, forward strand.
TGATATTATTGGACACTAATGTATGTTTTTTCATTATGTGATGGGTTTTAAAAGAATTATATATCCTTATATTGGATTAGTTAAATATGTATATCTCACAAGATAATATATTCATAAATGGGGAGTGAAACTAGTATAATTTGTATTTTACATTGTAAAATCTTTCGGAGTGACCCCTGCCTAAGGAATTGATAAAATATAGAATGAACCAAATCAACAATGATATAATGGGATGATATACAAGATATATTTAATGATTTTCTATTATAATGATTGTACCACAAAATTAATATGACTTGTTATTATGCTTATGATATTCAATTGTGGATCAAAGTTGATTTAAAATGATTTCCCATTTTTATTAATAATTACTATGGAAATTCTAATAATTTATTCCATGACTCATGTTTTATTATCTATAAAAGATTATGTATGAAAATTATATGTTATATTTTGGATCTGATTCCTCCACAATTATCAATTTTTTACTTTTTATCATTGATCGATATCTCTTATGTTTGCCCTTATTAAGAATACGAGATCACCCTTTCTTATGTGTATATATTCCCCATGTTTTTAAGAACTGTATTATTTAAATTGGTCTACATGTGTGTGATGAATATATAATATTATGAGAGATATTGATGTCTTCTGATGGAAAATTAAAATATAGGTATAATGTAAAATATTCTCATATTATGATATATACATGGCTATTATTATTTAAATGAGTCTTCTTAATTCTATACACTCTATGACTTACAGTTCTAAGGTATAAATGTGTCCCAATATTGGATGTGGAAATTGTAATTACATAAGTATAAAATATGGTATTTTTGGTTGGTATCAAATACATTATGTAGTGAATATATTTTTAACACTAGATTAAAGTGTATAACTCTCAGACTATTATAATTTCAATCAGATTTGGGTTCAGATAACATTAGAGTTTAGAACATTATCATTTCAGTATAATTTATGAGTTAAGGATACAATTACGGATTATTCTGTTTATGCATGATCACATTTTTAAATGAAAAGATACATTTTTTTGAGAATTTATGTTATGGGATTTTAAGGTGACTAATGATATTTTATGAGATTCATGTTTTTTTAATAGACTTTTTAGATATTTATTACCGTATGGATTAAATATTTATTTATTTTGAAGTAATTTAGAAATTATATATTTTGTAACCTATGTTTAAAGAAAAAAATAGCACTTAAAATTACTACATTCATTGATGATGAGGTAATTATGGTTTTTTTGAATAAATGATTTGTTAAATTTTTTGAATATATTCGATTAAAATTGATTTCCTAACAACGTGATAAATGTAATTTTTGAATAGTTTCAATATATTTGGTATGTTATATGATTACAATGAATACATAATAAATTTAAATATGTTATTTTTTATGAATAATTATTTTTAAATCTTTTATTATAATATATGGTTTTATTATGACATTATTTACATCTCGTTTCTATAGGATATGCTGAAAATATTTTTTTAAATATAAGATCAGGGTATATATATTTTTATCACGTGACTCTAAAAGTACGTAATTTCATATGGGGATAAATATGAAGTTCATATTGGGTAAATTTTTTATAAATATTTTTTTATTACTGGTATTGAAATTTGGTAAAGCATATCTTCCTGAGTAATAATGATAGTTAATTTTGAAATTACTAAGGTTGAACATTGGGTGTAATAATTGTGATTTTGGAAATATTTTTTATCCCATTATGTTAAATATTATTCATATTACGTATTATATTATGTTGTGATATCCATTTTGGTTTTGATAAATATAATGGGATTATAAGAATTATTTTATTTCCTTTTTGGATATTATGACACATTAAATGTAAATTTATTTTCTTCGGGCATGAAAAAATCATCATGGTTATTTATTCTGAAGAAAATCTGGAGTATTAATACAAACATAACCGAAGCATGATATTGTCGATAAAATCAAGAATGATTATTTTCTCATATTCTTCAACTTAGTGCTAACATAATTCAACAAACTAAAAACACATTAAACTAAATTTATTGATTCCTATGAGGAAAATATTTCTTAGTTTTCAACATATGACTTTTCAAACCGGTTCACAATTAAGTGTTTTATAATACAAAAAATATTTAAGAAATATTATGGAATTGATACTTTTAATAGTTTACAAATAAAAATTAAATACCTACAGAAATTGAAATCTGATTGATGTGGATTTAATGGTATCTCTTATCACTTGGTAACATTTATCTTCCAAGCCATTGTGTTGATTCTGAAACATTTTAATCACCTCTTCACAGATAAAAAGATAAATATTTATGAGGTATATTTTATAAATAGGGGTATAATGTAACACCCTAGGAATTTGAAATATATCTCAATTAAATATATTAAAGGAATTTGATAACATGGGATATAAACAAAACCCAGTTTAAACGAACAATTATTTACATTCCATTCATTTGGAGGGTATAAATAGGATTAACAGTAATTTGAAAAATTATTTGAAATTTTTTAATCCATAAAATTAATAATCAACAATTCATTTCCTGTCAATTGGTTGAAAAAATAATGATAAAATCATTTGAAGTTAGAATAAATATTTTTCATAAAACTATTTTTTTGTGGGGTATAAATTTGTATCATCATATTTTAAAAGATTCAATAATAATAAATTATTCTAATTAATTAAATTGATAATATCCCAAAATTTAATGAATTAAAAATAAATTAATTATATATATTTGGTAAGGAATGAGAATAAATTCCTTCCATACCTGAAAAAATAAAATTTCATCAAAAAAGTTGATATAAAGTTTATTGTGTAGATAATATAATTAATTTTTACCACTTCTATAAATTCAATTTTTAAATAATGGATATATTTTTTGATGTCTAAATTTTATAATTTTATTTGGATTATTTTTTGAGATTTTTCAAAAGGGGTTAATTTTTTAGTAAATAGTGAATAATGAAGATTTTTTATGGAACAATAATTTCTTTTTATTAAATATATTAATTTAAATGTGTCAATATGTTTAGGATTTTATATTAAAGTAATTTAAATTCGGTATAAATTTCCTAGCCCATTATCCACTATACATCGTGCCCCAAGACGGGTCCCCACAATAACTCTGGATTCCTCCCCATATTCTACAAGTTACATACTAGAATTGTAGGTATAATGTATTGTGAGGTGAGACTACACCCTCATTATCAATGAATGTCTCAAAAGATAATAAAAATAAGTAAAGGAAAACAAACTAACCAGTAAATATGCATTACCAAACATTCCCCAAAACTTGGTAAAATCCTAGAACCAAATAGTAAATGTGCTATTTCATGTCATATAGTCCTTAGTGTATGGAAATCAAAAAAATGGTTCCTGACTATAGGATATGTTCCTTAATCCATGCTCATACTATTACAAATCAAACCTCTACCATGTGGCCTTTAACCTTTTCCTGGTCATAAACTATAAATCCTACTCGGGTACCCAATAGAGACTTGAATAGGGTGTGATTACAAATCATTAGGCCTCCACTAATGGTGTATAAAATTATCTAGTATAAATAGGTAGAGTATGTGGGTATAACATTAATGACATTGAAAATATGAGACAAATAAGGATCCATTATTTAATAAATATTACTTTAGCCCCATTCATAATTTATTTGAGGGTGGATTCATTTTAATTTAATATAATCATGTCTATGCTGGCCAATAACTATGAGTAATGTAGAAATCTATCCCCCTTTATCACTGGGTAATCATTTCACAAAAATTACATAACACTTACAATGGAGACTTAGTCTAGGTAGTTTCATCAAATGAAACTGTTAGGGAAATAAAGCCTACGTCTACCCCTCTAACCCATGTATTATATGAGTAGAGTTTAGAGCCTCATTCAAACCTAAGACACGTACATATAACCACATGTCAATACCCCGCATACCTTCAATCAATATGGATATTCATCTTTAACCATAAATTATTTACCCATAATAAACCATAAACATTTAACAGATTCACTATTTAAAATAACATTTCATTCAATAGATAACCTGTCTTCATGACTTAAAACATTTACTTATTCTCATTTAAATTAATTAACCCAATTATCTCATTAAACCTTACACAAACTAACCCATTAATCACATTCATCATTCAGAATCATTATTACACTTACACGTTTGCATTAAATCCGATAAATGATTTATGACATTCATATTAATTCATTTATCCTATTCACATCATTCAAAACTACCCCTTATGTCAGTACAGGCACAAGAAGAAACTACAGTTAGAGGATTTTGATAATTCAAGATAACAAGTGAACATATTTATCATGGGTTCTATTTCCTAAAATTTTAATAATAACCATATCATTTCAATTACTTAGGACCAAGAAAATTGATCACCCCATGGGTGGCCCTTAACCCATGTTAAACAACCTAAATGCATCCCCCACAGATCATGAGGTTTTAAATTCAACATTTAAGAAACTGATTAAATATTTATACAAAGGAAAACTAAATACATAGAACAATGGAATAAGAGTACAACCACATGCACTTAAAAAAATAAACATTTATAGGGGATATAACTTGTAGATAAATTACCCCAATTAAAAAGATGAATAGATTCATTACCATAACCTTTGATTCGATAATAAATACCCTTATAAGCCGCTATATAAGATCCATTGGAAAAAGAGGGTTTTATGGATTTATAAGGAGAAGAAAAATTCCATAACCCCAAATCTGAAAAAGTAAGGAAGGGGAGTTTTAGACTCACCTAAACCACCAATATTTATACAATGGAATCCCAAATTTCTTATAAAAGGGTGATATTTACCCATGAGAATCTAGAATGATTTTGGTCTACAACTATTTCTACTAGGTGAAGAATATGAGAAAAAATTGGGTGGGGGTTTTTAAATCCAATGTGAGTAAAGAGTTAAACTCTCCCCAATTTTATGTGGTACTATTTTCGTCCACATGGTTATCCAAATTGTGTACCTACCATGCACCACCCTCTATTCAAGATGGGTCCAGGTGGCATAGTTCCCTAGGGATCCAACATGGGTTGGAAAACGGTGTGGTGACCATGAGAATTGTATCTTCCAAATTCTTCATGATTTGGCTCCTCCCCATACATCATTTTACCAAACAGGCTGAACATCTCTAGTAAAGAATGGATTAGGTGAAAATTCTCTACTAACCATGCACAAACCATGTGACTTGCAATGGAAAACCCCATTTTCCCATCTCTGGGTCTAAACCCCTAAAAACCTCCAAGACACATAATAAATCCACAAAACATTCTTTTCACCATATTTAATAAAGATCAACAAAATATAATCACGATCATACCTCAGAGTATGTTTGGGATACTTAAACCTCCCCACAATAAAATGGTTTATCCTGGAGCCACACACTTAAGAAACAATGAGCATCCAATGTAAAGAGATCGACCACTAGGTTTGAATTTCCATATTCCTATCACTATTCTCTTCCTAAATAATTACATTATTCTATAACACTCAAACTAATGGAATAATAATCCCCTATAAGACATTCTCACTACAAACCAAAAAAAACGGGATGCTCCTCAATGGATGAATCATCCTAAACCTTAACATAATCACCATCTTTGACATTGGAGGGGTTATTGTGATACCATTGAAGTTGTGTCAAATGAAAAACATCATGCATTCCTCTATGATCTTGTGGTAGAGCTAGACAGTATGCCACTAGCTCGATCCTCTCTACTATCTAAAATGGCACAGTGTACCTAGGTTCCAAAATACCTAACTTCTATTTATGATGGTGACACAACCATCATGACACCCGAAGAAACACCTGATGACCCACCATAATCTCATGAGGTTGGAGACATAGATCCACATAAAAATTATTCCTAATATATTACATAACCATACTTTTTAAAATAAATTTAACTTATTAATAAGTCTCTAGCACAAAACTTTGTTCCATCAACTCTAATTCCCCAACCTCTATCTACCATAATAGGGATATAAAAGGCATATTGTAGAACATATTATATAGTTCCTTCTAAATTTTAGATCGATAATAAATTTTTAAAAGACAAAAAAATAACAATGTTCATTTCACATGATCCACTAATTTTGAGGACACATTCTCTCTACATGTCCTCCAACACTGGAATGGTTTTCTCCAATATCCCATCTATATATGTGATGATGTCCATAAAAAACACGTGGATACCCAAAGAATTTTATAACCCCTAATAGTAGTGAGATGTAAAATGGGGATCATGATATGAAATTACTATTTGTTTCACCCCATGCAACTATACTACCTTTTGTACATACAAATATCCAAACCGGTTAATGGTAAAGGTCTCTAAGATTGGTATGATGTGGTCCACCTAGGCCAACTGATCCAAAAATATCCATATCTCGTTGTTCCTTTGTGATTTCCTCTGAATTCCTACCACAAAATATATCATGACATCATCCCACATCAATTTTAGAATTTGAAATGACTATGAAAAACCAAACATTCAATGATGTTAAATCTTCACCTACTAAAAGGTGTGGTATCACATCACAAAAACTGTAACTACATTCTTCATATCTAGACAATAATACTATCTATGAAGATCTAAATACATTTTGGTGAGACCAGTATACGCCACCAACATCTAAACATGGAACTAATGCATGAGATTCTCACATATACATGTAGTCACAACAAAAATAACATGAAAATAAATGATCTCATCATCATCAATAGTCTAATCCTAAGGTGAATCCCCACCTTCAAGACTCTCCCACAATACTAAACACTCTTCATCCCCATAATTCCTCAAATTGATCTTTCTTAGATTGATGGACTCAAATTCCATGGATTCATGTTTTATCTTCAATTATACATCATAAACCTCTAGGATAATATTAGAAAACTACACCATCATCCTCCATTGGGAACTAGATTCATGAACAACCTAGTTTTGAGTCTTACAGGTCAAAGAATTTTTAACATTGACCTCGTTTTCTTGCGTGTATACCATTTGAAAATCAAAGGAATTCATGTACACATTCTATATTCACATCCTAAAATTCCAATAATTTAAGGATATGATTTACTTATGTTTGGTATAAATAATAAACCACTCTCCCAATAAGTAATGGCACCAACACATTAAGGAAAAATCCCCCATGACCAATTCTACATCATGTGTAGATAATTTCATTCACAAGGCCTCATGTACTATGTCCCATAAACCACATCATTATCATTATTCATTAACACTTCCCCAATAATGACACCAAATGCATCAAAAAATTTCATATACTTATTACATGGCTCTGGTCGGATCAGGCTTAGTTCATTTTTCATCCAATTATTTTTCACATGGAAATCATTACCAGTTGACCAAAAATATTAAGTCATGTTGAGATTCTTGGTTAATCCAGAAATAAATGGTTTCAAATTTGGGAAACATTGATGAACCTAAAATTATATTCCACTATATCAAAAAAATTGGACATAAAAAATTTTCATGGGCTATTTCTATGATACAAAAGCCTACAGTTTCTCTCGGTCAACCAAAACACCATCCTTAAAGATGATGTGACCCATGAAATGTACTCATTCAATTTAGAAATGTATTTTTATATCATAGTGTATATCATATTCTATCTTAGTGTCTAGAAGATGGTGTATTTATATTTAGAATGATCATCATGAGTCTTGATGTACGTGAAGAAAACATAAAAAAATCACTAAAAATTGATCCAGGCATGGGTGAATGATTAGCTTCATGAGGTCAACAAAAATTACTCGTATATTGGTCAACAAAAAAAGAATAACCATAAATTCATTCAAAAAATTCCTTCTAATGAAGGAAATCCATAGTGTATCAATAGGTCTCACCATCATCTGATGAAACCCTAATCATAAGTCAATCATAAAGAACACTGAATCACCTCTCTATTGGTAAAAAATTATCATAGATTTTTAGAAGATTATATTGGTTCTTTAAAATCATCAAATTCGTTTTTCTATAATAAATTCACAACTATAACGATCTACAAATCTTCTTGTAAAATAGAAATAGAGTCCCCTGGGAGATCTAATATAATTAATGAACATCTTTTTTTTCAACTTCCTCCAACTAAATTTTATGTTCTTGGAGTATATTTTATTCCCTTATATATGGTAGAATAGAAATAGGAATTATTCTTGATATAAATTATTTCATGTAATCAACATCTCTCTTGAGTGGTATCCCTATAAAATCTACATGAATCATATCCTTGTAGGACCCCGGGACACCCTGAGAGGGGAGGGGTGAATCAGGGTGTCAACTTTTTCTTCTTAAAGTTGTGGAACTTGTTCCCATGTTGGTAGGAACTACTTAAACCTGTATGATGGATATGATCAGCAATGAAACATTCACATGCAGAGAGATGACACAGATATTTTTACTTAGTTCACCACTAAGGGCTACGTCCAAGGAGCATACGCCGACAGGTTGTCGGTCGTACCTGAATCTACTATGCTTTCCTAGCTGTAGATTTTAATTGTTCAGGTATAGTCACTCTTTCCCAGGATCACTGCCTTTACAATGGTTAAGGGATAGCTCACTACTTCCCTCGGGTCACTCCCGTTGACTCCCCCTGGCTCACTTCCATTGGTGAAGTCTCACTCAGTTTATAGACATGAAGGTCTCTTCAATAGATTTGCATTGAAGTCTTTATCTCCTGTTCATCATGAGACGTTTCTTGCATCAGAGTCCTGAGTTGATTCTCATTTGTATTCAACCATTTACTTTAGTGAAATGACAGAATGAACTAGATCCCCTTGTCTTAGTTTTCCTGAATTACAATCACTTGTGTGATTTCTCAATAAATGAATCTCGGTTGAAGTCCAAATTTCATCCACCGATGAATACCTCTTTTCCCCTGTCCACTGGGCGAACAACCTTTGAAAGGGCCTTCGCAAAGTACCCTACTTCGCAAGGCTCCCAGTTTTGGAAAGCTCAAACAAGTCTTCGCAGAGCCCCAGCCTTTTCCCGAAGCTCAATCGCGAAGCACTCTCGCGATGCTCCAGCCTTCACAATGCTGGGCTATAACGGAGCTACTGTCTCTTCGCGAAGCTCACTGAGCCAACGCAGGGCGCAAGACTTTCGCGGAGCTAGAATAGCCGCCGCGAAGCTCCTCTTTCGCGAAGAAGACTGCCTTCGCGAGTGACCTTTGCGAACCGAGAGCAAAGGATTTTCGTTGAGAGCTCTTTGCTTTTCTTGAGGGGGTCGGCCTCTATTTATAGGCAATTCCACCGACCCTCGACCCTTCCGCGCGAAGTCAGTGCCACGTCACCTCAAATCGCGATGCTCCGATGATCTCGCCAGAATTATGTCCATATCGCGAAGCACCACGGCAATTTTCTGTTCGCGGAGCTTGAAGTAATCGCGATGAATCGCCGTCAACATACCTTCGCAACTTCGCTGTGAAGCTCCCTCGCACGCCGCGAAGATCCCTCGCAAATCCCTTCACCGCCACGATGCGCTTCAACTCTTCCATTCACGAAGATTGATGTAATGGCAAAGAATCACCGTCATCATTCCTTCCCGCCTTCGTCGCGAAGCTCCCTCGCAAAGACCTTCATCGCCGCGATGCTCTCCAGCCTCTGTCGTTCGCGAAGATTGATGTAATCGCGAAGCTTGAAGTAATCGCAAAGACTCACCACCTCCCTTCTTCTCGTCCTCACGAAATCCAGACCATGCATCCCATCTTCGTGAAACTCATGACTTTTCCATATTAAATTATGATCTTCCTGGAAATACACGCAATCATGAGTAATTGCATGTTCCATGAATAAAACATGGATCATTATCCGCCTCCAGATCATTCATTCCTTTGTCGATGTTCCATGAATAAAACATGGATCATTATCCACAATCTTCGAACTCTACATGCCACCATGGAATCTCCTTTGTCAACAAATTTGTTTGTCGTCTGTTTTCTTTGTCAACAAGCACGATCACCTCAACAACACTTCTTCTTGGTGATATGTATCCTTCAACAACTCTTCTGATTTTATCACAAACTCCTCTATTGTGATATGTATTTTTTGAAGGCATATATTTACCATCATCATCTTCTATGACAATGTGATGTGCATGGCTATCTCAGAATTCCAATCCTTGCATGACCATCTTAGATTTCCAATCATTGTCACATTGTCTTCTTCATCAACCGTCATGATCAACATCATGTAAACCATGTGAATCAATCCGTCAAGAAGTCTCTAGCATGGTTCTCACGCAATCATGATTAATTTCATGGTATTCATCAAAACCCATTGTTCTCATGCAATAATGAGGAATTCCATGGTCTTCATCAAAGCCCATGGTTCTTATGCAATAAGGAGGAATTGCATGGTCTTCATCCAAAAACACCATCCTGCTTTAATCATCCTTGGATGGATTACTCCTCAAATTCTTCATTGTTGCAAACAATGGATCACCTTTGACACATGTCCTTTGAACTTACGATCTGCACAACAATCATCTGAATCACTACTCCTCTACTTCATCGAAGTACTTCATGATCTCCTTCATTGTGAGCTTTCATTCCTCCATTTTATTGGAGTACTTCTTGATCTCATTCATTTTGATATTCCATTGACAACTATTGACAACAAATACAAACCTATACACAAGGTGTTTCTAACATTCTCCCCCTTTGTATTTTGTTGTCAATACCTTATACATCTTCTGAAATGAATTTGTCAATGTCAAAATGAGAATCTCCAATTCAATCAACTTTTATTTTCAAACGTTCATTTCACTTTCTCTCCCCCTTATTGACAAGAAATACAAAGCACATGGTAGGGAGGGTATCAATCCACACTTAAGAAATGTTTCATTAATCATTTCACTCTAAGTCTACTTGAGCAATGCTCGATGTAGAAACAAGAGGATTTGATTAAGTCAACAAGGTTGTCCATTATCCACAGATCATGATACCAACCTGAGATGATAACTCATGTGTCTTGTCTTCAAGGGTTTACCACTTTAATTCCAGGTAGAAGAAGATCAACTATGATATATAATAATCAACCTGAAACTCCTGCACTCACATCAGCAAATAGATCAAAAACATTCAAGTGCAATCAGTAGGATAAGTGACCTTGGGGAACTTCAATTCTCTTTATGTCACTGATCAATTCAGTTACTCCACCTTTGTAAAATAATCTTTGATCTGAGTAACCAAGGGATAGTGATTGAGAAATGACATACCTTCTCCATTGGCGTGTTCTTCAAGAAATTCAAAGAGTAACTGCTTTTGAGTCTAGCCGGAGTTGATATTGATTGAAACAGTGATTATGGAAGATTCTTCATTCTTCTCCCCCTCAAGGGAAACACTCCTCATCATCTTCATCAAGAGTGATCCTTCATCATCATAATCTTAGAATATCAACTGAAGAATCTACTAAGGATGGAAACTTCTTCAGCTTGGCTATCAAGAGTTGACAGCACTCACTACTTCTCAAGTTCTCCCCCTGAGAGCATGCTTCACCTTCAATTACCTACATTATTAGCACAAATACAATACACAAATGATTACGGGAATAAGGTGGTTACTTCTTGCTTCATCAAGAAGACTTGCATGGTTGAGGTTCTTTTCTCAACCAAGTTCCTCTGTTAACCCCAGTCTTCATGCCTTCACATTTGAACATATGTTGTGACATCCGTCGGTGTGGCATGGCTCTGTTCACATTCTCTTCTGATTTGTGTGGAGAATTGTTCTGCTTAGCAGCCATCATGAATGATACATTCTTACTCCTATTAAGGACTTCTTCTTGCTCTGGTATTAAGGTTAGGCAACCTTTTTCAATGTGACCATATTTCTTGCATCTCTCACACAGAACTTCTTTGACACGTGTGTTTCTCTTTGTTTGTAATCTCTCCTACACTGTGTCTTCATCATGTGAAAGTTTTTCTTTTCCTATGTCACCAGCCTTGTCCTTCTCATCTTCAAGTTTCTTCATTATTTTCAAATCTTGTGGCCAGATGACCAATATGTCATTTGGAACTTTTGCAGCTGGTTTAGTTCTTCCGCATGGGTTCATCCGAGATTCATCCCACTTAGTGTTTCTTTTGGATGAATGACCCTTCAATTTCATGGATCTAAAATCCTAGGTCTTCTCAACTTTCCTACTTGAGATCTTCATGGAGAAATGTGTGTTCACAACATTCTTCTGATTTCTCCCCATGGTAGATGCTTCATTATTTGACGGCATCATAGGTCTTATTTTCTTTTCAATAGTGAAAGCATGTAGATATGGACATGTGCCTGCATTGTGACCGCTGTCGTTGCATACATCACAGATGTTATCAAGAATTCCAAATCTGATTGCAGTAAACAGATGCTTCTGGACCTGCTGATGTTTCTTCTTTTTCTCTGGCTTCCTTTTCATTGATATAGGCATTCTCTCTGCTTTTCCATGTAAGGGATTATAAAGACAATCCAGTGCACAGTGCCCAAATTTGTTGCAGCACCAACATTGACCCACAAATCTTTTCTTCTTTGTGTTTTCTCTATTAAGTTGTTGGGCCATCTGCTTAATCTTTTGTGCTCTATTTGAGGAACTCAATTCCCCCTTTTTCTTCCCATCCACCCTAGACATGGTGGTAGGTTTCTTCTTCTCACAATTCCTCATCCATACATGTTTATAAATTATCTTCCCACCTGCACTGATTGTAGGAGTGTATTTAGAAATATGAGTACAAGATGGTTTGGATGATACCTTCACTTTCTCAGTTGCTTGTGATAGATCAAAGAGTGAAGTCATGATCTTCTTATCACATGTTGGAGGTCTTTTGACAATAGAATCCTCCTAGTGAGCATTGAGTACCAGTAACAACTGATTCTTGATGTGGATAATCAAGAGTTGTCATAATCTTCTTATCACATGTTGGAGGCATTTCAGCTTTAGACTCCTCCAATGAACATTGAGTGCAAGCATCACTCATTTCATTCTTTTGTGAAGTCTCAATATGTTTATTCTCAATCTTGGTCAACTGAGCTTCCAATCTTTTACCCACAATATTGAGGATGATCTTTTGATCTTCAATCGTGATCATCTTCTCTTCACAGGTCTTCTTCAACCTTTCAACCTCATCTTCATGCATCTTAACCTTGTTTTGTAACAAAGAGTCAAGTTCCCTGAATTTAATGGAAGTTTCTTCCAAACAAAAATTCTTGACTTCATTGCTCTTCTTCAGCTCAGTTTCAAGTGCATGGATCCTTTCTTTAAGAGTCATATTGACTTCCTCTTTTTCTTCAAAGACTTTCACCTGTTTGGTGAGCTTCATACTTTCTATAACTTTTCTTTCCAACCCCTCTTCCATATTGTCAGCTTCCCTTTCTAATTGAGTGGTCTCAACCTGCATAGATTGGAATAGGCTACAAATAATCGCAACCCTTTCTTTAGAAATATCATGCAGATATGTTTTGAGTTTTTCCTGAAATCTTGAATTAGGGGTGTCATCCTTTCCTATGGAATAATCCAGAGCCACCTGCTTGATACTTTCCATGCCAGATGTTTCTTCATTTTTGGAATGGCATGGAGAACAAGACACTACATCTTCTTTGGATATGGGGGACTTCTTTAGCTGCTTCTTCTCTTTCTTTTTCTTGTTTGTCATGGTCTTTCTAGATGTAGACGTCTGCTCAGAAACGTCATCAAGACTGCTCTTCATTGTTGGCTTTAGGAAAGAAACTCAAATCCTCTTCTCAATTGAATTACTGGAGAATATCCAACATATGTTAACCTCCCTCTGATACCACTTGTAGGACCCCGGGACACCCTGAGAGAGGAGGGGTGAATCAGGGTGTCAAATCTTTCTTCTTAATGTTTTGGATCTTGTTCCCATGTTGGTAAGAACTACTTAAACCTGTATGATGGATATAATCAGCAATGAAATATTCACATGCAAAGAGATGACACATCTATTTTTACATGGTTCACCACTAAGGGCTACGTCCAAGGAGCATACGCCGACAGGTTGTCAGCCGTACCTGAATCCACTATGCTTCCCTAGCTGTAGATTACAATTGTTCGGGTACAGTCACTATGTCCCAGGCTCACTTCCTTTACAAAGGTTAAGGGATAGCTCACTGCTTCCCTCGGGTCACTCTCGTTGACTCCCCCTGGCTCAATGCCATTGGTGAAGTCTCACTCAGTTTATAGACATGAAGGTCTCTTCAATAGATTTTCATTGAAGTCTTTGTCTCCTGTTCAGCATGAGACTTTTCTTTCATCAGAGTCCTGAGTTGATTCCCTTTTGTATTCACCAATTTACTTTAGTGCAATGATTGAATGCACTAGATCCCCTTGTCTTAGTTTTCCTAAATTACAATCACTTGTGTGATTGATCAATAAAGGAATCTCTGTTGAAGTCCAAATTTCATCCACCGATGAATACCTCATTTCCCCTGTCCACAGGGCGAACAACCTTTGAAAGGGCCTTCGCAAAGTACCCTACTTCACAAGGCTCCCAGTTTTGGAAAGCTCAAACAATTCTTCGCAGAGCCCCTGCCTTTTCGCGAAGCTCAATCGCGATGCACTCTCGCGATGCTCCAGCCTTCGCAATGCTGGGCTATCACGGAGCTCCTGCCTCTTCGCGAAACTCACTGAGCCAACGCGGGGCGCAAGACTTTCGCGGAGCTAGAATAGCAGCCGCGAAGCTCCTCTTTCGCGAAGAAGACTGCCTTCGTGAGTGACCTTTGCGAACCGAGAGCAAATGATTTTCGTTGAGAGCTCTCTGCTTTTCTTGAGGGGGTCGGCCTCTATTTATAGGCGATTCCACTGACCCTCGACCCTTCCGCATGAAGTCAGCGCCACGTCATCTCAAATCACGAAGCTCCGAAGATCTCGCCAGAATTCTGTCCAAATCGCGAAGCACCACGGAAATTTTCTGTTCGCGGAGCTTGACGTAATCGCGATGAATCTCCGTCAACATACATTCGCGACTTCGCCGTGAAGCTCCCTCGCACGCCGCGAAGATCCCTCACAAATCCCTTCACCGCCGCGATGCGTTTCAACTCTGCTATTCACGAAGCTTGATGTAATGGCGAAGAATCACCGTCATCATTCCTCCGCGCCTTCGCCGCGAAGCTCCCTCGCAAAGACCTTCATCGCCGCGAAGCTCTCCAGCCTCTGTCGTTCGCGAAGCTTGACGTAATCGCGAAGCTTGACGTAATCTCAAAGACTCACCACCTCCCTTCTTCTCGTCCTCGCGAAATCCAGACCATGCATCCCATCTTCGTGAAACTCATGACTTTTCCATATTAAATTATGATCTTCTTGGAAACACTGGAAAACGGCGTCACCCTGTATCTGCTCTTTTAGTCCGCATCTAGATCATCCATTCCTTTGTTGATGTTCCATGAATAAAACATGGATCATTATCCACAATCTTCGAACTCTACATGCCACCATGGAATCTCCTTTGTCAACAAATTTGTTTGTCGTCTGTTTTCTTTTTCAACAAGCACGATCACCTCAACAACACTTCTTCTTGGTGATATGTATCCATCAACAACTCTTCTGATTTTATCACAAACTCCTCTATTGTGATATGTATTCTTTGAAGGCATATATTTACCATCATCATCTTCTATGACAATGTGATGTGCATGGCTATCCCAGAATTCCAATCCTTGCACGACCATCTTAGATTTCCAATTATTGGCACATTGTCTTCTTCATCAACCGTCATGATCATCTTCATGAAAACCATGTGAATCAATCCGTCAAGAAGTCTCTAGCATGGTTCTCACACAATCATGAGTAATTGCATGGTCTTCATCAAAACCCATTGTTCTCATGCAATAATGAGGAATATAATGGTCTTCATCAAAGCCCATGGTTCTTATGAAATAAGGAGGAATTGTCTGGTCTTCATCCAAAAATACCATCCTTCTTTAATAATCCTTGGATGGATTACTCCTCACATTCTTCATTGTTGTAAACAATGTATCACCTTTGACACATGTTCATTGAACATACGATCAGCACAACAATCGTCTGAATCACTACTCCTCTACTTCATCGGAGTACTTCATGATCTCCTTCATTGTGAGCTTTCATTCCTCCATTTTATTGGAGTACATCTTCATCTCTTTCATTTTGATATTCCATTGACAACTATTGACAAAAAATACAAACCCATACACAAGGTGGTTCCAAAAATCCTAAATTAGATTCATCAATAGAGGAAATACAATATGTGATACTACACAATCATCAAATGCAAGACAAGACACATGGGTTGCGAGCTTACCCAACTATATAAAATTGGACATTCTAGGACCTACCAGTATATCCAAAACACCATGGTGAAAATAATTTCATCCCCCAAGATACGTGAATGATACCATATTGTGGTGACATTTGATATGGCCCTAATACAAAACAATCCAATACTTCTCCAAAATCAGATGAAAACCCATAAATTTCTAGCAAGGAAATGTTTAGTGGAAAATGGCACCCCCAACTACAAGGGTACACTCCATAAATTCCTAGGTACTTTCTACATACTACTATAATAGTGTATCAATCAACACCACTGCTCAGATTTGATCCACCGCAAGGCCGAAGACACTCAAAAATTGAGATGACATAAAATAATCTGAGGCCCTTCAGTCAAATAATGCACAATCAAGCATGTATGATATAAAAATCGATCATTGAAATGTTGATGGTTTGGACTAGTCACCTTCAGGTTCTGTATGAACAACACGAACCTAACATGTTCCATTACATTGGACTATTGATAGAGTTCTTGGTGATGGATTACCCTACTAATTAAAACACCCTCATTCGGGAGCCCCATGTCTACAACCATGTCTAGTATGGCTTGTAGATCTCTAACTACTTGCCTGATATGGGGTAACCAACCCCAATAATTCACTTTGTACTTTCCTTGGGCCTCCATCATCACACATATAATGAGGGTTCTTACATAACCTCTATACATGCACCATCCTCATAGATGTTCATCAATCAATTGTTTGTTGAGGACAATAACCTATCATGTATCTCAGCCTACAACACTAATAGTATAAAACCTAGTCACTACCAATATATGATGGTTCAATCCTCTTACTACATTTTCTACCTCTATCTTGGAAATAACCCTCATAAGTGTAATACCTAAAATCATAGGTTTCAAAACTATCTCACCCATCTATAATCATTTTACCACCCCAAAAACCCTCCTTGAAGTTCCCTTATGAAATAAGTGTCTGGTCCACCACTTCATAAGACCACTTCAAATGGAATATGTTCACCTAGGACATGATCTAAATAATATTTCCCTCAATGAAACATATATAAATAGATTCCACATCCCATAATAATAGAAGAAAAAAGTGATTTAATTTAGTGAATTGGATGGAATAATCCGTCACTAAAATGTTCCCCTCGTTCAACCACAAAAACAAATCTGAATTCTCCACTTTCAAAGCTTCCTGATAGAAATTGTTTTGAAACATCCCTGGAAATATTTCCACAACCTACCATCTGCATGATTTTTCTGATACTGAATTTAATTTCAATCCTTTATTGGTACTCACAACATATTTTATTCCAACATGACACTCTTCTCAGGTTGAGTTTTTATATTTTCAGAATCATTTACATGGGAAATATCCATAAATCCTCTAACTTAGGTCCACCTTCTCTATAATCAATTTGGATGGTGCTCTGAAAAAACAATCGTGTCATGTCAAACATACATGGTGTAACCCACCATGGGTCTCATTCTATCATCTGTATAAAATGGGAAAAGATCCCATCAAACATACCCCCCTATATTATCTAGGATCAACGAGGTCTCCCTATTCAATACCGTGTCATCATTCATGGTGATAAATACTTGTTTCCCAACCAGAAAACATTATTTTAGTTTCATTTTTCTAAAATTCCAAACACACTTCTCAAAACACATTATAAAAACTGTCATGTTTTTTCAAAAAATAAGTCTCTCATCAATCCACAAAAGACCAATTATGTATACACTATCTTTGAATGTATAATCAAATTTCTAGAACTACCCTCTAATTCCCCTACCATAGTACAAGGTTGACATAGTATAAATTGACCCGCAAAACAACATGTATTTTCATTAAATATCTCTTTTTAACCATTTCCACTTCCATTATTTTACTATTTATCTTCAACGAACCATTCCATGTATATAACATATAAAAAATGATCGTTTTTATAACTTTTCATTGGGAAAATTTCTTAAACTGTTTTTTCCCATTATTTAAAATCACTCAATTTCATCATCTTTATTTAACACCACATCTTTATTTTTGTTTAAATGATAGGGAAATGAATTCTCCGACAATGGTCCCACACATATCCCCATGCATTCCTACCAGGATTCATACATCCAATATCCCTTTCTGCCTAAAATGTGGCATGTGTACAAAAAACAATTCCATTATGTCCATGTGTGAAATATGATAAAAAAGACACAACACATACAAGTGGATTAAAACAATTTAATTATAAACCAACCATATCAATTAAAATCATGAAAAATAATTCTACATTGGGTACATTGGTTTTCCATAATACGTGGGTCATCTACTCCCTTGAGAAGATTATTTCTAGGGCATAACATGTCCTAGTATCTTATCTACCTTACCCAAATAATAAAACACAATAAAATCACACCTCATATGCAACATTGAAACATAATCAAACTGGTTGACATTATACATGGTTCCATGATCCATCTTTCCACATGACCTCAATAACACCTCACCATATATGAAAGTATTCTAATTACCCGCGGGAGTCTAATCTGTTATGTTGGGAGACTATAACCTATTTTTCTAAGACAGAATAGTTTACTATAATAATCAAAGTAATCATATTCAACAAAAATAGGCATTACACAAAGATTCAAAAACTGGGTAAAATCCCAATAAAAAATAGAAAATAAGTATTCTCATGTCATACAAGGATAAATGTAAGTAAATCCCAATGTAAAGACAAATAGATGAATCTCCAAAAAGATTCTTAACACAAGGCTCTGATCCATCTTCCATCACATTCCATGAAAAATCAACCCTCTAGCATATTCTCTTTTTCCTAGTCCTTACCGTCAATGATGAAGTCTTCTCGGGTATCCAATGGTAGCCCAAGAGGTGTGGGAGTACAACATAATAGGAAACTACCAATGGTGTATACCAAATATCTATGCATGTAGTAAATAAATGACAATATAAACTGGTGATAAAAAATATTCCAAAATTTAACATTTTCTACTAAGGACACATTAATTATTTATTCAATGGGTTAGGCATTTACATTTAATATACTTTGTCCTATACAAGTAAACCACTATGGATAAGTGGGAAATTTATGTTTACAAAACCATTTTAGAAACATTTCACAATAATTATGTAACACTTACATTTGATCCTCAATCTCAGTAACCTCCAAAAATGCAACTGTATGGGGTATACAACCTCAGTCCAACTCCCTAGCCCCATGCATTATAAGGGTGGGGTTATATCCTAAGTCTAACCTGGCCCATGAGTGTCGAACATCATGTCAATACACCCTAAACATATATTCCATGTGAACAAGATTCATAAACTATAACTCATTTAAAAAATATAATCCACAACAATTTACCACATTAATCATTTATAATAATAGTTCATTCAAAATAGAACCCTTATTCATTCCATGAGATGTTTAACCATTCTCATTTACATGACTTATCCCAATTATCCCACTTAAAATTTCACATCTTCTCCTATTTAACACATTCATCATTAACATTCCTTTTTACATTCACTTGTTTCCATTAAATCCGATAATTCATTTAATAAAATAAAATTTAATTCACTTAACCAATTCATATGATTCCAATGACCCTCTTATATCTTGAAAGTAACTAGATGAAACTATGATTAGTTCCTTTTAATAATTCAGTCAAATATTTCAACATATTAATTATGGGAACTATTTTATTACAATTCCATTCTACGAGTATCAATATAATTATTCAATCTCAAGAATGTTTCACAACCCATGGATGGACCTTAACCAGATCTAATAACCTCAAATAATTCAATGGGGGCCATTAATGGTTAAATTCATTATTTAGGAAACCACATACACATTTATACCATGTAATACTAAATAGACAACATATTGACATAAGATCACAACCCCATACGTATATGAAAATATGAATGAATCGAAACTATAACTGGTATACCACCTAGCACCATTCTAATAAATCATCCTCTTAACCTTATCCATTGATTCATACTCAAACACAATTCGATGTATCGTCATAAGATCCACTAGAAAAAGAGGGTTTTAAGGGATTCTGTTGGTCTTGAACTCTTACGCAATCCCTAATCTATTAAATGGACATAAGAAGATTGTTAGAATCACATAGGGCCTCAATAGTCACCCAAAATCATCAGAAATATTGTAGAAATGAGGTAGATTGACTGTTGGTATTCTTGGGTGATTTTTTCTATCACTCTTTCTATTGGATGAATAATTGGGGTTATATCAGGTTAGGTTTCATAAATCTAGAGGGAAATGTTAAATTCCCCCCACCATAATGAAGCACAGGGATTGGTTTCACGGTTAGCCAAACTATGCACCAAAAGTGTGCATCCCTCTGTCCTAGAGGGCTCCCGGACAGATGGTTTCCTTGGGAGGTGACGCAGGTTGAGAGACAATGTGGTAACCGTGAAGAATGACTCTTTCCAATTTTTCACGATTTGGTTACTCCCCATGCATAGTTTCATCATCCCTAATTCACTACTCTATGAAACCATAGTTAAGGGCATAGTTACTACTAACCCTGCACCTATTATGCGACACACACTAGATGGCCCAATTTTTTCCTCTTTCGTGTCATGAACCCTCAGAACACCCTTGAGACACATCATACACTAGGTAAATATTCATTCAATGAAATTCATCAGACATAAAACCTACATAAAAATTAATAAACCTCAATGGTTGTTATAGATCTTACATATGGATTTTTGGACATAATACGAATTGTTACATATTAATCATCATTATTTATTATTTTGTTCTAGGTTGTTTTTTATACATTAAATAACATTTTTTCTAAAAATTATTTTCCTTTGTGATTTATATATTTGTGTTAAAATTGATTCATTATACATATAAAAATTGATTCCAAAAAAAAACATAATATATTGAAATTTGAGGTTCATATTTTATAAGTAAGACCCTATTAGTTTTGGAAATATGAATAGTGACATAGTTTAAATTTTAGTCACCATGGGAAGGGTGAGCCTAGTAATGTAGGGTTAAAATTTCGCTAAAAGGACAAAAATCATCCCAAACATGACTTCATTTTATGGGAATGCATTATTAGAATATGAATCAATTTTTCAAAAATTTATTAATATATTCCTTCTTTTCATTGTTTAAAACAATTTAATTATTTCATGTAGAGGATAATTACAAAAAATATTAATCTATTTATTTAGATTTAACATATATGATTTCATATGGGTAAAAATGATATTATGAATGAATATAAAATATAATTTTTTACCAAAATAAGTTATTTCTTTATATTTATTAGAATATAATTTTTGGTGATGCTATAATTACCCTAAAACATATGCAATGTTTACACAATTCATATGAAAGTATAAAAATATCCCTTTAAATGCCATTAAAAACATTAAAATTTATATTTTTTTCATAAATTGTGGTGTAAATAAAATTTACGGTTAAAAATAATTTATATTTTTTAAAAGGATTTTATATATTGTATATGTCGTTAAATTAATGGCTTCAATGTAAAATCTTGTGAATAGTTCCAATAATGAAATATATGATATTTTATGTTAAATAATACTTTAGTTAATGATTTAAAAGAAACCAGGAATGAGGAAAATTGGAATGGGAATTGGATAGTAATTTCAACAATATAATACTCTTGAGTTACCTTCCACCGTATATGTAAATTTTAAACCCTTAAAATTGAAGAATCAATTATAAAAAAAATATATTTAAAAAGGGTATATATGGGGATTACACTAAAGGATAAGGTGAAAAAACATAAATTTGAAAACATATTATTGTATATTGGTAAATTGATATAAACCTAGACCAGATTAAAAATTATGTCCCTTCTATTTGACATTATATTATAATTATGTTTTATTTTATGTAAATGTTTAAAAAAATTACAGACGAATCATTTCCCCCTCTTATAAAAGGGAATATTATCTCCTCAAAACATCTTTACTTTTTATTAATTTATTTTTTCTAATAAATTAAAATATATCATACTATATTATCTTTATATTTCATAGAATCCTTGGTCTCAATAGAAGACCAAACTTTTAATTCAAAATGTGTAATACAAAAGAGGTTTTCCAAAGTTGAGGTATACCACTTAAATAAGTGTTTTCTCATTTATTTCTACTTCTACATAAACTCAATCATATATAATCATGTTTAAAAAATAAAATAAATATCATTCATATACCCAAATTTTTTTATTTTTATTGAATATCCATTTTCATTTCCTTTCATTCTCCATTGAAAATAAAAGCAATACCCATGAATGAATGTGAACTACCATCTCTATGAAGTGATGAATTTTATTTTCTATCACTACCTTTCATGGAAGGTTATTATGATGAATTTAATAGTTATATATAGATTTTATTGAATGATTATTCTTATTTTACTATTCTATTTTATCTACCTTCTTACCTTCCAATCTATTAGAAAATAGTAAATTCGTTTGTGCTTACACGTGTACTACCACTTCCACGAAATGATGTATGTTTTCTTTCATATCCGATTTACATGGATGGAAATAAATATTTGTTCAATTAAGTAACATGATATTTATGATATAAATATTATTCTATAATGGTGAATTAATATTGTCCCCTTCTTTCATTCAATATATTGTGGAATCATCATTAGTGTATAAATACAAAATAATATCTCCATGAAGTGATGTAATTTAATTTTCTTGACTAGTATATATGTACGACTATAAAATTTTACATAATGAAAAAATCTATTCAATATTAAATTATTATTATTTAGAAGATAAAACAATGTGATTTTTGAAACACCCAAACCGTAGAACCGAAGTAATCATGAAAAAAAGATATGTATTCACTTAGCTAATGATTTTAATAATGAATTAATAATAAAAGGGTAATTGGAAATTAATATGGTATGATATAATGTAATATTTATATATGATTATGGTTTTATAATGGATATATTATAAATATATATTTATTATATAGGTTGTTTAATGTGTAGCATGAAGGACATGACTTAATGTGTGTGTTTCTCCTATCACTATTGTTTATGAGGGACATATGCCATATTAACCACTTTTTTATTTAATTTGGTGTATATACAACAATATTTATTTGTTATATATAGTTTATGTACAAATTAAATTTATTTGTTCTTTAATTTTGTTTAATTTCATTCACGGGTGTTGTAATTCAATGTTATCATAGAGTAAAGGTTTTCTCATATCAAATTAATATTTTTGAGTCATGTTCCATTATTCATCACTCATATCATTTTTTAGGAGTTTGTATTTCCAAAAAAAATATTTTATGATTAAATTGATCATAATTATGTGATTTTATACATTGATATATGTTTCTATATATTATTTCACTTTTATTTAATGATTATAAATCAGGAAGGGTGTTATATTGGAATCTCATTTCTTTTCGAGAATTCCTTTGCTAAAAGTATGTTTTGGTAAATTATATGTAGATCATAATTTAAAACACATATAATATATTACCATTAGTTTGTTAAAATAATTTTAATTTAATATTAACATCATCCCCTCATTGGGAATTAAAAATAAAGAGAACATATTTTAAAATAACTAAACTTATTTCCACAATGTTTGTAGAACTTTTTATCCAATGAACATGTTCTTTAAACTGATTTCTTGAATGGTAATTTCTATGATATAATGTTATATTAATTTCACATTAAGATATATTTGAATTTAATTTCAATTTTTTAAAGATTAAAATTTATAGAATTTTCCATAGTAGATATATATATTTTTTTAAAATGTATAAATTTTTTTTTAATGCTAACATTTACTAATGGAATTATTTTTTATTCTTATGACTTTGAAACAAAATTCTTATGATATTTCTTATGCATTGATATGAATTCATGTCTCAGGAATGACTTATGTTAATTCCACAATATTGTGACTTGGGTCATTTGAAAGGATAATGATTTATTCCATGAATCATGTTTAGTGATCAACAATATATTTGGTAGAAACATTGTGTTTTATTATCATGATCTAAAACATGTATTTATATCATACGATAATATATGGCCATCGACTAATATACCCACATCTACCCTTATATAAAAACAATGATATATATTACATAAGTTTCAATTTTCCTCTATTTCATAAGAATTGTATTTTGCATGAACATCTAGGAAAGGTATCATGTGTTTATAATTTTTTTGGAGATGTTTTAGTCATCATATGGTATAAAAAAGATGTGTATATTGTAAAACAAACCCATTTGATGGGAACGACTTGGGTTTCTTATATAATGTTTTTTTATAATTCAATAGAAATATAAACATTATAGATCATTGTTATTTTAGTGACAAGATATTTGTTATGGGAATTGTAATTAATTATGTTTAAAATTGGTTTGTTTTAATTTTTCTCACACTCAGTATTTAAAGAATACATTTTTGAACTAGATCAAACTGTACATGTCTCAGGATTATATAGTACATATCATTGTAGGGACTACGAATCTCTAAATGGTTGTAGGTTATCATATTATCATATTTTTTGAGCTAAGGATACCATTATGGTTTTATATGTTTAAGTATGATCATATGTTTAATATGATAAATACACTTTTATGTTTTATATGATGGAATTTTTAAGAGAGTAATGATATTTTGGGTGTTGTTTATGAGTTTTAATACATTAGTTAGGAATTAGTAACCCTTAGTTTTAACGTGGGATTTAGTTAGAATTTATTCAAGAATAATATTATTTGAAATATATGTGGGAAAAACATAACATTTAAGGTTAATATATTCATTGATGTATTGATAATTATGGTTAATGGAAATAAAGGGGTTATTCATATTTTTGGAATATCTTGGATTGAAATGTGATTTGGGGAAAACAAGAATAATGTTATTCATAAATAACATCACTATTTGGATAACATTATATAATTAAGGGTAATATAAAATTATGTCTAGAATGTGAATTTATTTAAGGAATGAATATTGGGTAATTTTATAGAAGCATATATTATATAATATTTATTTTACCGTTATTTATGTTGTTTCGGGAAAAAAATAGTTTAATTTGGAGAATACGTGATTTGGGTATATTAATTTTTGGTTTTTGAATCTATTAGTGAATAATGTTATATTGGTATAAATGTTGAGTGGATGTTATAAATATTTATGATCAAACATTTTTTATTTTTGGGAATTGATTCTGGTCCAGCATATTTTGAAGTATTCAAAGGTTAGTTAATTAAGTAATGACATAGGTATATCTTAGAGTGTTATTATTGTAGTTTGGAATATTAATTTTTTATTTATTTTTAAGATGGTTCATTAAAAGTATGTATTATATTAAATTGAGTTAACAATATTGGTTTTTGTAAATATCTAGAGATAGAAGGAATGACTTTCAATTCAATTGTATATCTTATGAATGATTTAGAGTTAATTATAGTGCTTTAAGAATGGAATTTTTAACAACGTTATTGATCCAGATGAATTTGTGGAAAAGAAATCAAAAAAAATCCATAGGATGAAATATTGGAAATAAATCAGATAAGTATGGTTTATCACATTTATGACCCGAGTGGTAAAATAATTCAATAAAATCAACAAAGTGGATGGAAAATCTATTAATACCTATGTGGAAAATATTTCCAAGCTATGAAGGAATTATTTTTGAAACCAATTCCCAATATTGAGTTTCATAATAAATAAGTAGTGTAATAAATATATAAGATTTGATATTTATTTTAGTCTTAACATACACGTTAAATAAATTTTTGAAAATAAATGTTATGAAATCCTATTATAATGAATTTATTACCATATAGCTATATATATCTTCCACTCCTAAAAATAGATTTTGAAAATGATCTAAACACTATTTCATCAAATCTGAGATAAATGTTAGGAGTGAGAATGTTATTTGAGGGAATTTAAATTGAACACCCCAACATTATAGAATATATTTTTAGTAAATAGATTTGAAGAATTTAATATAATTTGATATAAGAACCACTATAATTAAACGAATCGTGACATAGAAGCCATTGGTTTGGAAAGTATGAGTAGTAATAATCATATTATGAAAAAAAATATAAATTTTACATATTAAATTAAATAATAAATCATTCAGTTTTTTTTATCATTTTGTTAAAAATTAAAAAAAAATTCTAAAAGAGATATATTTACTAAGAAAATTTATTTACAAAATTTATTATTATATTAATTGATTAATTTAATAACTCTATATGTGTAATTATTATTAAAATAGTATGTTATATATCCATGTTTTTTATTTAACATTCAACTATTTATTTTTATTAGGCTAGGAATGTGAATAAATTTATTCTATGCCTCAAAAAGTCATTTTCCTTAAAAATGGTTTTATTATATTTTATGCGTGGATATAACAAATAGTCAAATATTTTTTTAAATATTATTCGAAAAAATGAAAATATTTTTTAATTTACCATTCCATAATCTGGTTTGGTTTATTTTCTGGTATTTTATTGAAAATGTGGATTTTTGAGTGAATCATAAAAAATGATGCTTTTTTCAAAACTGCCATTTGTTTTCTTAATATCATTTAATTTAAAAGACAAATTTTTTGGATTTTTTAATGTAAAATAAGGTCAATTTTTAGTAATATTTTTATTAATTATTTAGAAATATTCTTTATATTTCATCTTCGATTAATTACCTTTTAATGTGTAAAACACATTTTTTAAAGCCATTTTTATTGGGTTTTACACAATTATATAAAAATTGAACAATTTATTAAAAATTAGGAATTAGGGTGATAATATTTGTTTAAAATGAACCTTTTATATTTTTCTATTATGAGTTGTATGATATTGTAAAAAAAATTCACCACAGTAACGATAAAACTAAAAAACTAGGTTTAAAATAATGAGAAAATGCCCAAATATCCACCAAAACAGGGAAATGATGTATTTTATGACTATTTTTTGAACACAACCACCCTATATTATAAATTGGGACAATTTATTATCACTTTAAGTTTATTATAACTTTTATATTATTTCAGGTGAATAATAGTCGAAAATTTTCAATCTGTTGATTGTAATTTAAATTATACATTGTCAATGTATTAAAATGATTTTCTGAATTTGTATATAATTTTTTTATTATTATTATTTAGTAATTTAATTTATTTTAAAATTTTATTTATTGTATAATTATATTAATCACCTATGAAATACTGACACAAATCATTTGTAAGTATTATAATAATCCATGTAAATGACATTTCAAACATAAAAAATGATATTTATTGAATTAATTATGGAATTTGTAAAATTCTATATTTAAGAAAAACATTTCATTTGTAACAACCCAATATTTTATAGTAAATTATCTCTTTAAAGTAATTTAATTGCATATATTGCACGCATCACCGACTTGTCTTGTGTTATATGCATGATTGAGTTTCTACAAAACCACACATTTGTATTATAATTATTTAAATGATATATTTATTTATCAATTAATATTGTCATATTAATAGAAAAAAATAAAATATTAATTTAATTGATAATTTTATACCATAAATATAACATATTTATAATGAAATTTATATGATTTTTTAAATAGTGATATATTTAAAAAAACTATTTTCTTAAAAGAACTGTTTTTTATATTCATTTGTGAACAATAATAAAATTAAATTTAGGCACTCATAAAAATATAATTTGGTAATATATAATTTATTTTTGATTTTTGGTAATCAAAATTTTCTTATCATGAAATATTAGTACTTTTTTGATAACTTTCATATTTGGATGAATAGTGAAAATTACTAAATTTTAATTAAAAACAACTTTTTTAATCGAAATAATTTATAATTTTGAATTATAAATTTTAGTTGATTTATAGTATAATTAGATAATATTTTTATAATTTAATATAATTTATTTCAATGGATGGAATATCACCTTTAAATTGTACATAAACACATGTAAATCTTTTGATAGTTTTTACTACTTAAAAACCCGCTTTTTAGTTTTGAAAATGGGAATTAATTTTTAATTAATTTCGGAAAATTATGTGTTTTGAATTTGAAAAAATGGATTCTATATTTTGAATTATGAGGTCCATATTTTGAAAATATGTTACATTTATTTTTAGACATTATGAATAGTAATTTCATAAAATATTTTATTTATCACGGCTAAAGTGTAAATCCTGTAAATAAGGATAAAAATTACTATTATAATAATATTAAATTACTATAACACTTTTCCTAACCCAATTGGGTGATATTTTATCGACCACGGTCATCCTTGTGTATATTTTGGGACCCCATGAAGCCACTTGTATGTGAAAATGACACTTTATAAATATTAATTTAATGTAAAAGAAAATGTTAAGTAAACATATATCATTTAGTAAAACTATTTTTATATGTGGTTATATAAGTGATATTTTTGTCTATTAATATTCATTATAAATTTAAAAAAATGTCTACATCACAGTTTTTTATTTATAATTTTTAGTCATAAAATAAATATATTTATTTATGACACAATAATGATGTAGTATTTTCTATATTAATGATGGAATTAAATAAAGACATTACAAATATTAAAAAAAATAATTTTATTAACTTGATGCCATAAAAGAATTTTCATGGTGAATATTACTTTTTTAGGGTTGATTAAATTATTTTTTAAATGTAATTGTGTCTTATGGCATTCAAATAAACCAAATACTAAATAGTGTCAAAATTGGCATAAATGATTTTTTGAAACCAATACTATTTTCTTAAATAATATGTTATTCCTAAAAATATAAGGTGTATCCAAAGGATGTTGATATAGTTATATATGGAATTAATGAACTACTTTAGTTTCTATGGGTATTTTATAGTATGTTTATTAACAATGTAATATAAAAATAGAAGAAGACATGGTAAATTTTAAACTATTTAAGTAATAGTTAAATAAAAAAGATAAGGTTAATATGGTGACCTAAAATTTCTAAAAAATATTGCGTGAGAATTTTTCTACCTGTAAACACATTATCTTTGAAATAAATCCATTTGGATATATTATAAACTAAAATTTATTTTATAATAAAATAATATTTCAAGTTTTTTCTAAGGTACCGGTCGCCTCTCGTATAAAAGGGTAATTCACCTTCTCTAAAATTCACACCTCCAAATCGATTAGAATCATCCAAAACCTACACCCATATCCTTAAATCTACCATAACTTCATCCTAGATTCCTTACATTTATAATAAAGACAACATAAGGATCCATTTTTCAAATCAAAAAGAATAACCCGAAGAAGAGATAATTATTTTATCACCTCTTTCCAAGTTCTTTTATTATTTTAATTCATCTTTATTTGTTATTTCCATACTAAAATAATAACTCCAATACCTTATAAATACGTAGTTGTTATTACAAATATTTTAAAACCAAATTCATTATTTTATTCATCCTACAAATGAAAAACTCACTATACGAGCGTACGTACGGCTTGCCGTATCCACGTCGGGGTGTAGTTTGTTATTCAACACTTCACTATTTATATGGGTATATTAATGTGTATAATTTATGTAAATAATAAATATAACATGTTAATTATTATTTATATATAATATAACTTCTAATTAAATACGGTTTCCCCATCAATAGAATGATATTGTCGCTCGGGCGTACGTACGGCTTACCCTCTCCACGACGCGATGAAATTCATTTCCACATTCACCATTGAAAAATGATTAAAAATATATATATTATTAATTATAATTTAATATATGGAATAATAATTCTATTGTATATATATATATACATATATCTCATTCATTTATTCCATTCAATACGATTCGAAAATGGAAACGATGTTTATGCGTACGTACGACCTACCGTCTCTATAAACAGTGCTTCCAATTTCATATATATATATATATATATTATAAATATTTATATTTGGAATATATATGATACATAAAAAATGTTCTATATTCTGGAATCAATTATATAATGACAGGAGTGATATGATAAAGAATAAAAAGTTAAAATACATATGAAAAAGAAACAAATTCTTACACGAAATGGAATTTTAACATAGAAATTATTATTAAATAGGTAATACAAATCCATAAATAAATCATATATGATATAATAAATATTAATATGTTTATGGTATAATTTAATAACATACTGTGGTCATTATACAAAAGATATAACGTACCCTCGACCAAAAGAAATTATAAGGTAAGGGTTAATTATTCAATATCATTATTATCAGAGATTGTTTATGTGTAAGTATTTACTGGGAAATATTTATAATCAGTTTCCATGGTTTATAAAAATGTTTTCAAAAGGAATATTATATGGTTTTTTGGATGTAAATATTCCGCAATATCGTCGATTTAAATTTTTTAATGATTTATTTCTATAAATCATTTAATTTATGTCCATGTTTTCAAAATGATTTTAATGATCTATTTATATGGACGAAATTGTTTTGAATGTTAATTAATTTTAAATGTTTCAAAGTGGTAAGGGACACATTGATTTAAAAATATCATTTAAATTACTTCCTTTATAAATTTTTAACTTTTAAATGATTTCAAAAATATGTATATTTCTCTCAAAGTGTTTTACTGATCTTTTTCAATAATGTTGGAATCCTTTACATGATATTATTATTGTCTGAGGTTGATTTATTACAATACAATCTTCCATATTTTATTTAATTAGTTACGATATGTTTTACTATGGATATTCTATTATTATATCATTCATGGTTTATGGTTAATGTATTGACATTTCGTATGGTGGGTTTAATACGAATCTTAATGTTATGTTACAAAATTTTTATATGAAAATTTCATTGGACATAGTAGGTGACTGGTGGGGACTACTATATCCCCTTGATGCACTGGATGGTCTCATGAGACACACTTGTGTCTAGGCACATGTCCTTAAAAAAATTTATATTTAGGGTCTTGGCACACGGCCTTGACAATGTGGTTATGATGTCAAACGATATGCATTCCATCATTATGAGATTAGTTATTAATGTTACATGTGATTATTCAACTAGTGGAATATCCATGTGATTAAGTAAATGGAATTAATTTTTTAATCGTTGACTTATTATGGTGAATTTTATGTTTAAAGGTATTGGGATTCAATATTTTAACTTGCCATAAAAGATTATGATTAATTATGAAAGCTTCTACTATATTGTTTTTCCTTTCTGAGATTTTGAGCTCACCACTTTATTATATTTTTTTTTTCTATGATGCTAAAAAGTGTATTATGAATTATATGCATGTTTAATCTAGGAGAATAATGGTATTATAAAATGATTATCTATATTGTATTTTATTTTATATATTTTCATGTAATGTTAATTTATGTATTCTATTTTCCAAGACTACTATACTGATTGGTCCTTTTAGATGTGGATCCTTGTAATCATGAAAATGTATTAAAATAATGCACTAACTCAATGCTTCTAGGTTTGGACAGTTATATTCAATATCATTTGATGTTTAGGAACAATTTTGGAAATAGATTTAGAAAAAATCAGATTAGGAAACATTACCCTAAGATTGAATTTGATGATTAGTATAGAAGAACATTCAAAAAAATTCTAATGTATATATTATGAGGGTTTTCCAAACAATAAATCCATGTCTGGATACTATATCTAGATTTGGTTCTGGAACAGATATACGTTGTAGTGAGAACTCTGACAATGTGTTTTGGGCTTGACTTGGGGTTTCCTGGTACACGACAATGGGCCTTATTGCGCACTTTTTTCACACTCCTGGGGGATATGCATAGGATAATTCACATTTTCTTTAAAAACCATTATGAAGGATTTATGAGTAAATATGTCATCACAGAAAACATTTTAATGATTATCATACTATATTAGTGTAAATATTCAATTACTGTTGAGAATATTTCTAGTTTTTAGATTATACATTATGATATGATCTAACCTACTGTATTTCATCATTTAGAATTGGCACCCATTAGAAGTAATGAGAACTCCGTCAATATGAATGATCAAAGAGTGACAAGGGTCATATCATTTTTGGTCTTAAGCCAACATTTAGAAAGAAAATTATCTCCCATGTATTCTCATTATATAAAGAAATAGTATCATGTGTTTATAGGATAAGTAAATAATTAATTGAGTCATATGGATTTGAAGGGATGCTAGAGAAGAAGATGATTTTATAGATAGATATGGATGAAGAGAAAAATGGAAATAACGATTTTCATAAATGTGATTACTATTGAAAAATCACTATGGTTTGATCTTGAATGGAAAGGGAGTTTGTTTCAATTTTAGAGAAATAGGACACCATGTTCTTGATTTCAAGGGTAAGAAAAATGTTTCAAATGGACAATGATTCATCTACAAGGAGTTGGGATACTAAACAAATCATGTTCCAAATTATCAGAGTATACCTCAAATAATGATATTGGAAAATATTCATGTTGTGATAGTACCGCAGGTAAAGGGGAATGATTAGTGTTCTTATGTTGTTATTAACGAATTATTTCATTTGAATATTTTATTAATGATCTAAAAGTTATAATAATTATGAAGTATATAATAATTATACTGTTGTATGTTTTCATTATGGATTTAAGTTTTTATGGTACCATGTAATGTGACACAGTTTCAAGTTAATCATTTTGAAATTTATATGGTTGATGGATATATAACCCTTAATATTTTTCTAAAACTAAGAAAATGGTTTCAGAATAATATATGATTAATTTGGAAAAATTATATTAGATATTATTAACAACGTTGAAACTAAATTATTGTTTGATTATTCCATCATTGTTGGATTTTACACCATTTATGAGTATAAGTAGTATATTCAGTATACTATAAGAAATAAGGGATCATGAATGTAATAAATAAGGTTTTATGGTAATTAAGGGTGTTACAATGTTTTATGAGAATACATGACGAAGGTATTCACATGTTATTATGTGAAAAATAAAAATTCAATATGTTTATCCTCTTTATAAATTTTGGATTCTATGTTTAAATAGATGTATTTAGGATATGTCTAATGGTTGGAATG
This sequence comes from Viscum album, assembly GCA_963277665.1. Taxonomy (NCBI): domain Eukaryota; kingdom Viridiplantae; phylum Streptophyta; class Magnoliopsida; order Santalales; family Viscaceae; genus Viscum; species Viscum album. The sequence continues at coordinate 1,771,139,976 of OY728120.1, forward strand.
AATTAAGTTAGTCATTGGATAAAATTATTTAAGGTTAAAAGATTTCTAAATATTATTTTGGGATAGTTATAGAAAGGAAAACCCAGAGGTCAGGTGACAACCCGGAGGTTAGGAGACAACTCGTCGAATCCGGTAAGGCCCCAAGACTGGAACCCATATCCAAATGCAGACATGTGTGTATCACCTACCACTTTCCAACATGATTTCCTAGTTTGAATAATGAAGTTTTTAAAATTGATTGACAGATATATTTCAAATTCATATTTTTGGACCCCTATACGATTAGGATAAATAGAATATTTTTCAGTTCTATTATCATTTGGAGTGAAAGATGAGTTTATTGTAGAAATTAGTTCAAATATGGAACTCTAATTATCAAGTATTCTTTTTTTATTTATCTATTTTGAAATTAATTCTTAATCTTTATGAAAAATATCTTAAAACCAAAAATGGTTTGCCTTAATACATTATGTTTTTTTAACAAAATATGTTCTAAATCCTCATAGATTTATAGCTTTGAGGCCCTCAATTTTCCATTTATTGTTCACATATTTTTGTTTGATGACCCCAATCACTCCATATAAATATTTATGTTTTCCTCCAATTATGTGTCTCTAATTTCCACCAATGTTCTAATATTCAAAATCATAATTTTTTGGTGAATTTTTCATTTCTATTTTTCTATTATTAAGACTAAATATTATTAACCCTATTTCTGATGTGTGTTTTCCACAATGGTATTTTCTATTTATAATATTTAATTTTCAATGAAGAATTTCATATTACAAGGGAAAAATTTATTGAAGGAGGGTAGAATGTAACACAAAATGATTTCATAGTATGTTATCTCTATAACATAATTAAATTTCTTATTTGCAGGCAACACCAACATGGCTTGTGTTATATGCAAGATTGAGTTTCTCCGATAAAACACATAAGTAATATAGTTATTTATCAATTAAATATTTTCATATGAATAGTAAAAAAATTAAATGATATTTATAATTTTTTCACATAAACAAATAATATTTATAATTAAATTTATATATTTTGTTTAAATAGTTATATATTAAGAAAAAACTATTCTCTTAAAAGAAGTACTTTTTGCCCTATTAGGAATAATAGTAAAATTAATTTTAAACCCTCATGAAAATAGAATTTGGGAAAATAGACTTCATTTATGATTTCTGGATATAAAAATTAGATTAGGAAGAATTTTTTGTACTATTCTGATAACATTCATATTTTGTTGAATAGTGATAAATATTAAATTTTAATTAAAAACATATTTTTTAATCAAAATAATTTATAGTGATAAATTATAAATTTGATTTTTTTTATAGTTTCATAGGATTATATTTTTATCCTTTAAAACAATTTATGTCATTATCAGTAATTTCATATTTAAATTGTACATAGTCACATGTTAATCATTTGATAGTTTTTAATTGTTAAAAACCAGTTTTCAGTTTTGACAACGGGATTTAATTTTAAATTATTTTTTTCAATATCAATGTTTTGAATTTGGGAAATGATTTCTATATTTATAATACAGTGTCATAAATGGTATAAATTTGTAACTTTTATTTTTAGATATTATGAATAGTAATTTTAGTCAATACTTAATTTAACAAGGTTAAACGGTAAATCTGGTAAATAAGGGTAATAAATAATATTATAATAATATTAAATTATCACAACACAAGTCCTAACCCTATTAGATGATACATTTCCAACCTTGGTCACCTGTGGATCGATTTTGGGACCCTATGGAGCCACTTGTATGTTAAACTGACACTTTATAATAATTAATTTAACGTTAAGTAAAATGTAACATAAACATATATCTTTTATTAAATAAATTTTTATATGCAGTTATATAAGTGATAGTTTCGACTATAAATTTTAATTAGAAAGATAAGAATATTTCCTACATCATTGTATTTTATTTATTATTTTTACACATAAAATAAATATATTTATTTTTTACACAATAATGATGTAGTATTTTTCTTATTAACGAATGAATCAATTAATGGATATTATAAATATTAAAATAAATACAATTTGAAAATTTTGATGAGATAAAAGAATTTTATTGGATACTATGACATGTTAGGGTTGATTATATGAATTATTTATAATTAATAATGTTGTTATGACTTACAAAAACATCAAGTACTAAATAGTGTTAAATTTCACGTAGATGTGTTTTTTAAAACCAATACGATTTTATTAGAATATATAATAGATCTTAAAATATAATTTTTAGTCTAAGGACTTATATAAGATTGGATATGTCATCAATGAACCACATTAGGGTCTCTTGGAAATTTATTGTATGTTTATTAACCATGTTATATAAAAATTCAAGAAGGTATAGTAAAAGCTAAACAATTTTACTGAGAGTTAAATCTAAAAGATAAGGTTAATATAGTTACCTAAAAGTGTCTAAAACATATTGGTTTAGCATATTTCAATAAAAAACCACCTTATCCTCTAATGATTCAATTTTTAGCTATTATAAACCGAAAATGATTTTATAATAAATTAATATTCAAGCTTTTGGTAAAGTGCCCCTCGCCTCTCTTATAAAAAGGTATTTCCCCTTATCTTAACATCACACCTCCAAAGACATTTGGCTCATCCAAAAAATGTTCCAGTATCCTCATAACTACCCTAACATTAACCTAGATGAATTAATTAGATCATAAATCCAACCCATGGATATAATTTTTGTAAATCAAGAGGAAGAACCTGAAGAAGAGGTAATTATTTTATCACATCTTTCAAAGTTATTTTCATATTATACTTCCACATTCGTTTTTATTTTCCTAATAAAATAATAAATACTTTATGTTATACATACATAGATGTTATTATAAATCTGGTAAAAAAATATTCAGTATTCTATCCATCCTATGAATGAAAAACTCACCATATGGGTGTACGTACGGCATATCGTCTCCATGTCGTGGTGTAGTTTGTTATTCAACACTTCATTATTTATATGGGTATAATAATGTGAATAATTGATGTAAATAAAAAATATAACATATTTATAATTATTTATATATAATATAACTTCTAATTAAACAACGTTTCACTATCAATAGAATGATATTGTCAGTCGGCCTTACGTACTTTTTACAGTTTCCAATACATGATGAGATTCATTTCCACGTTCACCATTCATCGATTATTATAAAAATATATATTATTAATTAGAATGTAATATATGAAATAGTAATTATACTGTATATAAATATATGTGTGTGTTTTTTTGTGTAATTAGATACATATATCTCATTCACATACTTCTGTTCAATACGATATGAAAATGAAAACAGCGTTTATGCATACATACGGCCTATCATTTTCATAAACGGTGTATCCCATTTAATATATCTGTCTATTATACATATTTATATTATGAATATAAATGATTCATAAATAATGTTTAATATTTTTGATGCAATTAAAACATGATATAAGTGATACGATCATGAATAACAAGTTAAAATAAATTCGATAAAGAAAGCGATTATTATCTGAAATGTTATTTTAAAATAGAAATTATTATTAAATGGGTAGTATAAATACATAAATAAATCAATAATGATATAATAAATATTAACATGGTTCTGGTATAATTTAATAACATACTATTGTCATTATACAAGAGGTTAAATGTACCCTCCACCAAAAGAAAGTATAAGGTAAGTGTTATTTCCTCAATCTCAATATTATCTGAGACTATTTATGTGTAAGTATTTATTTGGAAATTTTTATAATCCACATATATGTTTCATAAAAATGTGTTCATAAGTAATATTATAATTGTTTTTTGAAAGGAAATCATTATCCAGATCCGTATATTAAATGATTAAATGATTTTTTTTCTAATATTTTTTAATAAATGTCCATGTTTTCAAAATGATTTTAATGATATATTTATATGGACAAGATTGATTTAAAATGTTAATTCCTTTTAAAATCATTAAATTGGTATAGGTAAATTTTCTCAAAAATCTCATTTAAATTAATTACATTATAAATTTGTGACATTTAAATGATTTCACACAAAAAAGATATTTCTCTTAAAGATTATTGCCGATAATTTTCAAGTATGTCGACATTCTCTACTGGATATTATTATTGATTGTGGATGATTTATTAAAATAAAATATCCAATATTGTATTGAATGATTTATGATATGTTTGACTATGGATGTTCTATTTTAACACCATTCATGGTTTGTAGTTAAAGTGTTGATATTTCATATAATATATTTAATACGAACGATTTGGTTATGTTTCAACATTATCATATGAGCAATGAATTGAACTTAGTATGCGACGAGTGGCGACCGTTATAGCCCTTTGATGCATCGATAGGTCTCATGAGACAATATAGTCTCCCTGAACAAGGCCTTGAAAAAATTTATATTTAGCGTCTTTGCAAGATGCCTTGGCTTTGTGGTTATGATGTCCGACAATATATATTCCATCATTATTGGACCAGTTCTCCACATTACATGTGTTAATTATTCATGTAGAATGTCCATGTGAAGTACTAAATGGGATATTTTAATTTATCGTTGACAAATTATGTTTTTTTGGTTAAGTGTCATGTGTTTCAATTTTATACTTGTTCATAATATTATATTATTTTTTTGATATCTTTCGCTATATTGTTTATCCTTAATGAGAATTTGAGCTCACCCCTTTCTTATTTTTATTTTCCCAAGATGCCAAGAACTGTATTATGATTTATATGAAAGTTTAATCTAGGAGAATAATGGAATTATCAATGTATTATCTATGTCATATTTTATGTTATAAATTGTAATGTAAAGTTGATGTATGTAATCTATTTTCAAAGACTGCTAAACTGATCAGTCCTTTGGGACGTGATTCCTTGAAATCATGCTAATGTATTAAAATAATGCACCAGCTTAGTGCTTCCGTGGTTGGGGAGTTACATCATTTTTTAAAGATTCAATATTCATAATGAATTTTTATATTCATATATTTAATGAGAAACTTATCAAATAGTTAGAAAATAAATTTATTGATATTTTATGTTAAATAATATTTAATAAATGAAATAAATTTAAAAAAATAATAAAATAGGAACATGAAATGATTTTTTGTTCCAAATTCCATCCATATAAAACTTGTATGATACCTTCCACAATATCATTAAATTGGAAACACATAAATATTGATGAAGTTATTGCGAAAATTAATGTAAATAAGGGTTAATGTTGGGGTTAAACCAAAATATATTGTTTAAATTGGAGTATAAAAATCCACTTAAAATAAAAGAATTATTTTCTAGAATTATAATTTTATTTACCTATAATGTCTTATAAATTCTATCTATTTTTTTTCACATAATATGGTTACTAAATTTGTTATATTATTATCTTCTTATAAATTTCATGTGTGTTCTTTCACCAACTTATAAAAGGGAATGCCCACTCCTAACATATTCAAAACTGTTGAGTACTTTAGTTCATAAAATACCTGAAAAATAGCTTTATCACATCCCTATTCACATCACAGAATCCTAGTATCAATATAAGATGTTCCTTTTATGTCATTAGGTGTATTCCAAAGGGGGATTTCCAAAGTAGTGTTATAACTCTTAATTAAGTGTTTCCATGTTTATTTATTATGTCGTATCCAATAAACACATTATAACCATGTTCATATGTTGAAATCAGTATCATCCATATATATAAATGTTATTATGTTCATGTAACAAACCTTTTCATCTTTTTTATACCCAATGGGAAATGATAGCATCATTCGTACATTCATATGAACTATCTTCTCCATAAAGTGATGTGATTAATATTACATTTCCACATTTTTTGGTAGATTATTTTAGTTTATATAGTTTTTATATTTTTTATTTATGATAAAATTATTCATATATAATGAAAATATATATTTCTCTATTTTATTAGCCTCCCATATGTTCAAAAATGATAATGTAGTTTGTGTGTATGGGTGGCATACCCCCTCCATGATGAGATGTGTATTTATTTTAATTTTGTTTTAAAATGGATTGTAATAAGGATTTATTCAATGAAAAAACATTATATTTAAAATATAATTAATTTTTTAGGGGGGATTTTTATTTACCTTTCTTTCATTAAATCCCTCAAAAAATTGAAACATTACTCATGCTTATATATAGGATACCATTTCAATGAGGTGATATAATTCATTTTTCACAACCTACATATATGATTTCTTATAAAAAAATATATATTGAATTCATATTTTTATTATTAAATTATTAGGATTATATATATGATAAAAAACATTCACAACGGCTCATTAAGTTAAATTTTCAAACCGAATCATGCATATAAAACTATCCAGATTTCCCAAAAATAATGATTTCAATAATGAATATCTAATAAAAGGATAAATAGAAATTATATGGTAATAATGTATAGAAATATATATATATATATGGTAAAATATGTGATTTTTAATGAATCCATATTTATTATATATGATGTTCGAATGAGTACTATCCAATATAGGACATGATGTAAGAGTTCCTCGACTTAATTTTGTTTAGATTAGAGATATGAAATCTTAACAACTTTTTTCCAACATGCTGAGTATATAATTCAAATTTTATAATTATTAATATAAATATATTTATACTAAGGTAATTTAATGTTTCATTTTATTTTATTTATATCATGGGGATTATAATTAAGATGTTTTCGAAGTAGTAATGGTTTCTCATCTTAATTTTGATTCTATGAGACATATTTCATATTCACCACTTGTTAATTGTTTGTAGTGTGTTTTATAAACATTATATTATATTATTATTTTATGAATGGAAATAATTTTCATATAAAAATCCATATATGGTTATACCTTATATGGGGTTTTTATTTAGATATTACCAATGTTGTAAGTGTTTCTCATTCAATCTAATTTCTTTTTAGAGTTTTCTATAGTAAATTTCCATTAAGGTAAATTATATGGATATTATTTTTTAAGATGTATATATTTTCTTATCCTATATTTATTCGTATAATTTTAATGTAATAGTTTCATATTTATATAATCATTAAATAATTTTTTAAAAAAATGTTTTTAATAGAATTTGATCTAATTTTACACTTTTGTTTATGAATGGTTTCTTCAATATCTATGTTCTTTAAATGTTTTCATGAATGTTGTTTCCTATGATATATTGATATGTTAAAATCAATTTCTACCATATTTTATTTTTTCAAAATATTTTGAAATTAAATTTGAAATAAAATTTCTGAATGGGTTATTTATGAATTTTTAACAAAATGTTTGAATGCATTTTTTTGATTTGTTGTTTACCAAATGAATGGAATTTATTAATTTCATGACTATTAATGGATTTATAGATTCACTTAAATGTTTCCATTTTTTTCATATAATAAAATTTTCTAATATTATATGTTTTTAGTTTAATTTTTTTTCAAATGACAATGATATTTTCCTATTGTTACAAAATAAAACTTCAAATTATATTTTAAGGTTACATTTTATCTTTGTCAACATGATTTAAGGATTTTTATGTTTCACTATAGAAATGATTTAGTTATTAAATCCAATTTATTTATCAAGATGTATTTTGAGGACGATGATTTCAGGATTAATATATGAAACCAATTTTTTCCCATAGGTTAATTATGTTATGATGAAATATTTATGAAACTCATTTCTTTTCTATGGGATATGTTGTGATAAAATTAATGAATTTTTATTAAACTTGTTTTCTTTCTACATGTTTTGATTGAATTAATTGATTAATATTTTATGATCTTGTGGAATACAAATGTATGGTTTTTTTGAAAGGGTGGTTCTAAAATCCAATATCCCTACAACGAATTGGGTAATTGATGGATATCATAGGTGATAATATATTCCGGAATGGGGATTGATCTATTTTTATTAAGTATTTTTTACAAAAAGTTTCTATAGAATGAATCTTGACAAAAGTAATGATTGAATTTGTATTTAATCCAATTCTACACGATAGTCATGGATGTGAGACATGAAAAAAATTATTTTTTATGCTTTTGATTATGCCTAGAAATTCCTATAGAATATTCTAATGCTTATGATATACCATCATAAATCATTATTAATTAATGGAGATTATTCACTCTTACGACTCGTTTATTTTAAAATACTTAATATTTATTCAATGATTATTCTCATATGATCTATATCAGATTGGGTATGAATTTCTCATGTTATGGTCATGATCTCATAAAATAATTCCTATATTATGCTTGTATATAATCATCAAATGATATCTCCACATTTAACCTTATTAAGAATATGATCTTATATTTCATATGTTAACATTTTTATAATGTTATGAAGAAATATATCATATAATATTGTTCAATAAGGGTATCATGTGAAGTGTATTCTATGGGAGATGTTCACATATTATTAAAGACTAGTAAAATTAGGGTATAATATGAAATAAGCCCATTTGTGCAAAAATACATGTATTTTGTAACATAAATGGTTTTTATTTCTATAAAACTATAAAACAAAATGTTATTAGGTATGTAAGTGACTCAATATTTTATATAGATAATGTAATTATTGATGGTTAATAGTATCCAACATTAGTTTGTGTCAATTCGAGTCTATAATTAATATGTTTTTAATATTAGATCTGAGTGTTTGTATATAATGATATTGTAGTTTGAATAATCATATAGGAATACAATAGTGAACACGATTCAATATAAATGAATAAATCTGATGATGAAAAGGGAGAATGTAGACTTGATGTGAAGTGGAGTGAAAAATCAACATAAGGATTCAATTTTTTGTCACACCCGAACATAATATCCCATTTGATTTTTATTGGTTTTTATATTTATTTATTGATTTCATCAACAACAATGTGGTTTAGGATTAACCAATAAGTTCATGATTTTGGAAAATAGTTTTTACATGCCTATGGATTCCACACAACAACGTTCAAATTTTCCTTTGTGGAATTATATAGAAAATGTTGACCATGCTCTTCCAGGGGTGTATTATATCATGGTGAGTGTATCATGTGAGGGGTTATTCCATGGTCAAGAATGGTTTCACCATAATGACCTATGGATCATGAATTCTTGTTCAACCCAAACTAGGTGTTTCATTTCATTCGGGTAAGGCGAGTAAAAAGAGATAGTGTTGTTAGGATCTCTTTATCATTGATGTAGAGGAAAAAATAGTGGTGTCTAGGGATCATGTCCCATATGACGACTATTTGAGGTCCAATGTTCCACATTCATGATGTCTTCACTTTGATGGATGTATTTTAATGGGAACCACAATATGGTTGTTGGGGATATGTCTTATAGATTATCCATTGGTCTGTAATTTTTGCTGCACTCTGAATTTACACTAGCCAACATTATAATACCTTTGAGTTTATTCACCATGTATTCATCCTTGGCTGATTTGTTGAAGGACCAAGGGAATTCATCTTTTCTATACACTAATTACTTTTATATTTTGGATTATATATTTTTATTTTTGTTGTTTTTTTATAGGTAATGCTATTTTCCATCACATTTATTTCTTTCTTCTCAATTACCCCTTGTTTTCTCCATGTCCTTTATTTGACATGATTTTGTCTTTTTTGTTGATTATACATGTTTATGATATTTTGTAAATTATTTGTAATGATATTCCTTTATATTTAATTTTTATTTAATTTGATGATTTTAAAAGTTGTTGATACCCATGATATCAATAGGTTTCGAAATTCAATTCATATTTTTTAAAAAATATTTTTAAAATAAAATTAATGTATAATTTCAAATGTATTATTAAAGGGCCCCATTATATACTAGTATAATTGATTTTACCTTTCTAAATAATCTACACATTTAACTTAATCCTTTCTTTTAACTTGTATTTAGTTGATGACTATGAATATTACAATTGTTTATGTGATTTAAGGTGGGGGTATTAAGTGATTAGTGTGTATCAGGGTATGAAATAGTGTGTTATGGAAATATTCTCCATGAAATTTATTATTGGAGTGTTTATAATATGACACACATATATCATCGCAACATTATACTAGTATCATGAGAATAAAAGTTGTTCTAGTTAGTGATTAGTAGAGTGTTTCAATAGTAGTCATGTTTATGTATTTACTAGAATACCCTAGTTGTTTGTTGTGATCACTGCTATTGGGTTCCCATATAAAAACATGGTATAGTTGGATGAGTGGGTTATGTTTATGGATGAATCAATATTTAGGTATATTATTTCACTTGAGTATATGTTTCAAAAGATGTTTAAGTGTTTCTAATTATTATGTATGCATTTTTTGAATTCATTATAATTCACTAAATTATGATTTGACTAAATTATTTTCATTATCTTCCTCAATTTTATACATGATGATGATTTTAAATTATGTTCTCTATTATATTCATAGGATGTCATATATCATTTTTTTAATTTTTTTATGGTTGATTACATGTATTATTGTTTTATAATTATTCATTTAGTCCTGTAACTATTATATATATAGATCTTCACTTATTTAACAACTTTTAGAAATGTATTTTTGGCTAGATTTACTTATGTTTTTTATATTTTAGTTATGTTTTATGAATAATTATAATTAATTTTTTAAAATGGTTTTGGAAAGCACACATTTTTATGGTTATTTAAAAATAATGTTAAATGTTTTGTTTTTTGTAATATTTGGTTCTAAAAACAGATTTTATGAAAATTTTACATAGTTTTCTTTCTCGTAGAATTAGAATAACCTATTTAAAAAATACAATATACCAAACTATTGTCTTAATAATTTCTTGAAATATTGAATGCATAGAATATTTGGTGAAATGTTATTCATAAAGACACCATGTCTCTAGGATTGGGTGTTATTGCATGGTGAAATATGAGTCCTAAGGATATAATGTATCTATTATTGTTTTATTCGTATATCATACTTTTATCTTCCAAACCTTATATTTTTTTATTTTGTTTTATCTATCAAATTTATTTAATATATTTTCAGTTTGATATTTATTTAGTTGTGCCTAATTTATTTTCGATTAATATTAAACATCTCAATTTATTTTTCATGGGAATCCAATATATGGAAGTAGAATGCAAGATTCCCAATATAATTTCCTTATTTATTAAATTTTATTTACCAAGATTAAATCATTCCCATTTAGTCTTTTTTGATTCCCTGTCACTTCTTTCAAGCTTCTGGGGTCAGAGACATCTCTCTAGGTCTATCCACATGCCAGAACAGATGTCATAATAAAAGGTGGAATGTGTTGAATGATATTGGAACATGGAATAACTAATATTCCATTAATTACACATATATTTGTCATTATAAAATAATAACATCAGATATACACATTGATGAATGATATGACAATTATAATGGAATAAAATATTAATTGACATGTAAATACCAAAACAGAATGTGTGACCATCACATAATGATTTATAATTATTTTAACCATGATAGAATTTCTTTTGATAAAATAATTCTTATTAGATGAATAAAATATCTCAATGGTTAGAAAAAAATTGTTTCATAGAGATCATATGTACATTTTTTCAGTGAGGATTCACAGACACACTATGAACATCCCGACAATGTCATAGGCATCTCTGAGTTCTGGTGTGGAGGATCATAATGATTAAATCCTTAATCTACGATCACCATGAAAATCTCTTCGAATAAGCATGATTTATGATCTATTTTGAATTAATATTCCTAGTAGAGGAGGATCACTTTCCATTATTGATATAATTCTTCTAAAGGATCTCTCTATGGATTGAGAGTACTCTTGACATGTTGTTGTGTAATAAAAAATGTCTACAGTTCGGGTTGGAAATGATATAATTGGTTTTAAATAGTTCTAGGGTATGAATTAATAATAATTTCACATGTTCTATTGTTAGTCCTTAATCCTAATAAAAACCCATGTTTATAATAAATGTCTTATTAATTCTTGACACGCACTAAAAAATAGAATTAATTTTGTATTATTAAATGAATAGAATGTATTATTTTTAAAAAAATAATATTTATTATTTATTATTTCTAAAAATACAATCAAACATGAACATTTATTCATCCAAAATATTTATCAGGCCATGATTAATAAGTAAATTTTTAAATAAACATCATTTCATTAATTTTTTATAAATAAAAAAAATATTATATTTATTAATCCAAAATAAATATTTATTAAATATTATACAAAAAGATATTATTAAAAATAACTAATGACATTATATTATTGATCATGAAAATAATGACGATTATTAAACTAAATATGAGAATAATATTTATTCATCATACAAAATAATAATAAATATTTAATGTTTAACAAAGGTTCTAAATTCAATTTGTTTGTGACCTTTTAGGCCTCCCTCCCTATGTCATTTGGATGAGATTCCCAAATTCCTGAGAAAATGTCTATAAACCCACCGTGGAACCCATAGATAAATAAGTTAACACTATAATGATAGAAAACATAATAGGAAAAACAACGGTTTAATATTATATATTTATCCTGATTTTTCTAATATAAAGGATTCATTATGGTGTCATAAACCTATGTGACCGACGTTTCTTTCTTGGAAAATATAAAAATGATCCTACCCACAAAACAACCTTTATATGGAAATATTTAGATGATTTCATTCCCCTAAAAGGGAATGAGATGTAAATTTCAATTAAAGAACATAAATGGAATATACTTTCATGCATTACTGATTAATTCAATATATATCACGATGTTACCAATGAATCCTACTATCATCAAGAACATATATATTTTTCATATTCATTAATATATAAAATTATGAAATAATAAATATTAATTTATTGAATTAGAATTATATGGATCAATACAATTATCCATAGTTATTATTATCCAATTACACATTTAATTTCTGACTAGCTAATAGATAGTTATGTTCTAATCATCTCCAAAAATAGAAATTGTCTGGGAATTATACAATGGTAATGTTCTTCAATTTCCTAAGATTATATACCCCTAAAATCCTACATATTTTGTTTCTCATCAAATTTATATCATTCATATACATAAATATATATATTTTTTGAATATTATATTGGAACATCTAGGATCACATTTTAGAGGGGAACTACCATGTCCTTTAACCATGATGGTTATTTTTAGGAAATTTTATCTTAATACATCATAGAAAAGAAAAATCATGATGTGATAATATGTTTATAAAATTTTAGAATATTTAATACAGGTAAAAATATTGTATGTAGAAATTTTTTACAGGGAACCAACACAAATATACTTTAACATCAAATAAATCCAACTAATAAAAAACATTAGTTTGTTATCTCCCACATGATACCCATGAATCAACTGACATATGAATTTAGGTTAGGGATACCAAAAAAGATTCATGGAAACTCTTATCACAAAAACATCTCCCCTATGAGATAAATCCATCAATGTGTGATACTTTTGGAGTATGTATTTTGTTCATTAGTGTGACAATAAATCCTTTTCGTGAGCCACCATTATAGTATTATCACCATATAATGTGATAGGTTGTTTACTATTTGGTAGCACATTGTCTCATAAACAATTTTTTCTATCCAAATAGTTCTTTGGAAGAATGTTAATACACCATATACTTTGAAACCAAAATAGAATTGATGAAAAATTAATACTTTGAAATCCTCCTACTCACAGCTCCTTTTTTGAGACTGATGACATATCCTAAACATGACATCATATATTTTTGAAAATATTTAATACTATCATTGGAATAAACCCTGATGAATACATCAACAGATACTCTATACACAAGGAACATATACATAAATATTAATTTATACATAAGGATAATCATAATAGTTGAACAATGTTATTCACTTGGTTGTTCATGATATGTTACAACCATACATAATGTTCATGAAACAATAATCTTATTATATAACATGAAATACATGATTGATCATATATAAAAATATTATGATATATCATGGATTGAATCTTTCACTTCTTGGGCCTGAAGTCACATTTTTTGGAAATATGTATTCCTTGAGAAACTAGAACTAATACTCTCTTGGATTGTTTAGTAATAAATATCATCAGTGTCTATTCAATTTATGGTCCTTGACACAATCAAATGAAACTCTTGGAACTTTACCGAATGATCTAGATCAAAGAACATATGATTTTTCAACTGAGCCCTTCGAGGAGAAAAATTGTTTAAATAGTGTTTATCTAACTCTATGTATTCCCTTAAATTTCCAATAAGTAATATATAATTGATATATAATACCAGGATAACAAATGTAATTTCATTGAAATAATTTTAAATATATGGATCTAATTAATTCTTAAAAAACCAATTTATTTTTTAGCATCCTCAAACAGAATGATCCAGGACTGGGGTTCATACTTCAATCCATAAATGGATGTAAAAAAATTGAAAACATTCTTTGTATTTATTTTAGTAACAACCTCATTAGGTATTTCCATACATACATCTTGTTAAAGGATTCTATTATGGAAATATATTTTGGTATCAATCTACTTAATTTTATAAAAATTTTATGTTTTTAAAAAATTTAGAATTATGATGGTTTTAAACATATAATCTTGAGAAAAGGATTCGTCTTAGTTAATTATTTGATGTTGTTTAACCCCTTTATAAAAAATCGATGCTTTTTAGTCCAATAATTTACCTTCGAGGACTATTTTTATATTGGATGCCTATTTATACCAAAATGTTTTTACATCAGTTGGTGGATTTACTAGAACCTTAACATGATTCTAATACATGGAATAACCTCATATTTCATTTTATTTTTCATATTATATACTATTATCTCTCTACTTCCTCATTGTGGGAGATAAATTCATTGTTCTCAATCAATATTGAGTAACAATATTCAGTGAATATACTACTATATATTGATCATTATGTTACCTTTTTGGTAGTCTTATATATTACATGTGTTTTAGGAAAAAACTTCTTCAATAGGGATCTATAGAATATATGCCTATAAAAACTCTAATGTATCTTGAGAATACATATTATTGAACTCAATATTTCACCTGCTATCCTTCCTAATGATTCACTCTCAATAAATATGTATTTGAGGTTTTATGAGAATAAAATTATTTTTTAGGGGTTATATAGATAGTACCACGTGATTTCCCTAGGATATGATGTAAATATACACCTCATGGATCGATGTTTTAGTGTCTTTCCAAATTTGGCATTATCAAATTTCCTATTTCCCCATACATGTGTTTGTAACAGGATAGATTTCAGTCCACTCAATTATCTAATGGTAATTCCATTTTCCACTTTATTTGGTTATGTTTTTAGTGTGTATACAATATTTTGTAATACATATCCTTAAATGGAAAATATAAGTTCTCCATGACTCATCATCGAACATATTATGTCTTGAAAGGTATAGTTCGGGATATCACTAACACCGTTTTACTATGATATATATTGTGGAGCAATTCAAGAATGATTTCCACACACCCATTTAATTTAAATAAACACATAGTTAATAAATTTACCTCCTAGATCAGATAAAAGATTATTTATCATCAAAAAAATCTTATAATAATGAATATTCTTCAACTACATGAATTTTACGTAGGTCTCATACATAATCTGAATCATGTAGAAAAATCTGTATGTACTCAAGTCATTAGTAAAAGAAATGATGTAATAATAACACCATGTAGAACGTCCTGTTAAATTTCCACAAACATCAGTGTGTAATAATCCTAGATACTCTTAGTCCATTTCATGTAATCCACACAGTAGTGGTTTTCTCAATTTTTCTTATAGAAAAGAATGAAATATTTAATGTGGTCTTAGCTCAAATGAATCTAAATAATAATCCTGATAAATTGTTGTCAAATTCTTATCATTTTTTATTATAGTTATTCTACTAATGGGTGTTATATGATTTTTTAAAAAATAAATTTTTATTTATTTAAAATATTTTTTTCATTATTTATTACATAAAGACTGTTATTTAGTTGTGATATCCAATAAAAAAGATTTATTTTTAAAAAAAGAAACTATTTATTTAAAAAAATTAAAATATATCCAAAAATATAAATCAAATAAATAAAGATGATTATCTTGTAATAAATGATAAAAAAATAACATCTCATTAAAACCAAAATCAATGTAATTGGAAATAGAAGGAAGTAGACTTATAATAGAAGAAAATAAAGTCATGCCTTATTTGAAGCATAAGGATCGA
The DNA here is from genome assembly GCA_963277665.1 of Viscum album. Taxonomy (NCBI): domain Eukaryota; kingdom Viridiplantae; phylum Streptophyta; class Magnoliopsida; order Santalales; family Viscaceae; genus Viscum; species Viscum album. Next base: position 1,771,156,309 of record OY728120.1, read on the forward strand.
CATCTCATAAATGAATCATTAAAATTTTACACGGATTTAGAATTTTTATATAGATTTTGGAATGACATGATATATCTAATAAGTAATTTATATATATATATAAGTAGTACACTCGATATTGAACGAACCTATAGTTTCCCCTTCCTTATTGGTGTTTCACTTCTTCTAACTCTCTATCTTGCCAAATAAAAATCATTCTACATTTTTTCACCTACCATAGATCTTATTATTTAAATAATTATGGTTATCGTTATATTTAAATTTATTATTATCCTAAGGACCCAATTTTTTAATCTTATTTTCCTTATTCACCATACATAATATTCATTTTTTACACTCCATGACCTTATCATTTTGGGTAGTGAGTGTAAGAAGTTTCAAAAAATTATTCTTCCTATTTCTGATGGTATAATTCAAAATAATATTGTATAATTATTACGCAATGATCAAATAGTAAAATATTTCTATAGTTAATGAGGTATAATAAATAATAATATGCCTAACTATTATATATAGTGAATGTTCATGACTAAATGAGGCATATATGGTATCAGAAATCCAAGAGAAAAACATGAAAAACATGTTGGATGTGTCATGTATATCTTTTATTGAATTCTTTTGATATATATCATGATGGTGAGACATGATTCTATATGAATATATACCCTCGTGTCTTTTTATAAGATTATTGTACATGAAATATGTCATAAAAATTTATACATTAGTGGAATCATCAAAATGGTCCATGTAGAGAGACATTTAATCATAACTTTCATCATAACAAAGTTCTTTAGAGATGGATTTTTCCATCACATATCATTTCCCATAACAAAATAGAATAATTTGGAAATTCCTATTCAATAATTGGTAATTAGTTCATATGTGTTTTTTATCCTTCTCATGTATGTATAATATTGACATGGTTGCCTTCATATGGATTTTTATTTCTACAATTAGGAAGAGCATACATTTGGTACGTTATCTAATATAAAAAATTATAAAATAAATATAAAATTTATTTACATCTCTATATTTTATATAAACCAAATATCCCTCCCCATTGGTTTTAGATCATTCCATTGAGTGTATATTGTACAATAAAGTACCCATATTCCCATTCCCATAACCCATAATTTGACCTGAAAAGTTACTTGATGGTATTTAGGCTGACATAGTTTTCCCAACTACATTAATTAAGTGTAATTTGATATATTGATTGAAATACAAAAATAATGAAAGCCTAAATTTTTATTACCTCAATAGAATCCTCTCAGTTACACAAATTCAATTTTTGGTAGTCAATCCATGATGTGAACTAATTTGAGGTGACCTAAAAGTGAAGTTATAATTATAAAATTATGGAAAGCACCATAACTTTTGTTTTATAATCACATTGATCTATGTTTTGACATTATATTATATAGTTAAAGGTAATAAATATTTAATATTTATAAATATGTTGTTTATATCTCTATTCAAAAATTTCATATTTTACCATTGTTACATTTTCATAATATTACGTCGATATTGTTAAGTCAATAACCATGTCTTACACGGTGTTTATTCATGATCAAATTTATTTTAGTTCTATCTTAAATGATTTATAATTAAATAATTAATGGATTTCATAAAAAATACATAGTGAAGTTTTCAATTCCATATGATGGAAATAACATTATAATAGTGGTACGACCATAGACTTTTCCCAATGGCCAGTTTACATAGATGATAATATAATAACTATTTACAATGTTGTAACTCATATTGAATCATGATGTGGTTCAAGTTTTAGGTTTCTATATTCACCCCATGTATCTCTTTTATTGGCTTCACCTTGGTTATAAATTTTATATTCCACTACTTTTATAAGAGCTCCTAATATTACATAATCTTTTACTCACTCACAAGTGAGGGGAACGAAATGAATGGTTTATGGGGTATACAGGAAGAAAAATCATAGTCAAATTTTACTTTACATAATTATAGGATAATTGATTCAAATTCACTCTATTTAATTTTATAATTAATTAAAAATAAACCAATCATAGTCAAAGGTCGAGTATATACTCAAGATTATTCCCCAACATGAAATGAATTATAGATTTAATAAACTATCAATCATTATAAATCATATTTATTTATGAAAAATCATGCTTGAATTTATTAATTATATTTTTTTACTTGATCAATTGTGTTTTATTAATTCTCATTCAGTCAATCCTGATATTCTCAACCAACATTGTTTTAATGGAGTGGAATAATTTTTAAAAATTTTCCTAAGTAAACAAAATGTACCTTGTTAAAAAAAACTAGTACCATCAGAACTACCTAGTTTTTATGATATTCAACTATTTTTTTTACTAATATAGTATATATAATAGACATCATATCATATAATTTAATATAATTTACTATAAGAAAAATAACACACTAATGCATATTATTTACATTTCATGTTTTGATTTACTATGTGAAGAGTAGTTGATGTATTATGACACATAAAAGAAATATAGTGTATAATAATATATAGAAATATATTATATATTTAATATGTATAAACCATATCACATGAAATGTTTGAGTTAAATAAATGACCTACATAACACATGTTAATAATTTTTAAGGAGTATAGAATATTAATTTAAAATAATATAGAATTGGTTAGTATGCACTGCTTGTGAAATCTATATACATGTATTATATATTTCATCACCATTTATCCATGACATATTTTCATTTGACTATTTATTTCATCCATGAATTTAAATTAATGGAGTACACAAATTGTGCCTAGGATACACAACATGTGGTCTCTGAGCTTCACAGTTACCAATCACATGTGTCGTGTTGTAAATAACAAGGATCATCTTCAAATAATAGAATATATGATATATAGGAATTTTATACACAATTTAATCTAGATAATATTTCTCCAAGATAGATAGCTAAATAAGTGATTTGTTTTAATAAAACACTACATGAAATAAATGTAGGATTCTCCAAATTAATTAATGAGGCATCCCAGTGAATCAAAAATGTGTTAAAGATTGGTATTAATGGGAGAAATGTTGTGTATTATTTTTTTATGCAAATATAATCCTCAGAACCACCAAATGTGTTATTTGAATTTTCCACATTCATAATTAGTCCATTATTTGATTATATTTTCAATAATTAAGATGAATAAGAGCATACAACAATTTTTATATTTAAATAATCTCTAAATGAATTTGAAAATGAGATATAAAACCATAAATCAATCCATTATATTTAGATAATTATTAATTATTTTATAACCTCCCTAATACCAGAAGATAGATCTAGGAATAACAGAACCACCAGGTGGGAATTTCTAACTCATCTGTTTTTTCATAATCATTGACCATTTCGACATATATAGAATAATTAACATTATAACCCAATGAATTGAGTCAAGGATTAATTATCATGAGAAATCCAACACAAAATTGTATAAATTCCCATAATGTATTTATAATCAAATCAATCACATAAATAAATAAATTTTGATAAACTATTTTTTTGTTAATTCATTTTACATCTTAATGTTGAACCATAATTACATCATAGGAATAAAGTGTAGATTTCCTTCATTAATAACCCAAACTAGAACCATGTACCTGAATATGACTCTGTAGGAATATTTATGTGATTTCATGTAAATAATATTGTTTTCATTTATCACCTATGTTCTCCAAGAGAAAATCATTAATGAAGTACTCTCCTAGGCCTCTTTATAATAAACGGGGTTGGGGGAGGAGTTTTTTCATATGTTTTTAGATTACATCTAAGGAGGTTTCCTCTTGAATTATTTTGGGTTCTCTGAATGTCATAATTCACAACCAAAATACATAGATAGTTCTAGGGTTAGAAATATTATACATTGGTGTAAATAGTTCAATGGTTATAAAATAATTATTTCACATTCAACATTATTATTTCCTCAATCCCCTTATAATCCCATTTCTATAGTAGTAATATTATTATTTCTTGACATGTACAAAACAAGTGAGTTAATTAAATTTTATTTATTGAATAATGTTTTAAAAAATTATTCAAATAACATTTAATATATCATTTTTTCATCATGAAAGTCTACTCTATCCAAAATTGTATAAATATATCTATTGGGACATGAATAATAATTATTTTCAAATAATAATATATCATTACAATATTGTCCAAAATAAAATAATCTTATAATAATCAAATATAAAATAAATATTTATTAAGTATTATGTTGATAAATATTCTCTAGAATGTCTATTGACTATACACTTGTGATCAAGAAAGAATGAATATTTATAAAACAATTTAAAATATTTTTTGACATGTTAAATAAAAATAATTATTAAATATTTAATTGATACTCTATATAAAATTAATGTATTAACCACTATACATCTTTCTTAATGGGATTAGGAACATTGAAAATAATATAAATTTTGAGACTATAAATAAAATAAGGAACCCATAAGGAATTTTTTTATTTCACAATAACATAAAACCTCATTTGAGTTCTTACTTTTTAATATAGTCCCTTTATCATGATATCTCTAATCAATCATATTTCATTTTGGTTTCAACATCATATGTTCTCTATGTATCATTCATTAAATTTCATGAATTGAACAAAAAACATAACAATATGGAAATAGATTTGTTTTTTTTTGTATCATTCCCATAAAAGTTCTTAATATATCCACTTTTATCAATGAATATAAAGGGAACACCCTTTGTCGCATTATTCATTAATAAATTGTGCATTCTGTGAAGCCAATGTATCCTAATTCACCATGAACATTTGACATCATAATATTAATCAATACAAAAATGTACCCAAATAGTAAAATAAATTAATAATCATGATAATTTTTAATTATTAGTACACACATCTATAGGTTTGAACATCCTATGAAACATATAAATCATTATTTACAAAGAGTGGGTCGTATTTTATAATCTCAATAATTGGTAATTACATATGGAGTACACAATGATCATGAACCATAATGTCCTATTAATATCCACCCCTAGTATCCCATATCATCAGTGTCCCATAAAATGACATCTTATTTCTATAGAATATATATATTTTCATAATATTTCATATAACTTCTAGGTAATAATTGTAGTGGGGATATGCTATGGCCTTTATATGTGAAAATTTCTCTAAGTTAATTATCACATACTAATCCACTCAAAATAAAAAAATAGTGAAAAGTCAATATGTTTCATTATAATAATAATAATTAATAGTTACTCATGATGTTCATATAATTTTTTGTCTATGAAATAACTCCAACACAAGTTGGTTTCATACATTTTGGTCATTGTGGTTAAGAGATAGGGTGCAGATAGACCTTTTAATGATGATGGTGAATAATACATGATGTTAATTTGTTGAAAAAACACTAGGGTGTTATGAATGATAGAAAAATGAACCAAAAAAGGGTGTGAACCAAACATTAATCCATGAGAACATGAATTAAAAGAATGGAATTTAGAGAAAAATGGCATAAAAGTGGTGACATGGGATGGGATATGAGATTTGGTTTTCATGATATATACCTATGAAATAAGAATCATATAACATGTAGTTATAAGATAGAGAGAACAACATGGCGGTACTACTGTTGTAAACCTAATAAGAATTTGTTAGATCTAGAAACAAATGTGACATTTATAAGGGATGATTTCATATAACAACCCTAATGTGAATGGATAATATATTTTTCATTAGTGTATCATGGTGAAAATTTTCAATTCTGCACATGGTTAGGACCAAAAAAAGATAAATGTGAATCACTGTGTATTCCCTGAAATTTGGAATCAATCTAAATAGTGGTATTTGAATATAATCCTTAAATTTTTAAAAAATTAGAAGGAATTATCCACATGAGTCATTGGTGATGCATACCCTAGGAAAATGTTGATAACGAAAAATATTTTTCTACAAACAGTTAATTTAAAATATTGACTTAATTCATTTAATTATTGGTCATGTATAGAATATTAATAACCCAAGGATGAATTGGGATTTGAACCACATTTAAGGGTTATAATTTTCAATGGTTCCTGTTAGAAATATGAAATTATTCTATTAGATTTAAGGATTATATAACAATTTGAGTGTTGTAATATCATGGTATAATGTTATATTTGTTATCAATATCATTTTTTGTAACACAATTTTGAAAATGGCCAATGAGATTACATGTTTCTTGGGAGATTGTTGGAAAACATTGGTGACGAAAAAGGAAATTCATATAAAATAGGATTATTAACAAAGTGGGGATTAGTGATGAGGTAAGAGTACAAAATAATTTATAAAGTGAATCACCATTAGTGATATTGAACAATAGTACAACATGTCCTTGTGTGGAATTCGATTTTCGTGGTGGAAGCTATGTTGGTGTTGATTTTTCCCAAAATAATAAATATGATTCACTGGTCAGTAGGATTGGTGGAAACAGAGAAATGGATATGCGCATCTATTCCCATAGAATGTGGCATGTTGTGAAGGGAAATTCCAAAGATTTTAAATCTATATGGGGACATTGTAATGGTGTGCTCATGGTTTTATTTCAGTTTACTTATAAAAAATCGGAATACACATGTTACTATGCCTATAGTGGATTTGTCCGTGTCCAATAATAGGAGGCAAGAAAAAAATGGTTAGAAGTGTCAGGGTGTTTGGAGTTCTGGGTGAAAAAAACAAAGTGTTTTCACTAAACCATGGTGAGGAAGCAATGGTTGACCGGTTATTAAATATTATATATTTGTTAAAATGAGGAAATTTATGTTTTTAAAACACTACATAGGTGGATTTCATGGTTCAATAAAATCCCTATACAACACGGGGAATCTCAAAAATTGATTAGTGGGGTTTTATGGCCATTAAGGTTGATTGGTGGAGTAATAGATCAAAACATCTAGAGGTAGTAGAACATGGTCATGGTGTTCAATGTTTTAGAGGAAAAAATTTTAATAAATTATCAACCTGCTATGGTGGTGGACGCGTTAGTTTCTAACATATAAAATTATCTCGTATTCACATTGGAGATGCATGAACATATCTTCAATGCTTCATCTATCATTAGTCATAATATTAGACTAGTATGGAAGCCAATATCAAAAAAAATTCGTTTAACTAAATTGGGGAATTTTTTTAGAATAAATTTCTTCTGAAAAATATAAATATAGATTTTTCCTTGAATTAATCATTTTCTTTTAATTATGGGAAATCATGGAATAATTTTTAAATGAGTTAATGGGATAATTTAGTGGCCCAATTTAATGTTTATACCTATTCATGTGATGGGTTCATGAACAACATTTTTCAATTAGGGTTATGAAATATAGTAAGATACATAAAAGTGAACATATTTCATAAGTAAATATCATATGAAAAGGATGAGTAATTCTAGGTGAGGGGATAAAATCTTGATGAATTGGAAACTATCAATGATCCTTCAAAAGATAAGAGGAGTAATCACTTCTCGACAGTAAAGGTTATATTACCAACATACAGTATAATGTTAAGAGACGTGTGTGATCTAATATTTCTTCACTTTTTGTGTAGGATAATCCCAATTGGACTTTAATAAATTATATATCTCACTAGAATGGTGAATTAGAAGTTTAATATTACATGGAAGGGGCCTACATGTCCATAAACTATAGAGGTGATAAATTTTCACTAAAATTAATCCTATTATGTAATGTTATAGGGAGTGACCCATATGATGCACTCATGTATCTATAAACCATTATAAAGGTGACTTACACCTTGTAAGGATAATTTACCATCATAATTTATTTACATGCATGACATGACAATAATACATAGTATTTTGAGGAAACATAATGAGGGAGAATAATGTAACAACTTATATCCCAATAGTCATTATGTAGACATGGCCAAAAAATATAAATCATCCTAATGTATATCTTGTAAAATAACATAAATTATAACCCTCAAGGATTATCGGTCAATATGATTTGGGCGTGAGTGATTCGCTAGGATAATGTGTTTAAAAATGTAATGTATTTCACACCGAGATAAAACCCCTCCCTAGATTATCTCAAAGTAATATCTATTGAAGGCCCTCTAATTCATATAAAAGTTATATATTCATTTTTTTAATTTTTTTGAGAAATTTACTTAAACTAAATTTTTGAATAAAAATTTAATTCATGATGAAGAATCCTTTATTTTATGTAATGAATATCAAAATTCAAAAAAAGAGTACATTTGATTCTTGGAATATCCACTCAAAGTTCGTCAAATATGTCATTTTTATGTTATATTGACACATAATAATATTTTGGATAGATTAATGAAATATATAAATTTATACATCGGAAAGGGGGTCATAAAAGGATCCCCACAAGTAAAAAAATCTAAAAAAGGATAAACCATTTCATATTCACCAAATATATATGGATTTGGGTAGGATATGTGCTTTTTAAAAGAGATAATTATAATGAAAATTTCATTTTACAAAATAGAAAAAGGAATAAGAACATGAGTAAGTCATTCGTGAATTTGTGTAGGCTAGATGAGGTAAAATATATGAACAATATAATTTCTAATTCTAAACCATATTTGGATAAAAGATGTAAAATATTAAAATCCCTCATGGATATTATAATAATGTATGATTCTAGTGATGAACAAGAAATTAAATCAACATGATATTGCATGGAATTTTAATGGAATGAAAAAGAAGACTAATAGAGAATCATGAATTGATTGGGCTACTTGATTATTAAATATCTATTCAGGAAAAAAAATGATTCATTCTTGAATAAGTATCCTAGAATTTCACCACAATTAGAAATGGGAAAAAAATTTAAGAAGATAATAAATATTATTGATATGATTTAAAAATATATTTTGAGAACATAATGATACAGGGGCTACTTTCATTCCACTTAAAAACCATCATGATTGACAGATACATATAAGAATGGATATAGATTCCTATTTGATGGAAATATATTCCATGTTTAAGAATAATTTTGACCAAATAAGATAACTATTGGAGAGGTTGAACAACTCAACTGAGAAGAGTAATATCTCTCTAATGGTTTCTAAAATAGGAAGCTAGAATCTATATATTAAAAAATTAATAAAATATTTGTTTTATAAGAAATCATAATGTGTATTTATATAAGAGAAATGTAAACAATTTTTTGATTATTGTCGAAGAATTGGACACAAAATTTGTAGGTGTTTCAATACCATCATTCCCAAATCAATGAGAATAAGTCTAGCAGTGCCAACATCATATTCGTAATGATACAAAATAAGGTATGATTACTTCAGTATATTTTTCATCTATTCAAACCATATTCACATGATATATATTTCAATTTGAAAAATTCATAGTGGGGTTGAGAATCTATATGGAGAAAGTCCACATTAATGACTTACAAGGAGATTCGTTACCATTAAAAATATCATATTAAGATAGGAAATAATATAAATTTTTTAGAGGAGGATAGTGATCTCTAGTAAGGGCTTTATCATTCACCAAAATCGTGATTATGACCAAAAAAATCTAGTATGAAGCTAACAAAAATATATATGTGAATGCAAGTGTTTTTTCCAATTGTAGAGAAGGTGGATGTGAGCGTGATATTTATTTCACCAAGGAAGATGTCTTCAATGATTGATGTATTTTCCATCATGGAAGGTGTATTCCAATTTGGATTATATAAAACCACTAAAAGGAAAAGAATAATCATTAAATGGATAAAAAAACCATATGTGAGATCTATAAGTGATGCAACAAAATATTTTCCTTGTTCTTGTGTAATCGATTTTACCATTATGGAAATAACAAATCCAATGATTGATGTCAATGATTTTATCTAAGAAGTGGGGTGTGAATTCATTATAATTCAAGGTAATTTTTTTTTAAATAGCTCATTTTATTCAGTTATATGTAATGATTAAGGGATTGATGTGATAGATGTTTTGTTTCCAAATATTTGGAATATAAAATAAGAAAAATGGGAGGTGATGGGTTATTTTAGTGTTATAATCTCCATTCCTCTATTTGAAATACTTTTTGAGAAAAACCCTCTCCCCTATTCAATATAGTTCATAACTATTTGTGTCTTTATTCCAAATTAATTCAGGGATAATATCCATGGGGTGATTATACTAAAAAACACATCATTTGGTAGCTAAAAAGAATTTCTATTTTATCCAAAAAATACAAGTGGTTTCGGGAAACCAAATTAAAATAAAATGGTATTAAAAAAACCATAAAAGTTAAATTCAAATTTCTATTCTACTAATTATATTTATGTGTGGAATCTTTTGACGGTTTTTATGTTACCCAAAAGAATCTGATATTGCATACATTTTACCACAATTTGTATCCACAAATTGAGATACAATATTATTTTCATGAAGTATATAATAAATGAGTGTTTTGATGAATATTAATGGATACTAAGACTTTTCATGATGTTTTTATCTAGTGAATAACTGAATGACATGATGTACAAGTTTTAATATTTGTTTAAATTGAACGTTTTATGAAACAAGTGGCATAAATATTTTAACAAGTGCTATCATTTACATAAACATGCAGTGTGATCGTCACTAATATGAAAAATTAATATATTACAATAACTATTTTCTTTATATGAGTGTTAGAGAAAACATATTTTGAATTGAATAGTTTTATATCAAATCTCCAAAGATATAAAAAAGGAAATTATAACAGTCATGGACTACTGTGTAGTTTTTTTAAAATCACTTATTTCCTAAATAGAGCTTCCGATAAATGGGATTAAATGATTTGTTGAATTATATATGTCGATGTTTTAGTTCCACTCAATTAATTTACCTAATGTTTTACAGAGTTGATAAAATATATAATTGAGATTCTATCAACGATAAACTAATGGGGTTAGAGAAATTGTAATATAAACAATGGGGATGAAGTAAATGTTTAAAGGTAAACTTATAGTAGGAGGTGGAATGGAGAAGAGGAATCCCTACCTATCCTCAAGGGGATAGAATTATCAGAAATTGGATATCTCTATTTGAGTAAGGAGGATGAGTTCTCTGTTTATTTAAATGGAGAGGGGAAATATTAATTCTACATGGATTTTACCTATTGGATATCATATTCAATGGAAGTTAGTATACATATTAGATCATGATGTTGTATTTTTTAAAAAATATAAAGGGATACATTTTTTGAAATCCTAGATAATTATGATGGATTTTTTATTATTGTAGTATGTTTTTTATTGAATGTTAAGGATAAATGATATATTTATTGAAAATACATTGTCTACAACACATACTTGAATATGAAAAAATTGATATAGTGGTGTTAACAAGATTAATTTATCACATGGGTGACAGGCCATGTTAGTTTTCAATAATAGAATTTGGGGAAAAGAGTTTATTGGTAAATGGGAAGGAGTCCACAATCATGCCATAAGAGAAACACAATGATTGGTACTGTATAATTTTGTATCATAACCAATCAAGGAAGTTCATTCCCATGTTCGAGGGTCTATTGGTCTTGAGGTTTCCCAACATAGTAAACACAATTCCGAGGTACATTGGTATGCTGGAGATATTTAATGGTCTATGTGTGTAAATTCCTACTGTATGGGTCATGATATAAATGGATATAACAAAATAAGAAATCTATAATGGACCACACCAGGGTTTTCTCTTATAGAAGAACTTCAGTGTACTTATAAAGAATGGATATAATTAGGATCCCAAACCTTTATTAAAGTTATTTGTGTTCCAAAAAAACTGTTAAGACATTATAGTTGATAATTCCATGGTTTTAAGAGTTTTGGTTGAAAATAAACAATGTATTTTTACCAATATATAGTGGCGAATCCATGGTCATGACATTGTACTACATCAAAGAGTAAAATATCAATTGAGACTATCATGGGTTGAACAATTCTATTGTGGTGTAATTGGTGGTTTTAGATATTCCCTTTTCATTACATGGAATTCCAAAGTAGGTATAGTGGGGTCTGAATGTGTTCTTGATCTACATGTTGTGTAATATGTCAAAATATCATAAGATAGATGACTACAATAATGGTTTTCAATGTATTGGAAGAAAAATCTTGGGAAATTTTACAATAGGACATGGTGCCATATGTGTTGTGTTATGCTATGAAAAATAAAGAGAAATTAGATCTTTTGATGTGGGAACTAATCATACATGCTTCATTTTTCATCGGTCTCAATTATACACCATGATAATGACCACGTTCAAATGTGATTTTTTTTGGAATTTAATCAAGGAACTAATTTTGAATAAATTCATGATGAAAAGGATATTTTCATGGGGTCTATGATGAGGTATTCTAGTTATTCTATAGAATGTGGTGAAATGTTTTATATAAATTAGTTGTTCGCATATTATGAACGATTATCCCATGTGTACTTCAAAATAGAATCTATATATAATGAAGATTACATTCCAAAATAGAATTGTTTTAGAAGAGACTACTTATCTATAAACTATTAATATGATATATTATAATGATCTGAATCCAATTTAGTAATGTAAAATGGGGTTACCCTTGGGTAGAACTGAGTTATCCCTAAACAATTTTAAAATAGAGTGACCCCTTGTTAAAAGTAGTGATCGTCATTGTGAATTTTGGTGCAAGAAGCAATGTCAATCCATGTTCCATGGACATAGCCCAGTCAAAGTGAACCTAGTCTTATCTCATTTCTCAATTTACCTAAATCATGATAACAAAAATTAATCATTAAATATGAAAATTAATTGGTTAAAGAGTTCTTCATGTGACCCTTATGCTTGAAAGGTGAAGATCTGTTGGAAAAGTATGGATTTAAGGTTAATGAGTTTAAAATTAATAAGTCTTACACACCCTAGTTCACCCCCACTCATAGTGATATCAATATTTATAATATTAGAAAAATAATAATATTTATTTATTTATTTATTATTAAACATATGGAGAGTGGGATTTAATAGTTTATCAAATTGTTATGGGAACAATGTGCCATTAATTTTTACTTCTTCTAACATGGACAATTCTATATAGTTTAACATAATATGGAAATGATTATATCAATGTTTTAAATATTCATTTGAAAAGGACCTCATGTAATATTGTTTAGGGTCTTCTAAAAACAACTCATTCTATTTAGTTTAAGGTCTTATGATAAATATCTAATTCAAACTCTTTAAGGTCACATGAATAGAAGTGTATATTAAAGACATTAGATTTATAAGGAATGGGCCTAAAAATTTAACATTAATCTTTATATTATGTAACTATATAAAGAAAATTCATTAATAGGTGGCATACTGTTCTATCCATTATGTGTAATAAAGTAATATTATCTATTGGAGAAAAAATTATTTTTGATGAAAGGTACATTATATTATGAATATATACAATCACATAATATGTTTTATCAAGACTAAAACAAGCACCCCATATATCAGTAACCAGTGATGTAATCTCCAGATAAATGCTCAAGCCACTGGATTTTGGTGAGCCTCAAGATGATGTAATCCCATAAACCTTCATTTATTTTGGTTTTGTAGCTCATTTTTTAATCATAAAACCATTTAAATTCTTTTTGATTTCTATATATTCCCATTATAAATGAGTGCATCTAGACTACAATTGTAAATATGACTTATGTTCTGTTTATCATGGAATATATTCTATTCTGTATATTTATGAATAATAGATTTTGTAATCCAATAGATCAATGAATATATTTTTGAGACATTTATTTCTTTCCATATGCACTATATTTTTTAGGATATTTGTTAGGTTATTGTTGAAATTTTATATTTTTAAATTGGATGGTTTTTTTATTAGAAATAATGGTTGGAATGGACATTGTATTTTTTTAATGCATTTAATTCAACTCATATATATATATATAAACATATGTCCTTATTCCTAAGGATATATTGTGGACCTTCAAATCAATTGAAGAAAACATATTTCAAGGATATATAACACCCCTTTTTTTATCTTCTTTTACAGGCACTGATATTTCTCACTTTGAAATGAAATTGGTGTTATGGATAATGAATATAAATTATAAAATGGTAGCTGATTCTTATTAACCAATGATTTTATTCAAAAAATAAAAAATAGACTGTAATATATTTAAAAATTTGGATATTATAGAGGCTGATGAACAACATTTGTATAGATATAATCATAATGAAACCATTCTTCTATACTCCAAAATGGTATGCACCAAATATGGATACAATTATTAATGTATCTTGATCTGGTGAGATATCATGTTTGATATTTAATTTTATCAACATGCATTTTATATACATATCTATAACATCAAGGGCCACACTAAATTTTATTCACAAGAGGAGGTCCCCTAAAACCCTTTAGGATTTATCAATTTTGAGTGATTTCCCAATTAAATCGTATGAAATTAAATTATACATTATGAAATCAGTCTCATTTAGTTTGATTCTATGGGGGGGAAATATTATGATTTATGTTTACTAATATGGTTTTATTTCTGAATATTTGGTTAAATTTCATGAATGATAAAACTTATTGATGTATTGAAGTTTCTATTGAATCCACATAATTAATATATTTGTTAAATAATGTATCCACCAATGATTGATATAATGTGTAGATATTCATTTTATTCTAGTATAGGTTTGAGAGAGTTTTGAATATGTTATGAGATTAATATGATTAGGAATTTTTTATCTATAGGGTGTTGGAATGAATTATCATATTATAAAATTAGGCAATCAATTCAAATACAAGGTCATGTAGGGGAATCTATTTATTCTTTTTAAAAATATATTACCCAACTATTTATTTAATTCCTAATCCTAAAATTCAAATGAGATTTAGTTGAGAAATATACATTTTCAAGTCAAATTCCATTATTATAATAAGAGAATTTTATTCTCCTTAATTAATGGTTTAACCCTCAAAAAAGTGGAAATATTATAGTATCGTTGACTTTTTTGCAGTAATAATGAAAACTCATTGGCTTACATTTTCAAAAAGAGGGCATTGTACCCTTTTTTTCATTAGAATTCAAGGTTCTCTATCAAATTATATATCCCTTATTTTGATTATTCTCTAATAGAATGTAATTCATCATTGAGATGTTCTTTTCATAGGGAAATCACTCCATATTTTTGTTGGTTACTAGATAATCTAGAAAATATTACCCTACAGTTAAATTATCAGAGAAAAATTGGATATCCAATAACTCTAAGATCATAACACATATCATTAACCACAAAGTCAATATGTGGGGATTTATAATGTTCTTCAGTGGATCAATGCTGAAGACTAGATGAGTCACATGATGATATATATATATATTGGAATTATTTTTTCATATAAAAAACAATCTAATGTAATTTATTATTCATCTAATTATACCTCATCTTATACACAAAAATTTTTTAAATTAGATAATATAATCAATTTTCCCATCCTAATATTTCTTCATAGAAATTAGTGTTCCAAGGGATCACTCTAATGTAGTGACACATAGAATTAGTGGTCTCCCTTCCTTGAGGGGACTCATGAACAAGGGATTAAAAACAAAATATTCAATAGAAATAATCATCAAAAGGATTGGTCATTCCATTTTTTTCTTCTTTATGGACAGATGAAACATGTTGGTGTGGTTCTTAATGAATTACATAATAATTTTCATGTTTAATTATAATCCATTTAATGCATTAATATTTCACTCATGGGGAATTTTTTATGATTTTTTTTATTTTTTAGAGGTACAATTAATTTGATTATTTAGGATAGAATTCACAAAAATTTCTTATATGTGACATTAAATGTTTATTTCAAAGGATTCATATTTTTTTTGGGATGTCGTATCTTAAAAAATAACACCTAAAGGATATTATGGGGTTCTGATAATAGTGATAAGTTAATACCAGGTAATCCAAATTTTACTCCATTGTCCTGCCAAAGAAAGGATTAAATATGTGCTTCATCTCCTTCAAGTTGGTGGGTCCTTATTTTTTATGACCAAATAGTTTCTTTAAGTATTTACACACTCATTAGGGTTTCCTAAAATCCAAGAATTATTCCTCCAACAGGTTTATTCATAATTTTTTATCTCTAACACAATCATTCATGAAGAATATTTATTTAAATAATTTATTTTTATTAATTATAACATTTGTGATTTGTTCATGGAAATTATACTTTGGATAATTGTTATTGGGGCCCTATAAGTTAATGTAAACATAAATCATACACTTATTTTCTTTTGAGGCAAATATTTGATATCCACCTATGATGTTGTAGCTCCTCTGAGAAGTAATATGTTTTCAGGTTATCAACTTCACCCATCAAAGTTTTTATATGGGTTAGATGAATCCTTCTCACTAACTTTTTATGAATGACATGTCTTATTATGGGACAAATTGATGAATGATTACAAAGGAGTATATCAAATATATTTCTATGTAATACCATATAAGTATGTCTTGATTATATATTTTTTATTTCAATTTTATGTTCCTCTTCATAAATAGGTATGTCTATTCTATTTATAATTGGATAAAGAACTTCGTAAGTAATGATATTCATTTCAATATTTTAATCGAAGGTATTTGAAATGAATTCTTTAATGGAAAGTGGCCGGTCCCAAAAATTATATTTATAAAAATTCATGATTTTAGGATGAATCAACATTTTCCATATCCTTGTATAACTATATAGTAATTTAAAACTCAGTTATATAGACATGATTCTCTAGGAAGAAGGATTTTATTTAGGCCCCAATGTGGTCTAATTGATCTGTATAGAGGTTAACAATCTGAAGACATTTTGGATTTCATTTAGTGTAACAAAATTTATTTTCTGGGATGGATTATTTTTATAATGAATCATATTTTCAATGAAATCCACCAACTTAGGGTCAATTCAAATTTTTTATATCAAGTGACAATGATATTTCACTCATGGGTTCGGTTTTCTGAAAGGATGTATCCACTTGTACTGTTTTAAATAAAATATTTTTCATATTATACCTAACCATTAAATAAATATAAGATAACTCAGAATGTTATATTTTTTAAATTAATTAGATTGATATATATTAAAAAACACATTCAGGTCATTCTAGGGTTAACTGTAGAATATTACAATCCAAATAGTGTTGTCACCTATGATATAATCTCTATTTGTGGTTACTTTCTCTCTCACATGTAATACCTGAAATCAATGTATCCAGTTTCTGAATGTTCAAAATGGAATTTTTTCATCATGAATCAGTAAATATTATCGATTAATGAAGAACTTTAGTCATCTATGGTAGGTGGTGTTCCTAATGATATATATAAATATATGAATATCATCCCCACTAAGAAATTAAATTTCTAATCCAAAATAATCACAATATATATTATAACTAACATATGATATATTAACGTTATCATCAATATGATTTTACATAAATATTCATATAACATTTTTATATCCCCATATCGGTAAATAAAATTGATCTATGTTGGATTCTATTTATTTAAGGAGGTTTAGGGTATGATATGTAACATGATTGACAAAGGAACTATTATCCACCAAAATATAAAGATTCAAATGTCATCAAGATATACATACATGTAATGTTGTTTTATGTATCCTTGTATTTTTTTCATTAGTCATTTCTATTAATACGTTAACGTTATGGAAATATATAAGTTCCATTTGGGCTTGGTAGTCCATTATATTGACCAATTAAAAATGAAACACATTATTTTTTTTCTGGGCCTCAGAGAGAGAACCTATGTGAACTTTGTAAATGTTAAGGGTTTCCATGATTTGGATCTACACTTGGATAATAGAGAATTATTTAAACACATAATATTATAAATACATGACCTATAGTCTCCTTTCATGTGTTTACACTTTGGATTTAGGGATAACTATTTGATGGTAACATGAATATGTACCCATAACTATTTGGTATAATGGTTCCCCTATTGTATATGGTCAAATGATTCTAGGCTCCACTAAACTATAGGTGTGACTGGAGATCTAAATTTTAGTGGGATGGTCCAATAATCAGATAAAATAAGGGTGGTCATTAAATGGTTATGGGTTTTACATTCACTATTAGTGAGAATATTTAACCACCTTTATTAAAGTTTCTACACAATTAATAATCTATTTATGTATTAATAATAATTTTTTGGTCAATAATTCGTTATTTATTCCATATCCTAAGAAACATAAATGAGTTAGTTTGGGAGATTTCATTTTCAAAAAAACCTATTGATCACCACACTTGTGTGGTGGTCAAATGAAATTGAGGATGGAAGACTATAGTTCCGAATTATTGGAGAATCACATTTGGTAGGGTGCTTCCCATCCTCTTAGAATTGTGAAATGAATTCTATGAGAGTTTATTATTTTTAATAAACTCATCGGGTGCTATGTTTTTCTTGTTAATGTATTATGAATATATATTCCAATGTATGGGTTTTTAATCTTTTCCCTCTATTTATATTTTACAATCCATTTCATTTCCTTTAAATATATATATCAAATTTTAATATGATTAATTATTATAAATACTAAATTATATTTTAGAAGATATATTATTTTTCCATCTATTTGTACCAGGATAATATGTAATTACATTGAAACAAATTATTGCCCCAAACTGCACTTTCTAAATGCCAATATATTCCATGTTTTTGTGGTATAATGGATTTATTATTAATAATATGGGCCTTATCTATGGATGTTTTTATATAATATATTTCTATTTTAGTCTCTACCTAGTCCCTATTATATCAAAATATGTTTGTGAACAAGTGTACCGTTTCTATTTAAGACTCCATCGTGAGTGACTCTTATTTATAAAATTTGTATTCATAATATTTATCTAATTTGTGTACCATAAAATCAATATTTGGTATGGTATTTTCAATAATATATTTATCCTATTTTCATTAAAAAAAATAATTTACTCTAGGACTAATTCTTATTTATAACATTATATAATGAATATATCCTACCATATTACTCCATTACCATTCAATTAATATATGTAATTTCATTTTTATTGTGGATACCAAACAAGTTTTTAATTGGGTTAATGAATAATATCATTCTATTAAAAAAAATTCATTTGAATAAGAATACCTGGAAAATCTATATATCTATTAGTTCTATATGGGAAATTATTTATTTCTTATCAATATGTATATATGTGTCTCCTTTGGTGACATTATGAAATTTACTGTTTTTGCATTTTTTTTTAATATAAGAGATGAATTAATATTAATCTATGATAAGTGGGGCATAAAGTTATATATAATCTTTAGGAATTGATTTGTATCAAATTAGAAGACAACATAGGGTAATGAGTGATATTTTAACATTTAAATATTATATCATGGAACACAGCCTCTAGAGTACAATTTTGATTTTAGAAACTTTTCTTGTCTTCCATGGATATGTTATTTTATTTATTTATATATCTTCATGTGATTATTTATTATTGTTATATTCTATATGTAATGTTTATGTCCTGATATTTTCAATTGAAAGATACACATTATTAGAAATCTTATTTCACTCAATATATTTTTCCCCAATTCCCTAATAAATCATTAAGAATAAAAGTTTTCAAATATTTGTGACTACTATTTTGTATTGAAAAATAGAAATAGGGAGGAATCTTTAGTTCTGGTTCAATAATTGTATGAATTTTATTTATGAGTCTTATATGAGATGTATGGGCATATTTTTAAGGCCTTCACAAGGGGAGGCATCATGGTGTAGAGATATAGGGACACAGCATGGGAGTGTGGTCCTATAAAGAGGGCATGTCATGAAGGCGGGTGGCCACATTGTGAAGGATTATTCCATGTATTTTATTTTTCCTTATTGTATGAACATGACACTTTTACCATAAGAGTCTAACCATAATGGTGACCTTCTAAGGGATCGAGCTATATTTCTAGGGGTAGACACACCGTAACCTATAGGGGCCTCTCCACGACATGACCTAAAATGGGTGCACCCTGGAATGGACATAACAGTCACATGATGATTTACTACTATACAATTATTATAAAATGGATGGATATTCATTTTTTATTTTTTATTTTTTATCCCCATCTGGGATTCTCATTTGTATGACATGTGAGTATGTGGAGGTTAATATCATATTCCCTTCCCTTCCCCTATATGACCACAATAATTAGATACCATTTATGGAGTATTCCCATCTCATGTGGGGTGAGTTTTTATACATTACCATTGGTTCTTCCACTTCATGATCCACTTATGATTTGATACAATTATAGATAGGGTTTTATGTTGAAATCATTAATAGCCTGGTCAAATAATGATGATATGATAGGGATTCTATTTTTCTTAGTTATTAGACATCCCAAATGGGTAAACACAGTAGTTTTATTTGGTGTAAGACACATTCCAATGTTATAATGGTTTATTTCTTCAGATTATTAATTACTCGACTGAGTAATTAATGATGGGTGTTAGAGATTATTTTTCTTATGGGATTCAAGGTGTACTAGAAGCATTCCACACCAACTTCTTTAAGGTTTCAACATCATTATATCATTCAAGGATGTATTTATCTACAAATAGTGAATAATAATTATGGAATAAATGTTGATTTTTAAATAAAATAATTTAGATATAATTAATATTCTTGATTTTTGATGGTGTTATAACCTCATAAAGATGGTATACAGTCATTTATTCATGAATGACCTTTGGAAGGGGTGGACAAGATTTACATAAAAAGGATTATTCTGTTGATGTAATTGATCCCTAGAAATACCATAACGATTTATGTACTTTGTTATGTCCTTTTCGTATATAGTCTCATAAGTTTGGTGTGATCTAACTGAACCTGAAAATGAATGGCCTCCTTAGTTTTACATGAGTAGAAAAAAAGTTCATTGGGCTATGTTAAACCCTATAACAATATCTGACTACAATATTCTCATATGACTGTGGGCTTAATCATAGAAAATATATATGAGATTTATTGACCCTTGTGGTGTATAAATTCAATGAATTAAAATATTAAACATTAATATAAGTTCCATTATTTCCCTATAAGTATGAATATATAATTGATTTTGAATGGTTGGATGAAATGTAGGAAATATGTAATATTAAGATACCTTATAGAATTAAAGCTACTTAATTTGTGGTCTTGGACAATGTTTCTCTCCCACTAGTATGTATGTCACCATATCAGTTAATTATGTAAATAATTTATGTATAGGGTATATATGAAGGAGTGAAATAGATTGAATTGGTAACTAAGATGAGCTTTAGGCCATCTATATTGAGTGATTTTAGAAGTGTATGATCTTGATGATTATACCCAAATGTGAGTGCAGTTATGATGTGAGATAATATTCCTCTTGTGAGGTGGACTTGACCCTATAGATGGGAAAGTAGTGGAGGAACCCATGTGAGGTTTTTGGACTATGATGTGACCAAGGGGACAACATTGTGTGACATGATTTTTTTAATCTTATGGTTTTTAGTATAATTGTAAATATCGCATGCAACTTAGTATGCATGTGGTTTCAATAATTTTTTTCACATTTGCGGAAAACCAAGGAATTATATTTGGGGTTCAGTAATGGATTCAACCCCTTGATTTCAATTTTTGATATGTGATGCTTCAAGGACAGATGATTTCAATATTAGTTTGATATATAAGGTTTTTGGGAGAGACAACGTGATGGGTGTATAATATAGGATTTTCTAGGGTGGGGCACCCCTAAGTGTAATATTATGTGATATTTTGAGATAGGAAACCACTATCCACTGGGTGTGATATTATGAGATATTATGGGGTGGGAAAACATTCCCCCAATGAGTTATTTGATGAGATAGTTCATGAAAGGGACACCATTATTCCCCTTTGGAAGGATGATATTGATGAGATGGATTCAAAAATAGGCATCATTTTCCCTTCGTAGATGATATGTATGAGACGTTTTTAGTGAGTGGAACCGTACCCACTAAGTATATGATAATGAAGAGATGGTTCTTAGGAGGGTAAAAATTGCCTCCTTATTGGATAAAATATGACAGATGGTTCTATATACTGAAGTAATTCCTCTAAAGATATGTCGATGATGTATATGGGTGTAGATATAAATAACAGCATGAAGTAGTTATAGTCATTCATGGGTGTCACGTAATATCCTAAGGATCGAAAATTATATATGTTATGGAATTTCATATTTTATTTAATGTTAAGAGAATATATCATAGTTTTTTCAATGTATTTAAATGTTATATTGGGGACACCAATGATTTTGGAAAAAATGTGTTATACACATACCCTGAATGGGAATCCCTAACACTATGGATCATATCATAACTCATTATCAAATATGTATGTTGTAAAGGGATCCATATTTAAATTGTTTAGATTTTTAACATGAAAAGGGGTTGGATATTGGACCAAGCTGGGACTCAGGATAAGGATACGGTTTAGTTTATTTACATTATTTATTATAATTATATGATATTCAAATGATAGGTATTATTTATGTCTTCATGAAAATTGTGGAATCATTAGATATGTTCTCCTTGTTATTGAATTATGATTTTTTTATATAGATCTAGTTTTACTATAATTTTTTATGGGTATTGTGATCTGAAAATATATAATATTTTCACTACAAAATTTCATTGATATGTTTGTATAAACTCCCTAGGAAATCACCTTAGTATCCCAATACTAATCGAAATCATCTGGTGTAGAGGGAGATAGTCCTAATGTTACATAATGAAAATTTATAGTTACCCTAGATTGAGTCAAGTTGGTATGTCACAATGTGGTATCATAGGATTATTTTATTTTTATTAAAATTTGGGATCTTTTAATATGAGATATGAATAGCCAAAACATGTGATTTATACAATTTAGTTTACATGTCTACAAAAATAATGAGATAAAGTAAATGTTTATAGGGAGTTGGGATCGATATTTTCATAATTTTATTTAACATTTAAGATAAATCATAATATGAATTGTATTTTGGAATTTTTGATGTATTAATTTTTTAGTTTATTTTTTATGTAAACAGAATAACATTAAATATTCAAATTTCAAAAATATAATAACATGATATTTGAATGATTTTTTCAGATTGAGACACTAGTTTTTGAAAAATAAGATATATATAAATATGATAAAAAATAAATAGTTTCTAGTTATTAAAATTATCAATAATAACTTATTTATGTGTGTTACCAAATAAATCGTCAATGGATCTCTACAAAACCACAATTGGAATTCAATAGATTCAATAAAGAGTAAATAAAATATATATTTTGGTTATCTAATGTATAAAAATGTGTTATTTTTTGTTTTTCAAAATCTGTTGTTGGAGTAATTCAACATAATTGAAATAGAATGTTGTGATTTACATGATACAAATATGCATAAGGTCATGTTTTTGGATGCTTATGGATATGAAATTAATCCTCAAGGGGTAGTCTTATAAAAATCTTTCTCATGAGGATTCGAACCCAAAAATCAGTAGATGAATTGAGTATGAAATTAATGATATATATAATTATATATATATATATATGAATATGAAATAGGTGTATTTATGTGCATGTTTCATGGTCGTATAGGAAATGGGAGAATTTATGTCACTCCAAAGGTTATGAAATAAGTGGAATGTGGTTTATGGGTTAGGTGAGATAGTCTATTTATGTTGAGGAGTTTAACAATATTTTGGTGTGTTTATGATTTCATTGCAGTATTATTTAATATTAATATTTATTAATGTTTCTGATATGTGAGGGTCACCGGAGTGGGGTTATCCATTTATTGTGGGTTCCTTTTGAGATTAGAAGTTTTAGTATATGTTGTTTTTTAGATGGATTAATGCGAGATTCTATAATGTATGTGTTATAGTTTTGGATAAAACATAGGAATATTTAATAAGAATTCATGGTTTGTGTTTAAGTTGTGTTTGGTCAGATAGGTAAGAGAGTCTTGATCAGCTAGTTTATTAGTCATGTGTGGCTAGGTTTGGTGAGATGAGAATTCATATGATGTGTCAGCAATTAATGGAATAGTAATGTGATCCAAGTACTGATTTTATATGATTTGTAATTGATCAAGATGAATGGTATGTTTGGGTATCATTGGGTTTTAGGAATTCATGGATGTACTTATTTTCACAATGGGGGTTGTTGAGAACTATTGGGAAACAATTAGATGGATACTCTCTTACCATAAACTAAGTGAATATGATATTTCCTATCCTATGAGGTAGGTCTATTGGATAAACCTAATATTAGCCTATGTTATAAAATATTGGAGTGTGTATAGTGTGAATGGACTTGGATGATATGTTGAATCTGTCAATGGGTGAATTCAATGGAAGCATTGTGATAAAAAAATTATTTTGAAATGTTGTGTGACCCCAAAGGTGTGTTCAAGTTAAAAGATGAAAATTCATTGTGGTTTCTTTTGATGCCATCCTAGTATGTGGATATAATGTTTCGGGATATATTTGTTCAGTCCCTTGAGACTAGTTTTGTAATAGGGCCTTGAGATCTGATTTTCTTTTATGATGTGTTTTATAACACCATAGTTCCTATATTTTAAGGAGTTACGTCACGGGTTATTGATAGTCTCACTAGGAAAACATTCTTCTAGGGTTACAACATATGATAAGACCATGGAAACGTGTGATGTAAATTATCATGAATAAAAATAGAAAAACAACTAAAAATATAAAAATTGACCATTAATAATATAATTAGTGATGGTTATGTTATGAACTACTCTATGGTGTTGTCAAGTGTGTGACCAATGGAAAAAAATGCATTAACATATTACCAATGTGTGAGATGAGATCAGAGTGGTGAAACTAATTAATTGAGTAAATTGTCATGAGATTGTGGAAATATTGAAGAAATTATCTTATGTGAGGTGTGAGATACAATTTTATGGAATGAGGAAAAATGTGGCATGATCAATGAATATTTTGTAATCGTGATGTTCCAAGAATCATGACGTGATGGTTAAAGAATCAAGAGAGTTTCATTCCCATTGTGAGTTGGGAAATAATGTGATTATGAGTTAATAGTAGAACAAGATAAGGATAATAGATTAGTTGATCATGAGATTTATATGATAGTTGTCTCTGTCATGGACCTTTAGTTGGATCTATATAGATTATTTGTATGAATATTTATTATCAGTATTGTTTAGAAGACAATTTCTAAGGATCTCGGTACATGGGATCCTGGATAATGGCACTAGATATAGACCAATAAAAGGATTATTAGTGAGTTTCACAAGTGTAGGAATTTTTTTTGTGTTGAATGTCAACCAGGTTCATTCCTGTGAGTCCATGAAAATTTTAATTCTTTAGTAAGGTGGACCCCATCGATTTTATAAGCACATTGTGTTCATTTTGGGTAGTTATATTAAGATTTATAGAAGGGAATGTTAGTGGGGGAAACCAGTAGATTCATTTTATTTTATGAATTTTCTTAAATGTATGTTGTTGAGTTATATATTGTACATAGAAAAAACCCATATGTTGGTATGAATCATTTGGAATCAAATAGAGTCAAAACCATTGGTAAATATCCACTTCTAGATATAGGATGATGGATCGGTAGTACAATCAAGTATGTGTTTATAAGAACATACTCATTGGGAGACCAAGTCAGTGGTATTATGGTACTCATGAGTAAGTCAAATGGGTGGTTCACTCGATAAGGATTAATGTGAATGATATAGTGTCAGGACCGAGCCAATGATTATTTTCAAGAATCATTCATTACTTCTTGGGGTTGAAATTGAACGATTAATGATGTCCACAGATAAATGACCTAAATAAACAAAATATTATATATATGGTTTATAAATTCATGAATCCCACCATATGTGTGGTAAAATCAATGATCATGCTCATAAAATCGACACTACAATGTTGTAGAATGTGAGAATTTGGGTGATAAAGATGGTTTGGCTATGTTGTTTTGATGACCATGAATAAAAAATATATTGGATTTTGGCATGCATCAGGTCTTGGTTATTGGGATGTTTCACAAAGGATATAAGATAATAATATTCTAGGATGAGAGGCATTATATTGTGGATTTTTTAATGAGT
Source organism: Viscum album (assembly GCA_963277665.1). Taxonomy (NCBI): domain Eukaryota; kingdom Viridiplantae; phylum Streptophyta; class Magnoliopsida; order Santalales; family Viscaceae; genus Viscum; species Viscum album. The sequence continues at coordinate 1,771,182,530 of OY728120.1, forward strand.
TCTGTAATTAAAGGATGGTAAAAATCATGGGGAAATTTCATTTTTTTAGTCTGAGATAAGGGTATTTCATGATAATATGGATTATGAATGTGAAATAAAAAAATTTAAAATATTAAGAAGGTTATTAAAAATATTTTTTAAGTCCTAGGGGATGTTTTGAGTGATCATATTATAGTTGGGGTAGGATTGGGGTGACCTCGTCAGCTAAATATTACAACTTGAAACTTATCACATTGTGACTGGTGATGATCATTTTATGATAAGGGCTTGATAGATAGTAATTAATTATCTAAGGAAGGAACTAGGATTCTAAGGAATTAGGTCACATCATTACATGTGGGTTTTAGGGTGTGGAAGTTTCTATAATGGGGTCTTACCAAAAATAACCCCATATGTATTTGGGATCATAAAATGGTTTAGGGTGTCACAACATGACTATAAGCCTTATTTATTGAATTTGAAAAAGTTAATAAAACGTAAATATTGTGTTAAACAATGGTTAGGAACACATAATTGGGATTTTCCTTATATATTGGCTTATTAGTGAGGAGCATGTGGGTCACATCATGGATGTGATGATGAAATTTATAAATTATTTTGTTAAAATGGTAGGGATGTAATATATGGGGTTAATAATCCATTTATATTTCCTTTTTTATATTTTATATGAAATGTTTAGTCGGGGTTTTACACCTAAGTAAATTTAATAACTCTTACCCAAGAGGATGCATCACAGTATAGAGTATCAGAGTATTGCGGTGTAAATAGGGTCTTCGAGAGAGGTCATTCCATGAAGGAGTGGAGGTATTTTTTCTTCTGGAAATGGGGGATGACATTGTTTGTTTACGGTTTTAACATTCCAATTGGTTTCTAATGGTTTATTCGTAGAACAGGAAACATCCAATCATTCTATATCCATTTAGACCTACATTCCAAAGGTAGGTGCTCATTAGTTATGGACCGATGAGGCTTAAGAATTTTCATTGGTCGAGAGGATGGGCGGTCGGACTCATCACACATTTTTGGGGGGAATTATTTTCTACTCTGCTACTCTTTTATAGATTTGAGTTATGTTCGTGAATCCTTATTAAATTACCATGTATTAAAATTATCTTTCCTTTAGATTTGACAATCAATTATTGATATGTATGAGATTTAGAGAATCATTCATATTTATTTTAGGTTCTTCATCGATAGAGAATCATCTGTATTTGTTAGAGATTCTTAATCAATAGTATCCTACAACACATTATATAGAACTATCTTGGTCATTATGATAACCATACTAGTTTTAATTCCACTCAGTGGGGCACTTGAAGTTTATTGTCGTTCAGAAGGACATGGATTATTTCCGAATTGGGATCATACCCGCAGATGGGTGACCTACGTATCATTGTTTAGAAAAGGAATCAGAACCCAGGAAGTTCTAGAATATGGATTTTTTTCTTGATCGATGGCCCAAATAAAGATGTCTTAATTACTTTTACACTCTAAGCTCATGTAAGTAATGCTCGGTGTGAGAAACAAGAGGTATCAGTACAACCTAACGATTGTTCCACAAAAGATGAAATCATAAGAAATAATATGGGGTTTAAGTATGTATGGCTGCCCAGGATAGATGAGGATTGGGATTTACATCATTGAAGAAACCCGAGAACAAGGTCTATAAAGGTATATGTGCCTTTTGGAGATTTGGATATTTAACTTAGGACTTAATCCTGAGAAGGATGCCCAAATTATAGGGGACTTATGATTGGGATTTATTCCGGAGAAGGAAGCCCAAATCAAATGAAATTAAGATGGGGGATTACTCATGAAAAGGTGGCCCAGGTTAAGGGCATATAAAATCTAGGGAATATTCATGAAAAGGAGGCCCAGGTTAGGGAACTTGACACGTGGGACTTTATCCTAAGGAGGATTCCCTTATTAAGGGAATTTGAGATTGGGGCTTACTCCTAAAGAGGATGCCCATAGTAAGGGAACCTGGACTGGGGCTTACTCCTAAGGAGGATTCCCATATTAAGGGAACCTAGACTGGGGCTTACTCCTAATGAGGATGCCCATATTAGGTAACATGGGAATTAGTCCTAAGGAGGATTCCTAGATTAGGGATCTTCTCATCTTATATAATGATGTTAAAAATGAATGATATCTCTAACCTTAATGACAAAAAGATATGTAAATCACTAGGTTTTGATAGATATTCCACAGAATTCCTTTCAGATAAGGAATACAACAAATGAACCATTCCAAAAATGGATTTGAAGAGGAATTTGAATGCTAAATCTTTAAAAGGAGGGGTGGATTTGAAGGAAATAGATGAATAGGAAGGAGGGGCACCCAAAAAGAGGTAGGCGTGCAAGTCTTATTTCGGCGCGCAAGTCCTGGTTGCGCACGTATACTTGCGCGACACATGTTTACTTGGGTGACGTTTAACCCATAAGGTAATACTTGGGTGGGGTTTGGCTCAAGCCCTTAGTATTATCCCTAAAGGCTTCCAAAATGGAGGCACTCTAGTTCTATTGAAGGGATATGGTGGTGCGCATGTGTCTCCATTTCCCATAAAGGTTAGACTTTTAGGTGCGCAAGTGTTGATGAATTTCAACACTTGGGCCTTGTTCCCCCTATATAGATCTTCCATTATTGGTAAGAAATTAACTTAGAAGTGTTCGAAAGACTTAAAGTAGAGACAAGGGTGCTGAGAACTTAAATCTAAATTTTGGATTTTTTCATCCCCGAAATGGGGGGCCCACAGAGGGTATTAATTTGCCAATGAGGGCCTTGGGAAAAAACAGATTAGGGCGTGCAAGTCACCTGCATGACCAATATGTGTCACGCAAGTATACTTGCACAACCATAGTGAAACTTGTGCGACCCATGTTTAAAGAAATCATTATTCATGCCTTTGTCAATTTTTTATGTTTCTTCAAAGTATGAAACTCTTTGTGCTTAAGGTATTCCCATTATTTATTCGTTCGACTCTGTGACAGAATGGTGCATCAACAAAAGTCCCCCCTCAATGTTGGATCTGAAAAAGGAAGGAGGATTTGACTCTGAGGTAAAAGAGAAAAACCATGTAATTTTTGGCGGGCAGGTTTTGAGCGCACATGTTCGAGCCGCATAGGGTACGACACGCAGGTAACCTACTTTTCCTATAAATACATGTACCATTCTCACGCAACGCACCCGACTTTCAACGCACTTTTCTCTCGTCGTGCATGTGTGATCTCGTTTGCGCAAGTGACTTGTTTTCCGTGGGTTTTCACTTCTATTCGTGACACGCTTCTGCAGAGGAATTTGGACCTGCGCGGTGATACCTGCATGCCCAAACTTGGACAACCTACTTGGACTTGCGCGCTAACATGGTACTTGTGCACCTTAATGCATTATCATTTTTTTCTAATTTCTTCACAAATTTTATGAAAAATAAACTTACTTAAGAGTAACTTATTCGACCTTTGTGCAGATTCAATGGCTCCCAGAAGAATTAGAAAGGCTAATGAGCTGGCTAGCAAGGAGATTGATGGTATGATGAGCATCGTTGAACATGATTATTACAATATCTACGATAGAAATCTCCCATATTTGGACAAGTACTTGAAGAAGTATCATATTAATTTCCCACAAATTATTTTCTTGCCTCTGTAAGGTCATGGTCATCTGTAAGAAGTCAACATTCCAGAGCCAAAGAACTATCTTCCCAAGATGCAATCGCATTGGTACCTCTCTATTTTGGTTATGCAGTCCATTAAGATCATTAACAATGATGTGAACATTCAAATTTTTCCTCCATTCCATTTCCTTGCAGATTTGAAAATGGGAAACCCATGGGCTGATATGTTTTCCGCTGCTGGTAGGTGGAGAGAAGACTATCATGACATTATAACAATATATGAAAAGATAAATCTCTCCAAATGTCTCTTTACTACTAATGCTCCATTCTAAAATCCATGTATCCATCTTCCAAGTCTCGTGGACAGAAAAAGAGTCATTGTTTGATCAACAAAAAATTTTCTCAAACCGCACTCATGAACATTATTTTACAATTGTTCCAAGAATAGTTTGTATCACTACATCACTTATTGTATCCAGTTGAATAGATAAATTCTAGGTGGCTACTGATGAAGCTCGGGATGTCGTAAATCAAATGCATAGTTATGTTGAAAGCCTCTTGTAATTCATGAAAAAGAGAAGAGACTCCAATATGGGGACATCCTTCTAACTCTTGTTAATCAATGCAAAACAATTCATCATCAATCATTCTTTCCTACATTATTTTTCTACACGCTTAAAATTTTTATATAAGCCAATGTGCCTAGTAAGAAGAGTTAGACTTTTTTCTAGGATTTTTATAAATAACCCTACAAACTTTGAATCATTTTATTGCTCAATATTTCCTAAATCATACAAAAATGTATGTTTAATGAGTTGGGACTTGACATTTTTTCAGAGTTCCCTTGCCTTTTGTGGGAAGTTTAAATTCATATACGTCGGACATAAAAAGGCTAATGTTTAAGGTCAAATAGCTTTGACTGAATGGATTAAAATTTACTCATTTCCTTGGAAATTTATCTGAAAACATATTACTGTATTCAAGTATGATGTAAAACAATTAAAATATAACTTAATATATTTTTAATCTGAGGAATTATATGAAAAATGTTCTAAAAGGCATTAGAAGAAGTACTTCCTAAAAGTGATGTTACCATTTTTTTAAAAACTCGTTAGGGGGTTGAATTTTGCAGGGCCACTTAAGGGCATTGGCTGCATAGTCAAATAATAGCATCTTTTGGCTGATAGGTCCATTATATAGACTACTTATGCAAGTCCACCTAAGGGCATGTGCTGCATTGTCCGGCAAAAGAACTCTCAGAAATTTTACTTTTCTATTCCTAAAAATCCAGAGAAAGTTTAGGGAGATTCAAATTTTCCAAATCATAGAGTATTTTGTATGAAGAAAGGTACTTGAATATGGAGAGGATATTTCCAATAATGATTGTCAAAGAATTGGATGAATATTACTCCTGCAAGGGTCTGACCAAAACCTATGGAAGGGAAATAAAAATCATTGACTTGAATACTTTCAGATCATGAAAAAGAGTATGGGACAAATATGATAAGGATGGATTTTTTGCGGATCCCAACATATTTTCATTAAGAAAAATAAGGAAAAAAAGATTTTTTCCTCCAAATAATTAAGTTACCACTATTTGACAAACCTGTTAGGGGGTTGAATTATGCAGGGCCACCTATGGGAATTGGCTGCATAATCAAATAATAGTTTCTTTTGGCAAACAGGTCTGTTATGTAGACTGTATATGCAAGACCGCCTAAGGGCACGTGCTGCATGGTGAGGAAAAAGAACTCTTGGGTATCATACATTTTGATACCATAAGTCAAGAAAAGGGTTATGGAGATCTGGAAGTATTTAATGTTAGGAGTATGAAACATCAAAATGGGCATTGTCCAATGCATGTAGAGATACACAGACTAATGATAACCATAATCATGTTGTGGCTGGGTCCTGAATTGAGTTACTGGACTTCACTACATACCACATAATAATGGTAATCAAGCCATACATAGTTCATGAAATAACGTTTAATGTCAAGTAGGATGCGAATGTAGGATATATTAGTTTATTGTCATAGAGATTGGACCATAATGAGGAATACCAATTGTGTGTTTGTTAAACCTGATGTGAATGAAGACTAGGGTCTTTATACCACAATCATGTTTTCATAGGGGGAATTTTCATCCAAGGGACTGAAAGTGGATTTTGGGGTTATTCCCAAAGACTTGGGGATGAATTCGAGGGACGCTCGAACATTCCTACGCATCCCTTAAGGATGGGATGCAAGCCGCATGTAGTTCATGAAATACCCTTTGTACAGATTTGGTTCATACAAGTGAAGGGTGAAAGGGGACTTTAGTGCAATGATGGTTTGACCCAAGATTATGTTTCAGGCATTGCTATGTATGCACATAGTCTATAGAATATAACATGATATGAGATCAATGAAAATAATGATTCCCTCTCACGTGAGGGAGTCAAAGAATGTTGTAGTTAATTTTTATACAGGAAAAAAGTTTGAATAGTTTAAGGTCGTATGCATGGACCGGTGCTGCACCATTTAGCATCATGTAGCAAGGACAATAGTTAACAAATGTAAAAATATTGGTTCTGGGGGTGGCTTCATGAATCAACATCATATGAGAAGTAGGTGATCTAACGTGAAGATGAAATGATTGGTTTTGGGCTTGAACATTGGTTGTTTTCCTGCGTACCCAGCATAGAAGTTGAGGATCAATGCCTGTATAGTTCTATTAAAGATTGAATTAGTGATCAAGTTGTTCTTGAAGACAACTACCTTAAAAATGGTGTTGGTACTTATTCATGTTCAGCGGCACCGAGAGGGTGTTATGGTTCAATATTACTCTAAGATAACGTGAGATATACTCTCTGTGAGAAACAAGAGGTAGAAACAACCCTAACAATGCATAGCTTTATGTCATGTAGGACATAAGGGACATGAAAAAATTTAACGTAATGTTGGAGGAAAGGGAATATGCATTTTAATGTCATGCAGCAAGGATAACACAGTTTAACGTCATGTTGGACTAAAGGGACTACGCAGTTTAATGTCATGGAGCAAGGACAACACAGTTTAACTTCATGTTGGACGAAAGGGTGTTGTACAGTTTAGCGTCATGTGGCTAGGACGTATGGTATTTGTGTTACACAAAATACTTCATCAAGAATCTTTAATTGGTTGGAGTTGTGATGAGTTCTCCATCCATTGATATTAAATAATAACCTCCATTAGAGTATACCTTATGTATTGAGTACGGTCCTTCCCATGTTTACTCAATCTTGGGAGGTTTTTTCCTAGTATCATTGGAGTTATGAGAACTAATACCAATTCTCCTTGAATGAATGAATTAAGATGATCTTTTTTGTTGAATGATTGGGTTATTCGATTTTGATAGAATTCCATGTGGTGTAGGGTGCACAATCGTTTTTCATCAAACCGTTCCAATTCATCTAATCACTTTTGAGATTTTTCATCTATATTTTACTAATCACAAATTGCCACTCTGAGTAAATGTAAATGAACCTCAATGGGCAAGACTACTTCGATTCCATATAGAAATGAATATGGTGTTGACAGCATAGCAGTGCAGGTGGTGTATCAATAAGCCCATAAAGCATGAAAGAGTTTATTAGGACATGATTTATTATCTTTATCCACCATCATTTCATGTATGTTTGAAAGAGTATTATTGAAGGATTCTATTTGGACATTGGCTGTTGCATGATCCTGAGATGAATGGTTGGATTTGATTTTGTATTATTGATACAACTTCCATACCTGATATGAACAAAAGTTAGTGTCGTTGTCCGTCAATATGGTATGAGGGACAACAAATATGGTAATGATTTTAGACTTCATGAAGCTAACAATTATTTTAGAACTAACATCTTTGAGAGGTATTTCCTCTTCCCATTTTGAAAAGAAGTTAGTAGTAGTAAGAATATACATAAACTGCTTGGATGTAGCTGAAGTGTAAGGTCCTACTGCATCCATTCCCCATGTGGAAAATGTCCATGAGTATATACCTGTATGAAGTAACTCTGGGGGTTGATGAATAAATTTGGAACATACATGGCATGAATGAAACTTCTTAGTTAAATCAACACAATCTTGTTTCATTTAAGGCCAAAGGTATCCAAGCCGTTGAATTTGATCAGACAGTCTATGTCCAGACTGGTGGGCACCACAAACTCCAACATGTACTTCTTTCAAGAAAACCATTGTCTCTTCACCATCAATTCATGTGAAGAGAATTATATCAAAAACACTTTTGTATAGAATCTTCTCTAGGTGATCTGGGATATCATAAAGAGTATAATTGGCCACACGTTGTCAGACTTGTTCTTTCCCAGATCTATCCGGTGGGAGTGTTCCATTTTGAAGATATTTACTGATAGGTGTCATCCATCTTTTAGTATGACCATTTGGTTCAGAAATGGGACTAATTTCATTGTTTTCCTTTGTTATGATTTGAACGTAATGGGAAATTGTACGACAGTTGGAAATACTAATGATTTTCTCATCCCGATTTGGATTTTCCAGAGCTATGGCTAAATTAGCCTGTGCATCAGCTTGGACATTTTGTGATCGCGGGACATAAGAAAATGTCAGTTCCAAAGGAAATTATTCCATTAAATCTCTGAAGTAATCATAAAAAGGGATTAACTCTTCTTTTTTAATGTAATAATCCCCATTGACTTGTTTGATTACCAGGTCTGAATCACCTTTAACCTTTAAGTGATTTACTTGTGCCTGAAGCACCAACTCCAATCTTGCGATGAGAGCTTGATATTATGCTTCATTATTTGTACCATCTTCCCACGATAAGAAAGAATTGGGTCGCGCTTCCTTTTCTGGGGAAATAATCACAATTCCTAACCCATCTTTATTGAATTTAAGATCTTCCTTTTCCATCCCTGTTGGACTTCTGGAAACACCATCAAAGTACGTTTCCCATGTTTGAAGATTATCTGGAATAGAAAAGACTTCCTCATCAGGATGTTCAATATCTAAAGATGTATATTCTACTAAATGATGTTCTGCAAGGAAATCATCCAGAGCACGGCCATTTATTGCCTTTTGAGACACATACTGGATATCAAATTGCTGCAAAATAACTACCCACCTTACCAGATCTACTATAATCATTGGATGACTAAGGATGAATTTGAACGGTTTATTGCGAGATACCAATTGGATTTCATTATTTTTAGGTAGTGTCTCAATTTCTGAACTGCAATGATTAATGCTAGGAATCACTTTTCAATACTTTAATATTGGGTTTATACTTCAAGCATAGTCTGACTAAGATAATAAAGGTTGTTCTCATTCCACACATCATTCTTTTGGGCATGGAAGGCATCCAATGATCTCTATAAAGCTATCACATAAAGAATAAGTGGTCTTTCCTCAACAGGTCGCATTAATACCAGTGGACCAAAGATATATTTCTTTATAATATTTAATGCTTCATGGCATTCTTTAGTCCACTGGTAAGTGACTGCCTTCTTCATTAATTTGGTGCAGGGTAAACTTTTTCCTTCCAAATTAGTGATGAAACGCCAAATATAGGCCATGTTTCCTTGATGTCCTCTCAATTAATTCAAATTTCAAGGAGGTTTCATAACAAGGATTGACTTTGTCTTCTAAGGATCAAATTCGATACCATGATGGCATAAAAAAAAGCCGAGAAATTTTCCTGAGGTTACCCCAAAAGCACATTTCAAGGGGTTCATCTTAAAATTGTGTTGTCGAAGTTTGTGTAATATGATTTCCATATCATCCAACTGATTTGAACGTTGCCTGGATTTAACCACCAAATCATCCACATAACATTCAAAAAACTTCCCTTAGCTAGGTTTTATGATATGGTTCATGGCACGATGATATGTTGCGCCTGCATTCTTCAGGACAAAGGGCATTACCCGATAGAAAAACACACCCTGAGGGGCTCTAAAGTCTGTAGATTCTTCATCTTGTGGAGCCATTCAGATTTTATTATACCTAGAATATCCAACCATGAAGGAAAGTTCATCATTTCCAACTCTTGCATCAATTAAGAGTTTTGTGATCGAAAATGGAAAATCATCCATGGGACAATGCCGATTAAGACCTCTGTAATCAGTGAAAACTCTAATTTATCCATACTTCTTTTTCACAGGGACAATATTATCCAACCATTTGGGATATTTATCTTCTATTACAAATTTATCTTTGATAAGATTTTTCAGTTCAACTGAAATTTTTGAAGCATAAGTTGGGTGTGTTCTTCTTGTAGCTTGAATAAATCCTCAATGTTCTTCTGGTAATCCCAAAAAATGAGTATCTACAATAGGATCAAGCCTTGGAATTTCTATATAGTTCCATGCAAATATTTCTCGATTTTTCTTTTGAAATGAAATATACATATCTTCCTATTTTACATTCAAGACCTCGCTAATTAAAGTGGGTCGTGGATCTTATTTTGTACCGAGATTTATTTCTCTAAGTTCATCCATAGTGGTAGAGATACACCCTTCAAATGCTGGTGGAGCATCCTTGAGATATTCCTCTTCTTCTTCAACACGTGTTATTTCTTCTCTTTCTACATGCATAGTGGATGATGAAGAAGAATTTCCATGATCAGGAGAGATGTTAAAATATGAACATCTTGAAGACGAGGCTACCATTTCTGACCCAATTGATGATGGATGGTCTTCCTTGGGTAATAAAGAGGAGATGATGGATTGAGAATCGACATCATCGTTCATCTCTGACATTGCTATAACATCTTCTGTCCTGGTTGATTAAGTATAGAATTACTATATTTCAGCGGATGAATTGAAGACATCTCCATTTGATCATTCATCATTGCTTGGTGAATCACCAATTTCTCCCATACTGTCTGGCTTGATTTCCGTAATTGACATTATGGATGTTTCTATAAGAGTATTTGGATTTGGGTCTATCCTGACAATTTGACTGATAGGCAACACATAATGTGTACTCACATGTATGAATGAATTTACTGGAATCTTTTCCAAACCATATGGAGCATTAATTTTGGTAACCTCCCATGTCATAGATACCTCATTTCCCTTCATGTTATAGAATTCTGACTTAATGTACTGAGATTAACATGTTTTGAATGGGGTTTTATCACCATACAATTTCCCAATTTGACCATTGAAACAATATTTGAGTCATTGATGGTATGATGAAGGGATAGCTGCATGTTGATGTAGCCAAGGTCTTCCAAGAAAAATGTTGAAGGTTGTGTCATGACGAACAACCATGAAATATGAATTGGATAGAAGGTCTCCAAACAGATTTCTGATTGTGATCTCGCCCAGAGGTTCTTGTTTATTTTTATCATATCCTTGCAACAACAATGTAGAAGATGGTAAATCAGATTCGGTGAGGCCTAATCGACGAAGTTTAAGAATGGGGATGAGGTTGACTCCTGAACCATTGTCAATGAAATCTCATCAGATTTCTATATCATTGACATTTCCAGATAATTACAGAGGTCTAATATGTCCATGCACAACATCATATTCATCTTCATCTGTTAAAGATATCACTTCATGGAATTTTTCCGGATCATTCTCTACATGGTAGACTTCAGCTGCAAAAATATCTGTTTTAAATTCTCAAGGACATGACAAAGCCTCAATAAGTGCCTCTTGAAGATCCTTTGATAGATTCAAGGCATCCAAAATTGTTAACTTGGCCGGTAATTGGGCCAAATGTTTTAGGACATCATACTTTTGGTCCAAAGGTGTGTGTTTCCCAACAGGAAAATGTGGTTTCGCATGTGCATTAGAAATTGATTCTTTGGAAGTAGATGAATCTTGTATAGGTGTAAGAGTTGGAAATACTCCTGTATTTTGATGATTAGACTGACTAGGTCTACATACATTATGTGAGGAAGAAGTTGTAACCTCCAACCGATCTTCCAAAATAACTGTTCCAGGACTAAATCTGCCATGTATGGAAGAAATTGCTTGTTCATTTTAAGCCCGCTAATGGGCTTTGCCACAAGATTCTGCTACATAAATGGTTCTAGCAGGGGTAGGATTGAAATAGTGGCTTCTGTAATGTCCATGTCTTCATCTGTATCATAAACCTCTGGAAATCCTTATAATTTTTCTGTTTGATACATGGAATTCAAGCTCATCAAGATCGAAACTGTGATTGGCATAAGGATCTATTAAATGAATCATGTTAATAGAACCAAATATCATCTCTTTATCTGATGAAGACTCTGCCTGGTTAGACAGTTTAGGTTGTGCCATTCGGTGGGGCCGTGCATGTGTCTTTGAATTAGATGGCATAAAATATGCCAGAGTCAAAGACCACATGGACTTTGACATGATCTCATCTTCATATGACTGCTCTTCTTTCATTGAATCATGCCGCTTCTTTTAGGATTTTTCATCTGATGAAGGGGGTTTTGTGGTGGCATTCATAACAGAAGATGCAATTGATTACTTCAATTGCGTTCGTAAAATGGCCTGAGTTCAGTTGATCATTTTCATGGCCATCCAATCATCATACATTTGTGAATTTTTTTTAACTTCTTTCCACTCACCCTCTTCCTATGGATTTGTAGCAGTAACACATGCTACATGGGTTGAAGAACCTTTAAGTTTTACATGTCCCAATTCCACCATCTTTTGAAGGAGTTCTTTGAAGACAAAACACTCATGAATGGGATGCCCCAACATCTAATGAAATGGGAAATAGTTGGGATGGTCTTTACCTTCTTCATTGTTTGGCCTTTTAGGCCTTGTCAATTGATCCATTTTATTTTCCAGATCCAAAATGATGTAACCAAGAACTGTTTCATTTCGGAAAGAATAAACTTTTCTCTTTAACTCCTCAAATTGTTTCTGTCTTTAATCTATTTGATCATCTTGACGAAGCGGCCTCTATTGTTGATGCTCAAGAAGTAGAGCCCTTCGATAAGATGAAGGTTTTCAAGTAGAATCAGGTACATGCGCTTGTTTAAGTGTGACTGTAGCAGTCTCTATTTCACCCATTCCCCTTCCTGGAACTAATGGAATTAAACGATTTTTACCCTGAGTCTTTGTATGAGAGTATTCAATATTTTGAGCAATCAAAGTATGTTCTTGAACCCCTTCTGTGTATTTCACAGGGATCAATGGTGTACTTAATTAATCAGTCAAATTTTCCACACAGATTGGAAACACTTCTTCTTGAGGGAGTTCTAATCTTAAGAAATATTTTAATCCATTTCAGTGAGAAATGAAATCAAAAACTCTTTCATTCACTGTTTGATTACAATTTGTAAGATCAAAAACTGTTTTATGTGGCAACGTTGAGCTGCATTGTAGAAGGAATCATTGACGGAGATCATCCCACCTTGTAGTTGACTGGGAATGAAAGCTTGTATACCAGACAAAGGCAGGCCCTTGTAATGAATGTAAAAAACACCAGAGCTTAACTGCCTCTTTTTGTTGAGGATTTCCCATCATAGGATCACAATGAGAAAAAAAATTGTAAACTATTGCTCTGGGTCTCCCAAACCATTAAAAATTGGGAATGTGGTACTTGAAATATTTGATGGGGGATGAATTGCATCAACCCATTATGGATAAGTACTCTTTTCTTGTTGAATTTGTGCATTCTTTCCCTCCATAGGTTCAAACTGAGGTGTTAATGACTCAATGGTATTAATTCACTTTTAAGAAACATCTGGTTGAGCTTGGGACCGAGAAGGTGCAATAACTGGAGCTTGGACAAGTGTTGTGACTTGTACTGCATCTGATGGTAGCACCACCGGTTTTTGTTGCGCATGACCCATAGGATTAGAACATTGAGGGTGTTCTGGTAAAGGAGGATATTCTTGATCCATCTCATTAGCTGCAACAAATTATCTTGAATGACCGACACCATCACACTTAGGAGGAAGACTACCTTGAAGTAATTCTGCATTCAATCTCCTTAATTACATCATTTCTTCCTCTTGTTGTGCGAACCTTTTCTCTAGTGAGAGTGATTGGACTTCTCCAAAGTAATTGTGGAATGTAACCTAATTCTTTCCTTTCCCCTTGTTGGACTCCTTTAGGATAGTAGGAAGATGGTTATTTTAAGGAATACCTAAATTATGGGTAATACTTTGATTTCGTGTACGCACATCTTCTTCATTTGGGTCTGTGTGTATAGATTATTGAGTAGGAACTTCTTCATCTAATCCCTCTGAGTGATACTCATGTTCTGGAGGATCATCAACAACAACATTGATGACATTTATTGATGCATAACACACTGCATCGCTTCTATCAGCATTTCTGCGATATTGACTTCTCCCATGTCCTTGATGAGACATTAAATTTTGTTGAGTTGATCTCTCAGGAACTTCTTGAGGAACCGTAATTTAGAGAGAATCTCCAGATAATTTGTCTCTTCGTTCCTATTGTGTCTTCTTCCCAAATCGAGAGAATATTGACTTTCACCGAGGAAGAGATTGAGGATTTGAAAAAGTCCCCAGTCTGGTGGATGGGGGCTATTCCTGCTCAACTCCTCGAAATTTATTTGTTGATTCTGAGGGTTGGGTTAAAAGAGTCCCTAGTCTGGAAAGATGGGGTGGTTCTGGAGCTGCTACATCTGAGACATTCTCAAAATCTATAATGATCTTATATAATTTAGTCCGAAAATTGGCTGTATGCATCAACCTCCATCCACTCAAATCACCTGTCTCAAATGACTACTGGATGACTTCTGACACTTATGTCACCTGATGATTCACTCTCTCTAAATGAGAAGCTTTCTCAATATTCTCATTTTCTTGATGCAAGAGTAATTTGACAACTTGTTCTTTGTATTCTTGATTTGCGAAGAACTAGTTGAGGATTGTTCTTGATCAAGACTTTTATTACAAACAAAACCAATTGGTTGTGGCCGGCCATGGGCAATATCATTGCATGAGACCATTTTTGGCGGGCTCTGTTGACTGGAGTGTACAGTGAAATGGAGTGCTCCATGAACACCCCATCCCCTGATATGAATACCATATAGGGAATTGGAAATTAACTGGTGAAATCTTTTTAGTGCGCCAAGGAAGGATTGTTGAAGGGCTCTCTACGGCTTTTCAGCCTTTGGATATTGGGAAACTGAGAGAGAGACCAAATCAATTTGGCTTTGTAACCCTTATATCATCTTGACATGATTTTCATATTCATCATAGGATAATATTTTCTTTTTCAATTGACAATGAGTTTTCCACATGTTGAGAAGAATTTCATTAATACAATCTTCCATCATCATTTCTGGAATATCATACTGAAAGTCAGCAAAAGGCCAAAACATGACTTGTATATCACCTTTCGCTAGTTGTTTTCTCATAATCATCATTTCCTCTTTATCATTCGATGAAGATTATTCTACCTGATTAGACCAAAGCTGGTGCTTCTTTATTGCATCATCCGATTCAACAAGATTCATAGAGAATTAATTTATCAAACTAGAAAATGAATGACCCATGGGTGGTTCGGAGAATGACCTACACCCAGGGAAATTTTCTGATTGAGAAAGTATTTCTCCTTCTAGCGGTAAAACATCAGACATGACTAGCTTCACATTTGCAAGTTCCTCAACATAAGTGGGCTCTCTCGTAACTGCATTATCCTTTAAAAAAATTTCCCGGCAATGCGAATTACTACTGCGGAGAGGACTTTCATAGCGAAATTCATCATCATGGGGAGGACCACCATGGTGGGTTACAACAAAAGATGAAACCTTTTTCTCCTTGATCTTCTGGCCATGAAGAGGGATATCGTGGATCTCATGTGAAGATGATACTTCAAGATCGACAGAACAGTCATGAAGCAAGACTTTATGAGGAATTGTCTAATAAAGACCTTGAGAATTAATGTTCCCAGAATTGGGAAAGGAGAGAGTAGAATCTTGAGTTCCAATAGATAATTGTCTAAGGGAATCAATAACTCCAGTATCGAGAAAGGCCTTATTACATATTGGATCTTGATTTATTGAATGTGTTGGATGAATCTTTTTCTTATACACCTTCATACTCACATTAGGAACCAATTGTTGAAAAAAGTGGTTATTATGGGCAGGTGTATGTACCTGCTCAGGAGAAATTGTCATGTTAGCCTGATTATAATGACCCATACATTACATAACTTGTTATTACTTCAAAATTGAATCATACTTATTACAACATATAACAAAACCATTAAAGGACCGTATAGGTATAGTGTCTTTAGAAACTAGGAAACATAAACAACTGGTTCATAAAGCGTCTACATTGTCTCCATTTTATTTCATCATATCTATAGTCCCTTTGGGAATATCTTACTTAATAACCTTCTTCCTAACCTGGGGAAAGAAAACATACAAAAGGGTGGGCTCAAATGCTCAGTAAGGGTAAACAAAATAAATATCAATCACATCATATTCATAAGAACATAACATTTTGGAAATCTTAACCTGCAAAAGTGAGCATAATTTCATAACATGGGACAAATCATAGTAGTGAAATGAAATCCCAATAACCATAACTTAAAACATGAAACTTTTTGGCATACACACATAATAATAGGGAATTATTTCTTATTAGTCAAGACTCATTTCCAAGACAATCTTACTGGATAAATTCCATTTCTGAACCGAGTTCACTCCTCATTTCAGTCCTGTTTCACTGAACCGGTTTAACCTGCCGTTCCAGCCATGTCTATCTCATGAGATATAAAATCTTTACCCAATGCATTGAAGGGAGATATAGGTCCCACCCATCTCATAATGATACCATCTTTATGTGTTCCACAAAATCATAAATCATACATCATTGCATAAACCATGTAATAAAAATGGGATTCTTAAACAACATGACATCATAAAACAATTCATATAAGATTAATGAATTCATAAAAATAATTCCATCACAACATAATCAAATCAATGTAAAAATAGGGATAGAAACAGAACCCTATATTATCTTAGATGGAAAATAATTTTGATAAAACACTTGAACTCCATTCTTGAGGAAAATATCCTTTCTACTTCAAAAACAAATTCCTTTCTTAACATGTCATACTATTTTAAACTAAAGGAAGTTGATTAAAAATAAACATGAAAACTTGTAAAGGAAGCTTCTTGGAAATAACATTATAAAAATCCATTCATGCCGTATAAGTTAAAAAAACATTCTTCTCGTAATTTTGTCGGAAAAGTAAAAAAGTACCTCGTACGAAAAACGACAAAAGATTCCTTTCTTATGTTTTACAAAATACTCACCGAAGGGTAAAATTGGATTTAACCAATTTTAGGTGGATGGAAACAATATTAGATATTAAGGGAACATGGATGTGGATGATAAAATACAACCCAATAAATACCAAAGTATAAACAATCTCGGATAAAAATGAGATTGTGATATTTTCCCTTACCATAGGTCAGATTTGCTTCGTAAGTGTCTGAACCTCCTGTATAATGATTTAAATAATGTTATTGACTTATTCTAGAATCATACTTATTGTTATGATATCATATATGGTCATATTATTAGCTTCTTATTAGTAATATTTCACTACTACTTGTTATTCGGGTGTTTATTACTTTTTGTTCTTTGCGTGTTTTGTCGAATAAATTCATATTCTTCTCTTTAGGTTATAGATAACTCATTTCCATAATGTTATTAGTGTAATATATATCATATTAATTCATTCAATTCATTTATATAATCATTATGCATTGAAGATCATGTAGAACGAATCACATCACATCGTGGAGACGGTATTCTGTACGTACACACGAGCGATGATATCGTTCCCATGATCGTGGAATTGTATTGGAGTGTATGTATACTACTTCAGAATCAATAATACTTTACAATAATAATATATATTCATTAATTTCACCCTTATACCCATCCAAGTAAGGTGGTGGTGGAAAATAGATTACACCACGGCGTGGAGACGGTATTCCGTACGTACGCACGCGCGGTGATTTCGTTTTTCGTTGGATGGATAAGAGGTGAAATAGGGTTGATTCATATTTATAATAACATATAAGTATATGAGTGATACTGATGTTATTATCTCATAATGAAACAACTAAATAAGATAGAGTAGAATAAGAATGGAACTTGAAGAAAACGGTAGAAGGTATTACCTCTTTCTCGAAGTGCCTCCTTTAAACTATCTCTTAAGTCACTATAGTTGGTCTTTTGATAAGACCAGTACCTCTAGTAGGTTTATAAGGAAGTGGGGAAGTGAAATGGGCAGGGGTTGGCTGATCTTGAAGGCTCAAATTGGTGTGAGTAAGGGAGGGAGGAGGTTCCCTTTTATAAGGGAGGAGAGGGGCACCATTGGAAAGTGTGGAAATATTATTTTATTATAAACTTATCATCGGTTACAAAAGGACCCAAAATCAATAAAGATGAAGATAAGATGACTCATGGTCGAAATAAAATCATCCAATCAAAATTGGACATTTTTTGGAAAATATTTTAATCATTATAATCTTTTTTATTTAAATCATTTATTAATGAGGTAAATATTTCATCGTTATTGTGTCATAAATAATTTAATTTATTTGATGTCTAAAAATTATAAAAAAAATATCATTATGTAGGAAATCGTCTTATATTTCTGATGAATATTTGTAGTCGAAAATATAATTTATATAACCCCTCATAAAAATTAATTACTAAAAGATTTTTGTTAATGTCAATTTTGTCTTTACATTAAATTAATTAATCCAAATTGTCATTGTCACTACCAAGGTGCTCAATGGGGTCCCAAATTCGACCCAAGGATGGCCATGGTCGGCCAATACTCATCCAATAAGTTTAGGACAAGTTTCAAGGTAATTTGGAATTATTAAAATATTTTTTAACCTCGAATTACCCTATTTACCTTTAATTGTAGTAAATAAAAAAAATTACCGTAGTTACTATTCATAATATCAAAAAAAATAAAAGTAACCTATTAACATAATTTGGACCCACTGATTCCAAATATGGAATCCATTTTTCGAAATTCAAAACACAGAATTTGCAGTAATTATTTTAAAATTAATCCCATTGTTAAGCAAACAGGTTTTAAAATTTAAAACATTGCCAAAGATTGAAATGTTTTTACCTATGAATTCAATGTAAAATTAATGTTAATGACATACATTATATTAAATGGTAAAAATATATTATATTTATACTTTAAAAAAATCAATATTATAATTTATCAACATAAATATTTGCGATAAAAAAAATTTTTTTAATAAAAATATAGCGTGTTTTTAAGAGATAATAATTATCAAAAGATTGACACTTGTTTATGTCTGGTTTAAATGTGAAATTACATCCATTGAACAACATTGTATTAAATTGTAAAAATATATTCTAAATATACTTTAAAACCACTCAAATTAATAATTTATCACTATTAATTGTTTCGATTAAAAAAAATTAATTAAAATTTAGTAATTTTCACTATTCATCATAATATGAAAGTTATCCGAAAAGTACCAAAATTTCATCCTAAGATAATTTTGATATTTCAAATCCAAAAATGAAGTCCATTTTTAAAAATAAAATTTTCAAAATTTCAAAAAGTGGTTATTAATATTCATAACGGCTAGTTTTAATAATATTTTAATAGCATATCGTTGTTTAGTGAAACTCGGTATTGCGTACGACGCAAGCTATCAAGGAAGGCCGCAGTTGCGTGTAAATCAAACCAAGCTAGTGTTGTGTGTAGTGAAAGATTCCTTTGATGATTTATATAACATAAAAACAAAATATTTCTCATAAAAGTCTCAGGTGTTACATTCTACCCCCCTTAAAATGAATTTCGCCCTCGAAATTCTTCACTTTGTAACAAAAAGATGAGAATACCTCTCCCTCATCATATCCTCAAGCTCCCACATAGCTTCATCTAATTGGTGGTTACTCCATAAAACTTTCACCAAGAGAGTGGTCTTGTTCCTTAGGACTTTTTCTCTACAATCCTGAATCTCTATCGGTTGTTCTTCATAAGAAAGATCTTGCTCCAGCGGTATAACTTCTGAGTTGAGTACATGTGAAGGATCCGGTATGCACTTTCTCAGGAGAGATACATGGAACACAACGTGAACTTGAGAGAGATTTGGTGGAAGAGCCAATCGGTAAGATACCTTCCCAACACGATCAAGTATTTCGAAAGGACTAATATACCTAGGGATCAGCTTTCCCTTCTTTCCAAATCTCATGACCCTCTTCTAGGGGATATTTGTAAGAACACTTTATCGCCCACTTCAAACTCTAGGTCTTTTCTTTGGTTGTCGGCATAACTTTTCTATCGACTCTGGGTTGATCTTATGTGTTGTTGAATATATCTGACCTTTTCTTCCATTTCATCAACGAGATCAGGTCCTAATAGCTTTCTTTCCCCAACTCCATCCCAGCAAGTTGGAGTCCTTCATTTCTTTCCATAGATAGCTTCATAAGGAGCCATCTGAATACTAGAGTGAAAGATATTATTATAAGAAAATTACACCAAAGGTAGGTGTTGATCCCAACCACCTTTGAAATCCATAGAGCAAGCTCTCAACATATCTTCTAGAGTTTGAATTGTTATCTCAGACTGACCATATGTCTGAGGATGAAAAGTAGTGCTGAAACTCAACTCTGTATCCAGAGTATGCGGAGGACTTCGCTAGAACATTGAGGTAAACCTTAGATCCTGATCAGATATAATAGAAAGTGGTACTCCATGAAATCTTACCACTTCCTTTACATATAACTTGGCAATCTGATCTAGAGAGAAATCCCCTCTAATAGCGATGAAGTGTGCAGACTTTGTAAGATGATCAACTATGACCCAGATAGCATTATTTCCTTTGGATGTTTTAGGAAGTCCTATGACAAAGTCCATAGTGATGTTTTCCAATTTCCATTTGGGTATGGTTAATGGTTGTAACATCCCCTTAGACTTCTGTATCTCAGCATTAACTTGCTGATAGACCAAGCATCAAGAGACATATTCAGAAACATCTCTTTTCATGACATCCCACCAGAAGTACACTTTCAGGTCCATAAACATCTTCGTGATTCCAGGATGAATAGAGAATGATGAACTATGAGCCTCATCCAGCAGCTCCTTCTTTAATTCGGGTATGGGAGGAACCCAAACCCGATTCCTGAACTTTATTATCCCATCACAATCAAGGTTTAATTCAGGAACATTTATCACCTTCTTTTGTAACTCGACATCTTCTTTCTGTGCCTTTTTAATCTTCACATGTATATATGGTTTAACATTTATTTGAGAAAGATACGATTTTCCCCCTTCCATTATAATTCCAAGATCCATCCTTTATAAATCCATAAATATTGGGTCTTTTGTGATCCTCATCATGGATAAACTGGTATGGTCTTGTCGACTTAATGCATCTTCCACCTTGTTTACTTTCCCAGGGTGGTAATGAATTGATCAGTCATAATCTTTAATCATCTCTAACCATCTTCTTTGGTGCATATTCAGCTCCTTTGGTGTGAAAATATACTTTAAACTTTTATGATCAGTATAAATGTCACACCTTTCTCCATAAAGATAATACCTCCAAATCATTAATGCAAATATTTCCGCAGCTAAATCCAAATCATGTGTTGGGTAATTTTGCTCATGGATTTTCAATTGTCGTGAGGCATAAGCTATCACCATATAATTTTGCATAAGAACACACCCCATCCCCTTCTTGGATGCATCACTGTAGATCACAAACCTTTCTACACTACAAGGCAGTGTGAGCACAGGTGCACTGGATAACCTTCTTTTCAACTCTTTGAAATTATCTTCACATTCCTCCGTCCAAGAAAACGTATCTCCTTTCAGAGTCAACCTGGTGAGTGGATTAGATAATAGTGAAAAATCATTCACGAAACGTCGATAATATCCATCCAAATCAAGAGAACTTCAAATCTCAGTTACTGTTGTTGGTCTCGACCATCTTTCAATAACCTCCGTTTTTTCTGGATCCACATATATCCCCTCTTTTGAGATTATGTGACCCAAAAATGCAACCTTTTGAAGCCAAAATTCACACATGGTAAATTTGGCATAAAGCTTCTCCTTTCTCATGATCTTTAATATAATTCTAATGTCATCTTCCTGTTCTTCCTTTCTCTTTGAATATACAAGAATATCGTCTATAAAGACTACCACAAATTGATCAAGATAGTCTTTATAGACTCTATTCATCAGATCCATGAAGATAGCAGGGGAATTTGTAAGACCAAATGGCATCACAATAAATTCATAGTGTCCATACCTTGTACGAAAAGTCATCTTTGGTATATCCTCTCTTTTGACCCTTAATTGATGATACCCTGAACGAAGATCAATCTTGGAAAAGTATTGAGCTCCGCGTAGTTGGTCAAATAAGTCCTCAATGCGTGGGAGAGGATATTTGTTCTTGATAGTGATCTTGTTACGTTTTCGATAATCAATGCAGAGTCTCATTGATCCATCTTTCTTCTTAACAAATAGAACAGGTTCTCCCCAAGGTGACGCACTAGGGCGTATGAATCCCTTATCAAGATTCTCTTGGAGTTTATTCTTCAATTCCTACAACTCAATTAGGGCTATTCTATAAGGTGTCTTTGAAATAGGTAAACCACCTGGTATGAGTTCTATTGAAAACTCAACTTCACGATTTGGTGGAAGACCCAGCAATTCCTCCGGAAAGACATCATCAAACTCCCATACAATGGGCATATTCTTAATCATGAGTTTCTCACCAACCATTTCAGATAAATAACCTTCATTTAGTGGAATCAAGACCCATAATATGGATGAAATTTCCACTAGAAGTTTATGTTCATCCTTGCATTGATAGACGGTCAAATATTGATCTGGAATATGAAATGTGACTTCCCTTCATTGGGAATTGATATGAGCTCCATATAAAGAAAGCCAATCCATGCCAAGAATCACATCAAATTCCACTATAGGAAGGATCACAAGATTTTCAGGAAGCACGTTCCCAAAAACTTCAATCGGGGAAGAATTATAAACTTTTGATGCGACTGTTGTGCCATTAGGAGTTGTCACAGGAAACTCAACATCTAATTGTTGAGGTAATACGGTGATACCCTTAGATAATTCTTCAGAAATAAAAGAGTGGGTGGATCCAGAATCAAATAAAACATTTTCTACTTTAGAGTGGATGGTAAGTGTACCTTTCACCACATCGTTATCATACTCCACATCGCTGACAGAAATTGCATGTGACTTTCCTTTGTCTTTATCCTTAAGAGTTTTTTGACGTCGACCATCATCATCAACCCATGGATTTGGGCATTGATTGGAATAATTCCCCATCTCCTTGCACTTGAAGCATTGAAGTGTAGTAGGTTCATTCTGTGCATCCCTTACTTTTTTTGCATCATTAGACATCTTCTTCCCATCATTGGAGCATTCAAATGCTCGATGACCTTCCTTTCCACATTTTAAACATTTACTTGTCCCTTTAAGACAACTCCCTCCATGTTTCTTTCCACACTTTGAGCATAAGGGAAAGAACGTCTTCTTTTTAGTGTGCTCTTTATATTTTCCTTTGAATTCCATTTTCCTCTTCTTATCAAACCCATATGACTGATGGGTTACTCCAATCTCCATCTCAACTTTGAGAGCACATCGAACGATTTCCACGTAGCTATTGAAGTCCCTTATGGCTAAGGCCCTTAGAAGACTTGGTTTTAAGCCAATAAAGAATCGATCGATCTTACTCTCAGGTTGGATAATAATACCAGAAGCGTACCATGAAAGTCTTAAAAATTTGCTTAGTAGGTACCAACAGATTCGTCATCCTTTTGCTTTAGTTCAAGAAACTCTTTCTCCATCTTTGTTCGGAGAATAAGAGGGAAGTACTTATTAAAAAATATGTTCTTGAACTCATCCCATTCCATGGACTCAATTTCATCCCTTTGCCTCATATTCTTAATAAGATTCCACCATTGATTAGCATCTCCTTCCAAACGATACACTGCTAGGATGACTTTATCATGTTACGAACATTGAAGAACTGAAAATATCTTTTCAGTAGTACTAATCCATTGTTCAGCAACTAATGGATCAGTAGACCCGCTGAATGAAGGTCGACGCTACCTCATGAAGGATTCAACAGAATTTTTCTCCTTCCTTTACTCGTTTGGAAGTCATGCATGATTCATATCTTGAGAAAGTTGTGTGAGCATGGCTATAAGATTTTTCATTCCAACTCCCATAAAATTTGGTTTCTCAGGGGGAAAATCATTGCATTTCCCGTTGCATTTCGCATTAACACGGTTCCTGTGGGTTCCATCCATTGACTAAAACCAAGAAGAATAGTGTGAGCAACACTAATTATAATAGGAAAACCACATAATCAAGAATAAAATTTCACACTTAAGGTCTTATCCTAGGTTATTCATGGTCATTTCTAAAACACTAATATTGTGTTCTATGCTTAGACATATTCATAGGATTCTTACTAAGGCATTCAAATCCTAGTTTCCAAAGGTTGACTATACCTTTCCTCTGATACCAACTATAATGACCCATACTTTACATACATTGTTATTACTTCAAAATTGAAGCATAATTATTACAACATATAACAAAACCATGAAAGGACCATATAGGTATAGTCTCTTTAGAAACATGGAAAGATAAACAACTGGTTCATAAATCGTCTACATTGTCTCTCATTTATTTCATCATATATATAGTCCCTTTTGGCATATCTTACTTAATAACCTTCTTCCTGACCTGGGAAAAGAAAACATACAGAAGGGTGAGCACAAATTCTCAGTAAGGGTTAAAAAAAATATCAATCACATCATATTCATAATAACATAACATTTTTTAAATCTTAACCTACAAAAGTGATCATAATTTCATAACATGGGACAAATCATAGTAGTGAAATGAAATCCCAATAATAATAACTTAAAACATGAAACTTTGTGGCATACACACATAATCATAGGGAATCATTTCGTATTAGTCAAGACTCTTTGCCAAGACTATCATAGTGGACAAAGTCCATTTCTGAACCGAGTTCACTCCTCGTTTCAGTCCTGTTTCACTGAACTGGTTTAACCTGCCGTTCCAGCCATGTCTATCTCATGAGATATAAAATATTTACCCAATTCATTGGAGGGAGATATATGTCCCACCCATCTCATAATGATACCATTATTATGTGTGCCACAAAATCATAAATCATACATCATTGCATAACCCATGTAATAAAAATGGGATTCTTAAACAACATGACATCATAAAACAATTCATATAAGATAAAGGAATTCATAAAAATAATTAAATCACAACATAATCAAATCAATGTAACAATAGGGATAGAAACAGAACTCTATATTATCTTAGATGGAATATAATTTTGATAAAACACTTGAACTCCATTCTTGAGGAAAATATCCTTTCTACTTCAAAAACATTTTCCTTTCTTAACATGTCATACTATTTTAAACTAAAAGACGTTTATTAAAAATAAACTTGAAAACTTTTAAAGGAAGCTTCGTGGAAATAATATTATAAAAGTCCATTCATGCCGTATAAGTTAAAAAACATTCTTCTCGTACTGTTGTCGGAAAAGTCAAAAAGTACCTCGTACGAAAAACGACAAAATATTTCATTCATATCTTTCACTAAAAACTCACTGAAGGGTAAAATTGGATTTAAAAAATTTTAGGTGGATGGAAAAAATATTACATATTGAGGGAACATGGATGTGGATGATAAAATACACCCCAGTAAATACAAAAGTATAAACAATCTTGGATAAAAATGAGATTGTGATATTTTCCCTTACCTTAGGTCCGATTTGCTTCATAAGTGTCCGAACCTCCTGTATAATGATTTAAATAATGTTATTGACTTATTCCAGAATCATACTTATTGTTATGATATCATATATGGTCATATTCTTAGCTTCTTATTAGTAATATTTCATTACTACTTGTTATTCGGGTGTTTATTACTTTTTGTTCTTATGCGTGTTTTGTCGAATAAATTCTTATTCTTCTCTTTATGTTATAGATACCTCATTTCCATAATGTTATTAGTGTAATATATATCATATTCATTCATTCAATTCATTTATATAATCATTATGCAATGAAGATCATATAGAACGAATCGCATCACATAATGGAGACGGTATTCTATACGTACGCACTAGCGATGATATCATTCCCATGATCGTGGAATTGTATTGGGGTGTATGTACACTATTTCAGAATCAATACCACTTTAAAATAATCATATATATTCATTACTTTCACCCTTATACCCATCCAAGTATGGTGGTGGTGGAAAATAGTTTACACTATGGCGTGGAGACGGTATTCCGTACGTACGCACACGCGGTGATTTCGTTTTCCGTAGGATGGATAAGAGGTGAACTAGGGTTGTTTCATATTTATAATAAAATATCATTATATTACTTATACTGATGTTATTACCTCATAATGAAACAACTAAAGAAGTGGGAGTAGAAGAAGAATGGAACTTGAAGAAATCGGTAGAAGGTATTACCTCTTTCTCAAAGTGCCTCCTTTAAACTTTCTTTTAAGGCACTAGAGTTGGTCTTTTGATAAGACCAGTACCTCTAGTAGGTTTCTAAGGAAGTGGGGAAGTGAAATGGGCAGGGGTTGGCCGAGCTTGAAGGATCAAATTGGTGTGAGGAAGAGAGGGAGGAGGTTCCCTTTTATAAGGGAGGAGAGGGGAACCTTTGGAAAGTGTGGAAATATTATTTTATTATAAACTTATCTTCAGTTTCAAAAGGTCCAAAAATCATTAAAGATGAAGATAAGATGACTCATGGTCGAAATAAAATCATCCAATCAGAATTGGACATGTTTTGGAAAATATTTTAATCATTATAATCTTATTTATTTAAATAATTTATTAATGAGGTAAATATTTCATCATTATTGTGTCATATATAATTTAATTTTTTTGGTGTTTAAAAATTATAAAAAAAAATATCATTATTTAGGAAATATATTTATATTTATAATGAATATTTATAGTCTAAAATATAATTTATATAACCCCTTATAAAAATTAATTACTAAAAGATTTTTGTGAATGTTAATTTTGTCTTTACATTAAATTAATTAATCCAAATTGTCATTGTCACTACAAAGTGGCTCAATAGGGTCCCAAAATAGACCCACGGATTCCCATGGTTGGCCAATACTCATCAAATAAGTTTAGGACAAGTTTCAAGGTAATTCTGAATTATTATAATATTCTTTTAACCTTGAATTACCCTATTTACCTTTAACCATAGTAAATAAAAAAATTTACCGTAGTTACTATTCATAATATCAAAAAAATAAAAGTAACCTATTAACATAATTTGGACCCACTGATTGAAAATATGGAATCCATTTTTCAAAATTCAAAACACATAAGTTGGAGTAATTAATTTAAAATTAATCCCATTGTTAAGAAAACGGGTTTTAAAATTTAAAACACTGCCAAAGATTGAAATGTTTTTACCTATGAATTCAATATAAAATTAATGCTAATGACAAAAATTATATTAAATGGTAAAAATATATTATATTTATACTTTAAAAATAATCAATATTATAATTTAACCATTTAATGTTTTTCGATGAAAAAAGTTGTTTTTAATTATAATATAGCGTGTTTTTAAGAGATAATAATTATCAAAAGATTGACACGTGTTTATGTCTAGTTTAAATGTAAAATTACAGCCAATGAACAAAATTATATTAAATTGTAAAAATATATTCTAAATATACTTTAGAACCACTCAAATTAATAATTTATCAGTATTAATTATTTCGATTAAAAAAGTTGTTTTTAATTAAAATTTAGTAATTTTCACTATTCATCATAATATGAAAGTTATCCGAAAAGTACAAAAATTTCATCCTAAGCTAATTTAGATATTCCAAATCCAAAAATTAAGTCCATTTTAAAAAATAAAATTTAGAAAATTTCAAAAAGTGGTTATTACTATTCATCACTGCTAATTTTAATAATATTTTAATAGCATATCGTTGTTTAGTGAAACTCGGTATTGCGTACAATGCAAGCTATCAAGGAATGTCGCGGTTGCGTGTAATTAAAACCAAGTTAGTGTTGTGTGTAGTGAAAGATTCCTTTGATGATTTATATAACATAAAAACAAAATATTTCCCATAAAAGTCTTGGTTGTTACACTGATTATCTCCATTCAAATCTGGTGTATATGCCTTACTTGATTGTCCATATGACATGGGGGAGTATGGCCCCACAACCTGCTTAGACTGGAACAGTGGTGTGTATCTGTTCCGAAGTGATATGTTGATGTGTCACTCCACTGGTAGGGACAGATTTGTATTTCTTTCCCTGTGATGCTGCTGAAGCTGTTATAATATTGTTTGGACCAATATGGGCCTACATACCTTGAGAGGGGGGTGAATCAGGGTATGGGTATTATTTTTCAAAATTCTTACTACCCCACTGCATCTTGACCACTTTACTACAAGGGTATCTTTAT
Organism: Viscum album; assembly: GCA_963277665.1. NCBI lineage: Eukaryota > Viridiplantae > Streptophyta > Magnoliopsida > Santalales > Viscaceae > Viscum > Viscum album. The sequence goes on from OY728120.1 coordinate 1,771,210,654, forward strand.
TTTCACTTGTGTGTTAATTATGATCATTTCTTTTCTTCATAATCTGATGATAATGCTTAGAATGCAATGCAGGGAAGCAAGCAAGTAGACACATAGATTTTTACAAGATTCACACTCACTGGGCTATGTCCAAGGAGAATACAACGGCGATGTGCCATTGTACCAAATCCACTAAGGCTCACTTCCAATTTACAATGTTTGGGCTAGATCACTTCTATGACCAGGATCACTACCTTTACAAGGATTAGGGTCAGCTCATTGCTTTCCCAATGGTCACTCCCTATTTATCTCTCTCTGGATCACTGCCAGTGGAGAGGATCACCTTCTTCCTCTTCCTTTTCTCACTGCTCTGGAAAGGATCCACTCACAGTTTATAGACTTGTAGGCCTATTCATTATCTCTAATGAATGCATCCCCTGTTGGATGTAGATTCTTTGTTGAAGTCCAAAATTCACACGTTGATGAATCTCACTTTTCGTCGAAGGTATCGGGAAATCTTTCGGCTTTCACGCAGCCCCAAAAACACTGGAGTGCTTCAACCACACCTGGAGTACATGTCTAAGCTAGCACACAAGTTATAACTGGCACGCAAGTCCACCTCAACCACTTGCGCGACACAATCTTCTGAAACTCCAAACTTGTGTGACTCAATCCCTTTTATTCCCAAACCTATATTGGCGCGCAACTACCAACCGTCACACTACTATCACCTGGTGCAGAAGTCCTACCTGCGCGACCACACACCACTTGCATAACCACCACACCTGCGCGATGGGAGATCTAATATCCCTAAGTGATGAGATAGTCATGAAAATGAGGAGGGGTGGTCCTGTATTTATGGGCATTTAGACACCCTTCATGACGGCGTTCAAGTCTCCCCTTAGCGCGCAAGTCTCAGCGTGCAAGTCCCTGTCGTGCAAACCACTTGCACAAACAAACCCAGAACTAGTGTGACCCTTATAACTTTTCTATATTTTGAGGTTCTGATATTGAAAAACATTAGGTGTGAAGGTTTCCTCTCCATCAAGTACATGGTTCGCAAGTCCCTTTGCCAAAAACCACTTTTCTTCATTTGTTTATTTTCAGGACCAAAAATTTGGCAAACACTGGAAAACATTTCCACCTTGAATATTCTCTTTTTGTACCGTCTCCAAATCATCCATTCCATTTTCAACATTCTTCAATCTATCATGGATCGTTTCCCACATCTCCTGAACTCAACATGCCACCATGAAATCCCCTTTTTCAACAAATTTGTATGTCATTGTTTGATTTGTCAACAATAATAACACTGATGTCCACTTTGTCAACAAACACAATCATCTCAAAAATTATTCCTTGATACCTTGAGGGATTTTTTCCCAAAAAATATTCTGACAGGCATCCATAATATGAGTAGGGATTTGCTTCTGCTCTTTCACCCTCATTAAAATTTTCTTGGTGACTTCATCTGCATGAATGGGAATATACGCCCATTCCGTTCTTGGAGTTGGTGTGTAATCCTGCTCTTGTCCTCTTTTTCTTGTCAGTGAATTCTGATAGTACCCATTTGTGGGGGCATAGAGTTGAGTCTACTCTAAATTTGTCGTCAGAGCTTTACGACTGACTTATCCGAGTACTACCAAACAAGACTGTTGGTAGGCTTGATGAACATTGACAGGTGTATGTTCCTGCTGTGCATTCTTCATCTAGTATGGTTGACGAATTTCCTTCAATACTAGCAGATGAGACTTCTGAAATAATTGTTGATTGTAAACATGTGTATGTCCCTGCTTATCAGTTGCCACAATATTAGATTAGCGAGCTTCCTTGTTTGTACTCAGAAGAGCATGCTGACTAGATGATGAGTTATAAATAGGTGTATATGCCTACCTATAATACTCTGCCGGAATTTCCTGGTGGTATTGGCATGTTGCTGCCAGACGAGTCAGCTGAGCAGTAACATCGGGACAGATGGATGTATATGCCCGCTCGTTGCTTGCCATCAAGTTTTTTTGATGGACTTCTCCGAAGGGGGAAGAAGTAAGAACCTAATCCCAATTGATCATATTTCTCCTCTGGCAGTTCTTCTTGTAGACTCGGGTCTGTGGAACCTGAGCCGAACCCCTGAAGACGGTACCCTCATCATGTTGAGGGTGCACTGCCGCACGAGTCTGGCGTTGATTATTGATAGGAGCCCTCGGGAAGGACTCCTGTCCCCTTAAATTAAGGCCTAGATTTACCTTCTCATTCACCTCACCATAATATGGTAGGGACTGGTGATTGTGTTCTAGGGATAACGTCCCAAAACAGTTGGAGATGGTGGTTGGCACCACCTACTTCTTGATCACTGGTAGCCACTGTCCGGACAACCAGGGTGAATTATTGACTTGAAGGGCTTGTCAAGCTGCCTCCAGAGTCGGAATGGTACCACGTTGACGGTATTACTTAACTAGTGCATTTGAGACCCAGTGTTGAAGATGTTGAGTAGGTGATGTCTTCCTCTGAGCGGACGAGGAAACAGTAGGAGTAGCAGCAGATGCATTCACAGGTGTGAACTTTAGAGAATCTATTTCTGTAATGCAGAGAGATCTTGGAAACAAGTTCCTGTTTTATATAACAGACATAATCAAGATAAGTTTGGCCACTACATCTTTTAGATGAGCACATATGTTTTTTATTGTTTTTTTGGCCCTCAAAATGAATTAAATAGGGGCATAAAAATATTTAAAACATCATTTTAACTTGTTTTAGGATTCACGTCAGGTTCACCATTTTTGTTTCTTCTAGAAATGGGGGATGACCTTGTTTTTTTAAGGTTCAAAAATTCCAATAAATTTATAACGAGTTTATTCGTAGAACCAAAAACATCCAATGATTCTATTTCCATTTGGACCTACATTCCAAAGGCAGTTTCTCATTAGTAATGGACCGATGAGGCTTAAGAATTTGCATTTTTCGGGGGAATTATTGTCTACTACGGGACTCTCTTATAGATTTGATTTGTGTTCGTAAATACTTATTAAATTACCAAGCATGAAAATCAGAATTCCTTTAGATCTGATAATCAGTGATTGATATGTATGAGATTTAGAGAATCTTTTATATGTATTTGAGGTTCTTCATCGATAGATAATTATCTATATTTCTTAGAGATTTTTAATCAATGGTATCCTTCAACACATTATATAGAAATATTTTGGTCATTATGATAACCACACAGGTTTTGAAGCCACTCAGTGGGGCACATGATGTTTATTGTCATTCTAAAGGACATGGATTATTTTAGAATTGGGATTGTACCCGCTGATGGTATACCTATGTATCCTTGTTTAGAAAAGAAATTGGAACCCACGTAGTTAGATAATATGGATATTATGAATGTTTGATGGACCAATGAAAGATGTCATAATTACTTTTACCCTCTATGCTCACGTGAGTAATGCTCGTTGTGAGAAACAAGAGGGATCAGTAACACCAAATGATTGTTCCACGAAATATGCAATCATAAGAAATAATGTGGGGCTTATCTATTTATGAATGCCCAAGATAGATGAGTATTGGGATTTTAATCAAGGAATAATCCCTAGAACAAGGTCCATAAATGTAAATTTTCTTTATGGATATTTTGATACATAACATAGGAGTTAATCTTGAGAATGATGCCCAAATTATAGGGGACTTATTATTGGTTTTTATTCTTGAGAAGGAATCCCAAATCAAAAGAAATTAATCCTGGGGACTACTTTTAAAATGGAGGCCCAGGTTAAGGGGAACTAAAATCTGGGGCTTATTCCTAAAAAGGAGGCCTAGGTTAGGGAACTGGAGACTTGGAAATTACTCCTAAGGAGGATGCCCATATTAAGGGAATTTGAGATTGGGGATTACTCCTAAGGAGGATTCCCATATTATGGGAACATGTACTGAGGCTTACATCTAAAGAGGATGCCTAGATTTGGGAACTTGGGGCTTACTCAGAAGGAGGATTCCCAGATTAGGGATCTTCCCATCTTAAAGAATGAGGTAAAAAATGAATGAAATCATTAACCTTAGTGACATAAAGATATGTAAATCACTAGGTTTTGAGAGATATACCATAGAATTCCTTTCAGATAAGGAAGCCGACAAAGGAACCATGCCAAAAATGGCATTGAAGAGGGTTTTGAAGGCAAAATCTTGAAGAGGAGGGGTTGATTTGAAGGGAATAGTTGAATAGGTATGAGCCCCCCCCCCCCAAAGAGGCAAGCACAAGTCTGGTATGGGCACGCAAGTCCTAGTCTCGCATGTATACTTGTGCGACCCATGTGTACTTGGGTGACGGTTAACACATAAGGTAATAATTGGCCGAGGCATGGCTCAAGCCATTAGTATTATCACTAGAGGATTCCGAAATGGTGGCACGCATGTTCTGTTGAAGGGATAAGGTGGTGTGAAAGTGTCTCCATTTCTCTTAAGGGTTAGACATTTAGGCGCACAATTGTAGATGAATTTCAATACTAAGGCATTGTTCCCCATCTTTAGATCTTCCATTATAGGTAATAAATTACCTTTAAAGTGTTCGAATGACATCATGTATAGACTAGGGCGCCGAGAGCTTAAATCTGACTTTTGGATATTTTTTTCTTCCTTGAAATGGGGGGACCACAAGGGTATTTATAGGCCATTGAGGGCCTTGGGCGAAAACAGATTAGGGTGCACAAGTCACCAGCATGACCAATATGTGGCGCACAAGTATACTTGTGTGACCATGGTGAAACTTGAGGGACCCATGTTTAAAGAAATAATTATTCATGCCTTTTGTAAATATTTTATGTTTCTTCAAAGGATGAATCTCTTTGTGCTTAAGGTTTACCCCTTTTTTAGTCGTTAGACTCTATGACGGAAAGGAGTGTCAACTAGGACATTCATTGAATATGTAGGCTATAGATTTTAGTTTTACCAAGGAGTTGTGGGCCATGCTATTACCAGATTGGTCACATCATAATGGTGACCTACTAGTTGATTAGGCCTTTTACTCCGGGGTTATCAAAATAAAACCTAGAAAGTCTATGTTATAAGGTGGATGGGTATTGATGAACTATAGAGTTACTATAAGGTTCATACAAATACCCACTGCATGATATTTGTCAAGTGAAGGACAGTATTCATGGGTTTGAAATTTTATATACAGATTGGGATTTATCATTTTTGAGATGTGTGAGAAGGGTGTGGAGGAAATTCTCTTCCCTTCCACTTATCCACTAATGATTCCCTGTTATATGTTATTTTAGAGGCTTCACTCATCATAAATGTTGGAATTAACTTCATCACCCTTGGTTCATCCTTCCAATTGTTAACACCTAATTTATTTCAATTTAGGACAAGGTTTAATATTTATTCCACCTAGTTAATTGTGTAATTAATAATATAGTATCAAGAATCCACATGTAATGTATATATGATATCCCTGATCGGTGAACACACAAGATTTTCGGAAACTTTGTTGAGGTAAGTTTCCACCATACATAATTTTATATTTTATTCTTAAAATTTGAACTTAGTTAATTAGTTAATTGTTATTGGTTATTTGAAATTTTTCCAGTTATGTGGTCAAGGGTATGTTTTGAGTGATCTACCCACCAGTTTCTAATATTTTGGTTTTGTTTCACTATCTAGTGGGGCCTTTCCCCAATTATTTTCAGATATTAATTAAGAATTAATTTTACTATTAATGTTTAAATTAATTATAATTTGGATTAAAGCTAATGTATTTAGGTCCACATGTGAGTTGGTGATGGATAGTTGGGATTAGACGAGGTTAGGTAGTATTAATTGAGCATTAATCAAAGGGGATGCTCCCAAATTTGTTAAGTGGTCCTTAAAAATATCATTGCGGTTTATTTATTGTACTGTGCTCAATTGATATGTGGTCATGCCACTTGGGTGAGAGTGACTTATGACTAGATATTAATTACTCACTTTCATTTTATACATGTATAATGAATGTTTCCTAGGCTATAATGGTTCTTTGGACACTATCAATATACAATAACAACCAATGGACATGTGATTTAACAAAGACTCATTTTTTGACATGTATGGACCATTCAGGGGTATAAACATAAATAATTAATATAGCTTACATTGTTATATGTTCCCTTAGTTAAATAAAATAAGGATAATTGATAGGGAATGGTTGGACTCTGGGGGAATCATATGAAATATTATTTTACCTTGTACCTATCAGGATAGTTTTTTAGAGTAGTTTTTAAATATCTCTCCCAATATCATGTGTGTTCCCTTGTATGTAAATAAAGGAAATTATTTTTTTTGTTGGTTGTGTGTAAGAGGACTGAACTATATTGACTATGTATATGAGGTGGGAATTATGGAAAGACTCAAGTGTGAAATTTTTATTGGATCATTACTTTGGTAAATTAGACGACGATGTGGCCTTGGTTATGATGAGAGATTCCATGCTCATTGAGATATTGGTTTGAGAGTAGATTTGTTAAAGGTATGGAGAAACCCACGTGGGGTTTTTAGACTATGATGTGATCTAGGTAGCTATATGGGGATCCCTGTTATGTGTGAATTCCTAGATGTATTAAAAGAAGGTGGTGATATCAATGATAACTAATAATTCATGTGGTGTTGATAATTGGTCATGCACTTGGGTGAAAAAACAAGGAAACATATGTGGGGTTTAAGAGATTGGTGAAAGCCTTTCTTGTGATATTGGATTTGGGTGGATCTTGGGAGGTACAATACTTCAAGGTGTATTCTTTATGATCATATAGGGAGGAAATTCCCCTAGGTGTGATTTTATGAAAATTTATGGGGAGGGTCACTATTCACATATGGTGTGATATAAAGAGTTGTTTTGGTGTGGGTCACTATTCCCCGTAGGTGTGATATGATGATATGGTTATGTAGAGGAGTATCATTCCCCATTGGATGGATGATGTTTATGTGATGGTGATGTGGAGGGGAATCATTCATGATGTTATGAGGATAATTATGATATGGTTACTAATTGGGGAGTCATTCCCCTCAGTGGATGATAGTGATGAGACGGTTCCAATAACGGGTTTCATTGAAAAATGTGAATATGATACTAAAGAAATTTGTCTAGGGATTGGTGCAATTACCCTTATATTGATTATACTGGTGACATAATTGTTGGGTGTGTATTCATCCCCCATTAAGGATACCTTGAAGATATATATTCTCAAAGACATTTGGGAATTGTTTATGAATTCACAAAGAATATCCCATGGGATTGTCACACTAGGTGTGTAGAATAGATCATTATCATGTACATGAATACCTTGAGTCAGGATCAGAACGTCTTGTCGGAGTTGTTTCCCAAAGGTACTTTATTCCAGATCCAGATCCACATTTTGTTTTCACATAGGGATGAATTTTTAGGAAACCACTCAATTCATCATTGTCGAAATTTTTTGTACATTTTCATATATATTTTATTATCCTTACACATATCCTTTGACATGTCCTTAGGGTTCTCTGTAATGTATTATCATCCTACATTCATAATTTTAACTAAAAATTCTATCTAATACCAACTATAGTGACCCTCACATTTCATACATCGACACTAAAAAACATTTTACAAATATAAACACATTATACAAATAGATGTAGAATGACCATATTAGTCTACTTTCTTTTGGAAACAAGGAAACACAAACACTAGAATAATAGTGATCTAAATTATTTCTCACAAGGTTCATCGCGACAAGAACCCTTCTTAGACACATCATACATAATACAAATATTCATATTTTATGGAAGAAAACAAAAAAATGGTTGAGATTAGAAGCTCAGTAATGGTAAATAAGGGATGTGTGTTGGAATAAACATGAGAATATGGGTATAATAACATGATAAAAACATTGGAATATCATTACCTATATATTGAAGTTCATAATCATGAATCATGGAATAAATAATGGATGTTAAAAAGACATAAATCATAATAAAATATTTAACAGAATCCATGAATGCATATTGCAGGAATAAATAATGGAATTGTGGAAAAAATATAAGCATTTGATATGATTTCCATAGTATTCCAGGTATCACTTCCAAGGCCATCTTTATGGAAAAATTATATTACGGAATTGGGTTCACACTATATTCCAACCATGCATTACTTAACTGAGTTCACTTCTTGGTCCATCTTTATATTATTGTACCAAGTTCACTTCTCATTACATCCATGTATTACAGAACATAGTTCATTTCTCATTCCATTCTTGTAGTACTAAACCATGATCAATTATTGTTCTAGTCATGTTTATCTAACGAGATATAAATATTTACCCAATACATTGGAGGGGGATATAGGTCCTTCACATATCATAATGAAATCATATATACATGTTCCAAAAAATCATAAAATATCATATCAAAACCCATGAAATGAAATGGGTATCATAAAAATGTACTCAAATAATAACATGTGGAATAAAATATAGTTTTCTTAATGATTAAATAAAAATAAAAACATGTAAAAGAGAGTCATATTTCATAAACTAATATCTCGTTAAAGGGAAAAATATTTCATAAACATATTACCCATGAAAGAGAATATTTTTCCTAATTACCATGTCATTATTATAATAACCGATTCATATAAATAAATTGAATGAAACCATTCGAACATTTTCTAGAATGGAATAAGTAACATCAAAGTATTTCATTATTAATAGAAAATGATTTTGAGATATATTTAAAAATCATTTCATATGGAAAACAACCATTATTATTTATAAAATAATTATTATTAATAAAATCATTTGAAAATGGTTTCATAATAAATACCTTGAAAACATGTAAATAAGTATTGAAATCATTTGAATCAATTATCCTTAAAAAAATATAAAATATTATTTAAAACATTTTTAATACTTTTTTCCTTGAAATACCTATGAAAAGTTTTCAACAAATCATGAAATTTATTTGAAAATATTTTTACTTTAACACATATGAAAGAAGATAAAAAATTTTAAGAATGAAAATTCATTTAAAATACATTATGAATATATAAAGAAGGCTTGTTAACATTTTGAAAACAATTTTCTTTGAAAACATATAAAATAATATTGAAATTTTTTGAAATAAATATTCCTTGTAAATAACATAAAAAAATTTATTTAAAATTATACATTTAAAAATGATAAGTAAGCTTCAAGGAAATGAAAGTGGGTAAATCTGTACATGTTGTTTGAGGAAAAAAGAAAATGCATCTTCCACTATAAAAAGGGTAGAAAAAAATACTTATTTAGAGAGTGACAATAATATTCTATTGAAGACATTATTTAATGAAAAAAATGGTAAAATATATTTTAATTTTATAGGATAATTATACATTACTCTTCGAAACCATTTTTCGAATAAATGGTTTTGAAGAATCATAGATTTCCGACCAAAGAGTGGGTGAAGGAATGATTTATAAAAAATAATTAGTAAGTAACATATGTAACAAAAAGCATAAAAAAGGGAAAAAATATATAAATATATCATGAATAACTAGAGGATAATAAATTTCATGAGTTTCCCATATGGATGGATCATAAAATTTCAACAAGGGAAGCATAACATGAAATGAGTCTTAAAGAAGGTAAACTAAGACAACACTAAATTACCAATATTCTAACAATAGAATCATAATCCCCATGAATGATAAATCCTAAAATGTATATTTAAATTCCCAAAATATTTATTAAAATAATCTTTAAATACATCGATGGATTGTATAAACAGGACACATAAAAATGGGTGGGGAATAAAGCAAGTTTCTCATAGAAATAAAAAGTGAGACTAAATCCCCTTACCTTGTATCTGGACCCTCATAGTACTCATTTAAAACACATTTATAATGAATATAAATTAATTAAAAATATTTTATAGAACCATATTCTTATATATAATCCCATATATGTTTCATTAATGACTTTATATTACATATTGTTTACAATAATATGTTAAGGTTTCACTTCAGGTAATATTTTCTTTGTTCTTTGCATGTATCTTAATTTGTTATATTTTTAGTCTTTATAATAAAATAATGATTCCATAATTTAAACCATGATATAAATATAATTTATATTCATTATTATAATGTTATAATATTATAACTAATATATAAGTATCAAATTGAATACACTGTTTATGGAGATTGTAATTCGTACGTATGCATGAACGTTGTTTCAGTTTTTATAATCATATTCAAAGAAAGAAAAAAAGAAATATATATATATACATAAATATATATAATATCACTAAATTAACATTATTATGTTATATATATCATATAATTTTACAAAACCAGTCATTAATACATTTTATTTATTATATGAATAAATCCAATCTATTTTAGTGGAAAGTAGTCCATACTTCCTCAGACAAAATTATCTTATTAAATCAAAAATGAACATTAAAAAGATATATTTTTTAATATATTTAAATATAATTAAGAAATAATTAATATAATATATTAAATATATAAACACTTTTCCATTATAATTTCCACAAAGAGAGGTAGTAATGTAAAAATGTACGATCATTGTTTAGTGAGGTCGTAGTTCTCCGTACATGTAAATAGTATGTTTGTTACCCATTACATGGTGGTGTGTGTTAGTGTAGGTCAGTACAATATAATTAATGCATCCCAGTATATTTATGATACTTGTGATTTTATAAATCAGGGAATAAATAGAGTGTAGCTAGTGGAGATGGTAAATAAAAGAACGGATTTTGTGAGATGGCGTTACCTCTTAATTTTGTTACTACTTTGGGTTTATTCCAAAAAGATTTATTGGAAAACATTATGCCCAATAGAATGATTCAATGAGGAAGGTAGGGATGTTGGGAAGTGGATCTGGAAGATATTTTCCAATCTAATCTGGGATGATATGTCTGATGAAGAGGGAGTGGTGGTGGCCTTTTATAAGGATAGGAAATGACACATATGGCATTTTTGAAAACAAGTTAGTGTACCCATGTTTCTAACTAAAAGCATAATATAAAACAAAAAAAATGTTTTATTGGAAGGTTAATGGACTAATAATGTCCAGAAAAAGGATTTTGGACATGTTTATAGGTCTTTATCGTTCTCATATTTAATGGTTTGTCGTTGGATAAGATTAATTTTACCATAATCGATGCAATTAATTTTATTTACATCCCCTAAAATTTTTGGTAAAAAAACTATTTTTTTACTATGAGACATTATAAATTATGATGATTATAAAAATGGAATCTATTTTTCCAAATTATAATCATATTTTTAACAGAAATTAAATTAATATAAATCCTAACATCAGGTCAAAAATATGTGGTTTTAAAGTAAAACCATTCAAAAAGACTACTTTGTTTTAATATCAAATTTCAATGTAAAGTCGATATCAATGAACTAAAATTTATTAATAAATAAAAATATTATATAATAAATCAATGAAAACAATTTTAAATGTAATTTACCCATATCAATAAATTCTATTAAAATTTGGTTTAAATTTAAATCCTTTATTTTTCACTATTCATCCAAAAAATGAAGTTTCTCAAAAAAATCCAAAATTTCTATATAATATAATTATTTGATTATAAAATAAAAAATGATGAATATTTTCTGAAATTAAATTCATAAATTTGTCTAAAATTAAATAAATTTTTTCACATAAGGACCTGAAAAGTAGTTTGTTTTAGAAAATAATATTCATAAACATATAAGTACATCACAAACTGTTATATGTTTTGTTAAAAATGTTTGTTAATAATATAAAACCATTAAAAACAATATTTGAAATGTATTTATTACTATTCAAATAGAAATGTTTGATTTCTCAGTTATAATTATCTAATTTGATTAATTATAACAATAAAATGGTGTTCCGATGAAACATCAGTGTTGCGGGTAACATATTCCATGTCATTGTTTCATGTAATACAAACCAAGTCAATGCTTTCAGTTACATACTCCAATTTTCTTTTTGTAGTTCCAGACAATTTCATCCCTTACGAAAGAAATGCTTGATATAGTGATATATAAAAAACAGTTTTTAGTGTATCGTGAAATATAAAATATAAAAAATATTAAATTAATTCGAATGAAATACACAATATCTTGGTCTGTTACAAGAGAAGTGATACCCTTTTAGATCATGGCATGGGTCCCCTACCCATGTTTGTGTAGCGATGTGATGTATGATAATTATGAACCCCCTTTACGTGGATCTTGGTTAGTGATAGGGTCTATTGTGTTATTAGAGAGGCACGATGGGAAAGGCACTCCCCTATGACATCCAGGCACAAATTTACCTTACTTATTTGATTTGGTAGAGAGTGGACTCCCCATATTGGGGGTAAATGTTCTACACCTATGTGCTAGTTCTTTCAGGGTCAGTACTTCACCTCATGACTGGGATAAAAGTACCATGTATCAGTCATTTACTTAGACACAGTGCTTCCCTTTTATGTCAGGGTACGAGCCCTCCATACATACTGGATAGATATATTAGTTACTCTATTATTGGACTAGGGTGTAGTTCTTCTATCCAAGGAGTTGGTAATCCCCGACTATGCCTGGATGCAATTCCTCCAATCATGAAATATAGATAGAGTGGGTACTCCCCTTTTATGTGATGGTGTGGTTTATATTTACATGGTGTTGAAACTCTCGTATTATACTGAGTCGCATGTCCTCCAAACTTGTTGTTCTAGCTGAGTTGGTACTCCCCTTTCATATAGTCATGCGGATCCACTAGCACAGGGTCTGTACACCCCTATTTTGTCAGGGTTTGGGTACCCGATAGTGAATGAGATAGTAGAGTGGTACTCCAATATAAAATCAGGGCTTGGTTACACTATCCATATAGTGGTAATCCCCTATCAAAATAGGGTGAAGGACCTCACTTATAGATTAATACTCCCTCATCTCCATGTAGATGTGGGGAGCAGGTCCTCAATTGGTGTAAGTGTTCCCTTGGTTTTTTAGTATAGTAATGAAGAGATATCCTCTACAATAGTTACATGAAATACCTGGTCCAAATCTATTTTTCACTTAATGGATTTAGGTGTGGGACACTCCAAATAGGAGGGATAATTGTTTCATGGGTTAGTTAAGAGATATTAATCCCTCTACTATAGGGATGTGGTGAGGTACGGGTCCCTTTGTTCTCTCTCATTAGAGAGGATGCACGCGTAGCATAGTTTGGAGTATTTCAACCTGAAATGTGTGTAGTTGTGACGGTTGGACCTCACCACTTTTGTTCATACGAACTTCTGTAGGGAACATGTTAGAGATGTCAGGACCTTTGGTGATGGTCACTAGAGTTGTGCCTAGTGATTTATTTCATGATGGAGGTGATTCTCTCAGAGGTTCCATCAGGAATGGTAATTTTTTTCCTTCAAGAGTGTATCTTTTGGAATGGAGCCATTTGGGATGGTTTAGCTCGTGGATTGTGCCCTCATCGTTTTTTGTTTCTATTGTAGCCCCTAGTATAATCTTGTCTCTATCTATGAGGTCGATAACTCACGATATTTGGAGTTTAAGAAGATTATATTTGTGTATTTATCGTAGTTCTTGCGGTGTTGTCGTGTTTCAGGGTTGACACCCCATGTTGACTAAGATGAGTTGTTGGGTATAGAAATGGATGGATCGAGATAAAGTTTCTCTATGGATTGGGATGTGTTAGGAATGGTCAAGTGGACCATTTAATTTCAGTTTATCCATTTTATTTTGGGTTTTTGGGGAACCTAATGATTATTTGTATACCCACCACAACATGGTATACGCATGTACATGTTGTATCTTTGGTTGATCATATGAACTTTGGTAGATTCTCAAGAGGACCTATGGTATGAAGGGATTAGTGTGATAGACTAATAAAGGTGTTTACCATAGATGGTTGGAGGGTCTTTTTGGCAGTTTCATTTTATAGTGATCTCATCCATCAATGTAGGTTGGATTCTTTTATTGTTTTTGGAGGGCATGATTTTTTCACATTTTACAATTTTTGTACATGAATATACTTTATTTTGAGATATATTCATTCACTAATTTTAATTTGTATTTTTTATATTATTTTATTGTTTATTGTAGTTATTTTTTGGTGCGATCATATAGGTTCACTATAAAAATACCTCCCATCTATTTGATATTCTTACTTAGTACTAGTCGTCTACCCATATCCTATTAGATTTGGGCTTGGGGAGTATTGTCTTGGGACCTATTGGTTCAGTTCATGATATATTGAAATAAAAGCAGGTTCTATTTTATGATCGTGGTGTCATGATCTTTGATTATGTTTCATGAATATTGTGTTATGTTGTTTCGAGTTCAACTCTCGAGGTAGAGGTTACAGTGGTGATACTATAGTTGGCGTATACATCCACTAAGAGTCTAATAACTTTCTTTTTTTGCATGGTAAATATGGACACTAATATCATGGAAATAATGTTTCATAAATCATATAATACATGATTTTTCATTTTTTTTCCTTCTCCTTCTTGAGCCATCTCCCTAGATATAGCTATTCACTATGTTATGTCTTGATTCGGGTTCCATATTCCACTGTAACAAAAACCAGATGGGGTTCAATTGTGTGATTTTTGTGATGTTCATACTTTTATTGAGGCTTTGGTTTTGAGGTGGTACCTCAAGGTGGTCTACTGTTGTAGCATCCACCCGTTATGTTGCTGGTTGCATTATCAGTTTAGGTTGACTAAGTCTATAGGATGAGTGTGCTACATGAGTTCCAGATGTAGTAACCTTTGATGTATCAGGGTGATCCAGACCCACATGGATATTATAACTCAAATTAGGTTGTCATGCATGATTCCATACAAGTGAGTACATGTCCCTATCATATGGTGGCCTTAGTGGATGTCCTTCAACATGGTTCACCTAGGTGATGTTGGTGTTTGGTGATTTAGTCCCACGATGAGGGAAAGACAACCTATTTGGAGTTAGACTTTCAATTTAGGGAATATTTTTACCCATCCATATTGAGATAAGTACATCTCCAATGGAATAAATATATTTGGAATGGTATCATGATAGTGGAAGTGCACTCAACAAGGTTCACATTTCGTTCATATTACACTCTATATATGGTTAGAGACTAATTCTTATGAACTGGAAAATTTTATCCATTCATTCATAGAATCATCTGATTAGGTGTCATTTACTTGTGTGTTCCCCCAGATATAGGGGTCACTAAGAGATCTCTAGTAGTATAGAGCTTCCTGGAAGCGGGATGGATGGATTTCACCCATAGTGGTGGTCACAAGGCTGAGGTATCTACAACATTTGGCTGATGTTAGATGATAGGATCATGGTGCCTGAGGCACATCCATCTTCAAACATAGGCATGAAGTCCTATAGTATAGTTACTCCTGGTGTCATACCATCCATAGGAAATGTGTTTTTACACATGAGGTATTCAAGGATATATTTCTTAATATTGTCTGACCCACCATTCTATTGATAGGGATTTGATTGAAAGGCCACCTTGGATGAGGCATCATTTGGAGTATGGAGTTCAGTAAGGTGGAAAACGGGGTGGAGGAGTGGTTAGAGTGGTGGGAGGTGACATGAGGTTTGAGTTTTTTCCACTAACACCCCTAGATGGTCCACTCCAGGATTAAGAATATGGAAGATGTGGGTGAGGAAAACCTATTTCCATGGAGACCATTTACCTAGATACTCTAAGGATTAATAATAGTACAATCTGGGACTTTCTACTTTCTGTATTAGTAATTGATAGAAAATTTTATGAGGTACTCTTTTCATTCATCTTCTTTTTTGAGGTATAGAATGGGGGGAATGGGGTGTCGGTATAACCAATTGATGGGTTTATACGACTTAGCATAAAATACATGAAAAATAGGGGTCCTTACACCCACCAAGACACATTTTTGTGAAGTTAGTAAAACTACGAGGGATCATCAGTTCCATAAAAAGTTTATAGTGTTGAATTGAGGTGGATGAGTTTCTATTACTTGTGTGTTTGGTGCTTTGTGATGTGTTGGTGTTTTGCAGATAGAGGGCCCTATAATATATATTGTTACCGGTTGGTTATTCCTTTTGGTTCATTTTTACCCTTAGGTTCTTAGATTTGTCATTTTGTGCAAGATGCTCAAGGAGTTCGTGATGTAGTTTTTTGTCGATATGGAATCATGAGGATGAGGGATGCCTTCCCCACCAAGATGTGTTTTTTTCT
The DNA here is from genome assembly GCA_963277665.1 of Viscum album. Taxonomy (NCBI): domain Eukaryota; kingdom Viridiplantae; phylum Streptophyta; class Magnoliopsida; order Santalales; family Viscaceae; genus Viscum; species Viscum album. The sequence goes on from OY728120.1 coordinate 1,771,226,862, forward strand.
ATTTGATAAGAACCATGCAGATGAGCTAGTTCTTACCAAATAAGATAATTTTTAGTTTTCGTGAAGGTGTTACTCATAATTTTGTGTTCATGGTGTGGTTGTGGGATGAAGCACTGGGGAAGGTATTGTCATTTCCATTGGAGTATTCCTACATGACACTTATGCATGACATACATAGGGGAGTAAGAGTGTTTCTTAGAAACATTGTATAGTATCATAGTTGTAACCCATGTGGTTTCCATTGTTTATATTGGTTTCCTACAATATATTTATATATGGGATTCCACTAGTGGGTTTGGAAGTGTTTCTATTTTAGAGAGTTGTGTTATAGGTGGAGGTTCACATATGAAGATCCTACCAAGACCTAGTGTTTAAAATTGGAAAGCTATATTTTTTTGATACCCTCATGTTATTTAAATCATCCTTTAATGTAACAATGTTATTGAGTTTATGATTCAGTTCATCTCGGGGTTGATGGGAATTGTGGGGTATTGTCAGTGTTTGTGTTAGGTTGGTGAGGTGGTGTACTTCTAGACCCTTTGACTACAGATGTATTATGAAGTTTGGTGTTTTACACATTTTTCTAAAAGGGATACATGTTATCACTTTTTTCACATTTTTTGAACATATTTAATTTGGATATGGGAGTGGTTTGGTAATGGTGGTTCGGATGAGTTCATGATTGTATGAAATAAGAGAACACTTTGTGATATCACATTCATAAGAGTTTTAGTCAAGAAACTAGTATCATTTCCTTATTCCTATGACATCTTTTTTTATGAACTAAAATCCCTAGGGTGGAGATAATGTAATGACTTAGTTTTTACCATTAATAATTTGGATAATTTAAAATAATTTTTTGATGGTAATTGTTGAGTCAATGTGATATTTTATGGCCCATAGAGCCTCAACATAATGATTTTAAAATTTGTAAATATATTTTTTCCGACACTTTCAATTTATAAAGAAATTTGAATAAATCTTAAGCAGGGTCAAATAATGGAATTAAATGACTAAGGTTGAGTTCAAAATATCATGTTTACCCGAGGTTCCACAAAAACATTGTCAGATCTATGAGCTCAGTCGAAGGAGTGTCGGTGATTGGGTGTTAAAAGGTGAATTAATTTATTTTTAATTGATTTAAATCAATTTTCCTCCCCCAAACCAAAGTTTCATGTATCTCCAAGTATGATTGAACATATCCCCATCCCATTTTGAGATGGCTCTAAACTGAACCAAATAGAAGAGAAAAAACAATGTTGATCCTCATTATTGGACTATTCATCATTAGATCTAGGAGAAGCATGATATGTTCTACACCAGAAGAAACAATGGTTCCACCACTATGTCAGAATATTTGAGTTTTGGTCCTAATACACTTTTTTATGCTTTTATTAACATTTTACATCCATATTATAAAATCAAGGTATCCCTCATAGGATGTTCTATATGTTTTGTGAAAAAAAAGGGTGATCGGGTGATTTTGAAGTTGATTTCTATGTATAATTACTAAATACATGGACTGAAGTCATGTGGACACATAGTTTTTTCATTCTTTTTGGAAAAGAAGATGAATTTTGCAGACTAAAAACCATGTGTAGGTGATACATGACATATAATTAACCATTGTTTTGATACCAAAGTACACATCTAGGGTTTCCATGCCAATGTACATGGATATGAAAAGATACATAGAAAAACTAAAAAGGCATGGGGCTCCGAACAAGGTCCTAAGAATGCTACATGGCTAAGTGTGAAAACAAGTGTGTGATATAGATGACTAGTCCATGTGGAGGAATAACATGTCCTTGGACTAGGTGAAGTGGGAAACACCACGAAAGGTTTGTACACACCATGTATGCCTAAATTTCTAGGAAACCCATGTAAATGGTAGACACGCCATGATGCTCAAGAGTTTCATCCCACTGTGTGGTTTCTAGTGCATGACATGTAATTTCATGGGTATCTCTTTGAGATATTACAGTGTATATATCAACTTCTCTATAACTCATATTTTGGATTTTGATTTTCCTATCCTGAGTATATTTTAATGGAGAACTCAATGGTGGATACTATTTTATCCTATTAGATATAGTGTGGTTTGTATCAAGTGAGACATTGTCGTATCAGTGATTAGCCTAGTAGTGATTAGGGTCGATCACTTGGTTCATGTTGGGGTCAGTACCCTTCCCATTCACCATAGGTTGTGAGTCCCGTGGACTCTTTAGTCTATTAGAGTGTGGATATCCTATTGTATTAGGAAGTGGGTACCCTACTGGTGGCTGTGTTTGGATGTGATGTATGATAAATGTGAAACTCTATTAAGTGATTCTTGGTCGACGTTGGAGATCAGTGTGGTTCATAGATATATATATTGGGACTCGTGCTCCCATATAGAATAAAGTCGTGGGTGTCTGTAAAATTTATACATTTTGATAGATTGGTCTCCCCACATCATGGGTGGGAGTGGTCTACCCATGTGGACGTCCTTTTGGGGTCGATACTCCCATGTTGAAATTGGGAACGGGTACATTGTATCATTCGTGTAGTTGGATGCAGTGCTCCCCTTTCGTTTTAGGGTGCATGCCCATCATACTTGTTTTCTAGAAAGGTTAGTTTCCCCTATGGGTCCAAGGTTTGGGTCATCTATCCTTCAAGTTGGTACTCATCTATAATTCCAGGGCACGGGTTCTAAAGATGTGACGTGAAAATAGGGTGGGTATTCCCTATAATGGTTGGGTGTGGGTCCTCCATCCATGGAGTTGGAGCTCCTCTATAGTACCATGATGTGGGTCCTACATATGTTATGATCTTGAATAGTTGGTACACCTTTCATAATAGGGACTGGAACTCTAGCCGAGGTTTTTTACTCCCATGTCTTGTCAGGGTGTAGGCCCCCCATAGTAATCAAGGTGGTAGAGTGTTACTCCCCTTTCATTAGCGTTTTTTTGGGTCCTATAGCCATAGAGTGATACTCCCCTATCGTACCAGGGTGTGGGTAATCAAAAATTGAGTAATACACCCCGTATATGAGTAGAAACGTGGAGAGGGTCCTCCATTGGAGTTAGTTCCCCCTCAGATGTTGAGTATAGTTACATGGTAAGAGAAACTCCCCTATTTGTATGTGATACCTAGTTAAGATTTAATAACCCCTTTATGGATTGAATTGTTTGATAATATATAATTTAGAGAAATAGGATTCATGGGTTATTTAGGAGTTAGTACTCCCTAAATTATAGGGGATTGGGGAGTTGTGGGACTCTTCGTTATCACTAGTTAGAGAGGATGAATGTGGTGCATAGTCGGGAGTAGTTCTCCCTAAACCTTTTTTTTGTTGTGAGGGGCATGAAACACCACTTGGTTAACTAAAACCTTTCACATGTTGCATGTTAGCGATGATAAGACCTCTGGTATCAGGTACTAGAGATGGTACTAGGGACTTTTTTGTGATTGAGCGTGTTCTATCGAATATTCCATCAGCAATGATATTGTTGTTTCCGGATGGAGTGTATCTCTCAAACGGGTGCCATCTTGGATGGGTGATCTTGTGGAGTGTGTATTCACTATTTTTTGTTAATGTTATAGCCTCTTGTAGAATACTATAATTAGATATTAGGCCAGAACCTCATGATACTTGGATAATGAGATGTGTATATCTTCGTATTTCTAAGAGGCATTGTGGTATTTTCACACTTCTTGGTTATTAGAAATTGTGTACTGAGGCGATTAGTCATGTATAACTGAGGATTGTTCAAGATGGAGTTTCTTTCTCGATTGGGTTCCCTTAGTATAAGATGTGTGGATGGTTTCATTTCAGTTTATCCCTTTAATTTAACTATTTTGGGGATCCTAATATATATTATTCTACACACCCCTATGTGGGTTTTCCAACATGTGTTGTGTCCTTTTTATACAACATACCTTTCGACAGAGTCCCCAGAGGACAGGAGGAAGTCATAGCTAAATGATCTAGAACGATTGAGTTTTTTACCGAAATTGGGCCACATTTTTTTTTCATTTTCAATTGATAGTTATCATGTTCTTCATAGAAGGATGGGAATTTTTTTAGTTTTTTTTGTGGGAGTGAGCTTTTCACTTTTTACACATTCAATAGTTTTTCTATACTGCTATTTGGGACACATTTTTTCTTGCAATTAATTTTCTTGTATTTATATATATGTACTCTTTAATGTAAGTGTTTGTTGGTGTGTCCATATAGGAAAATTAGGAAAATTCCTTAAATATATGTGATATACCTATGTGGTGCTAGTTTCTAGCCCTTATACTATTGGATGTAGGCTTGGGGAGTTTCGGCAAGGACCCAATTATGTTGGATCATGATAGATTAATTTATTTATTAAAAAATACTTATTATTTAGTGAAAACATACATTAGATAAGAAATAATTAAATATAGATTGGGGAATACTTATCATCTCATAATGATAACTATCCACTTCAATAGTGTGGTTTTAGTAGCATTTTTCATTAATTATCATGGTCTAGGAGGTTTTTAGAGTCCATTTTCATATTAATACATTGGATGAGTGCAATCGTTTTTATAGTTCCAAAATTCCTAACATCAAAAATATCAAATTTATATTTAATTATTTGGAAGAAAATTATATTAATCCGTATTTTTAAAAAATATATTCCATTTTCCACATCATATTATATCTCAATTTAGTCATTTACAATAGAAAAAACATGTTCTAGTTCCTTTGAACCCTTCCCAAGGGTTTCTCTTACAACACATTTAATGGGAAGGAAGTTTAATATTAATTCCTTTATCATCATTATCTCCTAATGTTCAATGAAAATGTGTCATTATATTATTTGGTGTGTTTATATAGTAAAAAGGAATCTTGTTTTTAATCATGACTCACTATGGTTTACTAAGCATAAGAACATGATTTTCAACACCATCATCTATCCCAATTTGTTTCTGATTATAAAAATTATTGTATTGTACGTCATTTACATTATTATATTTTTGTATCATGTCTCCATACATTACTAAATCTAAAAGTGTTAATGATGAGTTATTTGTATTTTCATCACTATGGAATTATGAAAAATTATCCTCGAAAATTTTTACTCATCAAAATAATTTATTTATTGTTAAATTCATCTTTAATCAATATTGGATAAACCAGTTTTACATTTGGATGGGTTTTATTATAATCCATTACATAATTTCGTATCATAATATATCATTAATAATTACTTATAAAGATAATATGATTAACAAAATCATATACAGTTGGAGTGTCGATAAGGGTTTGAATTCATAGGTCGAGTCTTCGTGCACTCGAGTAAATATTGAGTTGCTACTCAACCAGCTTTTTCAGGGTGATTACCCATAGGTGAATCTTTCCCAAATCCACATCCACATTCCTATGTTTATATAGGTATTTAATTTCAAGGAGAACCATGAAATCTATACTTTACCAAAACATCATGATGTTATCATATAGATATACTATACATTTAGACATAAATCTAGGATTTTAACAAGTGTAATTTTATCCAAATGTCCAATAATAGATTAAATAATGATAAAAAATAAATAAAACTAGCTATGATACCTACGGATGAATCATAGACTGATGTATGGTTCTAGAAACCCATTTTAAACACCTTATTGCATAGAAATTGAGATGAAAATATGATTAATTTACAACATTTCCATAAGAAAACCCTTAGAAATCATAAATCATATAGGAATCACTTGAATATATGGTACAATTTCTATGTGGATATATTCAATGGATTCTTATTTAAGAAAACATGTGAACGTTTCTCTATAATTGAACAATTCAAGACATCCATCAAGACTTCTCATAGGTTATACTCATCTTCATGCCCTATGGAATGAAATGTAATAAATGGATTCATGAAAGAACATTAAGGGAAAATAATTAAAATTTCATCAATGGATAGAATATAAGTATATTAGGAAACAAGAGTTTGGAAAAAATATCATATTAAATTAAAAATGTATTCCAATTGTTTTCCAAAAGCCATTTTTGCAACACATGTAATCTCAAAAGATAAATCATATACCTTGGAATAATAGTACAAAAACATGATATGATAATATTTATCCATGGAGTATAACAATAGGCATAATGGTCTGTCATTTCATAGAAAAAAATCACAACCACAAACTATAACACTGATATATATGAAGAAATTATAAAATAGATGAGCCAGAACCTCTTCCTGATTCCAATATCATGCTGGAGAATGAATCACCACTATATTTCCATAGTAGAGTCAAAATCACTAGCTTTTTCTAATAAACATAGAAATATAGGTTTCTCTGCCTAATTTCTGTTAGGATAGTGCAGCTACTTCAATTCCTAACTCCCATTAATATTGTGGAGCTTTCATCACTTCAGGATTCCCACAGTAGAGATAACATCGATACTAGAATCCCATAATCATCTCATGATATTTAAATTCTTACCCAATTAATTCAAATAACATATATGACTCAATGCATGAATAACTTTTACATGTTTTTGGAACAATAAATAAATCATAAAACACATTGTACATAACCAATGGAATGAAAAATTAGTTGCATAAAATTTCATTATATTATAACTAAATGTTTCTTCAGGAATGTAAATGGTTGACACAAAAAAATATAAATATCCAAAAATAGAATTTAATACAAAAATTTAAAAGGTGTTGCATGAAAAATAAATTTAAAAGAAATATTTAATTGATATAAAATGATAAAATTTGAAGTGAATTCAAATTTTTTAGAGATTTTTTTTTAAATTAGTATAAGAAATGATTTTAGGGGTCAGAATAAAAATCCACAATTAGAATTTTCAGTTTTGATATGTTTAAAGTTAATAATTTTTAAAATAAATATTTTGAAACCAATTACAATAATAAATCATCATAAACATAAAAAGGCATTAAATATGTGACATGAAAATATTTTGGAAAAAAATACATTTAAATAGAATCCCCAATAATGGATCCATCAAAAAGACCGAATGGCTTCGAAAATGATGAAGTGATTTCTTTAGAAAACAAATTATTTTTGAAAGGATGTTTCCATATTACATACATTAAATATAATATAATTTATAAAAAAATGTCCAGTACAAGATAAATTTATTGTTTTTGAATGGTTGGAAAACATTTTTTATATACTGAAATATTTTTTTTGAAAATTCATTTCATAAAAAGAGAAAAATGAAATATATTTAAAAATAGGATAAGGGAAATATGATGTTCACATGAGATAACACATAACTATATATCCAAATATATAGGAGAAATTTTATTATGAATTGAAAATTTAAACAGGAAGGGGAATCCATTTTTAAATATGATTGTAATGATGCTCAGTAATGATATATTATTTATCAGCATTAAGATCATTGATGAATATTTGAATATAATTTCCCATTTTCCTAAATAGAAATAGAATAAACCAAGAAATAAAATCATAGGGGTGAGGAAACCAATCATGGAAGAAAAAAGTTCACAATGAATCATTATAAATCAATGAAGTGAGATGAGTTATTAAAAACACTTACAACTTTTCAGTATTTTTAATTCAAGTTCATTTAAAAATATAACATGATATAGATCTTCAAATCACATTAATTTCATGAATATGATATAATCCATACCTTTGGAATTGCTCTCACCATCCTAAAGATATTATCAAACACAATATGAAATTTTTCATATGAAATTAAATTTGAGACAAAAACCCCCTTACCTTAATCCCTGAATTCCACTAAGGCACCTGAATATCCTATTTGAAAAAATAGTATTAATAACCTTTTTATTGTCTATAACCATTTAATAAATCATTTATAATTATTCATGACATTCCTTTTTTTAATTTATTTACAACCATATTATGAATTTTTATTTTAGTCTTGATTTTTTTTAAATATGAAAAAGGAATAAGAATAGTGTCGATGATTTGTGTTTTCTCCTTCATGGTATAGTTTGGTGCTTCTTGGTGTTGACGACACAAGATTATCTTTAGTTCATGTACAGAAGGAAGTAGTTACTCAAATGAAGATCACATCCTGAATGAGGAATAAGATTCAAGTTACTCCTACACAACAAGAGGAAATTCCTCAAAGCATATGTACAACAAGATTCTAGTTGTTCTATTCTCAACATGTATATTAGTTAGTTATTATTTAGGTTCAATATCATATGTGGGTAAATTGGATCGTTTTGAACTAGTTTCATAATAGGGATGTAATTCAACATTTTTATCACATAGTTTATCATTAATTGATCATAAATGGAAATTCAATAGATTATCGATAATTATTTTGAATTTTATTGTCTCATTATATTTTATTTTTTGTTATGTTCCTTAAAATGGTATCAGTAATGAAAATATTTTGGTTATTTTGCACGAAAAAACATTGATATCATAATTAATGTGTTTAATAGTAATGTTATAATTTAAAACCAATATAAACTAAAAATTTTATTTATATAATATATTGATATTAATTTATTTCTTATATTCATAAATTTATTTATATTATATTAATTTTCAATTAGGTATTCTGATCGACCCAAATATAAACACACCATAATTTATGGATGAGTATGGTTATAAAATCATCTCTTTTAGAATAAGATCATCTTTGCAAAATATTAATGATATTATTTTTATATTTCTTAAAATTTTTATTCAAATTAACAGAAAATTAGATAAATATTAATGAAACTAGATGATAAAGGAGATATGTTACCTTGTAAAGATGGTAGTATGAAAAAAAAACAATTAACATTATAATTATTCAAAATAGAATAAATATAATGGTGAATAATATTTATAACTTTTAAAAAATGAAATTAAGTATTTAAAAATTAGTTCCAATTTATATGAATTAGTAAATTATATTTGTGAATGTATGAAATAATTTAAAATATATTTGGAAGAATATGGTAATCACATTGAGTACTATGTATTTCCAATAGATATTCCATGGATATGAAAGTATTAGGAAAAATAATAATAACAAGAAGGTAGTGGAAGTTAAAATTTATTAAATTGTATAGAAATTTGTTATATTATCATGATGAAAGTGAAATATGGGAATTGTCTTTATGGGGCTGTGAGATGCCCATTTTATAAGTTGTGAAAAGGAAATATTTTTAAGTATTTAATCATTATATAAAAAAATATCAAGGATACAAAAAATCAAAAATAACTAATTTTAGGGATGGTATATATTTGATAATACATAAAATGTCAATTTTCAAATATTTTCTAAATATTTATTTTATTTCATTACTCATAGATGTGTCACATTTACAAATAAAATGATGGTGAATATAATTTTTAAATAAGTAAATAACTTTTAAATATTACAAATAAAATTTGAATTATTATATAATTTTTCTTAATGATTCTATATGTGAAATTAATTTTATTATATATAAGTTATTTATTTTATAAAATTCAATTCTAACGTTTTCACATGTGACATGAAAATACAAATCTATAGCAAAATCTTATTTTGTGAATTACATTTATTATTGGATAAAATTATCAATACATTATATTTCAATGATATAAATAGTATTATTATAAATCAAGTAAATTTTATATTTATTTTCAAACAATACAAAAATATAATTCTCTCATAAAATTGTTTAAATAAATGAAAATATTTAAAAGTGTGTTTTAAATTGGTGTAAAATTTTACTAATGTTCAAAAAAGTAAATTTTAATTCTATAAGTTCATAATAATATTTTGAAATATATATTTTTACTAATTAAATAAATTTTTAATAAATTAAAAGTTTTTAAAAACGTATAATTCTTTTTCATATGTTGATAATGTCATAAAACATCCAATTTTGGTAAAAAGTATATTTTTCACTATTCACATAAAATTTATTTATTTAGGAAAAAATTTAATATGTCACCACACGCTAATAATGAAAAATAAAATTCAACATTTTAGTTCATTTTTAAATATTCAAACTAATAAATTTATAAATTTATCATTAAAATGATAATTCAATATATATATATATATATAAAGGAAAACTATTTTTATTGAATATGTTTTTATAAAACATTATGTGTTCTTAATCATATTTTACATAATTGTTTTACATAATTGAATTATTTTTCATTTAATAATGGTTTTATTATTATCAGACTTTATTAATAATAAATATTTCATGGTGTTTTTCTATTCATTTTTCAGTGTGGAGAAAGCTATTAATGAGAGTATTAACTTTGGGAAAATAATAAACCAAAATATCATGGTGTAACATCCTAGGCTAGTACCCACATCTAAAAACAAAAAACAGTTATTATTAAACACTCATAAAACTTATTTGATCCTTTTTTAAAAAAAAATCCACTCTAGTTTCAAACATAAAATTCGCTTTGATTTTTTCATCTGGTACAGATGTGTGTATTTATTAAAATGTCAAATAAATTAAAATTGATAAAGTGTTATCGGTATATAAAAAATATGGAAATGAAGAACTGAATATTATTTTCTAAATTTGCATGATAAATGTAATAAAAAAACTTATTATATAAATTATATGTAAATTCAATGGAATTAAAATTTTTGTAATAAAATAGTATGGTGTGTCTGTGTTTTATTTTTCAAAAGTATGAAAATTATAGGTAAATTCTTATTATAAATAGTGAAAATATGTCCATAATTTTTTTTTCTTTCAAATATCAAATGAATCCAATAATTTCACTTCAAATATATTAATAATTGAGATGCATCTTCCTTCAGCACAATTTTTACAACCACATGTTGATGTTGGGTACCCAAAACAAATACTTTTGTAATTTATGTTTACCTATATTAATTCTTTTGAGAGATAATTTATTTATTTACATATGACGATTATTCTTCAAAATTATGTGGTATATCATAATATCATAAGTATAACTATCACACTCAAAGGTTATTGAAGTTCCATACTCTGAAGATAACCAATAAGTTCTTTAATAGTTTTCATGAATATATGTTAAATAGAAAGATGATATCATTTATTGGGTAAAAATGATATCGGATATCACATTTAGAGACTCATAGGACTTTGAGATGTTATCCCATGTTTTATTACCTTGGATATTCTTAGAGAAGAACATTTTGAGGACTTGACCTACCAGTAAGAAATATATATTTAAATGTGTCACTGGATGTTCTTATCTTTGGATGTATAAATTTTTCATTATTATATAATATGATTATTAATGCATATAAAGAGTAGCATACATTGATGTATTTACCAAAACTATGATTGTGTATATCTGTGTGAAGTAAGGTTCATTGGGTGTGAAAAAGAGTGATATTACATTAATGAATAATGTGATAAGGGATTTGTCAGTTCTTTTCATTAATAGAAGTTGGTATCATACTATGATGGAAATGGAACTGACTTATTAATTCCATGGACAAGGATTTCTTTTGGAAATCCCATTTTCAGAAAATCGAAGAAATGGACCTTGAGTAGATAAGCTGATGACACTAGTATGTGATGTGAATTGTAAGAGTGAACAATATAAATGTATTATACTAGAAAGGTATAATTTATATGAGTTTGTATGTTATTTGGAGCATAACTTCTTTAACTATGAGTCTCTTTCCATGTAACAAGGTGCCAAATTTGGAATTTAAATGATTCCAAATAATTACACTGAGAAAGGAGTATAGAGGGCCACACATTAATTTTACTTAGAACACTTGTAAAATTATATATTAATTTAATGTATTTAATAATTAATGTTGTCATACATGGTTTAGTAAACATAAATGGTAGTTTGATCATATATATTTGATCATTTGTTATTTGAGATAATAATCACGAGTTGAATATTAAAAAAATATTTTTTTGTTCTTTTAGTGAATAAAATATTTATATATTAATTAGTAAATAATTAAAGAATATTTATTTACTTATTAAATAGTCATTACTAAATATTTAGGTGGATTGGTGAAATGAGTTCAGTTGTATATTGAAACATTGTGTATTAAATATGATTTGAAAAAAAATTGTTCATTTATTATTGAAAATAACATTTACATTATATATTAGTTTATATCATGTAAAAATAATAATAGTAATATTATTATTATTATTATCCAGAAATGGGATTTCCTAAGAATTATAAAAATTAATAACATACAATATGAAATTAGTATTTAAAATCATTACATATATTTCAACACTTTTATGGAATCCTAAAAATTTTCATTGCTTTTAATTGGTCTGAAGAATTAATTTTATTTAATACTCCTAACACCTAGATATATTCTCTCTTAAAAGACTCATAAGAATAGAGATTGATCTTCTTAAACCACCTTATTGATTCTAGATAGAACAAGGAGAGTCACTCTTCCTGAAGAGACTCTCAAGGTGATCAACCATTAATGATGCAAAACTAGGATCTTCTATTCTAGTAGCAAAATATTTTGATAATGATGTTTTGTGGATTGTGATTCATGTGTATATCATTTTATTACAAAATAAATGCCTGATTCAAATAACTTAATGATATATTTTACGAAATATATCATCACATTAATCAATTAACACATAAATTCAACATAATTATTTATTTATGTAAATAAATATATTATTAATTAAGATTCATGATCATTGATTTATGGTTATATAAAAATATTTAAACAAACATTGATTTAATTAAATTGGCCAAGATGTTTTCATTAGGTACATCTGAAATTATTATTCAATCACAAGAAAAATCTAAGTTGCCTATATCATAATAGGAACATTCACTATTCCTGGAACCTTACAGTACTATCATAGTGGTTAAATTATTAATTATTTATTCATTATATTCATTCCTTCATAGTTTTCATTTCTGGTTTATTCTTTCTTTAAATCTGACTTTCTATTTATTCTCACATCCTTCTTTGTTCTTGATTATATAAGTACGAAAATATACAATTTACATGAAAGAGATCATAGAACTCCATTAGAAGTTTCTATGGGTTCTAGATGGATAACAAAACACTACCCAATATCTAGCATGATAGTATAAGTCATGTGACCTGGATAAAAGAAAAATGAAAAATCATGAATTAATTTGGATTGGGATGCCTTATTTATATGTGGATAGTGTAAAATGTACACAATGTGTTTATTTTTCATCATACGGAGTATTGTTTTTCTAACTACACTACACATAGCTCACTTAGACAATGTGTAGTACAGGTATATTCATTATAGAAAACATAGGTTCTATGCTATTTAATTAATTTATTTCAATATATAGGGATATAAAACCCATGAAAAATAAAAATAATATAGATTTTATATATTTTAAAATCCATATTTTTGTACACATCTACGACTGAAAACATTTATATTCTCTATGATTGATTAACATTAAAGGGAAGAATACATTACATGAAATGTATCACAAGTGCACATTGTGTAACCCACTATACCTTGTTTAAATAATTTAACATTAACACAATATTTAATATATTTTTCATCATAATTAATATTTTTTCATGTATGATTTATTTATAGTTTACACCATTTTATTGGATTATTAATTATATATAAGATTAATATCAATGATGAATAATAACCAACATGTTTTGTATGGCCATCAATTATATTATACCCCATGCCCATTTATAGCATTGAATTCTAAATAATTTAAAAGATTGTGTGTGTCCATTATTGATAGATTAAGTATTGAAATTATATTACAACATGTATATTGGATGACATGTGAATACATTGTAAAGGGACCATGATGTGTAATTATGATTGTTATAAGTCATTTCCTCTATGTATGAATGTGTAATTTAGTAATTTTAAATAAATATAATTTTTTTAATTTGTCTAAAATAATGGAAGGTGGAACATGTTGGACAATTTGGAGGGGATAATGATAATTATTTTAACTGATTAATTAGATAATTTTTTAGTTAATTTAATGTACGTTATCTTAATCAGATAATTAATTGAGTTAAATAATACCACGATTAAAAATGTATATTTTTGTATATGTGTAGTTAAATATGATCATAGATGAATCCTATGTATGAAATTTATTTTTTTATTATTAAATTTAATTGATCTCATTCACATCATTATGTCCTACAACAATTTATAAATACTCCAGGTTGTCGTTTCTTTTATATAAAACACATAAACCAATACTTTAATTCCCATGACATATAATAGAGTAAGGAATATGAGTATGATTGGGATCCTAGGAATGTAGAGGTGTTTCATGATGAGATCCATGGTGAAACCTGTATAATAAATTCATAGGAAGATAGGCTGAGTGAAAAAAACATGAAACTAGTAACATTTCGAGGCGATTTCCACTTTCGGTCGAATGATAGTTTATAATTCCCTTGAAAAATAAACAATTAGAAAATATATTGATCATAAAATTCTATTACTTTATTTATGTCAATTACTATGGTTAATTTCATAATGGATTATATATCATGATAAGATTTTTCCATTAATTAACAAGATTTCAAGATTGTGTTTTTAAGAATTTTCCATCAGTAAAAAATTAATCTAATTCATACATAGGATCTTAAGTAATATACATTTAAAATTAATATGGTTGTAATAAGACAAATTTGGAAATTTATACATAAAATTTTAAAAAAACCCTCATAAAAATATTATGTTTCTATAACATTCGATTGCTTAATATATAATGGAACCATTAGATCATAATCATTATTTCATCCCTTGTTTGAATAATACCATTTAACCAGGAGATCTAAATACATTCTTTTGGGTGGACATATAGAATTTTAAATTATGATGATGAGCCAATATAATAATTTTTTAAAATTTAGATCAATTTGATTATTGAATTTGAACATGGGATTTTTGGATTGTGGAGTTCACTCTATAGATCATGGTGTTATGCGTTAATTTAGTTGGTAATTTTTGTCTACCTGAATATATTTAAGTAACTGACCAACCACTATCTTGGGTTATTAGAAGGGTAATACAGATTTTATCCAGTACAATATCCACACTTGAGGATATTCTATAATCAATGGTGAGTTATAATTATTTTTTAGAAAATAGTGGATGAATAGTATATTTTAAATTTATTATGTAATTTTACAATCAAGATAATGTGTTGAAATTATTCTATTATTCATTTTGAAAATTGAAAGGTAGGATACATACATTATATAATATTTTTCCACATTATAGAATAATAACCTTATCATAAAATAAAATGTCTTGGATTTTCATATTTTCTTGTGCATTGTTTAAAAAAATAAAAAAAATATCTATTCTTGAAACCCAATTTCTTGATTAACTTGTTAAAGACCTTAGTGAAAAAATTATCTCCCTACCTTAAACACATGGATGATTCTTCTTGGGTCAAATGTTTAATTTCATCATGCATTTTTAGTGATCTAATGAATAATCCCAATAAATGGAATCATGTCGCATTATATCTCAACTTCATTATAATCATCAATAAAAGGTGAGCCAATAGAATATGAGATCTCCAACACACTCTTCCCAAAAATATTGGAAATTTACTGTCAGGTTGGACTCAATTAGTCACGATGATTGGATACATTGAGAAAATGGATACCCTTGGATTTATAATCCTTTATAATCTATATACATATCTCATTCTATCCTCTAAAATAAAATTATAATGTTGTTTAATTTCAAACAATAATATGAGTAATTTTTAAAAGACTCTTTCATAAATTCCAAATCATATTCTCTAAATTGATAATGACATAGTGTGTGAAAATCCAAGTTTAATTATGGTGAATAATAAAAGGATCAAAATGGAGAAGTTTGCTAAGACTAATTATAAGTAAAAGGATCAAATTAACAAATGAAAAAATAATAAGAAATTCTCATTGAATGAAAATGAAAAAAAGGGGTTTATTTTTTATGTTAAATGGTATTCCATTAGAAGAAGAAATTATTCAATTTGAAGATTCAATGGGAAGATCAAGGTGTGTTTTTTATTATTACAATTATTTCTTTATATACACATTCAGTGTCAGATATAGGTAGTGGTGCTCACATATGTATCCAAATGTAGTATCCAAGTATATTAATAATGATTTATAGTGGGGAGGTGGATATTCGAGCAACCAATGCTGTATGGATTTCATATTTTTATATAGGAAAATTACAAATTTTTCTACAACAAATATTTTTATTATTTTAAAATATTTTTATTATTTATTTATTGTTATATAAAACATAATTTTTTAATACTTTAAAGGTAAATAAGGTTTTATATTCATGTTCTGAAATGGATGTTAAATAATTTTTTAAAAAATGTGATGATATGGTATGAAACATTAAAATAATGCTTCTTTTTTATTAAATTATCAAAAAAAAAATTAGAAATTGATAATGAATCTAGTTTATACACCTTTTTTTACACCTACTAGTGGAATAACCACCATTTAAAATGAATGGATAAGTGTTTTATAAATTTATATTATCATGGCTATTGAGACTCTTTTGTTACAAATATAATTAAAATATGTTGTTCTTCCATACATAAAATGATGGATAAGCCACCAGCTAATGGATAGGGTGAATTATACACAAGTAATTTATAATTGGTACACATGGATATATGGTTTCCTTCTCTAGAAGAATCTAGACGTGAGTATTCTTACATCTTTAATTTTTCTGAGAACATGAATATATACTGTTGTGTATAATTGGAGAGATATAAATACGAATAATATGAGAAATTCCAAATATTAAAGAATAATTATGATAATCAAAGTGGTATGAATATAAATATGATTTTATCTGATCGAATTACTCAATATCATAAAAAATGTTATTTAACATGTCACTGAAGTTTGGTAATCTATCTAATCTCACTCCATCTTATAAACCATAGTGTAGTGATGTTATTCAAATGAGGAACCAAAAGTTTCGTGACATTTTATAGTTCACGGTGAGTCATGTAGATAATCCATTATCATTGAGAGGATATGAGTTATATACAATGGAATACAAACTAAACTAGGTTCCAAATAAAGATGAAAAGGAATACTGTATTAATTAATGTATAGGAGGAAATATGTATTTCTATTTATACATGTATGGAGAAGAGATTAAGTTTTTATGTAAAAAAATGGAAATGAACTAGATTCTTAGGGCATGAAGTGGATCTATATTTTTTCCCCATGTAAAATGGGGACATAATCAATAAAACCCCTCTTAAAGAATGTAAATGTAACAGTACTTGACATATTGTTTTAGAGGGAGCTCATCCACAAAAAGGCTAGTGGGTGAAATATTTACGTTAATTAAGTAAGTGCCCAACCTACAATAGAGTTTGACTATGAATATATTCAATAGGTTCCCATACTATATGATACTCATCAAATATATGAACTATCTAGGATAATGATAAAGGTTATATATCTAGAATGACATGGTTATCTAGTGACTATTGAAGGAGAATTGTTACTGGTTTACAAGGAAGATCCTCTTACTATTCTGGTGTGATAGAGAGCTTTGAGTATTCAAACTAGTTCCTATGGATTCTGAAAAGGTATTATCTATATCAGGACCGTGTTTTGATTATGGTTTAATTGTTACATGATGTAATTTGTATGGGGGTAGAAATGGGTATTCATTATAAATGTTGTCATGGATGGAAAAATTGATTACCAATAAATAAGAATCATTTTCAAATGTTTTTAAATTGTGTTAAGGAATATACTATGAAAAAGCCTTTTAAAATGTTTTCATGTTTAAATCCATGATAACTCTATATGCTATTACATTTTTCCATTATTACGATATTTTGAATATGGATGTCAAAACAATATTCCTCAATTAGAACCCACAAAAGGATTCCTATAGAACAAAAAAATGATATATGACTCTAGGTAATTCTAAAATTGTATAAAAGTTGTATATATCTATTTATGCATGGAAGAAATCATCTATATCATTAATTTAGATCGACAAATCTACAAGAAAATATGGTTTCATAAAAAAATTGTAATCATGTGTTTACAAGTGATTTATTTTTAGATTGTTAATTATTAGAATATTATATGTTGAAAACATATTACTTATAATAAAAAACATATCGGCCTTATAATCAGTTACACGCTTATTGAATTAGTTATTCTCTCTAAAGGATTCTGTAGAATCTTCCAACAACAAATTATTCAAGAGAAACTTTAAAAGATCCATGATAATTCAAGGGATTGGTCTAGATGCAGAAATTGGAATGAAAAATAATATTTTTATTATGGATAAATCTAATAGCATATTGATTCTAGTGGAACACATTATACCTATTTCAGAAAAAAAAAACTTCATAAACCATAGGAATGATAGATAAAGAGTATGATAATGTAAAATTATTTAATATGATCATTAATTTTTTTCATATTATATGATAAGATTCATGTTTCCTATTTCAATAGCATGGTAGAAATATATTAATCTAATTGAGGTGAACAACATTAGTTTTTTGTACTGAGTATGTGTAGAGGATTAAGGGATTTTAATCATGAGTTATAAAATTATAGAGTTTAAATTGATTTTAATGATATTAATTTCTAGTCACTATATGGATTGAGTTTCAGTAGAGCAATTTTCAGCAAGATGAGTTCAAAGACGCCATCAATAAACGATTTTATAACAGATTTTGATTTTATTACTGCATCTTAGTCATCCAAAGAAGCTCTTTGTATTGAAATTTTTTTCCAATATATTGAGGTAGTTCATAGTAGAAAAGTCCCTATATTATCATATTTTCATAATAATATAGTGGTGAATCACACAGAGGACCATTGGTCACACTGATGTATGAAATATATACACCAAAAGTGTCATTTATTGATGGATTGTCCAGAAAAGGGTGAGATCATAGTGATCATGTTTCCCTAGAATTAAAATATCGTGGAACCCATAACTAAATCCAAATCGTAGTATATGTAAGAATTTCATGGTAGATTTTTTGTACTGATGTTTGTTGACAGTTGAATCTAGTTCCTATCAGATTATATTGGAGTCGTTTCCGTAGAACCAAATTTTATGTAATTTATGAAAATAATATTAATTATTATGAAGGTTGAAAATGATTTTGTTACATGATGACATTTATTCTACATGAAATAGTATATGATATTGTACAATGTATTCATTTTTAACTGTGTTTTCATAACATTTCTAAGCTTTGATGTGATCGTTGATGTGAAAAGAAATTATATTTGTATATATGTTCTATTAACACACGATATCAAATAATAATATGTAAATGATATAAGATATCTTGAGTAGATACTCTTATGAATTTGATACACTACGTCATGGTTTATGGATATAGAAATTTTTTTATAATGAAATTATGAGACCATTAACCTCCAACAATATATATGTTTCATTGTATGTTCCTATATAAGAATGTGTATATTGTCCATTAGAATTTATGATTATTATTAATTAATTTTATAATTTTTTTAAATTTATTTCTTTTTTTTTGAAAATCTATGTTTATAGTAATTCAAATATGATGGGGATTCCACAAGTATTATTACATTAATTAATAGTGTGAGAAATTATTTTTCCTTTACGATCATTAATAAAAGTTGATATCAATGGACCAATAATAGAAATGTGACTTCCAAATTATGTACATGGAAATTTCACTTTGATATAAAGTTCAATGTTTAAAATTCATTAAATTAAAAGTCGATCACATTGGTCAATGGAACCGATATACTCCATGTTTAATTAGAGATATCACGAAAAAACGTTTATATGTAATAGTGAGATTTCGAATGAGGTTTAATTTCATTATAACACTATATTATTTATATATGGGTTTTTAGAATCTTTTTACATGGAGACCTTTTAATTTATGTGGTTTTGCATAATTTCAATTATAAAGGGAACAAAAGGGTCAGATACATTGTGTATCTAGAAGCATAGTTGAATTTTATATGAATTTAACACGTTGGATAAATATTATTCATGTACAAAGTTCAATAATTTCTTATGTTATTTTGATCACATATATTCTGTCACTAGTTATTTGAGACAATATTTTTGAGTTGAATATTTAATAAATATTTTTTCATTATTTTATTCAATATAAAATTTATTTATTTTATAATGTATAGTTTATTAATATTAATTATTTAATTAATTATTAATTATTCATGGTTTGATAAATATTTAGTGGGAATTAAAGACCATGTGTAATCGTCTAGTGGGAAATGATATATTTTTTTTTAATTATTGAATTATATATTGATAAAAATAAGATATATTTTATCCATGGATTTAGTGAATTTAATGTAAATAATTATATAATAATATTTATTATTATTTTCATGATGTTCTATGGGAATTAAGAATAATAATAAGCTTCTATAAGAAATTATTATTTTATAACCCTAGAACTATTTAAATTGAGTTATGAAAATCTCTAAATTATTATCAATTATAATCATTGTTCATAATTAATTCTAGATAATCAACTCAATATTTATAGAGATCCTCTCCTAGAAAGATATCAATAATAGAGAGTGGCCTTCCTCCACTACCATCAGGATTATAATGATAAAAAGTAGATTCCTTCAACCTGATGTGATTCTTGAGTTGATCAATGATAGATATTTAATGGAATAATATCTTCCATGATAACACCCTGACATTTAAATGGTGTATTTTTAAGGGTTTTAGTAGAGTTTTAGATCACCATTAGATTCATTCTACCCTTGATTTCTATGATGAAATAATTGAACGATGTCAACATATATTCATATTCGTCAATGAGGAATTAAATTATACAAAAGATAATTCATTTTGAAGTAAATTAATTATATATTTTATGTGATGAATCTACCTTCTTGGTTCAAGTATAATGTCTAATTAAAATTCAATTTAATTCTGTTTGTTATACCATTCATTATCATGTAAATCATATATCATTCGTTGATAATAATAAAATGTTGAGTTTTCAATAACTGAAAATGTTCATCTCTTATTCTTAGATTCATCCCTAATAACCCAATTATTTCTCCCAATCATTGGTTTTCATGGAATAGTTCTATGGGTTTTGATTTATTATTAGTTGATAATTTACCATATTTAATTACAATATTATTTATATATAGTATTTTGAGAAATTCATTTCATTTACCTTTCATACACAATATATTTCCAAAAAAATTAAAACCTGCACATTTGTGTGTTTTTGATATAACTATGAAATTATAAAAGTTTTCAAATATTTATATATACAATAACAACTGTATTAGTATAAATATATAATACTAAAATTGGATATATAATAAACATTATGAATTATCTACACATGAAATAAACACTATAGATGTGAAGATTCTCCAAACACTAATCCTACAAAAGAGTGCCTTGCATGCTCTAACACTTCACAAAGACTCAAATTTTTATGAAAATTATACACCAATCTAGTATTAAAAGTATCATCATTGTCATCCCAACCATGTTTCTACATTTACCCAAAATTATGTAAGTGAATCTATATATTTATCAAGATTCCTATGCAGCATGCTTCCTTAATTTTTATAAATATTATATGATATGGACTTTTTTCCTTCTATATGTAAACACATTAGCAAACCCATACACAAAAATCAACTAATCAATGGTGGAAGAGATTATTTACAGAAATTTATTCTTTAGAATAACTAAAAAATATAGTAAAATCCAATACAATCCAAATTATATTCTAAATAATCCAATTAATGATCAATGTCAAATAAAAATTCCCCCATGTAACTAATACTATTATTCCTACTCATGCGGTGAGTTGCTTCCCCAATGTTATTACTTTAATTAATGAAAATAATCCTAACTCAATGAATTACTAAAATTTAGCTCAATGTTGATGATGGAATATTCAAACACTATGCCACTAAACCCCATAAAACTTTACAATTCTCTATGTTTATTTTAACACCCTATCTGCATTTTAATATAACTTTTATCAATGTCTTATATCATTTATTAATTGAAAAAAAAAACCCTAATACATGATGGACTATGAATGGTATATCATTTAGGGAGTTAAAGAGAATTATTCCACCTCACAAGAACTAATATATGGATACCTTCCCAATTCTGGGCCACACAAACCCACATAAGAAATACTTAAATTACACTATGTGAAAACACATATTAATCTGGGAAAATGAAGGGGATCACAAACTGTGTGTTTGATTTGGTTCCTACTTCGCATATGATATTTTACTTTTGATTCGGATAATATTCAATATCTAATATATTAATCGTGGTCATGTCACATGATTATTTTCCTTTTACATAGAATTATGCGATAATGTCCTCACACTATTTTCCACATCAAAAGGATTTAGTTTTTCCCTTTGATAGAGATAACATAAATATACTATGGAAATATTGATAAACATATTTCAAATGGTCTAGATGGAATCTGTAAAACTGGACACATAGTGTGTTTCACTCTAATGTGTTGAATGCTCATATGAATAAGAGGCTTCTTCATATTATGTTTATACTTGGTAACCTCATATAGATATGGTTCTTAGGAGATACCCACTAATTGGAATTAAACATGTTATAAATGAGTTATTTAATATTACAATGGATAAATTTGTTTCCCTTACACATTATATTATTGTTAATGTGTACAATTATTGGCATAAATTGATGCATTAATGAAAACATTGATGACCTATTCTTATGGATATGTTATATACATTGATTGTATCATAAGTTATTAGACATTAATTGAATATGTTAAACCAAAAAAAATTCCTTTTTATTTAATATAAGATTATATCTATGGTCTATACATTGAAATGGAACTATATGATTAAATATTTTGAAATGCTAGTTCATCAACGGGTTCATTTTAGACATTCAAATGATTTAAAATCATGCATATAAGATGATGGAAAAAAGTATAAATCCTGCTAGATGGGATATTAAGAAAAATGGATTATATTAGAGTAATGACCATGAAAACACATTCTTGATACCATCTCATGGGGGAAAATGGTTAATTGTATTGCAATTTCCTAGATAGTTCATCAACCTATGGTCAGAGTAAATATTATCTTTTTCCCTGATTATGCATTTCTATATGTTAGGTGTATTTGGAATGTTTTAATTCATCCCATTTTGATGTTGATGGAATATGATGTTTGAGGCATATCAGTCATGGGACTCATGTAATCCTTTGCTGGCCATTGGGGTGGTTAATTATATTGTATTATATCACATGATTAATTATATATAGAGACAATTTGGTCACAGGTACAATATCATTTTTGGATAGGTTGTTCACATGTTTATTATCTTGTGGTATTTGGTTGGTTAAAGGTTTGACATCTTGTTAGTTCATGTTGGTGATGTTAAGAGTGTTCCCATGTGGAAGACGGTTAGACATTGGATTATTATAGTATTGACATATTATGTGCCCCATGGTTGGGAGAATATGATCACACTATGGTATTTCCACATTCCAAAGAGATGTCATGCATATTTGTTGAAATATTTGGGCATTGTGATTAAACTATAGGGATATAAACCAAGATTATTCATATGTTAGGATTTATCCTTGTTGAGGAATCCTATATACACTAATTTAAAATATATGGATAAAAAACAATGTATTTTTACTAAACAATTTATGTTTAAATGATATGACCAATCTAGGGAGTTTAACATCCAGTGGTAAGGATAATCATGTTATGTAATTGTAATCAATGAGGGATTGTATGAAGATAACACATATGGGGTGCCCAGAGAAGGAGGATCATCCCATGTAGGGGATGGATAGTGTTTGGCTTACGACTATGAGATTCCCAATGGACAACGATCCTCCAATGATAAGGGGGAATAGTATCATTACTTGATGATCCTATATGGGGAATATTATGATAATTACACAATGTATGGCTACTCATATGTTCATGTTATGAGGATGTTTTCATGTATTTTGTCATCATATGACCAAGATGTTGTGATAGGGTGTTCTATATCATGAAACATGTATGTTGTTGGGACCTATAAGTCGGGACACCACATCAAAGTTGGAGAGAAATATTTAATATAAGACCTCCCTATGAAGAATAATGGGATGTTTCCCATGCTGATTCCACTATTGGGTCTTATGTTCTTGCTTCATATGCCCCATATGATGTTATGAACATAACCTCTCATACATAAATATTTATCTTAATATATGAAATTCATTATATAATAAAAAAATCCATTCAATAGTCATTTAGGTCTTGTTCCTTTATATACTTGGACACTAAAACTACTGGTCTATAAGTGAGTTGTGTTATCTCCCACAATTTTCATCATAAGAAGTATCCTTTTTAGATATATCATATTTAATACATCTCATTATATACTAATGAAACGAAACAAAATAATGGGTGATCTCAGATGCCCAGTAATGGTAATCATGGGAAATATCAACATTTCATTATCATAAGGGTCTGATAACATTAGAATGATGTTTGAAAAACATACCCTACATATCATAGATCATAAACAGAAGACAAGGAATAAATTATGGTTTTCATAAGACATCAATCATATTATAATTAATAAAAACAATCCATTAGAATATAACATTAAAATAAATAATATATTTATGGTAGGAGCCTAAGAATATAAATTCAATTATATATTAGTCCTAACTCATTTACAAGAAAATAATGGTGGAATGTTTTCCCTCCTCAAACTATAATATTCTTAAAGGATTACTCCCATGAATACCACATTGGAAAAATTCCATTACTTAATTTAGATCAATACTCGATCTAGTCATGTTTTTCTCATGTGCCATCAATATTTATCGAATGAATTAGAGGTATATTTAGTTCCCACCCATAACATAATTAATATAATATATATGTGTTCCAAAATATCATAAAACATGTACCATATCCAAACACTTTATAATGTCTTTTATAAACATTTAATCCTAACATTAATTATGGAAAAGAAACGTGTTTCTTTATTGTTGACACCGAAAAAAATCTCGTAACTCCCGGAGGAAGTTTCGGAATGACGAAGTGAAGTCATATTCGGAATCAGAGGCCCAATCCGAAGGCCCGGGATGTGGTGCATGAAATTAAGTATGTTCCACGCGAAAAATTGTTCTGTGCCCGTAGAATCACCGGGTTTCGCGAAATTGAGCTGTTGAGGCGTGAAATCTTTGCGCGCCCCGGTTCCGCGTGGCGAGTTTTTGCGTGCCGGCTACGCTCGGCACGAAGAATTTCACGCGCCACCTGGATTCCGCGCTGGAGGTCGCCTATAAATAGAAGGTGACCCCGAACGGTTTGGGGGATGAGGAATCCGAAGTGACTCTCGTGCGTGCAATTCGGCTCCCCCCGTGTGAAAGATGACTTCCAGGTAAAACCCTCATTTCTCACAATCTTTCCCCAGAGATCGCCTTTGCACACAACTCCACCGGTTTTAGTGAATTTTCCCCCTCCGCAGTATTCCAACCTTGCGTGCAATCCATGCCTCGTGCGCGCAATACCCTGTCGTGCGTGCAAAACCCTGTGCGTAGTTCCCTCTCCGTGCGCAATTCCTTTGCTCCAATTGCGCGTTGTCCCTATATTTTGCATGAAAACCTACCCTTTTGCGCGCAAACCCCAGGACTCCTCACCTTGACGCCCCTTGGCTTCCCCCTGCACTGGTACCTGATGTCTCCCCTACCGGGCATGCGCGCCATGCATTGTTTTTCCGCAAGACCTTCCAGGCTCGTGCGAAGTAACCCCAAGGTCCCTTGGGCCGTGTTTCCCGTTGAGTTGCTTTTCCTTATGATTCTCTGCATAGGTACACTAATGGCTATTTCTTCTTCGCATAGCCACGCTAACGTGGACCCCCCCCCCAGTGGTTCTCCCTGCGGCCCCCCTTCATCATGGCCTTGCCGATGCCTTCCCTTCCACAAGGGGTAGAGGGTGTGGGGCATGTAAGCCTTAGGGGTGTCGAGCGAACCCACCTCATCCAAGCTGCAGGACGATAAACTTCTAAGCACCTCGTCCTTAACACAAGACGTTAAACTGTGGTCCGACCCCGTGCTTCGCACGCAGGGTCCCCCTAGCTCGGACATTTTTTTTACGCCCACTCGTCTCCACAGGAATAGACTCTTCCTCACATGGAATGAGATCCTCCTTGTCGGAGCGGTGTTTGTCCGCGGGGGAAGGGCTACCTCATACTGTAAGCCCCTAACCTTTCTTGCGGATGATTTCACCTGTGCATCTCCGTACTCCCCCCTGCCAAGGCCAGTGGAGTCCTTTTCCCACTGCGCTTTGTCGCACCACGGACCTCCACCCTGGAGTAAGTGTAACATCCCAAGTAATTAATGGATAATAGATATGTTTATATATGTATATTAATGAACTAGATAGTGTTTTAGAGTCTTAAAATGAAAATAAATCCAATCTTAAGCATGGAATACACTAATATTTTTAAAAGATTGTTTTACTGCCTTTTGATGGCAAACCATTTTTAATTCTATCTTTTGACAATTTTATAAGCTATTTTTGTCAAAATAAACTTATTCTTTATGATTGGGACATCAAAATTTACTTTGTGTGAATTTTTGGTATTTTTCTGACAATGTTCATTTTTTAATGAATAGTTAAAAATACTGCATTTTACATCAAAACTGCTTCTTAATCTAATTTATTTATATGATTAGATTATCTTTTGAACTGTTATTAATGTGTAATATGAATATATATTTACCATTTAATCCAATGGTGGTCATTGGAATCAATTTCACTTTGAAATTGGACTTAAACTCGTGTCAATCTTTTGATACTTATTGTTTCATAAAAACACGCTATTTGCTCTGACAGCGGGAATTAATTATTAAATTAATTAATGTGACATATATTCTTTTAATTTTGTAAAATAGACTTCATTTTTGAATTCGGAATATCAAATATAGCTTAGGGTGAATTTTTGGTAATTTTCTGAAAAACTTCAATTTTTGATGAATAGTGAAACCACTAAGTGGTACTTATAAAAACTGATTTTCTGTTTAAATGAAATTTTCCCATCATTGTGTTTTGAATTTAAAAAATATGACATACATGGTTGTCATTAAGAAGTAAAATTTGGTTCAATGAGATTAAAATAATTTTTTGGTGAATAGTAACTTATTAAGTTTTTAATCGCGTTTAGTGGTAATTAGTGTAGTTTAAGGTAAAAATATTGCTTTAATAAAATGAGATGAGCTTGAAACATGTCCTACCCTCATTGGTTGTGTCATGGCCGACCAAGAAAATCCATGGGTCAACTTTGGGACCCCATGGAGCCACTTTGGTTGGGAAATGACATAAATAACTTTTTATTAAATGTTAAAGTAAAAATGACACACACATGAGGTGTTTTACTAAAACAATTTTTACATGGGGTTATAATGATCAGATTTTTTATTATAAATAGTAATTGGAAAGATAAAAAGATTTCCTAAATCATAGTAATTTTTTTTAATTTTTATACATTAAATAATTTAAATTATTTATGACATCATGCTGATGCAGCGATGACCTCATTATTTAACGATTTAAATAAAATGGAATGATAATGTAATATCTAAAACCTACACATGTCCAAAACCTATTGTATGGTTAGATTTCGAACCCTTATCACCTTATCCTCGAATTATATCAATGTGGGACCATTTAAATCTGAAACTCATTTTCAAATAAAGTAATATTTCATTACTTTCCAAGAGTGCCCCTCCTCTCCTCTTATAAAAGGCCCCCACCTCTACCTCATTACCCACACTCCCAAAGCCTTTTTCTCGGCCAAACCCTGCCCATTTTGCCTCTAAACTTCCCTATCTTACTACTTGAAGCCTCACTTTTGGCATAAGTCTTTCCAAGGAAGCCTTTGAGCTCAAACCAAATGGAGTTACCCAATTTTAAGGTAATGTCTTCTTTTGAGTCCTTTTGTTTTATTTTGCTTCTCCAACCCCCTAAACTCTTTTTATTCTTTTCTTTTGTGACAACTCCAGTATCCCCAATATACTAGTATGTTTTTATAATAAGTATTTGATCTACACTTACACACACCTACATCTAATGGTTAACGAACATACTATTTCCGTGGATGGTGAATTTATGCCTCCCGAAACGATGATTGTTCAACATTCTTTTAACACCTTCAAAGGTGTCCATTAAGATGTCACTATATTTATATATGATATGTAATATGTTTATGTTTTCCCTAATCTTTTGTATTTTCCTTTTTGGTCATACCTTTATGGTTTCCATTATGGGTGAACGCGATATCTTCATTTAAGGAAGTGCGGACTACCGCCCCCTGAAAGTGATTTGATTCGTTAAATAACATATGTGGGATGTATAAAGGATGGAACTATGATAATAAATATGATATTATACTGGAATTATAATATACCTTTATATCATTATGATTCCATTCTATAAAATACGAAATAGAAATGAAAGTAGCGTTCATGTGTACGTACGGCTTGCCGTCTCCATGAACGGTGCATTTCATTTCTTACCTCTAAATTATTATGTAATATTATAAATGCATGCATGTACTGGATATATATGACATATATGATATCTACATCATGAATACCATCCTGGATATAATGGATACATGAACAACATGTAATTATAAAGGGTTTATTATCGACTCAAGTACCAATGATCGTTAAAACGACCGTTATTAACTTGAATAATTACATAGTGTACATGACATGGTAATAAGTGATATAAAAGGAATAATTAACTTGAAAAAGGTTCTTAAAAAAGTATAAATTAACTCAAGTTTATTATTCAGGACATTAAAGAATGATCGAGTCAAGTCGGACCCGAGGTATGGGACTTCGTCTCAATCTCCTTTCATTGAGGCATATTTTATTTTATACACAACTTTCTTTTATACGGTTTATAAACCCCTTTGACTTTTACGTTTATTCAAAAGGAATCTTTTTTATACGAAGCGTTTACTAAACGACAAAAGCGAATTTTTTTGTCGTACGTATGCAGCAACAACGACTTCTCCACCGTTATGATCATTATTTGAGTTTCGGCTTCCTCTACAAGCCATACCTTCTTTTTAAAAGAAAAATAAATACCATTTTTTACTTTTCTTTTATTTTGGTATCGAAAATGGTTTTCATAATGTTTTTATATCAATGTGTTGTATTGATATCTTGTGATTGAAAGGTGGGAATGTTATGTTTCCTTTATGCATGTTTTATGTGATATGATTATGTTGAGGTTCATGGGAATTATTATGAAAACGGGTGGTTCCGTGATAAACTAAGGGCGGGTGAGCCCGATATAGCTCTCCAATGCATTGGGTAACGCGAAGGAGTGAAACGTTAAGGTTTCTCCGAAGAGATTTAGGGAATATACTGTGATGTGTATTCAAAACATAACCAAGAGGGTTACTCCCTACGTAAGAATGTTATGAATGCCTCAAGTTACCTTTATGTCTTATGATTTCTATGATTTATTCATGATTTGATGAGGTATGTTAAAGTGATTATGTTTTATGGGTAATGTATGATCTCATCCTTATGTATATATGTACCCATGTTTCCTTTCCATATTTTTATATCCCTTACTGAGCTTTTTATGCTCATCCCAAGTTTTTGAAATGTTTTTCACAGGTCAAGGGAAAGGTACATGAAATGATGATAGTGTCAAGGAAGTGTCAAGAAAGAATACATGTTTTATTTTAAATATGTTTCCATTGATGGGAATTAAGAATACTATCTTTTTGAAACCACTTTGTTTATATGTGGAAAGTAATGCAAGTTTTATGATCTAATTCTCTAAAACTCTAAACCCGAAAAGATCCTCAATGTGTACTCTTGTAATAACTCATGATTAAGTAAGGTTTAAGGCTGGGCTTTATAGTTGGTATCAGAGGTCGGTTTAGATAACATTAGGAGTTAGAATTATATTAAATGATTATCCAAAAATATTTTTTATTCAAATGATATAGCATTTGAAGATTACCATGTTGCTTCATCTAAGACATGTTTGTTCAGAATGGTTTTCCGTAGAGGAAACAGGGAAGCAGTGCTAGGACGGAATACAGAAGGAAATAACCTTCTGAATCAGCATCCCGAGATGGTCAGAATTGGAACTGAACAGTTTGTTGCAGTGATGGTACAGTTGACTCAAGCGATAAATGGTGGTGGTATCCATGCGCGAGATCAACCAGACCAACTTCAGAGGAACATGTCAGTGGTGGAACATTTGATGAGGAAACATCCCCCATCATTCAGAGGATCATCTGACCCTGTGCTAGCTGAAGGGTGGATTAAAGCACTGGAGAAGATTTTCGATGTCATGGGGTGTTCAGACAATCAAAAGGTTAGTCTTGCTATTTACCGTTTGGAGGGTGAGGCAGATCAGTGGTGGTCGATGGTTAAAAATATCAGGGACACTGATGAGATTGATGCTCTCGACTAGGATGAATTCAAAGGTATGTTTCTTGAGAAGTATTTTCCTAAGGCTGTTCGAATTAGGATGGAAAAACAATTCTTGGAATTGAGGCAAGAGGAAGACTCAGTGGCTGCCTATGAAGAAAGGTTCACTCGATTGGCAAGGTATGCTTCAAATTTTATCCGAGACCTTGATAGTAAAATCAATCGTTTTTACTCAGGATTAAAGCCAAAATATCGAAGGGAATTAGCTTCTCGTGAGTTTAAAAGTTATGAAAAGCTTGTTCGATGTGCGGAGAAGGTGGAAATGGAGTTTGTCGATGATCAAGTGTTCTATAACAACAAACAGAAGAAGAGACCGAGGTGGCAGGAGAAAGGTAAGAATTCTTCAAAAAAGTCTGATGGTAAGAAAACTAAGTTTCCAGTTTGTGATAAATGTGGCAAAAGGCATGCTGGGGAATGTCTTATGAATTCTGGAAAGTGCTACCGATGTGGTAAGATGGGACATAAGGCTCGTGATTGCACTGAAAAGGATCAAGGTGAAGGTAAGACCAAATTTTATTTACAGTTAGTAAAATGTTATAAGTGCAATGAGATGGGTCACTATGAAAACGAGTGTCTGACAAAGAGCGTGAGTGATGGGAAGTAGTTAGACTACAAGCAGAAAGGGGTGGTGAAATCCTTTGCAACTACTTCAGTAGATGTTGGGCCATCAAATGAAGTTGTATCAGGCACTTTGTTTGTTTTTTCAGATTATGCCAGTGTGTTGTTTGATTCGGGGTCTACACATTCTTTCATCTCTGAAACCTTTTCTAGTAAAATGGGAATACCATCTCAAGAAATGACTCCTAAACTTGTGGTAAAAACACCTGGGGGAAATTTTGAGGCAAAAATAATTTATAAGAATCTTCCTATCCTTATCTGTGGAAAGAACCTACTTGAAAACCTTATTGTTCTACCACTAGTAGAGTTTGATGTTATCCTGGGTATGGATTGGCTCTCTATTTACCATGCTAAGATTGACTGTAGAGCTAAAAAAGTTTCTTTTCTGAAAGACTTTCATTTTGTTTACAAGAATGAACCCTTACTGTTGATAACTTATCAAGAGGCCAAGAAACTTGTAGAAGATGGAAATTAATTTTACCTTGCACACGTCGTTGAAAATAAAGGAACTGTTCAGATTAATGATGTGCCAGTGGTAAATGAGTATCCTGATGTTTTTCCTGATGAGTTTCCTGAAATAATACCTGATCGGGAAGTTGAGTTTACTGTTGACTTAGTTCCTGATGCTAAGCCAATTTCAAAACCCCCTTATCGAATGGCTCAAATTGAGCTGTTAGAGTTGAAGGAACAATTGCAAGATTTATTAGAGAAAGGTTTCATCACCATGAGGTGCCCCTATCTTGTTTGTTAAAGAGAAATATGGTTCTATGAGACTTTGCATTGATTATAGAGCCTTGAATAACATCACTATTAAGAACAAATATCCTTTGCCTCATATCGATGGTTTGTTTGATCAGCTCCAGGGAGCTCATTATTTTTCAAAGATTGGCTTGAGATCGGGGTACCATCAGCTGAAGGTAAAGGAGGCAGATATTCCGAAGACCGTGTTCTGTACGAGATATGGCCATTAGGAATTTGTAGTAATGCCTTTTGGGCTAACCAATGCACCTTCTGTATTCATGGACTTAATGAATAGAATTTTCCATGAGTTCTTGGATAAGTTTGTGGTGGTTTTTATTGATGATATTTTGTTGTTTTCTAAAAGTAAAGAAGAGCATGAAAGACATTTAAGGGTTATCTTGCAAACCTTAAAAGAAAAGAAATTGTATGGGAAATTCAGCAAGTGTGAGTTTTGGTTGCAACAAATTTCTTTCCTTGGTCACATTGTTTCTAAAGATGGAATAACTGTTGATCCGGCAAAAACAAAAGTTGTGGAAGAATGGACAAGACCCACAAATGTAACCGAGATTCGTAGCTTCCATGGTTTGGAAGGCTATTACCGAAGGTTTGTTAGAAATTTTTCACAGTTATCTAGTCCAATGACTAAGCTAACTCGGAAGGGTGTTAAGTTTATCTGGACAAAAGAATGTGATGATTGTTTTCAGGAATTGAAAAGAAGATTGGTTAATGCTCCAGTTTTGGAACTACCTTCCAGGAATGGTGAGTTTGTTATCTACAATGATGCTTCATTGAAAGGACTTGGTTGTGTCCTAATGCAGAATGATCAGGTAATTGCTTATGCTTCACGACAGTTGAAAACTCATGAAGTAAATTGCCCTACACATGATTTGGAATTAGCTGCTATTGTTTTTTATTTAAAAATTTGGAGGCATCATTTGTATGGAGTAAAGTATGAAATATATACCGATCACAAATGTTTAAAGTATATATTCACTCAGAAAGAATTGAACATGAGACAAAGGAGATGGCTAGAATTAATCAAGGATTATGATTGTACAATTCATTACCATCCAGGAAAAGAAAATAAAGTGGGTGATGCATTGAGTCGAAAAAGTAATGCTTCATTAGCAATATTGCGTTTGGAACGTGATCATTTGGTTAAGGATTTGATGAGATTTTCCATGGAAGTTTTTGGTGCAGGAAGTTATTTTGTTTTGTTTCAGGTATCAGTGAGATCATCTCTATCAGATAGAATCAAGCAAGCACAGAAGCAAGATAGTGAGTTACAGAAAAAGGTAGAGCTGGTTCAGAAAGGTAAGTTTCCTGAATTCAACATTGATAATTATTGCGTTTTGAGATTTGGGAAGAGATTTTGTGTGCCTTGTGATTCACAGTTGAAGAGAGAGTTGTTATGTGAAGCTCATAGTTCTCCGTTTTCAGTTCATCCTGGCAGTACTAAGATTTATAGAGATCTGCGGGAGTATTACTGGTGGGATGGAATGAAAAGAGATATTACTGATTTTACTGTGAAGTGTTTGAAATGTCAATAGGTTAAAGCATAGTGGCAGTTACCGAAAGGGATGCTTCAGCCTTTACCAGTGCCAGAGTGGAAATGGGAGAATATATCCATGGACTTTGTTGTGGGATTACCGAAGACATCTCGAGGTAATAATGCAATCTGGGTTATTGTTGATCGCTTGACCAAATCTGCTCATTTCCTTGCTATACGAGATACTTTTTTCCTAGATAAACTTTCCTGTTTGTATCTTAAAGATATAGTCAGGTTACATGGAGTTCCCCTCTCCATTGTATCTGATCGTTATCACATGTTCACTTCTAACATTTGGAAAGGCCTTCAGAAGTCGTTGGGTACTGAATTAAATTTTAGTACAGCTTTTCATCGTCAATCAGATGGGCAGTCGGAACGAAAAATTCATACCTTGGAGGATATGCTACGAGCTTGTTCTATGGATTATCAGGGAAGTTGGGACCAACATCTTTCTTTGGTTGAATTTTCATATAATAACAGTTTTCATTCCAGTATACAGATGGCACCATTTCAGGCATTATATGGGAAGCGGTGTCGAACTCCATCTTTCTGGGATGAAGTGGGTGAAAGGAAGTTGATGGGACCAGAATTGGTAGAAGAGATGGCAGAAAAATTTCAGCTGATTCAGAAACACATGAGAACTGCTCAGAGAAGACAGAAGAGTTATGCGGACAATAGGAGGAAGGATCTATCTTTTGAGGTAGGTGATCATGTTTTCCTCAAGGTTTCTCCTTGGAAAAGTGTGATGAGATTTTGTAAGAAAGGAAATCTGAGTCCAAGGTTTATTGGACCATATGAAATTCTGTAGAGAGTTGGATCAGTTTCATACCGGGTGGCATTACCTCCGAGTTTATCTCAGGTACATAATGTTTTTCACGTTTCGATGTTGAGAAAGTATATGCCAGATCCATCTCATGTTTTGAGTCCAGAGGTAGTTCAGCTGGAAGAGAACCTATCTTATGAGGAACAACCGGTCCAGATTCTTGACCACAGGGAGCAAGTGTTATGAAATAAGGTGATTAATCAGGTAAAGGTTTTGTGGAAAAACCACATGATGGAAGAGGAAACATGGGAATTTGAAAATGCAATGAGGGATAAGTACCCCCATTTATTCGATAAGTAAATAAATTGCGGAGACGCAATTTTCTAAAGGGGGGAAGGATGTAACATCCCAAGTAAGTAATGAATAATAGATATTTTTATCTATGTCTATTAATGAACTAGATAGTGTTATAGAGGCTTAAAATGAAAATAAATCCAATCTTAAGCATGGAATACACTAATATTTTTAAAAGATTGTTTTACTGCCTTTTGATGGAAACCCATTTTTAATTCTATCTTTTGACAATTTTATAAGCTATGTTTGTCAAAATAAACTTATTCTTTATGATTGGGACATCAAAATTTACTTTGTGTGAATTTTTTGTATTTTTCTGACAATGTTCATTTTTTAATGAATAGTGAAAAATACTGCATTTTACATCAAAACTGCTTCTTAATCTAATTTATTTATATGATTATATTATCTTTTGAATTGGTCTTAATGTGTAACCTGAATATATTTTTACCATTTAATCCAATGGTGGTCATTGGAATCAATTTCACTTTGAAATTGGACTTAAACTGGTGTCAATTTTGATACTTATTGTTTCATAAAAACACGTTATTTGCTCTGACTGCGGGAATTAATTATTAAATTAATTAATGGGACTTATATGTTTTGTATTTTTTAAAATAGACTTCATTTTTGAATTCGTAATATCATATATATCTTAGGGTGAATTTTTGGTAATTTTCTGAAAAACTTCAATTTTTGATGAATATTGAAACCACTAAGTGGTACATATAAAAACTAATTTTCTGTTTAAATGAAATTTTGCCATCATTTTGTATTGAATTTCAAAAATCCGACATACATGGTTTTCATTAAGAAGTAAAATGTGGTTCAATGAGATTAAAATAATTTTTTGGTGAATAGTAACTTATTATGTTTTTAATCGCGATTAGTGGTAATTAGTGTAGTTTAAGGTAAAAATATTACTTTAATAAAATGAGATGATCTTGACACATGTCCTACCCTCATTGGTTGTGTCATGGCCGATCAAGACAAGCCATGAGTCAACTTTGGGACCCCATGGAGCCACTTTGGTTGGGAAATGACATAAATAACTTTTTATTAAATGTTATAGTAAAAATGACACAAACATGAGGTGTTTTACTAAAACAATTTTTAAATGGGGTTATAAAGATCATATTTTTGATTATAAATAGTCATTTAAAATCTAAAAAGATTTCCTACATCATAGTATTTTTTTTATAATTTTTAGACTTTAAATAAATTAAATTATTTATGACATCATGATGATGCAGCGATGACCTCATTATTTAACGATTTAAATAAAATGGAAAGATAATGTAATATCTAAAACCTAAACATGTCCAAAACCTATTGGATGGGTATATTTCGAACCCTTATCACCTTATCCTAGAATTATATCAATGTGGGACCATTTAAATCCGAAACGCATTTTCAAATAAAGTAATATTTCTTTACTTTCCAAGAGTGCCCCTCCTCTCCTCTTATAAAAGGCCCCCACCTCTACATCATTACCCACACTCCCAAAGCCTTTGTTGTAAAGACCCGCAAATTTCAAGGAAATTTTTTTCTTAATTTTCTTTGGAATTTTACAAGAGCGCAGCTTCAGACGGCACCTGATTCTGAGGCCCGGTGTACCCGGAATCAATTTTCGAAGTTTGGCTCGGGTACGTTCAGTGAACGGACGAGCAGGTTTTTCTATCTTTTGAACCGGTGCCCGGAATCAAATTCTGAGGGCACCGATGAAATCGCAGCGCCGGTATTTGCTTAGAAACGCCTCTTCCAGAGTTGCGTTTGCTCAGACGTGGTTTTTAAATTTTGGGGCTTTGAGTCAGAAATAAAATAAAATTTGTGCGACAACTTTATTTTATTTCACTTAAGCTGCTTGGAAGCCGCTTGGAAGCCACTTGAACTGAGTTAAACCGGATAGGGTGCTATCCGGAAATATCCTACCCCTTGTTAGGATATTTGTGAGGTGGGGCCCGCACGAGCCCCGCCGTTTCTTTCGCTAAGTAACGCACCCACGAAAACCCGTCAAAGTAACTGAAAAGTCAACCGACACGTTTTCTTAAATTCTTAACAGACCATTTAATTGAGCGGTTTATTTCGTGAATTAAATGGGCTGTTTCGCTCGTTGAATTAATTCAACGAACTGATGGGTCGTTACTTACGCTTTTGCGTTTGTTGGCATGTTTATAAAATAAGACCAACCTAAAAATCCTTTGAAAGGATTTGAGAGGATCTTTGTTTCTTCATCTCCCCTCCTCGCGAAGAACGCGAAGAACGCGAAGAACGAGAAGAACGCGAAGAACGCCGGCGACCGGAATTCGACGACGCACACCGTGATCTGCGACGTCGACGAGCTCTACCCGCGACGTTCTTCGGCGACGCCTCTTCTTCTGCGGCCGATCCTCGTTCGGCAACTAAGGTGAGAATCAGATCATTTATTTCTCCCTTTTTATTTTCAATGACAACGGATTTAATTAATTAAATCCGTTTGATCTTGATCCGGAGATTGGCGACGCGACGCCGGATACCGCGACGACGCGACGATCCCCCTTCTTCCGCGACGAGCAATTCCGCGACGACCTCTCGTCCGACGACGACGACAAGGTAGGGGTTGTTGGAATTTTGTCTTTCCCGTGTTTATTCTTTTTAAAATAAAGAACCTGATCTCCGAACAATTTTAATTTAATTAAAATTGTTGTTGATTATTTTTCTTTTCCTCCCGTTGTTTATGACTAACGCGGAGGGTGCGGGTCTAACGAACAAGACCCGGCAACCCTCCGCCGATCTTTTGTTGTGCGGATTTGGCGGACGACGACGAACCGTGCGGCAAGGGCGATCCGTTGATCCCGCAGTGAAGATCAGCCCCCGGGAGGAGCAACGGCGCAGACGGGAGGCAAAACGGGCCACCGGAGCAACTCCGGCGGCCCGCGGAAGACGGCGGCGGCGCGGGTCGCCGGCGCGGCGGCGCCGGCGGCCGGAGGCGGTGGCGCCCGGCGCGCCGCCGTGGAGGAGTTCCGCCACGGCTGAAGTCGCGGCGGCGGCGGCCGGTTCCACGGCCGCGCGGAACCGGGGAGGGACGCGGCGGCCCGGCCGCGTCCGCGTGACAGGCGGCCCCCCGCGGGGCCGCGTTTTCCTCCAAGCCGCGGGTCAAACCCGCGGCGGTTGCTTCGGCCGCTCGGCCGAAGCCGAGCCGGCCGGTCCGGCCGGGTCGACCCGGTTCGGCCAGCCCAGGGGGGGTTCGGGCCGGGTCGCCCCGGGCCCAGAACCCCCGTTTTCGGGCCCTCTTCGGTCTTTTGCCCATATCTTGGGCCTGAGACCTCCGATTGACGAACCGTCAGCGGCTACGCGATCCTTGGATCGATACGGTCGTTTCGGTATATTACACTCAAGGTTTCGGTAGACTTTGGGTTCGGCCGGGTTTGTTCGTACACGAAACCAACCGGGCCCTCGGAGCGGAAACGCTCATAACTTGAGCTACGGACGTCCGATCGACGTACCATCAGCTGTGTTAGTTTCCTCTAAGTGAGACGGAACTTTTGGCATACTCCGCCCGAGGATCGGACACAGGCGGAGTACGGTCGGGTTGGTTTTTCTCTAAAAACCAACCGGGCCCCTGGGACGAAAATGCCAATAACTCTCAGACCGGGCGTCCGATTGACGCGCCGTCTGTTGCGTTGAGATCCTGTTGTCGATACGGAACTTTTGGATACATCAACTTCGGACTACGTGTCAGTTGATGTATCAGCCTCTCGGCTCGTGGAGCGGACCCTTCTAAACGAGCTCGCTATGTGCGGGAACCCTAGCGCTGGCTGTGACTTCGACGACAGAGCAGAGATCCTCCGTGGACTGCGACGACGACAGAGCAGAGATCCTCCGTGGACTGCGACTACGGCAGAGCAGAGATCCTCCGTGGACTGCGGCGACGGCAGAGCAGAGATCCTTCGTGGACTGCGGCGACGACTGTGCAGAGATCCTCAGTGGACTGCGTCAACTACTGCACTCAGCGATCCTACGTGGATCAGTGCTACAGGTTCTGTGTGAGCCCGATCCTATGTGGGTCCTTACTACCGGTTCTGTGTGAGCCACTGCCTACAGGTTCTGTGTGAGCCCGATCCTATGTGGGTCTTTTGCGGGGGATAGTACCTATCGATCCTTCGTGGGTCCGATGACTTAGATGGATCAGTGATCATCTTTGACGTCATCTGAAAAAGTATACCTGGTTGAGTTGAATCTTATGTTACTCTCCTTTGTGGATTGTGTTGAACTATCCTTTGTGGATTTACTGTTTACTCTCCTTGTGGATTTGAGTCTTGCTTTCTTGCATGGATTGAGTTGTTCTTGGGCTCGTGAGTAGAGCTAGAATTGGGGACTTAGGTATATGTATGGGCATATACCTAAGTCGAGTCAGATGTTACTTCGTGATTGCATCTTTCTTTTGTGCTATATCCTTTGTGGATTTCGGGAGACCTTCGGGGGTCTCGGGGTCCTTACTGAGTAGCTTATACTCACCCCTGCACGGGCTATGCCCGCACCTTGTTGTGTTGGATGCAGACGACGGACAGCGCTGATCACGATTGGGGCGTGGAGCAGGACGGAACCGGGAGGTGGACCACTGGACGGGAGGTGCTCGGAGCGGACGTGGGACCCAAGGAGCCTGGAGGCTATCTGTACCCACCCTTCAGGTGGGATTGCCAGTGGACGACACGAGGCCGCCGTCTTTTCTTCAGTTGCTGTTCTTTACTTTTTCAGTTGTACTTTACAGTTGGGCTTGTATTTCCGGCCCCCTTTACTTTTCTGCACTTTGTAGTTACTTTCCGCTTGCTGACTATGTGGTGGTTGTTACTTTTAAAGGCAATGCCTTCCCTGTTTACCGGGATTTTACGCCTTGGTGCTAGTCGCCAGCCCCTGGCCTATGGAAGGCAGGCTTGGGGTAGTCACGGCACGGGCCCCGAGGTCGGGTCGTGACAAATTGGTATCAGAGGTGGTCGGTTCTACCGCAGACTCTGATTGTCTTTTCTTTCTATGTGAAGCAATAGTGTTTAGTGTATTGAGTGTGGTTATCAGTTCAGGGAGCCCAGTGTTGGTGCGGCGGCCGACGTATCCGTACACCAGGACCCTGACTCCTGATTTCCGACTTAATGCATGAAAACATTGATTGCGTGTGTGTTCCAAGTTTTCTTTGTGATTACTTGTGTCAGCTCACCGGGTATACTGATCTGCTTTATGAAAGTCTCAAGTTTTCCTTGTGATTACTTGTGCCAGCTCACCAGGTATACTGTTCTGACTGTGGTGCTCTTGTTCTCCTTTTCAGGATGGCCCCGCGACGACAGCCAGCTAGGGTTCCGAGTGTAGGGCGCGACGGCAGCCCACCGAGAGACGAGGCCTCGGTGCAGGGCCCTTTGCCAGCAGTGGCACCGGCGGTAGCTTTACTCGCCGAGCCACCGATGCTACCAGTACCAGACGCCGACGATGCACGTCGCCTCAGGGCACTGCATGAGTTTTAGAGCCAGCGACCGCCCAGGTTTCGCGGTGAGGCGGACCCCCAGGCCGCCGAGGACTGGCTAGAGGCGGTGGTACGGATCTTTAGGCTAGTGAGGACACCAGCGGATCTCATGGTGATTCTCGCGGCGAGCCTCCTGCAGGCGGCGGCATGACGATGGTGGAGCTTGATGCTCCAGGTTCACGATGAGGCATCCTTGCTCTGGGCGGACTTCGAGAGCCTCTTCCGCTCTGAGTTCGTCCCGGACACCCTCCGAGCGGTGCGCATCCAGGAGCTTCTCCAGCTGCGCCAGGGCAGCATGACGGTCGCTCAGTACGCGGCAAGGTTCACTGACCTATCTCGCTACTCGACCGACATGGTACGGGACCCCTTCTTCCTGGCCCGGACCTTCGAGCAGGGCTTGCGGCAGGAGATTCGGGCGTCGCTGGTCTCCCTCAGCATTCCGACCCAGGCGGGAGTGCTGGAGCGAGCCCTCCTGATCGAGAGCTTCCTGGCAGAGCCTTCTTCAGCGGCGAGACCTAGCACAGGGCGGCAGGTAGCTGAGTCTTCGGCAGCAGGTAGCCGACGGATGACTCTCGGGTCCAGGCAGACCAGACCCCCACGCAGACGGCCTCAGGACACCGGCTCAGCAGTGCGAGGCACACAGTGGAGTGCCATCCTTCCGAGAGGCAGGTTGTGCTACTCCTGCGGCGGGCAGGGTCACATGGCTCGTGACTGCCCGACTCGCCGACCAGAGGAGCAGCAGACGGTGGAGGGGCCACCCAGGCAGAGGCAGAGGGTCAACCGTGGCAGTCCGCAGGGAGGAGGCGGACGAGGCAGAGGAGCTGGCCGAGCAGCGGGTGGTGGGCGACGCTTCCAGGCTCTACCCCCACCACCACCAGGAGGGCCACCTCGACCACAGGGAGCTGGCGGGCAGGGACAGGCCCAGCTCCAGGCAGTGGAGGCCTACGACCCCGACATGACAGAGATGATTCGAGGTACGATTTGTGTCTATTCCACCCTTGCTGCAGTACTTATAGACACAGGAGCGAGTCACTCATTCATAGCCTCTGCCCTTGTTCGGAGCTCGGAGATTCCGACTGAGCCGTTGGCTCGATCCTTACGGCTAGAGACTCCTACGGGAGCAGACTCGACGATTACGCACTGGTGCCGGCAGTGTGAGCTTACTCTAGGAGGCGAGAGCTTCGGCTGGGATCTCCTTGTAGCGGCGTCGAGGCCTTACGACGTCATCTTGGGCATGGATTGGCTATCCACGGTTCATGCCCAGATCGACTGTTTTAGGCGCAAGGTGCGATGTGTTCGCACCGACGGGAGCAGGTTTACCTTCACCGGCGAGAAGGGAACCTTTGCAGCACAGGATGGACTTCCGCGGAGGAGAGTGCATCCCATCTCTCGTCAGTTGGCTAGCCGCATCCTAGGAGCAGTGGACGTGCGGAGTCCAGTTTTTCCTGCAGTGGTGGACCAGTACGTGGACGTCTTTCCCGACGACGTTCCAGGGCTACCTCCTCGTAGAGAGGTAGACTTTTACATCGACTTGTACCCCGGGACAGCCCCGATATCTACTCCAGCATATCGGATGGCCCCCGCCGAGCTTTGAGAGCTGCGGGTACAGTTGGAGGACTTGCAGAGCAAGGGGTTTATCCGACCCAGTGTTTCACCCTGGGCTTCCCCGATTTTGTTCGCCAAGAAGGCGGACGGGAGCTTGCGACTATGTGTCGACTATCGTCGCCTGAACCAGGTGACAGTGAGGAACAAGTATCCGCTGCCACGGATTGATGACCTCTTCGATCAGCTCAAGGGAGCGCGGTGGTTCTCGAAAATAGACCTCCGGTCAGGCTATCATCAGCTCAGAGTTCGAGACGAGGACGTGCAGAAGACGGCCTTCAGGTGTCGGTATGGCCATTATGAGTTCTTGGTTATGCCGTTCGGCGTAACCAATGCTCCAGCAGTGTTCATGAGCCTCATGAACAGGATCTTTCAGCCATACCTCAACCGATTTGTCGTGGTCTTCATTGACGACATTTTGGTATACTCGATGACTGAGGAGGAGCATGCCTACCACCTACGAGTTGTGCTAGACACACTCCGAGAGCACCAGCGTTATGGAAAGCTCTCAAAATGCCAGTTCTGGTTACGTGAGGTCCATTTCTTGGGGCACGTCATCTCTGAGGCGGGAGTTGCAGTGGATCCCACGAAGATCGAGGCAGTGCTAGCTTGGGAGCCACCCAAGAGCGTGACGGAGGTGCGGAGCTTCTTGGGCCTAGACGGATACTATCGGAGATTCGTTCCAGACTTCTCCAGAGTTGTGGCACCACTCTCAGCTTTGACAAAGAAGGGGAAACCCTTCGTGTGGTCAGACAGATGTCAGCAGAGCTTCCAGGAGCTGAGACAGAGATTGACCAGCGCACCTATCTTGAGGTTGCCTGAGGAGGGAGTTGGATACGTAGTTTACTGCGACGCGTCAGGGACTGGACTCGGGTGCGTCCTGATGCAGGAGCGGGCCGTGATCGCCTACGGATCACGTCAGTTGAGGCCGCATGAGCAGAACTACGCCACTCATGACCTGGAGTTAGCAGCAGTGGTCTTCGCTCTGAAGACTTGGCGGCACTATCTGATGGGCGAGCGCTTCATAGTCTTTTCTGACCACCAGAGTCTCAGGTGTATCTTCTCTCAGAAGGACCTGAACCTGAGACAGCGGAGATGGCTTGAGTTCCTCCAGGACTATGACTTTGAGATAGTCTATACTCCTGGGAAGGGGAACGTGGTAGCCGATGCCCTCAGCAGGAGGACGGGCATTCAGCTACTTGAGGAGGCGACGGAGCAGCTAGCCTCCTTGCAGATATCCTTCGTGGATAGAGACGGAGCAGCCTTTCTTCAGTCTCTCACAGTCTCTCCTCCACTTCTATAGCGGTTCAGAGAGGCTCAGCGTGGGGACGCTGACTGTGAGACCCGGCGTGCACTGATATCCTCAGGTCAGGCGCCTGATGGTTTCTCCCTTGGAGCAGAGCACGACATCCTTTTCAGAGGACGTACCTTCGTACCAGTCGCTTTACGAGAGGAGGTGCTGAGAGAGTTTCACACTTCTCCCTTGGCGGTGCATCCCGGAGTGGCGAAGATGTACCAGGATCTTAGGCGACAGCACTGGTGGCCGGGCATGAAGAAAGCTGTGGCAGAGTTCGTTTCACGATGCCTCACCTGCCAGCAGGTGAAGGCAGAGCATCAGGTACCAGCATGCTTGGTACAGCCCTTGGAGGTCCCGGAGTGGAAGTGGGACGGCATATCTATGGACTTCGTGACTGGACTTCCACGCACTTCCAGAGGTCACGACTCCATTTGGGTGATTGTCGACCGACTCACCAAGTCGGCACACTTCTTACCCATCAGAGAGCAGGGCTCAGTAGAGAGCATGGGACGTCTTTATGTCCAGGAGATCGTACGGCTTCACGGGGTGCCATCATCTATCGTCTCCGATCGAGATGCTCGTTTCACTTCCCGGCTTTGGAAGGGGTTGCAGGAGGCGTTCGGGACGCGGCTCCATCTGAGCACAGCCTTCCACCCTCAGACGGATGGTCAGATTGAGAGGACCATACAGACACTCGAGGACATGCTCCGTGCATGTGTTCTCGACTTTGGTCGTAGCTGGGAGGACCACCTACCCTTGGTGGAGTTCGCGTACAACAACAGCTACCACTCCACCATCGGGATGGCACCATACGAGGCGTTGTACGACAGACCCTGCAGATCACCGTTGTGCTGGACAGACCCTGGGGAGTCAGCACTCGTGGGACCAGAGATGGTCCGAGCCACGACAGAGAAGGTCCAGATCATCCAGGAGAGGATGAGGACAGCTCAGAGCCGGCAGAAGTCATATGATGATAGGAGGCGGAGGCCACTGGAGTTCGAGGATGGCGACCACGTCTTTTTGCGTGTCTCACCTCGACGTGGTTTACGGAGATTTGGCCGAGGCGGCAAGTTGTCTCCACGCTTCATCGGGCCTTTCCAGGTCCTCAGCAGGATAGGAGAGGTGGTTTATCGCCTGGCTCTACCACCTCAGTTGCACCGGGTGCACGACGTCTTCCACGTGTCACAGCTGAGGAGATACGTGCACGACCCGACGCACATCATCGACTTTGGGGAGCTGGACGTGGACGATGGGATGACTTTTGCGGAGGTCCCAGTGGAGATCGAGGATTGACAGGAGTGGGTCCTACGTGGGCGGTCGATTCCTCTTGTGCGCGTCAGATGGCAGCACGGGAACCTCCAGGAGAGCACTTGGGAGCGGGAGGCTCAGATGCGTGCTCAGTACCCCCATTTGTTCCCCTAGTTTTTGATGTATCTTTACGGGGACGTAAAGCCCTGAGGTGGGAGTAATGTAAAGACCCGCAAATTTCAAGGAAATTTTTTTCTTAATTTTCTTTGGAATTTTACAAGAGCGCAGCTTCAGACGGCACCTGATTCTGAGGCCCGGTGTGCCCGGAATCAATTTCCGAAGTTTGGCTCGGGTACGTTCAGTGAACGGACGATCGGGTTTTTCTATCTTTTGAACCG
Source organism: Viscum album (assembly GCA_963277665.1). Taxonomy (NCBI): domain Eukaryota; kingdom Viridiplantae; phylum Streptophyta; class Magnoliopsida; order Santalales; family Viscaceae; genus Viscum; species Viscum album. The sequence continues at coordinate 1,771,271,451 of OY728120.1, forward strand.
GTGCCCGGAATCGAATTCTGAGGGCACCGATGAAATCGCAGCGCCGGTATTTGCTTAGAAACGCCTCTTCCGGAGTTGCGTTTCCTCAGACGTGGTTTTTAAATTTTGGGGCTTTAAGTCAGAAATAAAATAAAATTTGTGCGACAACTTTATTTTATTTCACTTAAGCTGCTTGGAAGCCACTTGGAAGCCACTTGAACTGAGTTAAACCGGATAGGGTGCTATCCGGAAATATCCTACCCCTTGTTAGGATATTTGTGAGGTGGGGCCCGCACGAGCCCCGCCGTTTCTTTCGCTAAGTAACGCACCCGCGAAAACCCGTCAAAGTAACTGAAAAGTCAACCGACGCGTTTTCTTAAATTCTTAACAGACCATTTAATTGAGCGGTTTATTTCGTGAATTAAATGGGCTGTTTCGCTCATTGAATTAATTCAACTAACTGATGGGTCGTTACTTACGCTTTTGCGTTTGTTGGCATGTTTATAAAATAAGACCAACCTAAAAATCCTTTGAAAGGATTTGAGAGGATCTTTGTTTCTTCATCTCCCCTCCTCGCGAAGAACGCGAAGAACGCGAAGAACGCGAAGAACGCCGGCGACCGGAATTCGACGACGCACACCGTGATCTGCGACGTCGACGAGCTCTACCCGCGACGTTCTTCGGCGACGCCTCTTCTTCCGCGGTCGATCCTCGTTCGGCAACTAAGGTGAGAATCAGATCGTTTATTTCTCCCTTTTTATTTTCAATGACAACGGATTTAATTAAGTAAATCCGTTTGATCTTGATCCGGAGATTGGCGACGCGACGCCGGATACCGCGACGACGCGACGATCCCCCTTCTTCCGCGACGAGCAATTCCGCGACGACCTCTCGTCCGACGACGACGACAAGGTAGGGGTTGTTGTAATTTTGTATTTCCCATGTTTATTCTTTTTAAAATAAAGAACCTGATCTCCGAACAATTTTAATTTAATTAAAATTGATGTTGATTATTTTTCTTTTCCTCCCGTTGTTTATGACTAACGCGGAGGGTGCTGGTCTAACGAACAAGACCCGGCAACCCTCCACCGATCTTTTGTTGTGCGGATTTGGCGGACGATGACGAACCGTGCGGCAAGGGCGATCCGTTGATCCCGTAGTAAAGATCGGCCCCCGGGAGGAGCAACGGCGCAGACGGGAGGCAAAACGGGCCACCGGAGCAACTCCGGCGGCCCGCGGAAGACGGCGGTGGCGCGGGTCGCCGGCGCGGCGGCGCCGGCGGCCGGAGGCGGCGGCGCGCCGGGCGCCGCCGCCGTGGAGGAGTTCCGCCGCGGCTTCAGCCATGGCGGCGGCGGCCGGTTCCGCGGCCGCGCGGAACCGGGGAGGGACGCGGCGGCCCGGCCGCGTCCGCGTGACAGGCGGCCCCCCGCGGGGCCGCGTTTTCCTCCAAGCCGCGGGTCAAACCCGCGGCGGTTGCTTTGGCCGCTCGGCCGAAGCCGAGCCGGCCGGTCCGGTCGGCCGGGCCACGCCTAGGCCGGACCGGACCCGGCCTAGCCGGGTCGGGCCGGTTCGGGTCGACCCGGTTCGGCCAGCCCAGGGGGGGTTTGGGCCGGGTCGCCCCCGGCCCAGAACCCCCGTTTTCGGGCCCTCTTCGGTCTTTTGCCCATATCTTGGGCCTGAGACCTCCAATTGACGAACCGTCAGCGGCTACGCGATCCTTGGATCGATACGGTCGTTTTGGTATATTACACTCAAGGTTTCGGAAGACTTTGGGTTCGGCCGGGTTGGTTCGTACACGAAACCAACCGGGCCCTCGGAGCGGAAACGCTCATAACTTGAGCTACGGACGTCCGATCGACGTACCGTCAGCTGTGGTAGTTTCCTCTAAGTGAGACGGATCTTTTGGCATACTCCGCCCGAGGATCGGACACAGGCGGAGTACGGTCGGGTTGGTTTTTCCCTAAAAACCAACCGGGCCCCTGGGAAGAAAATGCCAATAACTCTCAGACCGGGCGTCCGATTGACGCGCCGTCTGTTGCGTTGAGATCCTGTTGTCGATACGGAACTTTTGGATACATCAACTTTGGACTACGTGTAGTTGATGTATCAGCCTCTCGGCTCGTGGAGCGGACCCTCCTAAACGAGCTCGCTATGTGCGGGAACCCTAGCGCTGGCTGTGACTTCGACGACAGAGCAGAGATCCTCCGTGGACTGCGACGACGACAGAGCAGAGATCCTCCGTGGACTGCGACGACGGCAGAGCAGAGATCCTCCGTGGACTGCGGCGACGGCAGAGTAGAGATCCTTCGTGGACTGCGGCGACGACTGTGCAGAGATCCTCAGTGGACTGCGTCGACTACTTCACTCAGCGATCCTACGTGGATCAGTGCTACAGGTTCTATGTGAGCCCGATCCTATGTGGGTCCTTACTACCGGTTCTCTGTGAGCCACTGCCTACAGGTTCTGTGTGAGCCCGATCCTATGTGGGTCTTTTGCGGGGGTTAGTACCTATCGATCCTTCATGGGTCCGACGACTTAGATGGATCAGTGATCATCTTTGACGTCATCTGAAAAAGTATACCTGGTTGAGCTGAATCTTATGTTACTCTCCTTTGTGGATTGTGTTGAACTATCCTTTGTGGATTTACTGTTTACTCTCCTTGTGGATTTGAGTCTTGCTTTCCTGCGTGGATTGAGTTGTTCTTGGGCTCGTGAGTAGAGCTAGAATTGGGGACTTAGGTATATGTATGGGCATATACCTAAGTCGAGTCAGATGTTACTTCGTGATTGCATCTTTCTTTTGTGCTATATCCTTTGTGGATTTCGGGAGACCTTCGGGGGTCTCGGGGTCCTTACTGAGTAGCTTATACTCACCCCTGCACGGGCTATGCCCGCACCTTGTTGTGTTGGATGCAGACGACGGACAGCACTGATCACGGTTGGGGCGTGGAGCAGGACGGAACCGGGAGGTGGACCACTGGACGGGACGTGCTCGGAGCGGACGTGGGACCCGAGGAGCCTGGAGGCTATCTGTACCCACCCTTCAGGTGGGATTGCCAGTGGACGACACGAGGCCGCCGTCTTTTCTTCAGTTGTTGTTCTTTACTTTTTCAGTTGTACTTTACAGTTGGGCTTGTATTTCCAGCCCCCTTTACTTTTCTGCACTTTGTAGTTACTTTCCGCTTGCTGACTCTGTGGTGGTTGTTACTTTTAAAGGCAATGCCTTCCCTGTTTACCGGGATTTTACGCCTTGGTTCTAGTCGCCAGCCCCTGGCCTATGGAAGGCAGGCTTGGGGTAGTCACGGCACGGGCCCCGAGGTCGGGTCGTGACATTTGTCCCGGCCAACCCCTGCCCATTTTCTCCCTCCACTTCCCTCTCATACTCCTTGAAACCTCACTTTGGGCAGAAGGCTTCCCAAGGAAGCCTTTGAGCTCAAACCAAAGGGAGTTACCCGATTTTAACGTAATGTCTTCTTTTGAGTCCTTTTGTTTTATTTTGCTTCTCCAACCCCCTAAACTCTTTTTATTCTTTTCTTTTGTAATAACTCCAGTATCCTCAATATACTAGGATGTTATTATAATAATTATTTGAGCTACACCTACACACACCTACATCTAATGGTTAACGAACATACTGTTTCTGTGGATGGTGAATTTATGCCTCCAGAAACGATGATTGTTCAACATTATTTTAACACCTTCAAAGGTGGCCATTAAGATATCACTATATTTATATATGATATGTAATATGTTTATGTCTTCCCTAAGCTTCTGTATTTTCCTTTTTGGTCATACCTTTATGGTTTCCATTATGGTTGAACGCGATATCTTCATTTAAGGAAGTGCGGACTACCGCCCCCTCAAAGTGATTTGATTCGTTAAATACCATATGTGGGATGTATAAAGGATGGAACTATGATACTATATATGATATTATACTGGAATTATAATATACCTTTATATCATTATGATTCCATTCTATAAAATACGAAATAGAAATAAAAGTTGTGTTCATGCGTACGTACGGCTTGCCGTCTCCATGAACGGTGAATTTCATTTCATACCTCTAAATGATTATGTAATATTATAAATGTATTCATGTACTGGATATATATGACATATATGATATCTACATCATGAATACCATCCTGGATATAATGGATACATGAACAACATGTAATTATAAAGGGTTTATTTTTTACTCAAGTACCAATGATCGTTAAAACGACCATTATTAACTTGAATAATTACATAGTGTTCATGACATGGTAATAAGTGATATAAAAGGAATAATGAAGTTGAAAAAGGTTCTTAAGCAAGTATAAATTAACTCATGTTTATTATTCAGGACATTAAAGAACGATCGAGTCAAGTCGGACCCGGGGTATGGGACTTCGTCTCAATCTCCTTTCATTGAGGCATATTTTATTTTATACACAACTTTCTTTTATACGGTGTATAAACCCCTTTGACTTTTATGTTTATTCAAAAGGAATATTTTTTATACGAAGCGTTTACTAAACGACAAAAGGGAATGTTTTTGTCGTACGTATGTGGCGACAACGACTTCTCCGCCGTCGTGACCGTTATTTGAGTTTCGGATTCCTCTATAAGCCATACCTTCTTTTTAAAAGAAAAATAAATACCTTGTTTTACTTTTCTTTTATTTTAGTATCGAAAATGGTTTTCATAATGTTTTTATACCAATGTGTTGTATTGATATCTTGTGATTGAAAGGTGGGAATTTTATGTTTCCTTTATGCGTGTTTTATGTGATATGATTATGTTGAGGTTTTTGGGAATTATTATGAAAACGGGTGGTTCCATGATAAACTAAGGGCGGGTGAGCCCGATATACCTCTCCAATGAATTGGGTAACGCGAAGGAGTGAAACGTTAAGGTTTTTCCGAAGAGATTTAGGGAATATACTGTGATGGGTATTCCAAACGTAACCAAGAGGGTTACTCCCTACGTAAGAATGTTATGAATGCCTCAAGTTACCTTTATGTCTTACGATTTCTATGATTTATTCATGATTTGATGAGGTATGTTAAAGTGCTTGTGTTTTATGGGTAAAGTATGATCTCATCCTTATGTATATATGTACCCATGTTTCCTATCCATATTTTTATATCCCTTACTGAGCTTTTTATGCTCATCCCATGTTTTTGAAATGTTTTTCACAGGTCCAGGGAAAGGTACATGATATGATGATAGTGTCAAGGAAGTGTCAAGAAGGAATCCATGTTTTATTTTACATATGTTTCCATTGATGGGAATGAAGAATACTATCTTTTTGTAACCACTTTGTTTATATGTGGAATGTAATGCAAGTTTTGTGATCTAATTCTCTAAAACTCTAAACCCGAAAAGATCCTCAATGTGTAATCTTGTAATAACTCTAGATTAAGTAAGGTTTAAGGATGGGGATTTATAGTAAGCCCCGACACCAAGGGCCGCTAACCACGCGTAAGCCCTTATTTCCCCTTTGGGCCGCTCAACGCGTAAGCCCCATTCCGCTTCTCACGGACGCACCCTTTGCGACGTGATCGTCTGGTCCCTGCTGCCTCTTGTTTCCCACACCGAGCATGACTCATGTGGGCTTAGAGTGCGCATCGACCATGACATCCTCTTATTGGCCACCCCAGAGCGTAAGCCCCATCCCAGCGAACTGCGTGTACTTTGATCCGTGCTAATGCATGGTACGTAGGAAGCCTCCACGAGGTTCAAGCCCACCACCCGGTTGTCCCGACCTCTCCATGTCGGTTCCCCGACCACCTTGGGCTGCCTCAGAGCGTAAGCCCCAAATATTCCATCCCGCATGACGTTAAACTATATTTCGTCCCACATGACGTTAAACTGTATCGCGTCTCGCATGACGTTAAACTGTATTCCGACCCACATGATGTTAAATTGTATCCCCCTTTTGGGCCATCTCAGAACGTTAGCCCCATGTCTCACTACACCATCCATCCTGATCCTTACCCGGGCCGCCACATCCCGGTGAGATCATGCCACCCTTTACCACTCCATGATATATGGGAAGTCTCCCAAGTTCTGGCCCTAACATCGGTGTTCCCCCTAGGGATCCTTCAACCCGATCCGTCTTCGCAAGACGTTAAACTCGCGACATACCCCGTGTTGAACATGGGAAGCTGGGGAAAACCTCAGATGGTATATGTTCCCCGCGTTCGATGTGGGATGCATCGGGCTTCCGCGCCCTCGAGAAGCCAGGTGATGAGGGACCAAAGACAGACATGTCAACGACGCCCCAACGTGACCATTCTCCTCACAGCAGGTTGCTGTCCCGACAAGACCCCTTGGAGCGTCTTGACGGAAGCAGTGTAATTAACTAGCGTCCATGTAGATATGGCACCGGGAATGAGCTTCACGAACCCATCTTAAATCTATGAGGGAGACCCGGACTAGGTAATGAGCTCCAAGGAGGAATCCACGGAGGGAAGAACCGACATCCCATCATCCCGGTTTCGATCAAGGAGCAAACATCCCTGAACAAGGAATGGATGTCGCCCGCCTTTGGAAAGCGGGAATGCGGGGCAACAAGCAGCACGCCCTCCCCGTCGGACGGACGCGCGCGCCCCAGCGAAAGCGTCGAAAACATTTATCATTTCAATATTTTTTAATTCAATAACCACTAGAAAAAGATGAAGCTTCCATAAGGATTTTATAATGGTATAACATGTGAATGATAAATGGGAATCATAAATATGTTTCCATCAGAAAAATAAACCATCCATAATAATAATTATGTTGATAACCTTGTATCATACAACATCAAAGTATTTTATCCTCATGAAAAATGAATTTAAAATAAAATTCACTTGGATCATTTCTTGAGGAAAATAACATTTCATTGATTTTTTTAATCCAAATATTCATAAAATCTTTTTGAAATAATTTTAATTTAAAATAATAATAGAATCATATAAATTAATTTTTTTCTTTTTATAGTCATAAAAGGAGAAATTTCACTCTTTCAGTGAACATTAAAACTAATTTCCATTCATATTTTCAGTAAATGCCAAATGGGGATTGTTGGGAAACAGACATAAAGATCACATTAAATTTTTTTATAAAATAGAAAAAGGGTAAAAATTCAATTAATAATTAATTTTAAAAGTATTATTTTTTTGAAATATGTTTTAGGAAACTTGGTTGGATATTAATAATTGGGATTCTACTAATGATAAAAAATAAACATGATTTTTCTTAAAAAAATTATTTTGAACTCTTGAGTAAATAAAGTGGTTAAAATGATGGGAAAACAATTAGTATCAAGATATAATTGGATGATAATAATATAAATGATTTTTTTAGTAGGTGTATCATAATATTTGATCATCATAATCACAAAAATAAATATTCTTAATAAAAGATGAGATTGCATCCTGATGTAATTAACATTATTTTGACATTGAATTGTTATCCCCAAAGAATGATTTAATTTAATGTAACCTAAAATATTCTTAAAATAAATAAATTCATGTTATGAAATGTTAAATGGGTTGTCATATAAACCAAATGAAATAATATAGTTGCATTACATAACATATGTCTCAAAGATGGTATATTGAGGGACAAATCCCTTAATATTTTCATAAAAAATTAGAAATAAAGTCTAAAAAAGAGATATAAATAAATAATGTGGTTGAATAAATTATTTTTAGGATAAAAAATATTAGTTACATTAATGGTAATTATTTACACATTAAAAAATAAATAGGTGGTGAAAATATAACTTGCCTCATGAAAGAAAAATGTTGAATGAAAACACATTATCATATTTGAATCATTTGAAACATAAACCACCTGAAAGAGATATTTTATGATGTAAATGTAAATAAAAATAATTTTCAGGAAAATCACCATTAAATAAATCCATTTTAGTTATATACCCACTTAAATGAAACACATGGTGAATATGATATGTGTCTCATAGAAAATTAAAGTGAGACGAAAATCCATAACTATAAGTCTCATATTCCTTCACACATATTAAAAAAAATTATATTAAATTGTATTATATAATAAATTTAATAAATAACCTTAAATATATATATAAAACAATATCATATTTTCATATGACCTTTTATTAACAATTTATTAACTGTTCCATGACAATGTCATATTTTAGGCAATAATTCATTTATTTTTCTAATATGTTTTGATTTTTTATTTAGGGTCCTCTTATAATGATAATGGATAAATAATATCCTGAATTTTATACAAGATATAAATATCATATATATTAGTCATATATGTATTTATATTAATTAATAATTTTTGTGATTTATAAAATGAAATACATTATTCATTGAGAGAGGTGGTCATATGTACGCATGAAAAATGATTCCATTTTCAATACAGATTGAAATAATTAAAGGTAAATAATATATTTCCATTATATAAAATGTTTTTTATGTATAATATATTACATATTTTCATTTAAAAGATTCATAGTAACATCAATGTAAGGTGTGAATGAATAAAATCTATTCACAAGTTGATGGTCTTCCGTACACATGAGTGACGTTATCGTATTTCAATAGAATATAAGTGATGGTGGTATATGTGATATAATAACTCAATAAGGGTAATAATATAATTTATATAATATTTAAAAATTAAAATTTTCATTATATCCTACCATCTGAGTGGGTGAGGGAAAATGAACAACATCAGTTCGTGAGATAGTAGTCCGCTATACACGTGAATAATGATTTTATATCCCATTTTATGGAAGAAGAGACATATATGGGATATTATATTAATATAATAGCAAATAATTATGTTTTATGTATTTAATGTATTATATCCACTTATAATAATAATATTTTATGTAGGTGGAAGAAAAAATAAAACTAAAATGAGGTTTAAAAATTTTACATCTTCAACAGAGAGCCTCTTTAGGATTACACCAAATGAATTCATATAAGGGAATCCTAAAAAATAAGAAATTTAGGATAATTTAATACTAATAATTAATTTTTTTTATTTTCTAAACCGAAGGGTTGTGGAGGTGCATAGAATATAGAAGACATGGTGACCTTTTATAAGTTAGGTTAGCGGAAAACTTATAAATTTTGAAAAGAAAGATGTGTTCCTAATTTTTTAACATTATAATAGTTTATAAAATGGGTAATTATACATGGTTCTTTGTGATTTGTTTTAACTATGGGTATTAAATATTTTTTCAACAATTTTATACGTTATTTTACCACATATCAATTTCGTTTAGCTGTCGGTATACCCATTTTCACCTTAACAACAACAATTACTTTTTATGACTTTTATTATTCAAAAATGGTAAATAATTAAGTTGATATTATTATTAAATATAAAAAATGAGTAATACCAATATGTAATCCACTTTTTGAAATTTTATTAATATTATATGAGAATTTTTATTTAAAATCAATTCCATAGATGTGAAGAAAAAGTGGCATTCCAATGAAAAAAGTTTCCAAAGTCTAAAGTGATTTTATATCAAAATTCAATTTGAAATTATTTCAAATGTCCTATATTGATAAATTTATATATACAATTGAATAATTTTTACATTTAAAAACATATTAAATTTAATTTTCTTTATTAAATTCTTTAAAAAATTATAAATTCATCACAAAAACTATTATTTTTAACCATTCAAGGAAAATTTTATCATTTAAAAAGTTTCTCAAATATTTTCCCAATGTTAAAATTCAATAGATGATTAAAAAAAATTTATTTTGAAAAAAACTTTCTAAATGTGAGAAAATTTTATATTAAAATAATCTTACAAAATTAAAAAAATATTTTTTACATTAATATATTTTTTTAGTAAAATTGGATTTATTCATATTTCTTATCTACAAAACATATAAGATAATAATTAAACATTTTATTGATAATATTTTATAAAATTTTACTAATTTTTTTTTCTAAAAAAGTGTTTTTTATTAATTTTAATAGGTAAAACATGTTTTATGCATAAAATTTTTTTCTTTAAAAATGTTTCCTTTCTTTTAAAATTGTTTTATATTTGTTTATAAATAATTGGACATCAATGAATTAATTTTATAAACATTTTTTAAAATATATTTTAATTATTTACTTCATATTATTCATACCCTCCATTCCATCGTCTAGGAGGTATCTATCATTGTATTTATAATATTTTTATAGTATGTCATGTTTCGTAAGGACTCTGAGTTGTGTGTAATGAATGATATTATTGGTGTTGCATATAATGAAGAATATCAAAAGATTAATTTTTTTTAAACAACAATCAATATATTTTTTTTGTTTCATTATGATACCCCTAAAATTAATTTAACCCTTTGAATTCATCACGTTGGTACCAATAACATAGTGTAATTCTGCCTCATTACATCTTTAGGATCCCTCAAAATATCCTCAAGTTTGTTGTTTTTACACAAAACATTGACTATGTAGTGGTATTGTTTTGTAGAACACTCTATATATGATCTAGAATCTCCATTGATTTTTCAATATAAGAAATATCATGCTCCAGTTATAAAACCTCTATGTTAAATAGATGTGATAGATCAGGTATGTACATTCTCCAGAGAGATACATGGATCACATAAATAACTTGAGAGATGTTTAGTATAAGTACCAATAGGTATTCTACAATCTATATAAAATAATTTATTTCAAAATGAATAATCTACATAGGGAGTAGTTTTCTCTTTTTTATTCCATAATTTAATTGGTATAAACATTATCTAACAAACATCAAAATCCTGATAGTATTGATGATTATCAATGTAACTTTTTTATCGACATTGCGATTGGATTATGTGTTGATGAATGGATATATCCATCTCTACTATTACATCAGAAGGAAATGATTTGAATATCCTTCATTCAATAATTTTATTCATGTACATTTGTGTTCTGTACTTTATTCTATTGAAGTATTCATAAGGATCCATCTGAATATTAGGGTGAATGAAATTCCTATATAAAAATTTATCTAGAGGAAGGATTTGATCACTACCACCTTTTAAATACATATAAAAACATATTATCATTTCTTCTAGAGTTTTAATTGTTCTCTAAAACTCACCATATGTATGGGGATGATATGTAGTTCTAATATATATCTCTTTTTCTAGGGCCTACTGAAGGCATCTCCAAAACATCATGGTAAACCTCGAATCCAGATCAAATATAATAGAATGTTGTACTACATTGAATCAATAACACTTCCATAATATATATCATTGAAATCATATTCAAACGTAAATATTCTCCGATGGAGAAAAATTGTTCTGACTTGATTATAAGACCACCCATTACCAATGTAGAATTATTTCTTTTATATGTTTTGGGGAGTCTAATGAAAAAATATATAGTGATTACTTCTCATATCATTTTCTATTATTGATAATAGTTATAAAATTCGTTTAGACAATTTTCTACCAACATAACTTACATAAATACTATGAATGAATATATATCCACAATAACATTTCCTCATATGTTTTTCAACTAGAAATAATCTTCTTACTAGGCGAGTGTTAGGTTTCATACTCCTATAACACTTTGGTTTTGTGATCATGCCACACAGCCTTGTTGAATGCAACATTTTGTCACATATCATGCAGGTTGTCCTTTTTCGAAAACAATATTAATTAATGATATAAAATTTCAATAACCCATAATTATCATAACATTAAAAGATATGATAAACCCTAAATTTTACCAATAACATTAATCATATGTCTATAAAATGCATTTCTAGTCAAAACTATTGGTATTTACTTCCATAAAAGTCTCTCAAAATATCCTTATTCATCATAAAATCAAATCACAGACTTTTAACTTATGATCATCCTTATACTAATAATACTACTAAGGTATCCATAAATAATACATTAAAAAACCTCGAAAAATACATATGATTCTAAAATTTACATAATCATTAGATATTTCCTAATTAATATAACTAAAATACCATTTATGAGACACTTCCACAAAATAATCCATTAACATTAAAACTCATCACTAAATCCTTTCACTTCATCAGTTTGAATATCATTAATGAAACATCCTGAGATTTTGTGAGATATATTATTTTTAATTTCATTTAAGTGTTCTATTATACACTACACCGAGATTGGCTTGTACTATACGCAACACCGTATTAGCTTGCAGTATACGCAACGCTATTCTTGGATCATGTTACACACAATTTTGACAGTAGTTATTCTACAAAACATTGAGTATATATATATATATATTCCATGTATAACTGAAATATGGTTGGATTCTGTTATACAAAACAATGAAGGAGTCTTGCACAACACGCAAACCTGACTTGGCTTGCATTACACGCAATCGCGACCTTCCTTTATAACGTGTGTTGTACGCAATACTGGGTTTCACTAAACAACGATATATGGTTATAATATTATTATTAACTAGCCGTTATGAATAGTATTAACTAAATTTTGAATTTTATAACATTATTATTCATCTTATAGATTTTCTAGAACTTAGTATTAGAATAAAATAAAATTTTCGAGTAAAATAAGTATTTTTCAAAAAATACAGTTTTGCGTCATTTTGATGGCGCACCAACAATAAATCTAGTTTTTGATATGTTTATAAGTTAAATTTGACAAAATAAAATTCTCCATTGGAATCAGGATATAAAAATTTAATTTGGATAAATTTTTCATATTATTCTAATAACTTTCATATTTTGATGAATAGTAAAAACACGCTATATTTTAATTAAAAACAACTTTTTTCATCGCAATAATTTGTATGGATAGATTATCTTTTTAATTTGTTTTAATGTTTAATTAGAATATATTTTTACCCTTTAATCCAATGTTGGTCATTGGAATTAATTTCACTTTGAAATTGGACATAAACAAGTATCAATCTTTTGATAGTTATTGTATCTTAAAAACACGCTATTTGTTTTGATAATAGGAATTAATTTTCAAATTAATTAATTCCACTTCTATGTTTTGAATTTGGAAAAATAGACATCATATTTTAATTCAGAATATCAAATATATCTTAGGCTGAATTTTTGGTATTCTTCTAAAAAACATCAATTATTGATGAATAGTGAAAACACTGAGTTTTTGGTTAAAACAGACTTTTAATTTAAAAAATCATTTATTTGGTTTAAATTTATTATAGGTCAAAATATTTACATAATACTTATATAAGTTCAATTAAATTCATTGGATTCGTTTTATAATAATTTCATATTTATAAAAATTGTATTGAACTTTTCACCATCTTTTACCCACCTACTATGAGCTTTTGCATTTGTTCATAAAACATAATTTTACCGCTTCTGTGAGTTGAATTTCGAAAATCCGAGATATAAGGTTAATATCAAAGAGTAAAATTTGGTTCAATTAGATAAATATAATTTTTGGCGAATAGTTACTTTTTACTTTTATTTACCACGGTTAAAACTAAATATGGTTATTCAAGGATAAAAGAATATTATAATAATTCCAAATTACCTTAACACTTGTCCAAACCATATTGGATGAGTTATGGCCGACCATGGGAATCCTTGAGTCGATTTTGGGACCCCATGGAGCCACTAATGAAAGAAAATGACACGTTAGATTAATTAATTTAATGTAAAGAAAAAATTGGCTTTAACAAAAATCTTTTAGTAATTAATTTTTATAAGGGGCTATATAAATTATCTTTTCAACTATAAATATTAATTGGAATGCTAAAAATATTTCCTACATGTTCTTATTTTTTTATAATTTTTAGACATAAAATAAATTAAATTATTTATGACACAATAATGCTGCAGTATTTACCTCATTAATAAATGATTTAAATAAATAAGATTATAATGTTTAAAATATTATCCAAAACATGTCCAATTCCTATTGGATGATTTTATTTCGAATATGAGACATATTATATTCGACATTAATGTTTTTTTACCTCTTGAAACCGATGATAAGTTTATAATAAAATAATGTTTCCACACTTTCCTAAGGAGCCCCTCCTCTACATTATAAAAGGAGACCGCTTCTATGCAATTCCACACACCTATCAAGCCATTTGGATCATCCATACTCTTCCCAAATACACTCTATACATCCCTATCCTCCCCCTTGAAGCCTTACATTAGGTATAAGGAACTTCAAGAAGTCATTTTGGTAGAATCCAAAGGAAGTTACCCAAATTAAATGTAACAGTTTCTCTTAAGTTGTTTTCTTTTATTCTACTTCTCCAACCCCTTAACTATTTTTAATCCTTTATTTTGTAACATCACCATTATCCTAAATATACTATGATGTTTTTATTAGAAGTATTAGAACTACACTTACACACACCTCCATCTAATGGATGAAGAACATAATGTTTCTGCGGATGGAAAACTAACGCCTCACGAAACGATGATTGTTCGATTTTCTCCTACCGCCACTCATGGTGGCCATTATGATGGAACTATATTTATATATGATATATATTATGTTTTTTATTTCCTTATTCTTCTTTAATTCCCAATTATATCAGGCCTTTATGGTTTCTATAGTGGGTAAATGTGGTGATCTCATTTGAGGAAGTGCGGACTACCGCCCCCTCAAAGTGATGTGATTTGTTAATACCTTATATGGGATGTATAAATGATGGATTAAATGATATTATATATGATATTATACTGTAATTATAATATACCTATTCCATTAAAATAATAAATATAAATGAAAGTAGCATTCATGCGTACGTACGGCTTACCGTCTCCATGAACGGTGCATTTCATTTTTTACCTCCATATGTTATGTACTATTATAAATACATGTATATGATGGATATATAATGAATATATATGATATATAAATCATGATTTAAATTCTGGAAGTAATTATGTCATGATATAATTAATAATAACATCAAGAACAACAAGACCAAACACGTATGATAAATAAGATGATTTTACCTAAAATGTTGCTTTAACATGGGATTTACAAAAGAACAGGTAATATAAAGTCATAAGTAAACTATATATGATACCATAACAACGAATGTGATTCATTAATAAGTCAATGACATTTTTTAAATCATTATACATGAGGTTCGGATACATACGAAGCATATCGGACTTAAGGTAAGGGATAACTTTTCCAATCTCGTTTTTACCTAAGATTGTTTATTCATAAGTATTCACTAGGGTTATATTTATCATCAATGTCCATATTTTATAAAAATGGTTTCATGTATGTTTAATTTACTTTTTACCCATTTTTACTTTTACTACATGGTGTGTAAGGAATCTTTCTTCTTTTATTCTACGAGGTACTTTTTTATCTTTTCCGGCAAAAGTACGAAAAGAATGTTTTTTTAACTTATACATCATGAAAGGATTTTTACGGTTTTATAAAGCCTTATTTTCATGAAGCTTCCTCCAAAATATTTCATGACTATTTTCAAGAAAATCATTTTATTTTAAAAATGCATGACATTTTTTTAAAAGAAAATGATTTTAAAGAAGAAGGGATATTTTCCTCAAGAATTCATTTCAAGTATTTTATCAAAAACATTTTCCATCTAAAATGACATTATTTCATATGTGTATGTTTCATGTATAATGTCACTATGATTTACATGGTTTCACTTTTCATATTATGAAAAGATATCCATTTCTTTTATATGGATTATATGATGATGGGATAATGTTTATGAAACTCATTCTATTCGTTGGGATATTATGAATGATGTATGTTTATTTTATGACACAAGTATGAATGATTTCATTATGAGATGGGTGGGAACTATATCTCCCTCCAATTAATGGGGTAAAGATTTATATCTCATGAGATAGACATGGATGAAACAGAAAGTAAATTTGGTTTAGTAATACAGGGTTGGAACGACAAGTAAACCCGGTTCAGTAAGGGACTTTGTCCACTAAGATGGTCTTGGTCGCAATTCCTTGGATACATTGGAAATCATATCATGTGAATAATGTTTTTCCACAATTACATGTTTTATTCCCATTCTATTTTATCATGATTAATGTTTCTTTATGATCTATGCCTTATGTACTTCCATCTTTTATGTCATTGCTCAAGATTTTGATTTTTAAACATTATGTTCATGTTTTTATGTTCAAATGTATATGATTTGTTTTATTTTAACCATGATTACCCTTACTGAGAATTTGACCCCACCCTTTAAATGTTTTCTATTCCCCAGGATATAAATAATGGTTTTAGGTATGAAAACAAAAGGGGAAGAGCTTTATGGGAGATTTCGAAGATCTTTCACCACGATTAGAAGATCACGTTCCGAGTTTCCAAAGACACTAAACTATTGCGGTCCATGTGTGTCTTTTTTTGTTATGTATTAAGTATTTCTCTAAAGTAATGTAATGTCCATTTACATCAAGCTTCAGGCCTCTACAGTTGGTATCAATGGAATGGTTTAGTTATCCTTTGGAAACTAGGATGCGAAAACATTAGAGAGATCCCTAGAGATATTTCTAAGGTATGTCTAGGGATGTCACTAAGGATTAGTATAAATATAGGTTATAGTCCTAGAATTACAGTAAAGATCATAGAATTAAACTTAAGATGTTAGATATTGAAGTTACTCCCCCTTTATTATTATTTTTACCTATCATTATTTTTTCCTCTCACGCTATTCTTTTTGGGTTTTCGAAAATGGCTGGAAATAGGAAGATTGACGATAATGGAGAATATGATGGACAATGGAATGATATTTTTCATGATCAATCAAATGAAATGGGATTTGTAAGGTGAAACATCATTATTATTCCTAATCAGCAATCTCATAATATGATCAATAATCTCAGCTTTGGTAAGTTTCCTGACTCAGCTAATAAGAGAAAGATGGAGTTTCATGATGATCATAGAGGAAAGAATGTTCAATTTCCCTCCTCTAAGTCATGAGGGAAGAGGAATCAAGGAGAAGGTTTCAAATGAACTTGAAGATGCTTTGGGTGTGTAAAAGAAGGAAACAAAGCTAGTAATTGTATGGGAAAAGGTTCAGTTAACACCATGGACAAGGATAATGGTATTGCTAAGACATCAACAATAGTTAAGTGTTTTAAATGTGGAATGTATGGGAATTATGCAAACCAATGTCCTAAGGTAAAATATCATAATGAGAATTAGCATGGTCATATGGGTAGTATTTATGTGGAAGATGATGAAGAGGCCACAAATGGTATGTGAGATGAAAGAATTGTTGAATCTCGGTCAATGGTTTAAGAAGGATGTGGAATGATTACATGTTTATCAAGAGTAATGTTGTATAAGTAATCTCATGGTACTATGGAATAAAGAGACATCTAAGGATTGTTACACTATTTCCTTTCCTTACGTTTTGAAAGTGTATGATGAATGGTACCGGTAACCATGAAAAGTGATTCAAATATTTTTGAAAGAAGATGATATTTGCATAATGAAAAGATAAGAAGAAAATGAAAATTTTCATAGTATTCATGAGCTCATGACTCATATAAGGACAATGTGATACCATGGTTTGAGTGTATCGAAATTTTGGGATTTTGGTACGTGGAAAGAGTTAACTTTTTACAGAATACATGTTTTCAGTAAGGTTCAATGGGTATTCATTCTTCACGAGAATACAAGATTATAGTATTCACATGTTTGGAATGCGATCTAGAAGATATATATTGCGATATATGTATTCACGTGCTTGTTATATGACCTTTTTAGTAATCATTCTCTTTATAATATAAGATTAGACAGAAGTATTTTCGAAAAGCCTAATGGTTGGAATGATTTAATTTAGACATTAGATAGTATTTTTTAAGGATAGATCTTTTTGATATTATGATAGTATAGTTTCAGAAAAAAGGAAAACTTGCAGGATGGGCGACAACCCGTCAAATCGGACAAGGCTGTGGGAATCGAACCCACAACCAAAGTGCGATAGGCCTTTATCGCCTACCACTGGCCAACAGGAAGTCCCTGGTTAGTAGAAACTAGTTTTATTATATTAATCGGTATGATAGATGAAAGTATAAGTCCATTTTTGGAACCATATACGAATAATATCACCATAGATGGACTTATGTATATAACATTCGCTAACCTTATGTTTGAGAAAGATGGAATGACCAATCATTCTATCACATGATCTGCTAACACTTCAAGAATAACAAATTCAACTTCATTTCTTTAATATATGAAGTGGAAATTGTTCAAGGCACGAACAATAGTGAGATGGTACCAAAATCATGTAAGTATTTATTTTAATTCATCAACTTTAGGGAAATGATCTTGAAAACCAAAAAAAGTTGTCATACTACCCTCATATCCGATGAATCAGATGGTACCTTAGATCATCACAAATTTATGGCTTTTTCATATCCATGTTCTCTACCACTCTCCATTATAATTTAATGGTTAGATTTCTCTTCCATAACCATATTTTCACCTATGTTTTTCTATGTGGAAACCCAATGATTAGTTAATTTGGGTAATTGTTACGATTCATAATTTAGTTTTTAGTGTTCAGTTTTGGTATTCCTTTTTTTGATGTGTGTTTCTATGAAATAAACTTTCAAGTAGTAAGCCATTTATAACCTCGACGAATTTCAAGGGAGAAATTCATTTTAAGGGGGGAAGAATGTTACAACCCGAGAGTTTATGAGATATATTATTTTTAATTTCTTAGATGTGTTCTATTATACACTACATGAGGATTAGCTTGTACTATACACAACACCGTATTAGCTTGCAGAATACGCGACACTATTCTTGGATCATGTTACACACAATTTTGATAGTAGTTAGTCTACGAAACATTGATTTTATATATATATATAGTCAATGTATAAAGGAAATATGGTTGGATTCTTTTATACGAAATAATGTAGGAGTCTTTCACAACACGTAACCCTGACTTGGCTTGCATTACATGCAATAGCGACCGTCCTCGATAGCGTGTGTTGTACGCAATACCGGGTTTCACTAAGTAATGATATATGGTTATAATATTATTATAAACTAGAAGTTATGAATATTATTAACTACATATTTAATTTTATAACATTATTATTTATCTTACATATTTTCTAGAACATGGTATGAGAATAAAATAAAATTTTCGGGTAAAATAAGTATTTTAAAAAAAATGCAGTTTTGTTGCCTTTTAATGGTGCGCCCACATTAAATCTAGTTTTTGACATGTTTATAAGTTCAATTTGGCAAAATAATATTCTCCCTTGTAATCAAGATATAAAAATTTAATTTGGATAAATTTTTCATATTATTCAGATACCATTCATAATTTTATGAATAGTAAAAACACGCTACATTTTAATTAAATACAACTTTTTTTATTGCAATAATTTATATGGATAGATTATCTTTTTAATTGGTTTTAAAGTTTAATTAGAATGTATTTTTACCATTTAATCCAATTTTGGTCATTGGAATTAATTTCACATTGAAATTGGACATAAACAAGTATCAAACTTTTGATAGTTATTGTTTCTTAAAAACATGCTATTTGTTTTGATAACGGAAATTAATTTTAAAATTAATTAATGAAACTTCTATGTTTTGAATTTCAAAAAATAGTCATCATTTTTGAATTCTGAATATCAAATATAGCTTAGGCTGAATTTTTTGTATTTTTCTGAAAAACATCAATTTTTGATGAATAGTGAAAACACTGAGTTTTTGGTTAAAACCGACTTTTTATTTAAATACTAATCTATTTTATTTAAATTTATTTTAGGTCAAAATATATACATAATACTTGTATATGTTCAATGAAATTCATTGGAGTCATTTTATTATAATATTAGATTTATAAAAATTGTATTGAACTTTTCACCATCTTTTACTCACCTCTTAGGAGCTTTTGCATTTGTTTATAAAACATAATTTTACCGCTTCTGTGAGTTAAATTTCGAAAATCCCAGAGACACGGTTAATTTCCAGGAGTAATATGTGGTTCAATTAGATAAAAATAATTTTTTGTGAATAATAACTTTTTACTTTTATTTACCACGGTTAAAAGTAAATAGGGTAATTCAAGGTTTAAAGAATATTATAATAATTCAAAATTACCTTAACACATGTCCAAACCTTATTTTATGAGTAATATCCGACCATGGGCATCCTTGGGTCAATTTTCAGACCCCATGGAGCCACTTATGAAAGAAAATGACACATTAGATTAATTAATTTAATGTAACGACAAAATTGGCACTAACAAAAATATTTTAGTAATTAATTTTTATAAGGGTCTATATAAATTATCTTTTCGACTATAAATATTAATTGGAAAGCTCAAAATATTTCCTACATTTTGGTATTTTTTTAAAAATTTTAAACATAAAATAAATTAAATTATCTATGACACAATAATGATGCAGTATTTACCATATTAATAAATGATTTAAATAAATATGATTATAATGATTAAAATATTATAAAAAACCTATCCAATTCCTATTGTATTATTTTATTTCGAAAATGAGTCATCTTATATTAGAAATTAATGTGTTTTTGACCTCTTGAAACTGATGATAAGTTTATAATAAAATAATGTTTTCACACTTTCATAAAGAGCCTCTCCTATCCATTATAAAAGGAGACCACTTCTATGCAATTCCAAACACCTATAAAGCCATTTTTCTCATCCAAACTCTACCCAATTAAGCTCTATACATCCCTCTCCTCCCCCTAGAAGCCATAAATTAGGCAGAAGGAACTCCAAGAAGTCATTTTGGTTCAATCGAAAGGAAGTTACCCAAATTAAAGGTAACAGTTTCTCTTAATTTGTTTTATTTTATTATACTTCTCCAACCCCTAAACTCTTTTTTATAATTTATTTTGTGAAAAAACCAGTATCCTAAATATACTAGGATGTTTTTATGAGAAGTATTGGAATTACACTTACAAACACCTCCATCTAATGGATGATGAACATAGTGTTTCTGTGGATGGAAAACTAACGCCTCACGAAACGATGATTGTTCGATTTTCCTCTACCGCCTCTCATGGTGGCCATTGTGATGGAACTATATTTATATATGATATATATTATGTTTATGATTTCCTTGTTGTTATTTAATTCCAAATTATATCAAGCCTTTAAGGTTTCCATAGTGGGTAAATACGATGATCTCATTTGAGGAAGTGCGGACTACCGCCCCCTCAAAGTGATGTGATTCGTTAATGCCTTATGTGGGATATATAATGGATGGAGTTAATGATATTATATATGATATTATACTGGAATTATAATATACCTTTTCCATTAAAATAATAAATATAAATGAAATTAGCGTTCATGTGTACATACGGCTTACCGTCTCCATGAACTGTGCATTTCATTTCTTACCTCCATATGTTATGTACTATTATAAATACATGTATATGCTGGATATATAATGAATATATATGATATATAAATCCTGATATAAATTCTGGAAGTAATTAAATCATGATATAAGTAATAATAACATCCATAACAACAATTCAAAACACGTACGATAAATAAGATGATTTTACCCAAAACATTGCTTTAACATGGGATTTACAAAAGAACGGGTAATATAAAGTCATAAGTAAACCATATATGATATCATAACAATGAATATGATTAGTTAATAAGTCAATGACATTATTTAAATCATTATACAGGAGGTTTGGATACGTACGAATCATATCGGACCTAAGGTAAGGGATAACTTTTCCAATCTCGTTGTTATCCGAGATTGTTTACTCGTATGTATTCACAAGGGTTATATTTATCATCCATGTACCAATTTTCTTAAAATGGTTTCATTTATGTTTAAGGTCCTCTTTACCCATTTTTGACTTTTACTACATGGTATGTAAGGAATCTTTCTTTTTTTTACGTTATGAGGTACTTTTTTTACTTTTCCGGCAAAAGTACGAGAAGAATGTTTTTTTAAATTATACGTCATGAAAGGATTTTTAAGGTTTTATAAAGCCTTATTTTCATGAAGCTTCCTCAAAAATATTTCATGACTATTTTCAACAAAATCCTTTTCTTTTAAAAATGAATGAAATTTTGTGAAATAGAAATGATTTTAATGAAGAAATTATATTTTCTTCAAAAATTCATTTCAAGTGTTTTATCAAAACCAATTTCCATAAAAAGTGACAGTATTTCATATGTATATGTTTCAAGTATAATGTCACTATGATTTACATGGTTTCACGTTTCTGATTATGAAATTAAATCCATTTCTTTTATATGGATTAGGTGATGATGGGATGATGTTTATGAAACCCATTCTATTTGTTGGTTTATTATGAATGATTTATGTTTATTCCGTGGCACAAGTAAGAAGGATTTCATTATGAGATGGGTGGAACCTATATCCCCTCCAATACATTGGGTAAAGATTTATATCTCATGATATAGACATGGCTGAAACGGAATGTAAATTTGGTTCAGTAATACAGGGCTGGAACGACAAGTAAACCCGGTTCAGTAACGGACTTTGTCCACTAAGATGGTATTGGCAGTAATGCCTTGCCTACTATGGAAGTCATATCATGTGCTTAATGTTTTTCCACAATTACATGTTTTATTACCATGATATTTTATCATGATTAATGTTTCTTTATGATCTATGCCTTATGTACTACCATCTTTTATGTCATTGCTCAAGTTTTTGATGTTTAAACATTATGTTCATGTTTTTAAGTTCAAATGTATATGATTTGTTTTATTTTATCCATGCATACACTTACTGAGCATTTGAGCTCACCCTTTATATGTTTTCTTTTCCCCAAGATATAAAGAAAGGTTTTAGGTATGTAAACAAAAGGGGATGATCTTTATCGGAGATGTTGAATATCTTTCACCACGATTAGAAGATCATGTTCCGAGTTTCCAAAGACACTAAAATATTACGGTCCTTGTGTGTCTGCTTTTGTTATGTATTACGTATTTCGCAAAATTAATGTAATGTACATGTACATCAAGATCTGGGACTCTACAATTAATCATTCAATGGACTAGGAGATAACCCTTAATTTAGAGCATTGACCCAGATAATTTCCAAGTTCACTACATATAATACAATAAATTCCTGGGAGACTCATTTCTGTATGACTTTCTATTAAACCTAGAAAATATATCCATCTTCATTTGAGATATAACTATTGATTATTAATCCATATATTTTAAAACATTGGAAGGTCAGTTTTCTTTATTTAATGTTTTTACCACTTGTGTTTTCATAATATTCCACTTTCCTTTTATTCAATGCCTTATGAATCTCACTAATTTACATGTTGTTAATAATATATCCTCATATATGATTAAGAATAATCATAATATCTTCCTCTCTATCCAATATCAATTTTCTTCTGATAATAAATTAATTATCAACCACATTTAGTGTTAAAATGATTTATCCTCATTCTAACCAATGAATAAAACCACAATGTGTTGTATGGGAAACAATAATCAAAGAGGGAAACCATAAAATAATGAAAATAGCTTGTAGTATGTACAATTTGAGGGAATTTCTGTTTAAAGATATGACACATAAGGTTTATCCTAGGTTCTTCTTAGTGATTATCCTAATCATCTTTTGATAATTAATTAAGATCTAGTGAATTTCCAATGAATATTGCTTAGGACAGTCAATCCATGTTTGAAAAAATCTCATTATCATACAACAGGTGATGATCGTGTCTACATCAATGTTCCCTTTTCGATTTTATTACACCTAGGTGCCTATTTGGAAGATCCACATCCACTTATGATATCTAGAAAAGGTAATAATTGATTGGAAATTAATCAATTTAACCTTTAAAAAATTCCAGTACATTTTCCTATACATTGACACATCCTAAGACTTATCCATAGACAAAATCATAGTCATATCCTTATAAATATCACTAGATATCTCATTAATGTTTTCCCATCATAGTTTTTAATGTATAACTAAACCTTTATCAGATATAAACTATAAAGACCCAAATCTATCATTCATAAATATTAAATACTAATAGAGGAATATTCATTAAATAACATAATGATCCACCCAAGAATCATTTATGTCTAGTGCATTTTGATTATTGGACTCACAAAAAGCTGGTCCACAAGTGATTTACATTATATCCCATTATGATCATAATAAATAAAATCATTTATATAAATATATTACATAGCACATTTTATCGTAATCTGGGTAGAGAAATCAAATGGAAGGGGGAGCTCAAATGCTAATTATGGGTAAACATGGGATATAACAACATATCATTACTATACAGTATGATTACATGGGAATTAAATTTCAAAACCGTACCTCTCTTATAATAGATCTTAAAATTGATTCATGGGAAAAACCAGGGACGTTCATCAGACTACAATTAAAAAGAAATCCATGAACATCAACCTTGGGAATATGACATTGGTAAAGGGAATTATTTTTAGGAATAACATAAGAATATAAGATCATTTCCATAGTACTCAGGGATCATTTCCAAATCTACCAGAGTGGAATGGGTTCACTCCACAAACCATCATAATAGCTGAGAATCACTCTAAAGACTATCATAGTGAACAAAAAATCTTACTGAACATTGTTCACTTCCCAATCCAGTCTTGTTTATCTCAAATGAAATCCATATTTACCCAATGCATTGGAGGGAGATGTTGGTTCCACCCAACACCAGATGAAAATCATAAATATATGTTCCACAATTTCATAAATCATTCATAATTTCAGAACCCATAAAAATAAATGGGTTTTAAAAACATTTCATCATGACGGAACCTGTTGAAAAGAAATTGGTTTTATAATCATGTCATCATTTCATCAAATCATAAACAAGGGGAAATAGTCATGCTTCATAATAGTTTTTTCATGGTATAACATGTGGATGCGAAAAGGGTTTCATAAAAATATTTTAATTATAAACATAAAACATCTAGATACAGAATAAATATTTTAACATTGGCTAATATCCTTAATAATTTTTAAGTTACATAAAGGGATTTCATCTTAGATATAAAATTATTTTGAAATAAAAATCACTTGTAATGTTCCATAAGGAATGTATTATTTGTCTCATAAAAAATATTCATATCTAAAAACATAAGAAACTGCTTTAAACCCATTTCCATTAAAAATAAACATAGAAACAAATAAAATATTATTTTTAACATTGTGATGTCTTAACAGTGGAATATTTAATTCATGTCATACATTTTTATAAAAATATTCCTTTTACATTTTTTTTAAAAAAACCAAAATTTTCAGGTAAATGATATGAAGATAAAATTAATTTTTTTTAAAGAACAAAAACATGGCTAAAAATTTCATTGATAAATCATTATTTGAATGATAAAAAATTAAATAAATTTAGAAAATATCATTTTGAGATAAAAAAAGGTTTTTAGAAAAGTAAGAAACATATACAATTATTCTTAAAAACTATCATTTGAACTCTAGAGTATAGAAATAGTTAAAATGAATGAAAATTTTATATTATTATGAAATGATCATGCTATAATAAATGAATTGATTTTATTGACATAATGATCACAATATTGCATCATCAGAACCATAAAAGTAATCAATCATGATCAACACTGGGATTGAATCATAAAACCATTACCCATTTTGTAACAATGATTCATAAGAAACCCATAAATATAATACAATAAAATATAAATTTAATTATAATAAACAAATATATGATATTTTAATTCAATGGGTTCTATATATACAACTCCTAAAATAATATAGTTGCAAAATGATGTGGCAGTGTTTTCACACTTTTTTCCACATGCTTTTTATATTTTTTATTAATTGTTTAATAACAAAATGTTGTTTATTAATAAATAATTGATAATTGTTGTGGTTTTATAACTTGGTGTGTAAAATAATCAATTTTAGTCTAAATCATGTGTTTTAATTTTCATTATCATCATTAAAAATAATTCTTAAATTTAATCAATTATTTTGAATTTGACTTTTATTTTTTATTCTTTTATTTTTATAATTTTTCATTCTAATTAGTTTATAAATTCATTAATTTATGTAATTATTTATTTTTATTTTTTAAATAAATTATTCACTTTAAATTTTAATATTTAAATAATTAAATTGGTGTTTAACAATTCAACTCTTTAATTTACTTAATTCGTTAGATAACTTATTAATTAATTAATTCGTAAAATAATTTAAGCATGTAACTGTAATTAGATTTATTTGTTATTTAATTAATTATTTTATAATTTTTAATTCCAAAAAATTCATTTTTTTAATAATGAAATCTTAATATTATTATTTAACTTTATATTATTTTTATTTAGTTTATATTTATTTTTTTACTTTAATTGACTAAATTATTAATCTATTTTTAGACTTATTAAATTACTAGTTTATTTAATTGTTGTAGTTTTGTGATTTGTTTGTTTTGCAGGTTTTATGATCGCACTGGGTCCTCCTACTGCTCTCTCACCATATCCCCCACCTCATTATGCCACCGATTCATCAATGGTGCTTAGACACATGGTTCCACTCTGAGCATCACTCATAGTGCCACAAAAAACAACCACTGTTTCAACCTCACGGTCTCACCATGAGCATC
Source organism: Viscum album (assembly GCA_963277665.1). Classification (NCBI taxonomy): domain Eukaryota; kingdom Viridiplantae; phylum Streptophyta; class Magnoliopsida; order Santalales; family Viscaceae; genus Viscum; species Viscum album. The sequence continues at coordinate 1,771,298,054 of OY728120.1, forward strand.
ACCCGTGTTTCCACCTCCAATTCCTTACTGTTTTAGAATCGGTGCCACCGTCTCGCACCCACAGTCACGGCTTCCTCGCGGTATTACCACTCCATTCTGGCACTCCTCACCCTGCACCGTTCTCAATTATTCCTCGCACCCCCCACCACACACCGTCACCACCGGTGCACATCTGCACCTGCATCAATTTCCCCTAAAGCAACATACCAACAAAACGAATTAACGTCAATAGAGACACTCAAACAAGTAGTTCAAAATGAAAAAATCACAGTAACACCAGGAAAACACACAGCAGCAGATCAAGCAAACAAAACCTCAAAACTCTATGTTTCCTTCAGAATCGAGAATACACAAACCATGTATGCAGATTCAAACCAGATTTGATACATCCTCCTTTTTCATCGCATTCCTTCTTCCCTTCGGTTGACCGCCACTCCGCAACCCTTCTTCCCTGACCCCAACTGTGAACTGGAGACTACCGCTACCAGTCTCACCTTGCACATCCACCGCTCTAGCCTCTATCTTTGAACCCCCAGTCGTCGTGACCCGCGCCCCTACCCTACATCACCTATAAACAATTTGAACCCACAACGGTTCCCAACAACTCTGAACCCAAGCCCCCGGCGAGCCACCCGAACCCCACGACCCCTTGCCTCACCGTCGTCTGAACCCTACCATCACACCCTCCTCTCCGCCACCTCTACCAGTCGACTCCTTCACTCTAACCCTTCAACACACCCACATCTATGACCCCCTTCTCTCCGCTATATCCATTCACATCTCCAGCACCACCACACCTGCACTGTCACAGCCCCCCCGTGTCTCGGACCAAGTCTTTTCCGCCTTCTTCACTGTGTTGAGCCCAAGTGAACCCTCCCCCCTCCCCCGCATGAACTACCCACCATTGTTTTTTCTTTCTTCAATTTTAAGCATTTATTTTATATTATTATAACATATAATATAACATAACATAATATATATATATAATATACAATAATAGGTATATTAATAAAATAATTTAAGCTTATATATATAATATTAATTTTTTATATATTATAAAAATATATGTTATTAATTAAATACAATTGTTATTATATTAATAATAGTATTAGGAATTACAAAATATATATTCTTATAATTATTATTACGTAATATATATATATATATTAATAATTATTTTGTATGTAGTTATTTAATATATATTATTTTTGTATAATTGTTTCATTTTTTTCCAAATGACTCATGTGCGTTTTTTTGCAGTTGGAGGATTGTGGCTTGGCGTGCACAACCCATTCATTTAGTTAGGAGAAACTGCTCCAGTGACCAGGACAGTAGAAATATAACTGTGACAGTCCCACATGGAGGTCGGTGAACAATTCGAGTGGCATTCCATAGAGTTCCACTTTGGACAGGGGAAAGGGGGTGTGGGAGGGGCTAACATGACATAGGGGTGATTAAGCATTAAAGGAAAGCATTTAGTAGGACTGCACATGACTTCTCCATGAGGAATTCATTCTACCTTCCATTGGGATCCTTCAAAAACCATATGGATATCCCTAGAGTCATCCCCATTTACATTGGGATAATAATGGTGGTATCAGAGCAGCAGATCACCATTTCATATTTCGATTCCCAGGGTGAGACATCGAGGGCATTCTATCTTCTCATCCACCATCAAGAAGTAGGAATTTGAGCTTTGGGGAGATCAAGCAGGGAGACGAACATCTTTATTTTCCTTATGTTATGTTTTCTGTAACATATTTCAATATGATCTTCATTGATCATTATTATATATTTTTCATTAAATCCAGTCATTATGCTCGGCTAAACTTGTTCGTGGGGAATTAAGTTGGCTTGATAGATTTGGTTTTTTTGATTCATGAACTACATATTTTCTAGGATAGTCTCTCTCACCGTTTGCAGGACAATTTTATTTTAAATACAACATGTTTGAGTGAAAACCGATCTTGTTTGGATCTAAATGAAAACTGTTTCAATCTATGGAATTCACTAACATATGAATTATTCTCAAATGAGAGTGACATGATGAACTCAACTAACAAGTTGTTCATAGTAACATCTACCTTTTATCACCACGGGATGGAATGATTTTTATAGATGAAGGGATATAAGGGATATTTCTTTGCAACTGACTAGATGACAAATCTGGCCAGTTAACATAATTCAGATTCATATTTCTCAAACATCAATACATATACAAGGATTTAAAATATCGAAATCAGAAAGTATAATTTACCCCTAGTCATCTATTGGTTACATTTACCACAAAATTTCGTGCTGTATTGTCTACTTCCGTGCACCCACCAGTTCACCTTCACTTCTTCACACACTAATTTTCACTCACCATACATCACCACCACGAACTTTATTTTTTTGTTTTTGTGTTGATTTTTTTGTTTATTTTATTTTTTAAGATCTCTTACACAACATTAGGCCTCCCTGTGGTTCAACCCTGTCTTACCAATGTTATATGTAGTAAGTAGGATATAATTTTAGTTTTTCTCTGACTCCTAATTTCGTGCATGCGTTAAAATATTGTTGTCATTTCCGGGGAGGCTAGGTGGGATATATAAAAACAAAAAACAAAGAATCAAAAAAAAGATTCCAAAAAAATCTAAAAAAAAACATAAAAATCTGCAAAAATAAAAAAAAAATTAAAAAAAATTGTGAACCTGCTACATTTAAACTAGGTCTAAGTATGAATACTTAGTACTTACTGATACATAAATTGATAAGCACCCCAAGGAAGTCAAAAATAACCAAGAAAAGATCAAAATGGAAGATAATAAAAATTAAAACTTGAAAAACCCACTTCATTAGAATATGAACAAACATGAATGATGAACCCACCTGAATATGAGATAGCTTAGAGGCACAATTTGAGAGAGTTATTCATACTTTCAGGGTCCAGTAACCCTTCAGGAATTAGACTCTCTCCTATGTCAAAGAATTAAGAAATCAATAAACTCATGCTTAGTTAGCTACCTACATTCAATGTAATTCCTAGTGAAGACTCTCTCAACATCATTAGAGGATTTTACTATAGTGTCCAGTAGGTACCACTTTGAGGCCTCATTGAGGAAGAGCTCAAACTGAGAGTGTTCAGCTTTTGCCTCAAGAGAAATGCTAGGTCTTGGTTTTAACAGCTAGATGAATAAATATTTGTCACATTGGATCATGTTTATAATTCATAATGAAATTCTATACTATGAGGTTGAAATCCTAAATTAGGCACAAATTAATTGGATTCATTCAGGATGAAGGAAAACTATTTCACAAAGACCGAGACAGGTTTCAGGGTTTGCTTAGGAAGTGTCCAAACCATCAATGTACACCCCAATCCCTCTTGGACACCATCTACAATAGTCTCACCACTTACAACCAAAACATTCTGGATCATTCTTCTGGAAAAGACTTTAGTGATAGTACTACGGAGGATCTCAAAAAAGTATTTAATATCATTGCTCAAAATTTCCATCACAAATGCTCTAGGAGGAGAACCATTTTGAGAAAGGAAACTGCATTGTCTCCTCAAGATGAAGCCCAAGCTGCAAGGTTTTTTAATGAGAACCCACATCATTCCCTTAAGGAGTTGTTCCACCACTATGGCATGTATAGACTTTCTCAAACATGTTGTCCAAACATCGATATGCCTATCCATCATCAAGATAGTGCCACCATTTTCTACTATGGACCTCAGATGCATCCCAGGGAAGATCCTTTTTCCAAAATCTACAATCAGGGGTATATGAACCATCCAAACCTATCATGCAGGGATCAAGGAGTCCTTCGACCTTTACCCCTCCTGGATTCTAGCAGCCTCCTAAGAAGAAATTCCATCCTCAACCCCAACCTATGGTTGAGTCATAAAAATCAAAAGATGTGGTGAGAGACATGTTCTATCAATTGATAGTGACTTTTTATGAACAAAATACCAATAATTATTATGGTAATGTTTAAATGGATGAAAAAATGAAGAATTTGGAAATTCAAATTGGGATGTTGGCTAGGGAAACTTATAATATAGAAAAGAGTGGGTTTCCAACACCCCTGAAGCCAATCCTAGGGATAATTCCATGGATGTGAGCACCATATGTGGTATCCAAACACACCAAGAGACTTGGGATAAATCCCAAATTACTGAAAATGAGAAACTGGATGAAGCTAGAAACTCAAATCTTAAAAAACCAGAATTTGGAAAACTAGACAACACCACTGGAATCCCACCAGTTTTTTCTATTCCAGCTCAAAAAACAAAATAAAATGTCTTGAGAAATGAATACAATAAATTGAAAAACTTTTTTGAATAAAAAGTTGTAGTGGTTCCCCCAATTGTGAGGAATTTTTCCACAGTGATTCGCTTCACACAAAGAATTAAGAATCCAATTCATGATTATGAACTGTTGAAATTTTTGAATGTGGATAAAAAGATGAACATAGATATCCCATTTAACACCCAAATCTTCCATGGTACACTTCACTTTGAATAATACAGTAGCGTGTGTTGTACGCAACTTCGAGTTCTAACACACACCACAACCAATCAAACTAGCCGTTATGAATAGTAATACCCACTTTTTGAAATTTTAAACATTATATCTTTCAAAGTGGACTTCATTTTTTGATTGGAAATATCAAAATTAGCTTATGGTGAATTTTTGGTACTTTTCTGGTAACTTTTATATTTTGATGAATAGCGAAAATTACTAAATTTTGATTAAAACCAATTTTTTTAATAAAAATAATTAATAGTGATAAATTATGAATTTTAGTGGTTTTAAAGAATATTTATAATATATTTTTACCATTTCATACAATGTTGGTCATTGGACATAATTTCACAATTAAACCTGGCATAAACAAGTGTCAATCTTTTGATATTTATTATAACTTAAAAACACGCTTTTTGTTTTGACTGCGGTAATTAATTTTAAATTAATTTCTGCCACTTCTTTATTTTGAATTTGGAAAAATGGATTCCATATTTTGAATCAGGATTTCCAAATTGTTTAAATAGGTAACTGTTTTTTAGAAATTTTGAATAATTACTTCGGTAAATATTTTATTTACCATGGTTAAAGGGTAAATCCGGTAAATAAGGGATAAAAATAATATTATAATAATAGTAAATTACCATAAAACATGTCCTAACTTTATTGGTGGATACATCTCCCACCATGGACATCTTTGGGTCAATTTTGGGACCCCATGGAGCCACTTGTTGGTGATTGAGACAATTTATATTATTTAAGTTAAAGTGAATACAAAAATGACATAAGCTTGTATCTTTTAGAAAAAAACATTTTACATAGGGTTATATTGGTTATATTTTCGATTATAAATATTAATTAGAAAGCTAAAACGATTTACTACATAATTTGTTTTTATTTATATTTTTAAGACATTGAAAATGAAAAAATATATATGACACAATAATGGTGCAGTATTTTCCTTATTAATGAAAGAATCGAAAAATTGATATTATAAATGTTAAAATAAATATAATTTGAATGTTTTGATCACATAAACGACTTTTATTGGTTAATATGACATGTTTTTATTTCTGAAATGAAATTTTATTGAATAAATAATGTTGTTAAGACTTCTAAAAAATCAATTATTGAGTAGTGTCAAAATTTACACAAATGAGTTTTAAAACAAATTTTATATTATTAATTTATATTCTATACCTAAAAATCTAAGGTCCGGCCAAGAGACTTATAGAATGATAGGTGTATCATTAATGGACCACTTTGGGGACTCTTGTAGTTATATTGTAATTTTATTAACTATATAATATAAAAATACAATGTGACATGGTAAGTGTCAAACTAATTAACTAAGAGTTAAAACAAAAATACAAGGTTAATATAATGACCCAAACCTATCTAAATTATATTGTTTGAGTGTTTTTAGACCCATATACACCTTAAAATTTAAATAATACACTTTGTAGCCATTAGAAACTGATTATTAATTTATTATAAAATAATATTTCTAGATTTTTCTAAAGATCCCCTCCCCCCCCTTATAAAATGACACCACTTCGAACCAATTCCTCACACATCTCAAGCCTTTTGGCTCATAAAAACTCTTCAAAATTAAGCTCCCTAAATCCCTATCCTCCTATTATAAGCCTTACCTTTGGCAGAAGGCACTTGAAGAGTCCTTTTGGGTTCAAACCAAAGGGAGTTACCCAAATTAAAGGTAACGATTTCTCTTAGCTTCTATTCTTTTATTTTACTTCTCCAACCACTAAACTATTCTTATTATTTTCTTTTGTAAAAAACACAGTATCCTAAATATACTATTATATTGTTATTAGATATATTATAACTACACTTACACAGACATCCATCTAATGGGTGAAGAATATAATGTTTTTGTGGATGGCAACCAAACACCTCACGAAGCGATGATTGTTTAATTATCTCCTACCACCTCTCATGGTGGCCATTATGATGGAACTATAATTAAATATTATATTAATGTTAATTATTTTATATATAAGCTTCTGTAATTCCATTTTATATCATACCATTATTCATTTCATGTTGTAGACATATATGATAATTTCATTTGAGGAAGTGCAGACTACCACCCCCTCAATGTGATATGACCGTTCATACCATAAATGGAACTTATAAAAGATGGTTTTAATGAACTTAAGTAACAAATATAAGATATTATATTATATTGGAATAATTATATTTCTAGGTATCATTTGGTTTTTATTCCTTTTAAAATGTTAAATGAAATGGAAGTAGCGTTCGTGAGTACGTACCGATTACCGTCTCCACGAACGTGGTGAGATTCATTCCCCATCATATCCATTAAAGAATAATTCTCATTTTATGATTAAAAGTAATTTTTAAGAAATTTATATCATTCTGAATATGAATATGATACATCATATCCATAACAAACACGACTTATGTAACAAAACATATAAAAGAAAACGAGTAAGTTAACACCCTTAACGATGATAATACTAAAGTATTATTAACAAAGAATTATTAAAATATCATATATGATATCATAATTATGTATATGGTTCTTTTATAATTTAATATCAATGTTTTAACTATTATAAAGTAGGTTAACATACCATAGACTAAGGGAATGTTCAGTGTTTGGGGTTTTCATCTCACTCCTTATTCCCGTGAGATTCATGCCATTTTGCCACTATTAACTTTTGTGTGGTGTATGTACTGCCCATAATTGTATTCTTCGTATAATAAAATTTAATTTATGTGTATTTACATATTCATTGTATGATACCGCTTTCATGGGTTGTATGTTTTGTATGTTTCCAAATTGGTAAGGGTTAATTTCAGAATCTCTTTATTATCCGAGGTTGTTTTTTAAATAAGTATCTAATGGGACATATTTATTTTCCATGTTCGTGTTTTATGAAAGAGATTTCAAAGGGATTATTTTAAGGGAATTTTTACTAAAACATCATTTCAAATGTTTTAAATATTTATTCTTATAAATCATTCACATTAATGTCCATGTCTTCAAAATGGGTTTTTAGGATTTATTTTTATGGACATGAATGTTTTTAAAATTTTAATTCCTTTCAAAAGTTTCAATGTGGTATGAGAAACATTGATTAAAAAATGTATTTAAATGACTTATTTTCCAAATTCTGTAACTTTGAAATGTTTTCATCAAAATTGGGGTATTTATCTGAAAGAGTTTTACAAATCATTTTCATAAACATCAAAATCCTTTAACGGATTTTAAACTTGTTTGGAAGTTGATTTATCATGATACAAATCATCCATATTGTGTTGATGGTTTTGTGACATGTTTGACTGTGGATGTGTTATTTTTATACCTTTCATGGTTTATGGGTAATGAATTGTCATTTCATATGATATTTTTAATACGAATGTGTATGCTATCTTTAGATCATTTCATATGAGGAATTCATTGGAATTAGTAAGTGACGAGTGGAGCCCGCTATAGATCCTCGATGCATCGGTAGGTCTCATGAGAAAAACTAGTGTCTTTGCATGAGGCCTTGACAAAATCTTATTTTTAGTCTTGGCACGAGGCCTTGACAAAATATTATTTGTAGTCATGGCACGAGGCCTTGGCTACGTGGTTATGATAGTCTGGCATTATGCATTACATCATTATGAAAGTGGTTATTGATATTGCATGTGATTATTCGACTAGTTGAATATCCATGAGAGTAAGTAAATGGAATTATTTGATTTTTATCATTTCCATATTATGCTGAAGTTCATGTTTAAAAATTCTTTTGTTTTAGTTATACATTGCCTTAAATGATTATGTTTATTCAAGAAAGTTTCCGCTATGTTGTTACCCTTACTGAGCTTCTGAGCTCACCCCTTTCAATGTTTTATTTTTTCCTAGGATGTGAAGAAGTAATTTATGAATGACCTGCAGGGATAGTATGTGGGGATATGAGTGTGAACTATGGAGACTATGTTGTTATAGTTTTCATTTTTATGATGTAATGTAAACTTTATGAATGTATCTAGTGTTTCCAAGACTGTTAACCTGATCAGTCCTTCGGGACGTGATTCCTTGTAATCATGCCAATGTTTTGTAATAATGCACCGACTCTGGGTAACTGGGGTCGAGGTATTACAATTGGTATCAGAGGAAGTTTAGAAATAACCTTGGAAACTAGATTTAGGTAAACTCTGATTAGAGCACATATCCCTAATATAGACTTTCAGGATTAGTAGAGAAGAACTTTCTAGAATTTTGATATTGTAGAGATTTTGTGAGTTTTCCAAGAAATACATCCCTGTCTGGATATGAGCAGGTAGAGGCGGCTCTAGCACAGATGTACCTAGGGGTAAAACCCAAAAACACCGCTTTGAGATAGACTCGAACGGGAACTGGTGCACGACAATGGGCCTTGCTGCACTCTTGGTTACAACACTCCCAGGGGATATGCTTAGTATAATATTCATTTTCATTACGAACCATTATGAATAGTTTATGAGTATATACTTCCTGAAAAAAACATTTCTATGACTATGGATTATATCCAAAAACTGTTAAATTAATGTTAAGTGTTTTACAAGTATGGAATTATGAATTTTGATTCATAAACTGGTCTAGTTTATGCCATTGTTTAGAAATGGAACCCAGTAGAAGGAATGAGAACTCCTGCAATATGCATGATCCAAAGAGTAAGGAAGATCATATCTTTCATGATCTTAAGCCAGAATTTAGAAGGGAAATAGTCTCCCATGTATTATCTTCTAATGAATAAAGAGTATCATGTGTTGATATGATATGTAATGAATTCTCGGAGTCCTATGGCTTTGAGGGGAAGCCAGGGAAGGAAAGGATGGCAGAGAGAAGGAAAGATAAAGGGAATATGATAAAGAAGGATTTTCCCATATGTGATAACTGTAATAAGAATGACCTTAGAAAATGCTTGATGGGAATGGGAGTATGTTATAAGTGTTGAGAAAAAGGACACCAAGTACATGACTGCAAGGGAAATAAAGAGGTTTCAAATGTACAATGCTTCATCTGCAAGGCATTTGGACACTATGCAAACCGATGTCCAAATCATCAGACTATGCCGCAAATGATGCGATTGGATAATAATCAGGTTATGATACTACCATAGATGAAGATGAATGACTAGTGTTTTTATGTTTTTATTTTTTAATTATTTCATTGAAGTGTTGTATCAATGATGTACTGGAAATAAATAAGGATTGTACTGTAGTACTATTTCATTGAGGATTTGAGATTTTAAGGTACTAAAAAGAGTGACTCTACAGTGAGGTAAATTATTGGTAAATTACATGGTTGAAGGAAATATAAACCTTAATATGGTCCTAATAGTGAGGTACATATTTTGGAAAAAGATATGGATGATTTGGGTAAATTATATTGGATATTCTTGACTGCCTTAAAACTAATTATATATTTATATATTCCATCATTGTTGGAGTTTACAACAGTTTTGGATGGATGATGTATATCTATTATTCTATAAGTAATAAGGGAGGATGAATGTAATCAATAAGGTTTTATGGTAATTCAGGATGTTTTAGTGTTTTAAAAAAATACATGATGAAGGTATTCACATTCTATTACGGGGTAAAAAGGATCTACATTATTTTTACCTTTCATATAAATTTTGGACTGAGAGTTTACAGAAGTATTTTGCATAAGTATAAAGGTTGGAAGAGATTTAGTTTAAAAGGTTATTTTTGGATTTTTATAAAAGTACAACCTGGAGGTTGGGCGGCAACCCGTCGCCTCCGACAAGGCTGCAAGACTCGAACCCACAACCGAAGGGCGACAAAGGTGTATCACCTACCACTAGCCCACGTGATATCCTTGATTGAATAATGTATTTTTTAAGGGGACTGATATGTGAATTATAAATTCATTATTTTTGGAACCCTATACGATTAGGATAAATATACTATATATATATATATATATTAAATCTTTTAGAGTAAGAGATGAGTTTGTAGTAGGAATTAGTTGAAGGATGAAACTATACATTTCAAGTATATATATATATACATATATATATCTATATATATCCTATTATTTTACGGATAAATTAATTATTAAACTTTAGGGAAGGGATCTTAAAACAAAAAATGTGTTATCCTAAGACCTTAAGTTTTGTTGAACTAATGGTATTTTAAATCATCATAAATTGGTGGCTTTGAGGCCCACATTTGTACAATTGTTTGTGATTGATGACCTCAATCAGTCCCTATAAATATTTACATTTTTCCTCTAACTACGTGTCTCTAATTTCCACCAATGTTCTCCTAATCGAGATCATAATTTGGTGGTGACCATTTCATTTCTCATTTCCTCTTATTAAGAGTAAATTTTATTAACCCAATTTCCGATGTGGGTTTTCCCACAAAGATACTTTCTATTTTCAACCTTTTATTTTCAAAGAACAATTTCAAATTGCGAGTAAAAAATTTATTGATGTAGGGGAGAATGTAACACCCCAACCATCCACAGTACACTTAGTTTTGAATAATATAGTAGTTTGTGTTGTACGCAACTTCGAGTTCTAACACACACCACAACCAATCAAACTAGCCGTTATGAATAGTAACAGCCACTTTTTTGAATTTTATACATTTTATCTTTCAATATGGACTTCATTTTTGGATTAGAAATATCGATATTAGCTTAGGGTGAATTTGTGGTACTTTTCTGCTAACTTTTATATTTTGATAAATAGTGAAATTTACAAAATTTTAATTAAAAACAACTTTTGTAATAAATATAATTAATAGTGATAAATTATGAATTTGAGTGGCTTCAAAGTATATTTATAATATATTTTTACCATTAAGTACAATGATGGTCATTGGACATTATTTCACAATTAAACTGGGCATAAACAAGTGTCAATCTTTTGATATTTATTATATCTTAAAAACACGCTTTTTGTTTTGACATCGGTAATTAATTTAAAATAAATTTTTGCCACTTCTGCGTTTTGAATTCGGAAAAATGGATTCCATATTTTGAATCAGGATTTACAAATTGTGTAAATAGATAACTTTTATTTTTAGACAGTTTGAATAATTATTTCGGTAAATATTTTCTTTACCATGGTTAAAGGGTAAATTCGGTAAATAAGGGTTAAAAATAATATTATAATAATAATAAATTACCCTAAAATGTATCCTAACATTATTTTTGGATACATTTCCTACCATGGGAATATTTTGGTCAATTTTAGGACCCCATGGAGCCACTTGTATGTGATAGGGACACTTTATATTAATTAAGTTAATGTGAATACAAAAATGACATAAGCTTCTATTTTCTAGAAAAAAACATTTTACATAGGGTTATATATGTTCTATTTTCGATTATAAATATTTATTAAAAATCTAAGAATATTTCCTACATAATGGTATTTTATTTATAATTTTTAGAAATTGAAAATGTAAAAATATATATGACAAAATATTGATGAAGTATTTTCTTTATTAATGAAAGAATCAAATAATTGATATTATAAATGATAAAATAAATATAATTTGAATGTTTTGATGACATAAACTACTTTTATTGGTTAATATAAAATTTCAGGATATCTTAAATGAATTTGGTTCGAATAAATAAGGTTCTTATGTCTTTTACAAAAATCCATTATTGAGTAGTGTCAAAATTGACAAAAATGAGTTTTTAAAACAAATATTATATTATTAATTTATATTATATTCCTAAAAATATAATGATAGGCCAAGAGACTTATATCATGAGAGGTGTATCATTAATGGACCACTGTGGGATCTATTGTTGGTATATATTAATTTTATTAACTATATAATATAAAAATACAAAGTGACATGGTAAGTGTCAAACTAATTAACTAAGAGCTAAAACTAAACGATAAGGTTAATATAATGACCCAAACCTATCTGAATACTATTGGTTGAGTGCTTTTAGACCCATAACCACCTTAAATTTTAAATAATCTACTTTGGAGCCATTAGAAATCGAATATAAATTTAATATAAAATAATATTTCTAGATTTTCCTAAAGAGCCCCTCCTCCCCCTTATAAATGGAAACCACTTATAAAAACTTCCTCCCACCTCTCAAGCATTTTTATTCGTCCAACCACTACAAAATTAATCTCCCTACATCCCTCTCCTCCTCTTAGAAGCTTTAACTTAGGCATAAGGCGCTTCAAGAGTTCATTTTGGTTGAAACCAAAGGGAGTTACCCAAATTAAAGGTAATGATTTCTCTTAGCTTCTTTTCTTTTATTTTACTTCTCCAACCCCTAAACACTTATTATTATTTTAATTTGTAACAAAAGCCAGTATCCTAAATATACTAGGATATTGTTATTAGAATTATTAGAAATACACTTACACACACATCCATCTAATGGGTGAGGAACATAATGTTTCTGTGGATGGCAACCAAACGTCTCATGAAGCGATGATTGTTCAATTATCTCCTACCACCTCTCATGGTGGCCATTATGGTGGAAATAAAATTAAATATGATATTTATGATATTTATTTTATATATAAGCTTCTTTAATTCCATTTTATATCATACCTTTGTTCGTTTCATGTTGTATATATATATATGATAATTTCATTTGAGGAAGTGCGGACTACCGCCCCCTCAAAGTGATATGACTCATTCATACAATAAATGGATCATATTAAATATGGTGTTAATGAACATAAGTAACACATATAAGATATTATATTATACTGGAATATTTATATACCTATGTATCATTTGGTTTTTATTCCTTTTAAAATGAAAAATGAAATGGAAGTAGTGTTCGTGCGTACGTACGGATTACCGTCTCCACGAACGCGATGAGATTCATTCCCCATAGTATCCATTCATGACTTATTCTCATTTGATGATTAAAAGTAATTTTTATGAACATTATATCATTATTTATATGAATAAGATACAACCTATCCATAACAAACACGACTTATGTAAAAAAACATATAAAATGAAACGATTAAGTTAACACCCGAAACGACGATAATACTAAATTATTATTTACAAAGAATTATTAGAAGATGATATATGATATCATAATTATGTATATGGTTCTTGTATAATTTAATAACAATGTTTTAACTATTATACAAGAGGTTAACATATCATCGACTAAGGAAAGGTTCAGGGTAAGGGGTTTTCATCTCACTCCTTATTCCTGTGCGATTAATGCCATATTGCCACTATTACCTTTTATGTGGTGTATGTACTACCCATAATTTCATTATTCATGTAATACACTTTAATTTAGGTTTATTTACATAGTCATTGTATGATACCTCTTTCATGTGTTGTTTGTTTCGTAAGTTACCAAATTGGTAATGGTTAATTTCACAATCTCTTTATTATCAGAGGTTGTTTTTACGTAAGTATCTACAGGGATATATTTATTATCCATGTCCATATTTTATGAAAGATATTTCAAAGGGATTATTTTAAGGGACTTTTTAATAAATCATAATTTCAAATGTTTTAAATATTTATTCTTCTAAATCATCCTCATTAATGACCATGTCTTCAAATTTTTTTTAAGGATTTATTTATATGGACATGAATGTTTTTAAAAGGTTAATTCCTTTCAAAAGTTTCAATGTGGTATGGGACACTTTGATTCAAAAATGTATTTAAATGACTTCTTTTCCAAATTGTGTAACTTTTAAATGTTTTCATGAAAAAGGGGGTATTTCTCTCAAAGAGTTCTACAAATCATTGTCATCAACGTCAAAATCCATTAATGGATTTTAAACATGTTTTGAAGTTGATTTATCATGATACAAATCTACCATATTGTGTTGAGGGTTTTGTGACATGTTTGACTGTGGATGTGTTATTTATATACCATTAATGTTTTATGGGTAATGTATTGACATTTCGTATTCTAGTTTTAATACGAATTTTTATGTTATGTTTAGACCTTTTCATATGAGGAATTCATTGGACTTAGTAAGTGATGGGTGGAGCCCGCTATAGCTCGTCGATGCATCGGTAGGTCTCATGAGACAAACTAGTGTCTTGGAATGAAGCCTTGACAAAATCATATTTGTGGTATTGGCACGAGGACTTGACAAAAACATATTTGTAATCTTGGCACGAGGCCTTGGCTACGTGGTTATGATCGTCTGGCATTTTGCATTCCATCATTATGAAAGTGGTTATTGATATTGCATGTGATTATTCGACTAGTAGAATATCCATGCGTGTAATAAAATGGCATTATTTGATTTTTGTCTTTTCCATATTTTACTAAAGTTAATGTTTAAAAAGGCTTTTGTTTTAGTTATACATTTCCTTAAATGTTTATGTTTATTCATGTAAGTTTTCGCTATATTGTTATCCTTACTGAGCATCTGAGCTCACCTCTTTCATTTTTTTATTTTTTCCCAGGATACGAAGAAGTAATATATGAATGACCTTCATGGATAGTATGTGGGGATATTAGTGTGGACTATGGAGACTATGTTGTGGTAGTTTTCATTTTAATTATGTAATGTAAACTTTATGAATGTATCTAGTTTTTCCAAGACAACTAAACTGCTCGGTCCTTCAGGACATGATTCCTTGTAATAATGCCAATGTTTAGTAATAATATACCGACTCTAGGTAATTGGGGTCGGGGCATTAAAGTTGGTATCAGAGGAAGTTTAGAAATAACCTGGGAATCTAGATTTAGATAAACTCTGATTATATCACACAGCCTTAAGATAGACTTTGAGTATTAGTAGAGAATAACTTCCTTGAATTTTGATATTGTAGATATTTTGTGAGTTTTCTGAGAAATATATCCATGTCTAGATACGAGCAGGTAGAGGCGGCTCTGGCAACGATTACCTAGGGGTAAAACCCAAAAACACCAATTTGAGCTAGACTCGAACGGGAACTGGTGCACGACAACAGGCCTTGCTGCACTCTTGGTTATGACACTCCCGGGGGGATATGCTTAGGATAATTATCATTTTCTTTACGAACCATTATGAAGGGTTTATGAGTATATACTTCTCAAAGAAAGAATTTTTATGATCATAGATTATGTCCATATACTGTTCAATTTATGTTAAGTGTTATACAATTATGGAATTATGTATATTGATTCATAAACTGATCTAGTTTATTCCATTATTTAGAAATGACACCCAATAGAAGGAATGAGAACTCCAGCAATACGCATGATTCAAAGAGTACGAAAGATCATATCTTTCATGGTCTTAAGCCAGAATTTAGATGGGAAATAGTTTCCCACGTATTATCATCATATGAAGAAATAGTATCATGTGTGGATATTATAAGTAAAGAATTCTCAGAGCCCTATGGTTTTGAAGGGAAGCCAGAGAAGGAAAGGATGGTAGAGAGAACGACAAATAAAGGGAATAAGTAAAGAATGATTTTCCCATATGTGATAACTATAGAAAGAATCACCTTGGAAAATGGTTGAAGGTAATGACATTATGTTATAAGTGTGGATAAAAAGGACACCAAGTACATGACTGCAAGGGAAATAAAAAGGTTTCAAATGTACAATGCTTCATCTGCAAGGAGTTTGGACACTACGAAAACCGATGTCCTAATCATCAGACTATGCCACAAATGATGATATTGGATGATAATCAAGTTGTGATACTACCATAGAATAATACGAATGACTAGTGTTATTATGTTTTTATTTTGTAATTATTTAATTGAAGTGTTGTATCAATGATGTACTTGAAATAAATAAGGATTGTACTGCAGTACTATTTTATTGAGGATTTGAGATTTTAAGGTACTATGAAGAGTGACTCTAGAACGAGTTAAACTTTTTTTAAATTACATGGTTGAATAAATGATATACCTTAATATGGTCCTAATATTGAGATACGGATTTTGGAATAAGATATGATTGATTTGGGTAAATTATATTGATATTCTTGACTGCCTTGAAACTGATTAAATATTTTTATATTCCATCATTAATGGAGTTTACAACATTTTTGGATGGATGAAGTATATCCAGTATTCTATAAGGAATAAGGGAGCATGAATGTAAACAATAAGGTTTTATGGTAATTCAGGATGTTTCAGTGTTTTAAAAGAATACATGATAAAGGTATTCACTTGCTATTACGTGGTAAAAAGGATCTACATTATGTTTACCTTTCATATAAATTTTGGACTGAGAGTTTACATAAGTATTTTGGATAAGTATAAAGTTTGGAAGGGATTTAGTTTGAAAGGTTATTTTTTTATTTTTATAGATGGACAACCCGGAGGTTGGGCGGCAACCCATCACGTCCGGCAAGGCCGCAAGACTTGAACCCAAAACCGAAGGGCAACAAGGGTGTATCACCTACCACTAGCCCACTTGATGTCTTGGATTGAATAATGTAGTTTTAAGGGGTCTAATAGGTGAATTATAAATTCATTATTTTTGGAACCCTATATGATTATGATAAATAGAATATATATATATATATTAAATCTTTTAGAGTAAAATATGAGTTTGTAGTAGGAATTAGTTGAAGGATGAAAATCTACTTGTCAAGTATATATAAATACATATATATATATATTTATATTATTTCCTCTTATTTTATAGATAAATTAATTATTAAACATTAGTGAAGGGATCTTAAACCAAAAAATGTTTTATCCTAATACATTAGGTTTTGTTGAACCGATGGTATTTTAAATCATCATAAATTGGTGTCTTTGAGGCCCAAAATTCTACAATTGTTTGTCATTGATGACCTCAATAAATCCCTATAAATATTTACATTTTCCCTACAATTATGTGTCTCTAATTTCCACCAGTGTTCTCCGAATCAAGATCATAATTTGGTGGTGACCATTTCATTTCTCTTTTCCTCATATTAAGACTAAATTTTATTAACCCAATTTCCGATGTGGGGTTTCCCAAAAAGATACATTCAATTTTAAACCTTTTACTTTCAAAGAACAATTTAAAATTGAAAGGATGAAATATATTAAAGTCAGGGAGAATGTGACACCCCAAGATTCCAGGAAACACTTCCCTTTGAATAATACAGTAGCATGTGTTGTACGCAACTTCGAGTTCTTACACACACCACAACCAATCAAACAAGCCGTTATGAATAGTAATACCCACTTTTTTAAATTTTATAAATTTTATCTTTCAAAATGTATTTCATTATTGGATTCTAAATATCGAAATTAGATTAGGGTGAAATTTTGGTACTTTTCTGATAACTTTTATATTTTGATGACTAGTGGAAATTACTAAATTTTAATTAAAAACAAGTTTTTTTATAAAAATAATTAATGGTGATAAATTTTGAATTTGAGTGGTTTTAAAATATATTTGGAATATATTTTTACCATTTAATACAATTTTGGTCATTTGACATAATTTCACAACAAAACTGGTTATAAACAAGTGTCAATCTCTTGATAGTTATTATATCTTAAAAACACACTTTTTGTTTTGACAGCAGGAATTAATTTTAAATTAATTTCTGCCACTTCTGAGTTTTGAATTTGAAATAATGGATTAAATATTTGGAATCAGTATTTAAATTTTTTTTAAATAGGTAACTTTTATTTTTAGACATTTTGAATAATTATTTCGGTAAATATTTTATTTACCATGGTTAAAGGGTAAATCCGTTAAATAAGGGTTAAAAAATAACATTATAATAATAATAAATTGCCCTAAAACGTGTCCAAACTATATTGGTTGATACATGTCCTACATTGGGCATCTTTGGGTTGATTTTGGGACCCCATGGAGCCACTTGTAGGTGACAGGGACACATTATATTAAATAAGTTAAAGTGAATACCAAAATGACATAAGCTTAAATATCATAGAAAAACAATTTTTACATAGGGTTATATATGTTATATTTTTTATTATAAATATTCATTAAAAATATAAAACTATTTCCTACATAATGGTATTTTATTTATAATATTTAGACATTGAAAAAGTAGAAATATATATGACACAATAATGATGCAGTATTTTCCTTTTTAATGAAAGAATCAAATAATTGATATTATAAATGTTAAAATAAATATAATTTGAAATTTTTTATGACATACACGAATTTTATTGGTCCATATGACATGTTATTAATGCTTAAATGAATTATTTTAGAATTAATAAATTTGTTAATACTTTATCCAAAAACAATTATTGAGTAGTTTCAGAATTTACATAAATGAGCTTTTAAAACAAATATTATAGTATTAATTTTTATTCTATTTCTAAAAATCTAAGGTTCGGCCAAGAGACTTATATCATGATAGGTGTATCGTTAATGGACCACTTGGGGGTCTCTTGGAGGTATATAGTAAGTTTATTAACTATATGATAAAAAATACAAAGTGACATGGTAAGTGTCAAACTAATTAACTAAGAGTTAAAACTAAAAGATAACGTTAATATAATGACCCAAAACTATATAAATTCTATTTGTTGAGTGGTTTTATACCCATACCCACCTTATAATTTAAATAATCCACATTGGAGCCATTAGAAACCGAATATGAATATATTATAAAATAATATTTCTAGATTTTCCTACAGATCCCCTCTCCCCCTTATAAATGGACACCACCTCTAACCAATTCCTCACAAATCTCAAGAATTTTGGTTCATCCATCCTCTAACCAATTAAGCTCCCTAAATCCCTCTACTCCTCTTAGAAGCCATACCATAGGCATAAGGCAATTAAAGAGTCCACTTTGGTTCAATCCAAATGGAGTTACCCAAATTACAGGTACCAATTTCTCTTAGCTTCTTTTCTTTTATTTTACTTCTCCAACCCCTAAACTCTTCTTATTATTTTATTTTGTAACAGAACAAATATCCAAAATATACTAGGATATTGTTATTAGATTTATTATAACTACACTTACATAGACATCCATCTAATGGGTGAAGAACATAATGTTTCTGTGGATGGAAACCAAACGCCTCACGAAGCGATGATTGTTTAATTATCCCATACCACCTCTCATGGTCGCCATTATGATGGAACTATCATTAAATATGATATTAATGATATTTATTTTATATATAAGCTTCTGTAATTCCATTTTATATCATACCATTATCCGTTTCATGTTGTTTATATATATGATAATTTCATTTGGGGAAGTGCAGACTACTGCCCCCTCAAAGTGATATGACTCATTCATACCATACATGGAACGTATAAAGGATGATTTTAATGAACATAAGTAACACATATAAGATATTATATTATACTTTTATAATTATATACCTATTTATCATTTGGTTTTTATTCCATTTAAAATGAAAAATGAAATGGAAGTAGCGTTCGTGCGTACGTACGGATTACCGTCTCCACAAACACGATGAGATTCATTCCCCATCTTATCCATTCAATATTAATTATAATTTGATGATTAAAAGTAATGTTTAAGAACTTTATATAATTCATTAAATGAATAAGATAAAACCTATCCATAACAAACATGACTTATGTACAAAACACATAAAAGAAAACGAGTAAGTTAACACCCAAAACGATGATAATACTAATGTATTATTAACAAATCATTATTAGAAGATTATATATGATATCATAATTATGTATATGGTTCTTTTATAATTTAATAACAATGTTTTAACTATTATACAAGAGGTTAACATACCATCGACTAAGGAAACGTTCAAGGTAATGGGTTTTCATCTCACTCCTTATTCCCGTGAGATTCATGCCATATTGACACTATTAACTTTTGTGTGGTGTATGTACTACCCATAATTGTATTATTCATGTAATACACTT
Organism: Viscum album; assembly: GCA_963277665.1. Classification (NCBI taxonomy): domain Eukaryota; kingdom Viridiplantae; phylum Streptophyta; class Magnoliopsida; order Santalales; family Viscaceae; genus Viscum; species Viscum album. Next base: position 1,771,318,391 of record OY728120.1, read on the forward strand.
TAATTTATTTTTATTTACATATTAATTGAATGATACCTCTTTCATGGGTTTTATGTTTTGTATGTTACCAAATTGGTAAGGGTTAATTTCACAATCATTTTATTATCCGAGGTTGTTTTTACGTAAGTATCTACTGGGACATATTTATTATCCATGTACATGTTTTATGAAAGAGATTTAAAAGGGATTATTTTAAGGGACTTTTTACTAAAACATCATTTCAAATGTTTTAAATATTTATTCTTCTAAATCATTCTCATTAATGTCAATGTACTCAAAATGGTTTTTAAGGATTTATTTATATGGACATGAATGTTTTTAAAAGGTTAATTCGTTTAAAAAGTTTCAATGTGGTATGAGACACTTTGAATCAAAATTTATTTAAATGACCTCATTTCCAAATTGTTTAACTCTTAAATTTTTTCTTGAAAAAGGGGGTATTTCTCTCAAAGAGTTTTACAAATCATTTTAGACAATGTAAAAATCCTTTAATGGATTTTGAGGTTGTTTTGAAGTTAATTTTACATGATACAAATATTCTATATTGTGTTGAAGGTTTTATGATATGTTTGACTGTGGATGTGTTATTTTTATACCATTCATGGTTTATGGGTAATGTATTGACATTTTGTATGCTATTTTTAATAAAAAAATATATTATGTTTAGACATTTTCATGTGAGGAATAAATTGGACTTAGTAAGTAACGGGTGGAGCCCGCTATAGCTCATAGATGCATCGGCAGGTCTCATGAGACAAACCAGTGTCTTGGCACGAGTCCTTGACAAAATCTTATTTTTAGTCTTGGAACGAGGCCTTGACAAAATCTTATTTTTAGTCTTGGCATGAGGCCATGGCGATGTGGATATGATTGTATGGCATTATGCATTCCATCATTATGAAAGTGGTTATTGATATTTCATGTGATTATTCGACTAGTAGAACATCCATGCGAGTAATTAAATGGAATTATTTGATTTTTATCTTTTCCATATTATGCTGATGTTAAATTTTAAAAAGGATTTTGTTTTAGTTATAAATTTCCTTAAATGTTTATGTTTATTAATGAAAGTTTCCACTATATTGTTATCCTTAGTGAGAATCTGAGCTCACCCCTTTCAATGTATTATTTTTTCCCATGATGTGAAGAAGTAATTTATGAATGACCTGTAGGGATAGTATGTGGGGATATGAGTGTGGACTATGGAGACTATGTTGTTGTAGTTTTCTTTTTTATGATGTAATATAAACATTATGAATGTATCTAGTGTTTCCAATACTGCTAAACTGATCGGTTCTTCGGGACGTGATTCCTTGTAATCATGCCAATGTTATATAATAATGCACCGACTCTGGGTAACTATGGTCGCGGCGTTACATCCCATTTTTAGAATCCTTGATTCAAAGCTTGAAATATTTGAAATAACTCAAGGAAATTTGATCAAACAAAAAGACATTGGAAGAATTTTCCACCTATATCTTAATAGTGGAGTGTAGTGCAGTCTTGTAGAATTGGATACCTCCCAATATTTAGGACATAGGAAGATTTTTCATCCCTTTCACTTTTGGGGATAAAGTTGGTAAGTAAAATTGTTTGTGTAATTTGATTTTTAGTATTTATCTGATTCCCCTATCATGTTTTCATCATCTAGGATTATGAGTTCCCCAACCCACCAATGTTGTGTTATAACATTCTAATCATTCCATTACTCATCTAGTGGGTATGGTCGATGATCTACTAGTTGGATTAGAGAAAATATTTTTGCCTGGTAAATTTCTTATCCTTGTTAAAGAGTGTGACCAGGAGGTTCCTACCATTCTCGGTAGTCCCTTCCTGGTCACAGGGGGGCATGTGAAAGATGTGTCCAAGGGGAAATTGATATTCAATATGGGTGAACAAAAAGAATAATTCCATGTTTTAAAAAAATCCATGAACCCACCCACCCAAACTTCCCCAAATACTAGATTTCAGTAGCTAAGAGTAGTTTTAATATGGAGGAAGAGGAGTTTCTGAGAATGATAATAGAAATCAATAGTGAATCTGACATCCCAACTTCTGCATGCAAGGGGATCAAAAAGTTTAAGGAGAGAGAATCTATGGATCTGTACAAGGGATAATTTTTGGAAAGCCTAGATGTGTGTTTTTTGGAGAAAATTATTACCCTGATAGAGGAGGCTATGTTTGAGGATATTTTTTTGGAAGCTCTAGTGATGAGGAAGATGCCTTCTCTACTGCCTTCATCACGATGAAGCATGAAGACCTTGGGCCACCTAGGCCCCAGTGTATTCCCTCAAGAAAGTCACTATCCACACCTTAACTCATGAACCTCCCTTCCCACCTCAAATATTCATTTTTCGGAGAGAGAACAACCCATCCTGTGATCATTTCATCCAACCTAGAGGTGAGTCCAGAGAAAAGTTTTCTTAGTGTTTTGAATAAGTACAAGTCTGTCATAGGCTTGTTGATGGCTGATATCAAGGGGATATGTCCAGCCTTCTAAAGCCATAATGTTCCCATGGAACCTAATTGTAATCTAAGAGTAGAATTAAAAAGGGGACTCAAAACAAACACTAAGGAAGTTGTGAGAGAATAAGTGATTATTTTTCATGATGATGGAATAATTGTTTCCAATTTTTTATTTCCACTAAGTAAGTCTTGTCAATGTGGTACCCAAAAAGAGTGGAGTGACAGTGGTCACTAAAGAAAATAATGGGAAAATCCAGACAAGATAAGTGAATAAATGGAGAGTCTATATAGACTATAGAAAGTTGAATGCTTCCACAAGAAATGCTCACTTTCTCATGATGTTTTTGGATCAAATGTTAGAGATATTGGATGACAATTAATTCTTCTTCTTTCTTGATGGTTACTCTGGTTACAACCATATTTCCAGTTCACATGAAGACCTAGAGAAACCCACCATCACCTGTCTATTTGGGAAATTTTCCTACTGGAGGATTCATTTTGGCTTATGTGCTGCTCCTACCACTTTTCAGAGTTGCATGATGGAAATTTTTCCATACATGATTCAAATTATAATTGAAGTGATAATGGATGATTTTTCTGTTGTGGGAAATGACATTTAGAACTATATAAAAAATATATAACTAGTGTAATAAAGGTTCCAAGAGATCAACTTAGTCTTAAACAAGGAAAAGATCCAATTCATGGTCACTGAAGGCATAGTTTTCAGAATGCACGTTTCTAAGAAGGGGTCGGAGGTCAATAATGCTAATTTTGTGGTTATAAAAAATTCTCCCCCACCGGAAAATGTCAAAGGAATTAGAAGTATCTTGGTTTATGCTGGGTTCTATAGGAGGTTCATTAATGACTTTTATAAGATTACTAGACCTATGTTCACACTTATGGATAAGAAAACACCCTTTGTCTTCGATGAGAAATGTCTAGAGGCATTTAATCTTCTCAAGGAGAAGTTGACTACTTCATATGTAATCACTGATTCTAACTGGCAGCTTCCCTTTAAGGAGATTTGAAATGCTTGTGACTTTCCAATAGGAGCTGTTTTGTGGTCGAGGAAGGATAGGAAACTTAATGTTATTTACTATTCAATAATGTTTCTAGGTGATTCCTAGAATAATTATTCTACCACTTAAAAGGAGTTATCTACTGTGTTGTTTTATTTAGAAGAGTTCAGGTAGTACTTAGAAGGATCAAGGATTATAATTTTCACAGATCATTCATCCCTAAAGTACTTACAGGTTATAAAGGACTCAAATCCTAGACTCAAGTGGTGGAAATTGCAGTTACAAGAGTATGATTTATTAATTAATGACAGGAAAGGGGCAGAAAATGTAGTAGAAGATCACTTTTACTGATTTTCCTATACTCTAAATAAGGAACCAAGAGAGATCAAAACTTCATTCCCTGATGAATATTTGTTTGCTGCCTCTGTGCAATAGTCTACTAGATTCATAGAATATGCCAACATTATGCCAACTGGCATCATCCCGTTGATCTCTCACACAAACAGAAGAAGAGGTTTATATTTGAGCTGAAAAATAAATTTGGGATGACAATATTCTTTTTTGAAGACGTACTAATGGTGTTTTTAGATGATTTGTGGTTAATGATGAGAATTTTTATATACTTTAGAGCTTCCATTAAACACCTTGGGGTGGAAACCATAGAGGAGAAAATACTACTCAAAAGGTTTTAGAGGATGGTTTCTACTGGCCACCATTTTTAATGATGCAAGGAGTCTGGTAATTGGTTGTGAGAAATGTCAAAAGTTGGGAAATGTTGGAAAAAGGCAAGAACTGCCCGAAAAAGGAATTCTAGATGTAAAGACCCGTAAAATTCAAGGGAAATTTTTTCTTAATTTTCTTTGGAATTTTACAAGAGCGTGGTTTCTGACGGAACCTGATTCTGAGGCTCGGTGTGCCCGGAATCAATTTCCGAAGTTTGGCTCGGGTACGTTCAGTGAACGAACAAGCGGGAAATTCTAACTTCTGATCCAGTGCTTGGAATTGAAATCCGAGGACACCGATGAACTCGCAGTGCCGATATTCGCTTAAGGAGATCTTTTCCGAATTTGCGTTTATTGCAGGACGAAAGTTAGTTTTTGGGAGAATTATAAAAAGTTAAATAAAAAAGGAACACTTTTTATTTTTCTTACTTGTTGGTTAACTCGTCTCAAAGGAAGTAAAGGTGGGGCCCACATCCACTTAACCTCCTTGGAGGATTAATTGTGGTGGGGCCCAACACGAAACCCAACTTTTCATCTCCTCTCAAAACTCCCTTAACTCCCCTTTTAAATGATCTTGACAACTTAGGTTATTAATTAGGTTGAGTTGTTTATCTTTTTCAACCTTTGAATTTCAAAGGTTTGGTTGAGTAAATAAAATAAGCTCTTAGCTTATTTTATTTGGTTAGAATTCTTTAGCCTCTTGAGAGATTTGAAGCCTTATCCTTCTTATTCTTCTTCTTCTTCTTCAAGCTTGATGAAGAACGCGAAGAACCTTCAAACTCCGACGAAGAAAGCTGCTCCTCTCTTCTTCGTAGCCGTTGTTTCTGAAGATCGACGACGTCTTCCGTGTCAACGAAAGGGAACTCCGCTTCCTCCTCGGACTTCGTTCGTCGGCTTACGAATATTTTTCCAACGACGTACCTCTTCGGACGTACCTCTTCGTCATCGGATTTGACGAACGATTACCGCGACGCCTGACCTCCGCGACGTTGTCTTCCGCGGGTCGTTGACGATCTTCGAACTTGAACCCAAGGTAGGGGTTTGTTGTGGTTTATTTCTTTACTCTCGTTCTTGGTTATAGAATGATAATCTTGTGATTAAATATTTAAGAGTTATCATCTAACGATAGGGGGGGGGTCGGACCGCACCAAACACGACCGAATTCCCCCTCCTTTGTCTTGGTTATTTATATAATCTTGTGGATGAACGAGAAGGCGTGTGTCGTCGCACCACGCGGGAATCGCCCGGCTTATTTACGCGACGCCGTCGCGTCGCGCCGTGGAAGGATTATCATGAACGCGACGCCGTCGCGCCGTGTCGAAGGGAACCGAAGGCGCCGCGGCCGGAGCGGGGCACGGTGGAGGGGCGCGGTGCCGTCGCACCACGCCAGACGACGAACACCGCGGTCGGTTCCGGGCCGCCGGCTCGCCAGGGCCGCCGGTGTCGGAAACCGGAAGGGGACCGGCTTTGCCGGGTCCCGTTGAAGAAAAACTGGCCAGCCAGGTGGGCCGGCCGAAGGTCAAATACTGGGGGAATTTAATTCCCCCGGTCAATTCAAATGCCCCCCTTATGAGGGGGGGGCCCGGTTTCATTAAGGGGGGGGGGGGGGGGGGGGGGCAGGCGGCCACCGGTTTTCCTCAAGCAGGCCCCCACGAAGGGGGCCAGTTCTCCAAAAAGGCGCGGCCTAAGCCGCGCCGCTGACTGGAAGCGGGGGCCATGCCCCCCGCGCGTAGCACCAGGGGCGCCAGGCCGCGCCGCCACGCCACCGCGCCAGACTGCCGCCGTCCGGTTCGGGTCGACCCGGTTCGGGCCGACCCGGGGGGGGGGGGGGGGGGGTCGGGCCGGGTCGGCCGGACCTGGACCCCCCGTTTTCGAATCGTCTTCGGTCCTTTGGCCATAACATGAGCCACGGACCTCCGATTGACGAACCGGCAGTGGCTACACGATCCTTGGATCGAGGCGGTCGATTCGGTATATCGCACTCAAAGTTTTCGAAATACTTTGAGTTCGACCGGGTTGGTTCGTTCACGAAACAAACCGGGCCTTCGGAGCGGAAACGCTCATATCTTGAGCTACGGACGTCTGATTGACGTACCGTCACCTTTGTTGTGTTCCTCTTAGTGAGACAGATCTTTTGGCATACTCCGCCCGAGGTTTGGATGCAGGTGGAGTACGGTCGGGTTGATTTTTCCTTAAAAACCAACGGGCCCCTGGGACGAAAAAGCCAATAACTCTCAGACCGGGCGTCCGATCGACGCGCCGTCTGTTGCGTTGAGTTCCTGTTGACGATACGAACTTTTGGATACATCAACTCTGGAATTTGTGACAGTTGATGTATCAGCCTCTTGGCTCATGGAGCGGACCCTCCTGTACGAGCTTGCTGTGTGCGGGAACCCTAGTGCTGGCTGCGACTGTTACTGTGACTACTACTTCTACTGCTACTGCTACTGTGACTGCGACGACGACAGTACAAAGATCCTGTGTGGATTCGACGACGACGACTACAACACTCAGCGATCCTACGTGGATCAGTGCTACAGGTCCTGTGTGGGCCCGATCCTGTGTGGGTCCGATCCTGTGTGGGTCCTTGCGCTCAGTGGTCCTGTGTGAACCAGCGCCTACAGGTCCTGTGTGGGCCCGATCCTGTGTGGGTCTTTTGCGGGGGTTAGTTACCTATCGATCCTTCGTGGGTCCGACGACTTAGATGGATCAGAGATCATCTTTATCGTCCTTTGAAGAAGTATACCTGTGTGATCTGAATCTTGTTACTTTCCTCTGTGGATTGAGTTGTGCTATCCTATGTGGGATTTCGTTTTGCTTTCTTGTGTGGAATACGTTTACTTTCCTGTGTGGACTAAGTTGTACTTGGGCTCGGAGGTTGGAGCATATTGGAATTGATGACTTAGGTATATGTATGGGCATATACCTATGTAGTGTCGGTTGTTACTTCGTGTTTGTATCTTCCTTTTATGTTTATCCTTTTTGGATTTTGGGAGACCTTCGGGGGTCTCGGGGTCCCTACTGTGTAGCTTATACTCACCCCTGCACGGGCTATGCCCGTACTACGTTGTGTTGGTTGCAGACGACGAACAACGTTGATCTTGGCTGAGGCTCGCAGAGCAGGACGGTACCTGGAGGTAGACCACTGGGCGGGACATGCTCGGAGCGGACAGCGGGACCCGAGGAGCAGTGGAGCTATCTGTACCCACCCTTCAGGTGGGATCTCCAGTGGATAGCTCAGTGTAGCGGCTTTTGCTTACAGTTGTTGTTTTTCCTTTCGAGTTGTACTTTACTTTCAGTTGGGTTTGTATACTGGCCCATTTACCTTTCCGCACTTTCAGTTGTACTCTGTTTTTACTTAGTTGTTTACTTTCCTCTTGCTTACTCTGTGTGTTTGTTTACATTACAAAGGCAATTGCCTTCCCTTTTCACTGGGATATACGCCTTGGTGCTAGTCGCCAGCCCCTGGCCTATGGAAGGCGGGCTTGGGGTAGTCACGACACGGAGGCCGAGGGCGGGGTCGTGACAAATTGGTATTAGAGGAGTTCGGTTCTACCGTGAACTCTGTTCTTTTCTATGTGAAGCAATAATATTTAGCGTATTGAGTGTGGTTATCAGTCCAGGGAGTCCAGTGTTGGTGCGGCGGCCGACGTATCCGTACACCAGGACCCTGACTTCTGATTTCCGACTTAATGCATGAAAACATTGATTGCGTGTGTGTTTCAAAGTTTTCTTTGTGATTACTTATATCATCTCACCAGGTATACTGTTCTGACCATGGCGCACATGTTTCCTTTTCAGGATGGCCCCACGACGGCATCCAGCTAGGGTTCCGAGAGTCGAGTGTGACGACAGCCCACCGAGCGACGAGGCTTCGGTGCAGGGCCCTTTGTCAGCAGTGGCACGGCGTAGCTCTACCCGTCGAGCCACCGATACTTCCAGCACTAGCCGCTGACTATGCACGTCGCCTCAGCGCACTGCATGAGTTTCAGCGCCAGTGACCACCCAGGTTTCATTGGGAGACGGATCCCTAGGCAGCCGAGGACTGGCTGGAGGCAGTGGTACGTGTGTTTAGGCTAGTGAGGACACCGACAGACCTCATGGTGATCCTCGCTGCTAGCCTACTACATGTAGCAGCAGGACGATGGTGGAGGTTGATGCTCCAGGTGCACGATAAGGCATCTCTTCTATGGACGGACTTTGAGAGCCTCTTCCGCTCGGAGTTCGTCCCAGCCACCCTTCGTGTGGTGCGTATCCAGGAGCTTCTTCAGCTGCGGCAGGGCAGCATGACGGTCGCTCAATACTCGGCGAGATTTACCGATCTCTCGCGCTACTCGACCGACATGGTATGAGACCCATTCTTCTGGGCCCGGACCTTCGAGCAGGGTTTGAGACACGAGATCAGGGCATAACTGATCTCCCTCAGCATACCGACTCAGACAAGAGTACTGGAGCGGGCCCTTTTGATCGAGAGCTTCCTTGCTGAGTCTACACCAGCACCGAGACCCACGCAGGGCGGCACGTGCAGAGTCATCTGCAGCAGGCAGTCGACGGATGACTCAGGGTTCAGGCAGACCAGACCTTCGGGCAGACGACCTCAGGTCATTGGCTCAGCAGTACGGGGCACACAGTGAGGATCTAGTCTTTCGAGAGGCACGCAGTGCTACTCGTGCGGCGGGCAGGGCCACATGGCTCGTGACTGCCCGACCCAACGTGCCGAGGAGCAGCAGACAGTTGAGGGACCACCGAGGCAGAGACAGAGGTCGACCGTGGCGGTCCGCAGGGAGGAGGCGGACGAGGCAGAGGAGCTGGCCGAGCAGCAGGTGGTGGGCGACGCTTTGAGGCTCTTCCACCACCACCACCAGGAGGTCCACCCCGACCACAGGAGCTGGCGGGTAGAGACAGGCACAGCTCCAGGCAGCAGAGAACTACGACCACGGCACACCCGAGATGATTCGAGGTACTATATGTGTCTATTCCACCCTTGCTGCAGTTCTTATAGACACAGGAGCGAGTCACTCTTTCATAGCCGTTGCCCTTATTCGGAGCTCGGAGACTTTCGACAGAGCCGTTGGCTCGATCCTTACGGCTAGAGACTCCTACGGGAGCAGACTCGACGATTACGCACTGGTGCCGGCAGTGTGAGCTTACTCTTGGAGGCAAGATCTTTGGCTGGGATCTTCTTGTAGCAGCGCCGAGGCCTTACGACGTCATCTTGGGCATGGATGGCAATCTACGGTCATGCGCAGATTGACTGTTTTAGGCGTAAGGTGTGGTGTGTACGCCACTGACGGGAGCAGGTTCACCTTCACCAGCGAGAAGGGAGCCTTAGCAGCATAGGATGGACTTCCGTGGAGGAGAGGACAGCCCATCACTCATCAGATGGCTAGCCTCATCCTTGGAGCAGTTGACGTGCGAAGTCCTGGTTTTCCTGCAGTGGTGGATCAGTTTGTGGACGTTTTTCCCGACGACGTTCCAGGGCTACCTCCTCACAGAGAGGTAGACTATTATATTGACTTGTACCCCGGGACAACCTCTATATCCACTCAGCATATCGGATGGCCCCCACCGAGCTTTGAGAGCTACGGGTACAGTTGGAGGACTTGCAGGGCAAGGGGTTCATCCGACCCAGTGTTTCACCATGGGCTTCCCCGATATTGTTCACCAAGAAGGTGGATGGGAGCCTGCGGATTTGTGTTGACTATCGTCACCTGAACCAGGTGACAGTGAGGAACAAGTATCCGCTACCGAGTATTGATGACCTCTTTGATCAGCTCAAGGGAGCACGGTGGTTCTCGAAGATAGACCTCAGGTTAGGCTATCATCAGCTCAGAGTCAGAGACGAGGATGTGTAGAAGACGGCCTTCAGATGTCGGTATGGCCACTATGAGTTCTTAATTATGCCTTTCGGCGTAACCAATGCTCTAGCAGTGTTCATGGCCCTCATGAACAGGATCTTTCAGCCATACCTTGATCGGTTTGTCGTAGTCTTCATCGACGACATTCTGATTTACTCTATGACTGAGGAGGAGCACACCTATCACTTGCGAGTTGTAATAGACACACTCTGAGAGCACCAGCTTTATGGTAATCTCTCGAAGTGCCAGTTCTGGATATGTGAGGTCCACTTCCTGGGACACGTTATCTCTGAGGCGGGTGTTGCAGTGGATCCTGCGAAGATCGAGGCTGTGTTAGCATGGGAGCCACCCAGGAGCATGACTGAGGTTCGGAGTTTCTTGGGACTAGCTGGATACTATCAGAGATTCGTGCCAGACTTCTCTAGAGTTGCGGCACACTTACAGCTTTGACGAAGAAGGGGAAACCATTCGTGTGGTCAGACAGATGTCAGCAGAGCTTCCAGGAGCTGAGACAGAGATTGACCAGCGCACCTATATTGAGGTTGCCTGAGGAGGGAGTAGGGTACGTAGTCTACTGAGATGCATCAGGGACCAGAATCGGATGTGTTCTGATGCAGGAGCGGCCAGTGTTCGCCTATGGATCACTTTAGTTGAGGCCGCATGAGCAGAACTACGCTACCCATGACCTGGAGTTAGCAGCAGTGGTCTTCGCTCTGAAGACATGGTGATACTATCTGATGGGCGAGCGCTTTACAATATTTTCTGATCATCAGAGTCTCATGTATATCTTCTCGCAGAAGGACCTGAACCAGAGACAGCGGCGATGGCTCGAGTTCCTCCAGGACTCTGACTTTGAGATAGTCTATACTCCTGGTAAGGGGAACGTGGTAGCCGATGCCCTCAGCAGGAGTACGAGAATTCAGCTACTTGAGGAGGCGACGGAGCAGCTAGCCTCTTTGCAGATATCCTTCATGGATAGAGATGGAGCAGCCTTCCTCCAGTCTCTCACAGTCACCCCTCCTCTACTACAGCAGGTCAGAGAGGCACAGCGTGAGGACGCTGACTGTGAGACACGGCGTGCACAGATATCCTCGGGACAAGCACCTGATGGTTTCTCCCTTGGAGCAGAGCACGACATCCTTTTCAGAGGACGTACCATGGTACCAGTCGCTTGGCGAGAGGAGGTGCTGAGAGAGTTTCACACTTCTCCTTTGGCGGTACATCCTGGAGTGGCGAAGATGTACCAGGATCTCAGACGACAACACTGGTGGCTGGGCATGTAGAAGGTTGTAGCAGAGTTCGTTTCTCGATACCTCACCTGCCAGCTGGTGAAGGCAGAGCATCAGGTACCAGCAGGCTTGGTACAGCACTTGGAGGTTCCGGAGTGGAAGTGGGACGACATATCTATGGACTTCGTGACTGGACTTCCACGCACTTCCAGAGGTCACGACTCCATCTGGGTGATTGTTGACCGACTCACCAAGTCAGCACACTTCTTACCCATCAGAGAGCAGGGATTAGTGGAGTGCTTGGGACGTCTCTACGTTCAGGAGATTGTGCAGATCCATGGCGTTCCATCATCTATCGTCTCCGATCGAGATGCTCTCTTTACTTCCCTTCTTTGGAAGGGGTTGCAGGAGGCGTTCGGGACGTAGCTACGTCTGAGCACAACCTTTCACCCTAAGACGGATGGTCAGACGGAGAGGACCATTCAGACTCTCGAGGACATGCTCCGCGCATGTGTCCTCGACTTTGGTCGTAGCTGGGAGGACCACCTATCCTTGGTGGAGTTTGCGTACAACAACAGTTACCACTCCACCATCGGGATGGCACCGTATGAGGCGTTGTACAGCCGACCTTGTAGATCTCCTTTGTGCTGGACAGACCCTGGGGAGTCAGCACTTGTGGGACCGAAGATGGTCCAGGCCACGACAGAGAAGGTCCAGGTCATCCAGGGGTGGATGAGGACAGCTCAGAGCCGGCAGAAGTCATACCCTGACAGGAGGCGGAGGCCACTAGAGTTCGAGGATGGTGACCACGTCTTCTTGCGGGTATCACCTCGACGTGGTATTCGGAGATTTGGCCGAGGCGGCAAGTTATCTCCACGCTTCATCGGACCCTTCCAGGTCCTCAGCAGGGTTGGAGAGGTGGCATATCGCCTGGCTCTGCCACCTCAGTTGCACCGTGTGCACGACGTCTTCCACGTATCCCAGCTGAGGAGATACGTGCACGACCCGACGCACATCATTGACCATGGGGAGCTTGACATTGACGATGGGGTGACTTTTACGGAGGTCCCGGTGGAGATAGAGGATCGACAGGAGCAGGTCCTACGTGGTCGATCGATTCCTCTTGTGTGCATCAGATGGCAGCACGGGAACCTCCAGGAGAGCACATGGGAGCGGGAGGCTCAGATGCGTGCTCAGTACCCTCATTTGTTTCCCTAGTTTTTGATGTATCTTTACGGGGATGTAAAGCCCTGAGGTGGGAGTAATGTAAAGACCCATAAAATTCGAGGGAAATTTTTTCTTAATTTTCTTTGGAATTTTACAAGAGCGCGGTTTCTGACGGCACCTGATTCCGAGGCCCGGTGTGCCCGGAATCAATTTCCGAAGTTTGGCTCGGGTACGTTCAGTGAACGAACGAGCGGGAAATTCTAACTTTTGATTTGGTGCTCGGAATTGAAATCCGAGGACACTGATGAACTCGCAGCGCCGATATTCGCTTAAGGAGACTTTTTCGGAAGTTGTGTTTATTGCAGGATGAAAGTTAGTTTTTGGGAGAATTATAAAAAGTTAAATAAAAATGTGGAACACTTTTTATTTTTCTTACTTGTTTGTTAACTCCTCTCAAAGGAAGTTAAAGGTGGGAACCACATCCACTTAACCTCCCTTGGGAGGAATAAGTGTGGTGGGGCCCACATGAAACCCAACTTTTCATATCCTCTCAAAACTCCCTTAACTCCCCTTTTAAATGATCTTGAAAACTTAGCTTATTAATTAGGTTGAGTTGTTTAATCTTTTTCAAACCTTTGAATTTCAAAAGGTTTGGTTGAGTAAATAAAATAAGCTCTTAGCTTATTTTATTTGGTTAGAATTCTCTAGCCTCTTGAGAGATTTGAAGCCTTCTCCTTCTTCTTCTTCTTCTTCTTCTTCAAGCTTGACGAAGAACGCGAAGAACCTTCGAACTCCGACGAAGAACGCCGCTCCTCTCTTCTTCGTAGCCGTTGTTTCCGAAGATCGATGACGTCTTCCGTGTCAACGAAAGGGAACGCCGCTTCCTCCTTAGACTTCCTTCGTCGGCTTACGAAGATTCGCCAATGACATACCTCATCCGACGTACCTCTTCGTCATTGGATTTGACGAACGATTACCGCGACGCCCGACCTCCGCGACGTTGTCTTCCGCGGGTCGTTGACGATCTTCGAACTTGAACCCAAGGTAGGGGTTTGTTGTGGTTTATTTCATTACTCTCGTTCTTGGTTATAGAATGATAATCTTGTGATTAAATATTTAAGAGTTATCATCTAACGAGAGGGTGGGAGGGGGTCGGACCACACAAACACGGCCGAATTCCCCCTCCATTGTTATTGGTTATTTATATAATCTTGTGGATGAACGAGAAGGCCTGGTGCCGTCGCACCACGCGGGAATCACCCGGCTTATTTACGCGAAACCGTCGTGTCGCGCCGTGGAAGGATTATCATGAACGCGACGCCGTCGCGCCGCGTCGAAGGGAACCGAAGGCGCCGCGGCCGAAGCGGGGCCGTGGCGGAGGGGTGCGGTGCCGTCGCACCACGCCGGACGACGAACACCGCGGCCGGTTCCGGGCCGCCGAAGTCGGAAACCGGAAGGGGACCAGCTTTGCCGGTCCCGTTGAAGAAAAACCGGCCGGCCAGGTGGGCCGGCCGGAAGGTCAAAGACCGGGGGAATTTAATTCCCCCGGTCAACTCAAATGCCCCCCTTATGAGGGGGGGGGGGCGTTTCATTAAGGGGGGGCAGGCGGCCCCCCGGTTTTCCTCAAGCAGGCCCCCACGAAGGGGACCCGTTCTCCAAAAAGGCGCGGCTTAAGCTGTGCCGCCAGCTAGAAGCGGGGGCCATGCCCCCCGCGCGTGGCACCAGCGGCGCCAGGCCCCGCCGCCGCCGGCCGGGCAGGGTCGGCCCGGACCCGGACCCCCCGTTTTCGAATCGTCTTCGGTCTTTTGGCCATAACTTGAGACACGGACCTCCGATTGACGAACCGTCAGTGGCTACGCGATCCTTGGATCGAGACGGTCGATTTGGTATGTCGCACATAAAGTTTCAGAATACTTTGAATTCGACCGGGTTGGTTCGTTCACGAAACCAACCGGGCCTTCGGAGCGGAAACACTCATATCTTGAGCTACGGACGTCCGATTGATGTACCTTCAGATTTGCTGTGTTCCTCTTAGTGAGACAGATCTTTTGGCATACTCTGCCCGAGGTTTGGACGCATGTGGAGTACGATCGGGATGGTTTTGCCTTAAAAACCAACCGGGCCCCTGGGACGAAAAAGCCAATAACTCTCAGACCGAGCATCCGATCGACGCGCCGTCTGTTGCGTTGAGTTCCTGTTGACGAGACGGAACTTTTGGATACATCAACTCTGGACTTTGTTACAGTTGACGTATCAGCCTCTCGGCTCATGGAGTGAACCCTCCTGTACGAGCTTATTGTGTGCGTGAACCCTAGTGCTGGCTGCGACTGTTACTGTGAATACTACTACTACTGCTACTACTACTGTGACTGCGACGACGAAAGTAAAAAGATCCTGTGTGGATTCGACGACGACGACTACAGCACTCACTGATCCTACGTGGATCAGTGCTACAGGTCCTGTGTGGGCCCGATCCTGTGTGGGTCCGATCCTGTGTGGGTCCTTGCGCTCAGCGGTCCTATGTGAACCAGCGCCTACAGGTCCTGTGTGGGCCCGATCCTGTGTGGGTCTTTTCCGGGGGTTAGTTACCTATCGATCCTTCGTGGGTCCGACGACTTAGATGGATCAGAGATCAGATTTATCTTTCTTTGAAGAAGTATACCTGTGTGAGCTGAATCCTGTTACTTTCATGTGTGGATTGAGTTGTGCTATCCTATGTGGATTTCGTTTTGCTTTATTGTGTGGAATACGTTTACTTTCCTGTGTGGACTGAGTTGTACTTGGGCTCGAAGGTTGTAGCGTATTGGAATTGATGACTTAGGTATATGTATGGGCATATACCTAAGCAGTGTCGGTTGTTACTTCGTGTTTGTATCTTCCTTTTGTGTTTATCCTTTGTGGATTTTGGGAGACCTTCGGGGGTCTTGGGGTCCCTACTGAGTAGCTTATACTCACCCCTGCACGGGCTATGCCCGCACTACGTTGTGTTGGTTGCAGACGACGAACAACGTTGATCTTGGCTGAGGCTCGTAGAGCAGGACGGTACCTGGAGGTGGACCCCTGGGCGGGACATGCTCGGAGCGGACGGCGGGACCCGAGGAACAGTGGAGCTATCTGTACCCACCCTTCAGGTGGGATCTCCAGTGGACAGCTCGGTGTAGCGGCTTTTACTTACAATTTTTGTTTTCCCTTTCGAGTTTTACTTTACTTTCAGTTGGGTTTGTATACTGGCCCATTTACCTTTCCGCACTTTCAGTTGTACTCTGTTTTTACTTAGTGTTTACATTCCGCTTGCTTACTCTGTGGTGTTTGTTTACTTTACAAAGGCAATGCCTTCCCTTTTTGCTGGGATTTATGCCTTGGTGCTAGTCGCCAGCCCCTGGCCTATGGAAGTCAGGCTTGGGGTAGTCACGGCACGGACCCCGAGGGCGGGTCATGACACTAGAGGTTTAAATTTTTGATGTATGGTTCTTGGAATTCTTGGGACCATTCCCATCCTTTTATGGGAATGAGTAAATTTTGGTTTATGTGGACTACGTGTCTATGTGGGTTGAGGGAGTAGCTCTACCTGACAATTTAGCTACTAGTGTGGTGTAATTCATCATGAAAAACATCTTTTCCATGTTCGGTGTGCCTCGAGAATTCATCACTAGTAATGGGAATCATTAACAAAATTAAAATTTCAAGGGTTTGATGGAGAAGTATGGGTGCTCACATAGGACAAGCACAACTTACCTCCCCCAGTCTAGTGGGCTCGCAAAAGTTTCAAACAGATAGCTCCAACAGATTTTAGAGAAAACAATGTCTATCTCTAGGAATGACTTGTCAAAGAAGTTGGATGAGGCCCTTTTAGACTATATAACTTCTTATAGGACTCCTATATGGATGTCACCATATAGGCTAATCTTTGGGAAAACATGTCATCTGCCTGTGGAGTTTCAATAGAGAACTTATTGAGTAGTGAAGGATCTTAACATTGATTTCAATATTTCCGGAGAGAGGAGATTATTAGAGCTGACTGAGTAGGAGGAAATTAGAAGATAGGCCTATGAGAATGCTGAAATTTACAGAGATAGAACAATGTCCTTTCATGACTCAATTTTTCAAAATATTTATTTCAAGGTTTATGAGAGGTTACTTCTTTTCAATTCTAGATTGATGCTATTTCCAGGAAATTTAAAGACCGAGTGGTCAAGACCCTTTACCTTTTTTAGAGTTTTGGTTAATGGAGATGTTTAACTAGTCGGAGAAGTGAATCATCCATTCTTAGTCAATGGTAAAAGAATAAATATTTTATTTAAAGGGAATCCAAAGGGAATGGCTTCCATATCTCTATTGGAAGAATGAACTATTTAAAGTCCAACTGAGGAATATAAACTCAGTGTTTCATCGGAACTAACCAATGGGTTTTTAGTTTCACTCCTTTTATTTTTTATATTCAATAAAGATAACCCCTACAACTTGTTCTCCAGTTTAACCTCTTCAATCCTTGATGGTGCCTCATGATCTGTTGTAGTTATAGAGAGAGAGTGGTTTATGCCAGAAACATGGCCATGAAATCCCAACAGAGAAATACACTTCACCATATGGATATAATTTCATTCTACTCACTCCCTTGGGTTACATATCTTGAACTAGAAACTCTGAAATCATATTTTACTTATTTGAAATTGTAGGGTAATGAAGAGGAGTAACCACCCAATGTTGATGACGATGATTTGTACATAGAATTCAGTGTTATAGTATGATAATTCAGGGAAGTGTTGTTCTGCCCTTCTACACATATAATTATCTACTTAATCATCACTGTGAATTAAGTGTGGGGGACTTCCCTCTAACTTATGAAAATTTTAATTTTCTTCCTTCCTGGGAGTTATCTTGATAATATCTAGTTATATGAAAAAATTTATTTTGATATTCATTTCGATACTTGCTACACCTACTATTTTCCTTCACATTAAGCAGCTGTTGCATGACATTATTATTCATGCTACTAGTTAAAATCCATTGTTAAAATTGTTTGTCTACTCATAATGATTAAAATCATGAACATTATAAGAATAAAAATGATCTTGTTACTGGTTATTATTTGTGGGGTTTGGTTATTCTTTTAGTTTATTTTTCTCTATTCATTTTCATTATTTTGTGGTAAAGAAAAAATTTCAACCTCATTGCTAACCCTCCGAACCCTTTTTAAGCTGAAATGTCCATCTATTTTGTATTTAAATTGTCTTCCACCTTAGAAGTCAAAATTGAGGACAATTTTGGGTTTTATGTGTGGGGGAGAGCGGTCATTATACTATCATATAAAATTATCCCTTATTGAACCTGATTTTATTACAAAATTGTCAATTTTTAAAAAAATCAATAAAATTTCAAAAATTGATCAATTTTTGAGTAAAAAAATTCATTTTATTGCATTACAAGAGGGATATTGGATGTTCATTAGTACTTAAATAATTTCATTCATAGTGGGGAACTGCTAACTGGTTGATGATAGTGGCACGTAGTCATAAATTCTTTATCATGAATAATTGCTGAATGCAATTGTTCACTGTCTCTAGGGATCTGTCTATTTTAGAACTGAGGATGGGAGTATGACAGGATAGTTTTTTGGGGATGATTATTATGACATAGGCTAACTAGAATATCTCACTAAATCCTAGATTACTTAAACCATTTGAAAAATAATAATAATCAATCACTTTAGGAAGTCAACTCAATTGATTATTAATTAAGTCCTTTGTAACTACAGTAAAATAGGAAAATGGGATCCCACAGTGAGTATCAGAGACAAGGCACACTGGGTGTGTTTCTGTGAATAAATAAATCCAATTTCAATCTTAATATGTTTTGTGAACAATACCTGGCATATGAAATATGGTTGGAAAAAAATAAAATAAAGTGCCTTGTAAAAAATGAACTCATTAAGCTGGTGGGAATTTTGAACCGAGATGATGAAAAGGAGAAATTGACTTGGTTAATAGTTATTTGAGTTGAGTAAATAATGTGATGAAATTAATGGACTTTAATTTTTGGAACCTCAGGGGAGATGAAAATGGAAGGAGCCCTTGGTTATGTTATCAGTTCCACTTCATCTAACCTTTCATCACTCCTTGAATTAGAACATGAATTGGAAGGTGAAGTAAGAAAGTTAATGAGTACATAAGGAGTCATTAAATACCTCACATTATATGAATTTTTGATTCTTTTTTACATCCAATGAGTTTTTTCATCTATAAAGGGCCTCATTTTTTTTACCACATTTGGAATGCATGTCTCACTATGTGGTCATGTTCCACTGGATATTAACATTTAATCATGCACTCTTTTTGAACTGAAACTCACAAATCATAGTTCTATTTTAAAATCAAAGGATTGTATCTGTTAGAGGAAAAACAATGTTTTAAGTGAGGGGGTATTTTATGGGGCCCTGTTTTCACACTCTTTACAATATCCTTTTTAATATTTTTTTAAATTTTTAAAACCAAAATGATAATTTTTATTAAAAAACTGATAATTGTTTTGGTTTTCTAACATGGTGTGTAAAATAATCATTTCTTGTCTAAATCATGTTTTTCAAGGTACATTATAATCATTTTGAATAATTCATAAATTAAATAAACTCTTTAAAAATTGAATTTAATTATTTATTCTTTAATTTTAATAATTTTTCATTCTAGTTAGTTTATCAATTCATCAATTTAAGTAATTCTATATTTATAATTTTTAAATAAATAATTCAATTTACTTTTAAATCATTAAATAATTAAATTAGTTTTTAATAAATAAACTATTTAATTTACTTAATTATTTAGTTAATTAATTTTTATATTTATTGGTTAAATAATATAAGCAAGTGACTGTAATTTTTTTGATTTGTTCATTAATGAATTTTTTAAATTTTTTAATAAAAATAAATTATTTCATTTAAATAATGAATAATTAATATTATTATTTAACTTAGTTTTATTTTTTATTTAGTTTTTAATTTTTTTTAATTTAATTGAATAATTTATTAATCTATTTTTAGATTTAATAAATAATTAATTTATTTAAGTTTTGTTGTTTTTGGATTTGTTTGTTTTGTAGGTGCTTTGGTAACACCAAGTCATTCTACTACTATCCCACCATATGCCCCACCACAATGTGACCCTATATCATCAACGGTGCCTAGACTCATGGTGCCACCATGAGCATCATTCACTGTTCCACAATAACCAACCATTGTTTCAGCCTCCCGATGTCACCGTGAGAATCACTCATGGTGCCACCCCCAATCCCATACTGTTTTAGAACTGATGCCACCATCACGCAACCCCAGTCATCACTTCATTATGGTCTAACCACTCGATTCTGGAACTAGTCCCTCCACACCATTCTCCATCATTCCTCGCACCGCCCCCAACACATTGTCACCACCGCTGCACCTCCACTCTTGTATCTACTTCCCGCACAACAACAAACTAGCACATCAATGTAACGTCAACCGAGACACTCCAACTATCAGTTAAAAATCACAAACTCACAACAACATCAAGAAAACAATAAATAGAATATCAAGAAAGGAAAAACTAAAAAAAACTATGTTCCGTTTAGAATCGAGAATACAAAAACCCTATTGACATATTCAAACTGGATTTGTTAAATCTGCCTTCACCATCCAATGCCTTCTTCTGTTCAGTCAATCACCACTTTGCAACCCTTCGACCATGACCCAAGCTGTGAAATAGCGACCAATGCTATTCACATCACCTTTCATAGTCGACAGTCCGACATCTCTCTTCGAACCCGTAGTCATCGTGATCCGCACCCCTACACGGCATCACTGCACAAAAAATCGAACCCACACAGGTGTGCAGCAGCTCCAATCCAAAGCCACCGGCGAGCCACCCATACCATGTGACCCCTTGCCTCACCGTCGTCTAAACCCTACCATCACGACCTCCTCTGTGCCACCTCTACCAGTCGACTCCTTCCCTCTCACCCATCACCTAGCCCACATCGGCGACCACATTTTCTCCACCGTAGCCATCCACTTCTCCAAAAATGATACACCGACACAGTTTCCAAACCACCAAACCTCGAACCAAGCCATTTTGGACTTCATCACCGAGCTGAGCGCCAGTGAACCCTCCTCGATGTGCCGCACGAACTACACCCCCTTGTTTTTTATTCTTCTATTTTTTGAATTTTTTTTATTATAACGTATAATATAACATAGTATATTAACTAATATATATAACATATACAATAAAAGGTATATTAACAATTTAACAGAATCTTATATATATGATTAATTTCTTATATATAATAATAATATATGTTATCAATTAAATACAATAGTTATTATAATAATAATAGTGTTATCAATTACAAAATATATATTCTTAAAATTATTGTTATGTAGTATATATATATATATATATTAATAAGTATTTTTTATGTAGTTATATAATATATAGTATTTTTATATGATTATTTCATTTATTTTACAAATGAATCATGCATTTTTTACAGTGGGAGGGTTGTTGCTTGGCGCGCACAACCCATTCATTCTTTTAGGATTAACTACTCCAGAGACCAGGACAGATGAAATAGAACTTTGAAAGTCCCATGTGGAGGATGGTGAACACTTTGGGTAGGATTCTAGAGAGTTCCATTTTGGGAGGTAGAAAGGGAGCGTATGATGGACTGACTTGACATAGGGTTGATCGAGCATTAAAGGCAAGCATTCAGTGGGACTGCACTAAAATTCTCCACGAGTAATTCATTCAACCTTAAATTGGGTCCATTGAGATCTATCTGGCCATCCCTAGAGTCTTTACCATTTCCATTGGGATCAGATTGGAGGAATCAGAGTAGCAGATCAGCAATTCATACGTCGATTCCTTTGATGGGGCATCGAGCACATTCCAACATCTCATCCACTATCATGCAACAAGAATTTGGGATATCAAGAAATCAAGTAGTGAGAAGAACATCATTATTTCCCTTGTTCTCTAATTTTCTTCAACTCATTCAACATGATCATCATTGATCATAATTATATTTTTTCATTGAATCTAATAATTATGTCTGGTTAAACTCCATCAGGGAAAAAAGGTGACTGGTTAGATTTTTTTATTCTGATTCATGCACTCCATATTTTTCTGGATTGTCTCTCTCACTATTTGGGGGTGGTTTTATTTTCAAAACAACAAGGTCGAGTGAAAACCAATCTTGTTTAAATCTAATTGAAAAATATTTTAATCTGAGGAATTCATTTATTAATGAATTAAGCTCAAATGAGAGAGACATGATGAACTCAACTGAGAATTTGAGCCCAGTAACATCTGACATTTATCACCATTGGATGGAATGACATTTACAGTCAATGGACAATAAATGATACTTCTTCGCAAACTGACAAGAAGAAAAATCTGGCATGTTACCTTAAGTCAGATTCATATTTAATAAACATCAGTTCATAAATGAGGCAAAGCAATATCAGAATCGAGTAGTAGAATTTTCCACCTACTCATCTATGTGTTGTTTTTACCACAATTTTTCTTGTTTTCCTATCTACTTTTGTGCTCCCATGAGTTCTCCTTCACTTCTTCACACACTGATTTTCACTCACTCCACTTCACCAGCACCAACTGGTTTGGTTTGTTTTTTGTGTGTTTTTTGTTTATTTTATTATTTTAGATCACCAAACACATCATTAGGCCTCCCTATGGTTCGACCCTGTCTTTCAACTATTCTATGTAGTATGTAGGTTATAAATTTTAGTTTTCCTCCCATACCCATGGATGCACGTGGGCACACAAAACATAACATATGTCTCAAAGAACTAAAATTGAGAACAAAATTCCTTATAACATTGGTAAATGATGGACCATAAACACTAAAAAAGAGGGATAAAAATGGATACATAAGTCTAATTAATTTTAAGGAAAATCATTTAAAAATACATTCCTGGGATTTCTAAACCCTAAATAAAATAAGTATGTTTTTAAAAGAGCATGTCTCTCATAGAAGTCAACATTGGGATGAAAATCTCTTAACAATTTAGATTATATTGAATCATAAACCACATGAAATAGAGTTCCTAAAGAATATATTTAGATAATAATAATTTCATGAGATTATTAGTAGAATAAATAATGGGAATTATATGAACCACATAAGAGAAACTCATGGTGAATATTGAATGTCTCTTGCATAAAATAAATGTTGGAATGAAATCGCTTTGTATAAGTCTCAAAATTCTTCATAAAAATTTAAACCTCATATATAATAAATATATTTAAAGTAAATATACATTAAGTAAATGAAAATCTACACGTCATACAATATAATTTTTTCATATGATCATTTATTACCCATTTATTAAAAATTCCATATTAAAGATAAGTTTCATGAAATAAATGCTTTGTATTTCATGTATGTTTTTTTTTATTTTTCATTATATTTCCTTAATAATGGTGAAATAATATAGAGAATATCAAATATTATATAAATATAATATATATTATTTATATAAGTATTTATATTAAACTAAATGTTTGAGATATAATACACAATTATTGTAATAGGTCTTACGTATGCATGAATGTTGGTCACATTTTCTCGATGGACTTAATGAAACGAATGTAAATAATATATTACCATTGAATAAATATTTTTATTTCCTATATTTCAAATATTTTCAATTAACTTATTATTATTAATTTCCTTGTAAAGTGTGAATGAATCACGTCACTTTTCAAGGTTGTAATCCACCGTACACATGAGCGATGTTATTATATTCCCTATGAATAAAAATTAAAGAGTAATATGTAATATAATAATTAAATAAGTTTAATAATATAATATATATTATATATAAAAATTTATTCCATCAGTATATTCATCTGTGAGAGTTGGTGATGGAAAACAGCTAACATAAGTTTGTGGGGTTGTAGTCTGTCGTACACATGAATGCTAATTTCATATCCCATTTGATGGAAATAGTTATAGATATAAGATATAACATTAATATAATAAATTATAATTATCTAGGTGATAATATATTATTATCTAATCATTATATAATACTATTTTAGGAGGTCTAATAATAAATAAAACAAAAATGGATGTTTAAAAATTTTACCACTTCTTCAGAGAGCCTATTTATGATTGATCCTATAGACTTAATAGTAGGGATTACTAAACAAAATACATAATCAATGATGAATTTAGGGAATAAAGGAAATTATTTATTTTTGTATTTACATAATTTAATAACATTTTTAGATGTGAATTGGGGAGGAGAGTGTGTAGTATTTTATAACTGAGGTGAGTTTCACACATGTAATTTTTGAAATGTAAGTGGTCAACACAAGTTTTTGACATTCCAAAAGGATCCAAAATGGTATATTATAAAACATTAGAGTTTTTTTCCAAAATACATCAATCCAATGATTTTAAAACATGTTTATGGATCATTTTACTCATTTTATTTTTAGCCTAACCCCCTGATAAACTCATTTTCTTAATAACATAGTAATTAATTACTACATCATTTAGTTACCGTAATTTTAAGAAATTAATCTAACCTTATTAATAAATATCAATAATTATTATTTCAAATATGAAATCCATTTTTCCAAATTTTGTTCACATAAATGGGAAATATTAATTTAAAATTAATCTTTCATACTCGAGGAAAAAGTTGTTTTCCTAAGAGAAATATTCCAGAAGTTAAAATAGTATTTTTATGAATATTAAATATAGAATTTATTAAACTATCCTACATTATATTAATGTATTTATAATTTAAATATTATTTTTTACTTTTAAAACCATGTAAAAATAATGTGTATTATATCAAAGGCTTTAAAATTAATTTCAATTATTTATAAAACAAGTATTTTCAATTTTTATATGTGAATTTATCTTCTTATAAAATTCCCAAATATTCATTCAAAGAAATTATTGAAATTTTTATTTCAAAAAAAATTATTTTCTTCAAATAAAATTTATAAAATAGGGAAGAAAATTATTGCAAAATAAGTTCCTAAAATGAGACAAAACTGTTTTTTGAAATTTAAAATTTTTAATCACAATATTGGATTTATTATTATCTATTGTGTATAAATAATAATATATATTTTAACTATTTGATTGAATGTGTTACATATAAATTAAATTAAAATAATTCTCCAAAAGTTACCTAAATAATTTTTTGGGTGAATTTTCTTGTCTGCATAAAATCTTTTTTCATTAAATGATTTCCATATTTTCAAATATTTATAATTTTAATTACTAATATAAATTTTATCAATGAATTAATAATATATAGTTGTGAAAAATATATAATTTCATAATTAAGTTAATCTTATTCATACCAACAATTCCAATAGATGGGAGAAAAATATCTTATTAAATAATAATAATTAACTATAAAGTAATTTTTTATAATAATTTATGTTTTCAATAGAGAATGTTAATGATTTTTTTCCATGTAATGAATAATAATGAAAATATTATATTTATATTGAAAAAACCAAAAAATATAAGGGTGTTATATATGTGTTGTTTATGGAATAAATACTATTATATATGAGTTTCAGTCAAGGGTCCATTTGTTAGTGTGTCTATTATTATGAGAAATAGGCATTATGGTGACTCTTATTAATGGAAAAAGGTGACAAAACAATAATGGTTGTGCAGATATGTAAGACATCATGGTTGATGATACCAGTCACATAGGGGATTGAGGCATTAATATAAAATGTTATAATTGGTATATGTATCATGGGAACTCAACATGTGTGAATCCATGTTCTAAAAAATAATGCATTGGGTTAGGGACCCAATGGTTACTTCATGGAACCCTATAGTTTCACATGAAAGTATACTTGTGAAAAAACTATGTTATAAAACATGTATATTCCATTAATACTTGAGGAATTATAACATCTAATTACTTGATTTAGGTGAAGCATAGGGTTTAATGAAGGTATGTTATATTTTTTACATAATAATTTATAATTTAAGGGATGTTGTGGGAGGAAATATCAATCATGATCAAAAAAAACATGGGGCCATGTGAGGTCAGTCGTGCATGTTTTCTACAGTTGAGGTTACAAGAACATCACAGATATTTGTGGTGCATGAGAAAGAGTTAAATATTAAAATTATATTGTGATCCCCAAATATTTTGGGGATGATTCTCTATTTATAGATAAAATTGGTCATTTCGTGAATGAATCTTTATCAATGTTTCACAAATTTTCCTTCACGAGGATCATCCAATTCCTATTAGTGTAGTTTCAAGGATGAAATTGATTCATTAATTCCACATTCAAAACAAGGTGTCTCCATATCACCAAGGTTCTAAAAAATTATTTAATCCTAGGTGACATCCTTTTTGTGGAATCTCAGGCTCACTAGGGAACCCACAAAATATTCCATTTTAAACACTGCCTTTTGTGTGAAAGAACGTTGTGTGGTCAAACATAGTCATTTTTCATAATCAATATAAATTTCTTGACATTTTTCCAATGGATTAGAAATTATACGTTATGATAGGGAACATAATTTATTTTTGGGAAAATTTATTCTTATAGGGATGAATCATGATTATAGTTTGAAAAATCTACCCTCCTAGGAAATTGAGCAGATGGGGGACCAAAACATCAGGTTCTAAGGAAATCACTGATGAATATATTTATTTTATGATCAATCATGATTTTTTTTCTATTCACAATGAGGTTGTGTGAGAATTCCACCTGGGTGGTTACATTCATATATATAATCTAAGGTGGTCCCTTATAAAGTTACTAAATTTTCACACTCAATATGTTCATTCTTATATATGAAACTCCAACCCATTGTGAGAATTATCAACCTCTATAATCATGATTTTCAAGCATGTAAGTTTATGTTATAGAACAATCGACAAACAAACATTACATGTGGATGATCATATATTGAGTTTCGTAAAAATACTATATTTATTTTAATCTAAAATGTTCTTTTATATAGTCATAGTCAATTATCAGAATCCCCTGGAGAAGGGTGATCAAAACAAACAATTTTGATACACTACTGTTTCTCTATGGTTATAGATGACCGGAAACCTTTAAGTTCCCATAGTTAGGAGGATCATTTAAAATAATTAATAATTACAGTGGATGTTATCAAAGTCCCAGAGAGAGTATCTACTATGGTAATTAATAATACATTACAAAATCATACTCATAAATTAGGTTTCCATTCCAATTATATAGATAAAAAGAAAAATATTCTAGTTTTCCAATCTCAATGATGTTATCATATGGTAAATTACCTAAAAAAGAAACCTATTCAAAAAATTTTAATCTCCAACTATCTACACCATGGGTGTTCAGCATAGGAAAATGAATTTGGAATAGCCTTTGTCCAAATAAAATAATTCCCTTTATAAAATAATAATCCATTCCAGCATCTAGAATAATTTCATTGGTCGTGATAAATATTGTGATTTACAAATTGGGATAAACATCACTAATTAGTGGGTATGGGAATATCGGGTATAGATTCACTAGTTAGGGTACAATGATGAACTATTCCATGTAGAATTATATGAGCCATTATAAACTTCCAAATTCCAAGCATATCATCTACCAGAGATACTTCCAGAAATTCTTGGTCAGGGGTCTCCGAATTCATACACATTTATCCTCCATCACGGGGATTTGGGGATTAAATTATGGGATCTGCACTACATCGGCATGATTCCTCTAATTGGGATTTTGTTTTAAAAATATATCTCCGTATACAATTCATGGAATAAAATAGATCAGATTCCAATCACATTGAAACCCCTCTTAGACCATTTGGATGTGTGTTCTAGTTCACCCACATATGTTATATAATTATATCCTATTTGAGATATTATTGGAAATGTTCTAAAAATTTTCATAAGTGAAGATGTCAAGGTGGATAAATATATTTTTAGTGGAATGGAAGAAGAATATATTGGAATATTAGTGTATGATATTGGAAGAAGGAAAATAATAGGAGTGGGGGTACAATTTGAAGAAATGAATTCTATAGTTTTAGTATGTGGAGTTCTTGAGCACTTTTCATAGTGGACACCTTCTCCCAATCAAGGACACACTATTCCATCGATCTTTTAGGTTATATAGAATGTGATTGTGTTTGGAGGTATTATTGATTATGCGGGTTAAATTCTTTGTTAAATCACTCACATTATGTTTACATTAATCTGGTCTTCCTTATAAACCCCCAACAGTTCCCCCATTTGTAAATGTGTACAAACATTCTTTACAAAGGCCAATGGTCATTAGGTTTTTACAGCCCAATGAATCATTGAGACTCACATTGGTCGAGAGGATTGAAGGTGTGGCTCATTGCACCGTTTTGGTTAGGGGAGTATTTTTCCTATATTGAGACTCTGTAATATATGAAACATATGATCTCAAATTTCATCTGAATCATGATATGGGACCAGTTACCCTAACAAAATGATCATGGGTTATTTATTATTTTATTGAAAAGGACTAGAGTCTATTTAGTGAATCCGTCTGTATGTTTCTGAGGTTATCTATCATTTCCAATAATGGGGAGTTTCTTGTGTCATGAATCTGTATAACCTAGATATTAAGAATGTTCTAACATAGAAGGAGGTGAATAATATTCGAAGGTGGGTATTGAGTCATTATTAGGAATCCTATGTATCATGGTTATTGAGAAAATAAAAAACCACATAGTTCTTTAGACCCGTGAAATTTAACACCATTCAAAGAAAACATATAAAAGTTGTTTAGGACACTGTGTATTAAATATAATATCCTGTAGGGATGTCCAATGTATCATGATTTTGGTGAGAATCATAGTTTTATCTCCCTAATCCTACATGTGCTATATATGTTGTGAGAAACATGATATATAAAATGATAATTTTTTCTTTACACATTATGTGGGACAAAAGTGATGGTACTACCCTAAGAGGATCTATTGTAGAGCTTGTGCCTAAATGAGGCATCCTACATATCCTAGTTATTAATGTTCATTTGTTTCCTCAGTCCACTAATGGTTGCAGTCGAGTTACCATCCCATGGAAATGTTTGTGTTCAGATGGTCGAAATGGAATTAACAGAAGGATTATATCGATAAGGATTTTTATTTGAGCATGGGCATTAGGAAGTGTCCTACGTGTCCTGGTTATTATGGGAATCAATGTTCTCATAGTTCAGTCAAACCCTTGGGACTGACCCCAATTTAGTTTCCCTTATGTTGAGGTGAATTTTTCATTCCACTCATTAGGTATTACGTACTAATGTTTACCGGTCTTGTGGTGACTCGTGATGTGTATGATATGATTATCTAACCTCTTTAAGACCACATGAGCTATACTTGTTGTGAGAAACAAGGGATGGAAGGTAATCAATATCATCTCTCAAAAATGTGGAACTTATATACTGGGATATCCATGGATAGTTAATATATATATTGACCCTTTGGAGGTGTCCTACATATCATAGTTATGGAAGGAATCAGACATTCCATACTTCCATTTATTGGGGATTACACACAGAGGTTTACCTTGTTGATTTGGACTTCTTCCTACATATAATTTATTGGTTTTCTACTCATTCTGATATGTAGGAGTATATATTCCAAGAATATTTGAATACAACTAAATGATCTAGTTGTTCATTCTAATAGAATTCATGTAACTCTGGTGGGATATATGAAGGTCATCACATGATCAAGGTTCACTTGTCTAATGGACGTAGAAAGATCTAGATGGTTTGTTCCAGAATCCATCACATGACATGAATGACATTCCCAGAGGATGTCACAAGTTCTGGCCATTTTCTTTCGAGGCCCTCATGAGAAAAAATACTACATTTATCATAGGGGGACGGATGTCTTGAAAGACACTCCTGGGGTAATCATGAGTCCTACCTAACTTGTTTGGAGGTCCTCATGAGTCTCCGCTAACATGCCCAAAGGGTGTCACTAGAGCTACATTGATTGCCCATATTCTTTTATGAGACATGGATGACATGTGCTCAAACCTTTATAGGTTTCATGTGTTGTAAAAGAAGGATGTCTTAAGGATTGAAAGATAAGAATTTAAGGACTTGAGTTACTATTGTGGCACACCCTTGGGGTCTATGTGACATACTTTAACTTGTCCATAGGATACCACATGGCCCAAATTTCTAGCTGAATGTGCGTTGAGAGATCTAAATGACATATACTGGTGATTTCGTGTGTCGTGGAGGGCTCACACGATGCTCATAAGGGAAAAATAACGTGTATTTTTATGTATTTCAATTTTACTGTTGGTTCTAAACATTGAATTGTGAATGACCTAGACTTATTTAGAGTTCTTTTATTTTATGTCTCATGTGATCTGGCATAAATGAGGTATATTCTATAAATACTCTACCAAAATTCCTTCGTGTGATCTTTAAATGATCACTTTATGTGCTTTAGGGATGCGACATTATCTCCTTGGTAGTTTGTTGTAATATTACTGAAATGAATACATATCGATCATGAGATCAACAGATCCATGAAATAAGCTATAGTTACATTTAAAAATTCCCATAGTTCATTCTCTTCATAGTGATAAGTATTTCCCAATAAATTTTTATACTGGGTTGGGAATTTATAGGCCTATCCACCCCTATTGTTCACAGGTGTTCAAGGTGTATTTGGCATCGATACCAGATGGATTTAAAGTGGTGGTCTGGTGCCATTTGATTTCACATGCCTTTATCATGGATCACTTTGAGGGTGTCATCTGATTTTCAACATCCAAAAGTACATCTCTTAATAGCCTCTATTGTTGGATTATTTAAAATTAATAGGGACATGTCTAATGATTAATTTTTGTAGAGGGACTTCTTTGTTATCATATTGAAATGTCTAAGGTCTTTTGTGAGTTCAAAGTTCATATGTAATGGATTTCACAAAATTCTTGATTCCTTGCCTGGGACATTTAGAGAGGTAAGGGTGGGTTGTCTAGGGGTCTCCATGATATCATGGGGGCTTGTACATGAGTCTCATAGGACCATGCTATTGAATTCCCTAGAGAATCAGAAGTTTTTTACATCCGCGAGAGGCTTCTTCATCCTCCTTATTTTATTTTTGGGGTAATATTTTAAAAAATTTGGGTCTCATCCAAATTACTTGAGTTATTTCAAAGAAAATTTTCCTACATCTAGATGATGTATCTCATGACCAATAGAGGTCACATAGACATGTGCAATTATTTTGTGGAAAAATCCATCTATTTTACATTGGGATCAAAACGGGTATTGAATGGTTTCATTAATATACAAACTGTCTTTCAGGAGATGGAGAATAAAAACTAGAGGACTTTAGAGAGATGATCCAGGAATGTCACCGTGGTCTCACAATTTCATGTGGTCTTCCAGGGTTGCACAGATAATGTTCAATAACCATAAGAGGTTCTTATGTCATCTAAAATTACTTCCATAATTTTATGTTACAATGGAACAAGGGTCTCAGGATTTTTCTAGAATTTTTCTAGGGGAAATCATTCCTCCCAATGGTAATGCATCGTATGATCTTTACAACCATCAAGGGCCCCAACAATTGGATATTATCCATCTTTTTTTCCATGTTTTTTGGTTGGATTTTCTGGTTCTCTTCACTGAAAAATCATTTGGACTATGGTAGATTAACCAGATTTCTCCATGCATCCATTCATAATTTAAGGTTCCTTTTTGGAGAGAAGATTGAAATTTCAATGAAAGATTCATTGGACCAACTGTAGGTTATCCACTACACATGGTTCCTTAGAGTGCCACTGTGGTGGTCACATGGTCACATGTCTCTTGGGGTATCACGTGATCCACATGTTTTTCTACCTTGTTCTTCCTTTTCTATTGTGGGAGAATAATACCCATATTCTGTTAGTGTTTTGTCAATGATTTTACCGATGCTTCTTTGGTGGGTGTCAAAAAATTCAATCCTTATGAGCAACTCTCATGGGGAGAAATGCTCATTTCCACAAAATAAAAATGTATGCATGAGTCTTTTTTGATTCCATGAATTTGTGTCTAGGGTGATGTTTTCTGTATTGGGTGATATTTTGTATAATTCAGAACTCCCTATATACAGGTGGAAGGAGTTCCTTTCATTTCAACAACCATAACTTCTTTCAGAGCACTCTCGCTTTTTTCCCTTGATGTGTGACATGATCATAATACTATTTTTCATGTCCTAATCATGAGTGTTATTCATGAGACAAGATTGAAATACCCCATTTCTCATGATCTCCCCAAAAAGAATAATTTTTCTTCTTTGCATGTCCAGTCCAAATATAAACCATACTATAAGAATATTTTCAACTTTAGCCATGAGAATTGAAATTTTCCTAAGTTTATCATGAGATCCAATAGATTGATTGATCATTTCATGATTTGTATGACCATCTCTACCACACATGATTGCAAGTCTCCAAGGGTTCATGAAATTGGGTGATTCCCTATAGGATTCTGCACCCCATGAGACCCTTGAGTTTTTGTTGATTCAAAAACATATAATGGAGTTCAAAAATCTATTATTAATTCATGATATGAGAATAATTATTTTGGTGGATTATGTATTATCTTTTTTGATAATATTTTTTAATATATTTGTCTGACTTAAGACACATACTCTTAATTAGATGGCCTCTAGTTCTCATTGATATTCCATAATCGAGGCCAATAAAATTGAAACGATTCTTAGGAATCAAAATACTAATCCACGATATAGTGTATTTAATGATGATGAAAAATTGAAGAGGTCCCTCTCATCTGATCATTGGGACTATCCTTTCTCTCAATGAATTCCTCTATATGGTTTTATTCTGCTTGATGTTGATCCCATCCAACTTAACGACATTAATTTTCTATCTCACTTTGTGTTCACTTCTCTCGAATATGTCCAAGTTTCAATTACAATGCATTGTAAACTAATCAGAACACACTCTTAGGAATTATATTAAATATTATAGAAGTCCCCATTACATATTGATGGGTGTGTATTTTTTATCAACCCATTGATCAGAGTTATTTGATAATATTTACCTCTTTTATAGAAAATACCGGCATTGGATGGGGTTTGAAGTGGAATCATCCTCCCGACAAAAATTTCTATTCTGAATGGACGTGGCCATTCTTGGATAGGGAATTTTTCATAGTGTTTTATATTCATATCTATATATTTCATCATTATGAAGTTGTGGGGATTTCCGAGTTCATTATTTACTACCCAACCAGCATTCTTTGAGGGATTATCAACCATTTTTATCTGGGGATCAACACATTTCACATTTTCTATGGAGAAGTGTGTGTTATATTATGGGACATCTAACAACTCTATTTTATTCCCCCTCTCGGAGAGATGTATTATGAATTACTTTCGGCCCTAGCAGTCTAGGATGATCCATTATAGACTCTAGTTTTTGGTGGGGGGATTCTTGTTATATTAAATTTGAACATATGGATGGATATTACAAAATGGTCACTCATTTATTTTGTGGATTGGATCAATATATTTATTTTCTACAGTGGTTATAGAAAAACTATTATACATAATCATTGGTACCCTTCTCAAAAAATATGTGACATCATAGGATCATCTAGGGCTATCCCAGAAGCTATGGATTATACATCATGGGGATACCAAGTGAATTTAGAGGTCTCTCCAGACCATAGTTTTGTATGATTTATAGCCAAGTTTTGGAATGGGTTGATTTTTCTAGAAGGGGATTTGTCCCTAGGGATTTCAGTTACCACATTAGTGATCATGGCACAACATGTGAAAGGATGGTGCCTTAATTTGTAATTGATATTCCTTTCACATTTTTACCAATAAATGGATTATATCCAATATGGTATCACCCCTTATAGGATCAATGGTCCTCTCTAGTTTCTATTTTTTTAAATAATGGATCGTATTCATTATTATAAATATTACAACACCAACTAAATACCCAATTCTTCATCTCTCCCATGATTTTTTTATATATTATGGGATGGGGCCATGACTCTAAGTCACAGTGAGGTTAATAATGTGATGTTAAAATCTAATAGCTTCAAATTTTCTCATCTCAATGCATCAGTTGGACAAATTTTTGATAACCGTAGAAGTTACCTTGATGAAAACTTGTATATGATATCTATCCAAGATGAGGTTCTCAACGCCATAGTCGGTGAGCTAGTTATCTTTGAACATTATTAACTATATATATATTCTTTTTAATTTTGATACATTCAAAGTGTCTGTCCAATTCCTTTGTTCGTCATTGAAGGGGAGAAACATCCTGGAGTAATCTCCCAATTTTAGAAGATGCTCGTACGAGAAGATAAATAAGATGAGATCACATTTATACATGCTAATTCCTATATCATCCTTACCTAGTATTATGCCTAGTATTGGGTAGCATCTTACCTATTTGGTGTTCTAAACCAGTTGTTTCATCATTTAGATAGTCCTTTTTCATCCCAAACAACATTGTTAGTGGTGACAATGGATTTGACCAATTATTTGGGTAAGACATAAAGAATATGAACCCATTCGAGTGATGACTATTCTGATGATGAAATATGTTGTGTGGAGGATATTAATCCCCCCATCCTAGCCAAATGATAATTTGCCTATTGAGGGAAGCGAATATTGGGATGCTTCTCCTTTATATGCATTAGTTCTACTAGTCTGTCCTCCTCCTTCCAATCATACCTTGTCTGTCATATAGGCTCAGGTGGAATGTAGGATGATCAAGTAACAAATTCATTCCATCATCATTGATACCCACTTCAAAATATTTCATGAAAAAATGGATATCATTGCCCAGATTTTTAATGAATTGGCGGAAGGTTATTTTGAATGATATCCTACTTATGAAATTATGATGTAAATAGTTTCTACATGGACTGATCTAGACACAAGTGAAAGATATTTTTTTCATCTTGTAGATGAGGATCCTTTTTTTTGGTATATGAGGTATACATCAGAGGTGTTGGCTTAATGTCATCAGTTGATATCCAAATTATAGGACCAAATGTATTCTTCGACTACACACATATATATATATATGCATAGAAATTATATCTCATCAAATTCCCAATCATTCAATATCTACATATTCCTTTGATACAACCAAAAATAGGGTTTAGGAGTTGATCTATTTTGTTGAGACTCTTTATCCTATATTAGATTCATAAAATTTAAGCTGATTGGTACACCAATGTTTCATTGACACTTCCTATCAGGTTCTAGTTGAACATGTCTACACCGAGGATCTATTCTACATTATTTTACCGATATGATTCCATTAGTTTTTGATCATTTGGAGTTACTAAAATAATTGTATATTTCTATATCATTTTTCATACTATGAAGGAATGAATTTTATGAACATTCTGTATTACTATATTGTTTTATTTTATTCATGTCGACCTTTCGTTTCCTTGATATTATGAGAATTTTCATAACTATCCATCATTTTTAAATCATGAAGAAAACCTATATATGTGGATCAAGATATTTAAATCATAAAATATTCCTTTCAATATACACTCAGGAATTCCATCCAACACAAGATTCTCCAATAATGATCTATTGCAGTTTTCTTGAGATCACATAATCTGAAGAAGGATTTCATAGAAAAAAACATTTCTTAAAGGGATAGTGATATATCCTTTTCCCAAATATGAAATTTTTGGATGTAGTTTCATGATTATGAAAAGTTCATGTAGTTGTCCTTACAAGAATTTGTTGTCTTAATAAATGTCGTTCTATAGATTATGGTCTACCACCTCGTACCTGATATCACATTAGTTTATGGTCATTTAGCTTAGACATGATATTACTATCGTAAACGGTCTTTTAGTACTGACTTAATATTTATTTTATTTTAGGGTCTTCGAGCATAGACATAGATGTGATGTAGTTTAGGTTCTTTTAGCTCAGAACCTGATATGTTGTAGTTTAGGGTATTTTTGTTTAGGCCTTTATACTATATAGTTTATGGTGTTTCAAATCAGATGTTAATTTTTTTTAGTTTAGGGTATTTTATCTTGGAACTGATATTGATGACGATGTAATATAGTGAATATATTATAGGAATAACCAAAAACACACTGAGGTGGTAATTAATTCTATGTTATTTCTAGTGCTCATAGGGATTAGTGTTCTTTTATTTAAAGGATGGTATGCCTTCAGTTTATGTGTTAAATCCCTTATTCATTTATAACATGGACAATAATAGATGATCTACACTCTTTCTCGGGTTCATGAAAGATAAATGGAAGTAATATCTATTGAGGGTGAAATAACAAGGTACTAGGACCTCATGGATAGTTAATGTGTGGTTGATATAAATCAGACCCCCACAGTTTGATCCTAAGAAAATGGGATAGAGTAGTCATACCAGGGAAGACCCACAACACCGTAACGTGTTAGTTTCCCATATAGGATTTTTGGGGCTCACAATGATTTATGAATCTTTCTTGAAAGTAGTTTATGCCTTTAGTTTTTGGGTCAAATCTCTAATGTGTTGATAGAATTTCCAACAAAAAGATGATCTCCACAACGTTCTAAGGGACAAGAATGATTTTTAAAGACTCAAACATTATGAATATCGAATCCACTATGATAGATTAGTATTAATATTTTTTATCATGGTCCAAAGTGTTCAGGTCCTGAGGAAGATACATGAAGATAATAATATGTATAAACCAAAACACCCTTAGGTTTTACGTTCTACCGAAGTGATGTAAGGATCACATGGATTTTAAAGACCATTTTAATGGGCCATGATGTCTTCAGTTGGGGGGTCTAATCTCTTATTCATTGATGGAATGTCTGAACTAAGATATATCTTTTTCATTCACATGGTTATGGGTGATTTTTGGCACCCTATAGAGCTCAAATAATGAAGTTTGATTTTTGTATAATGTATTATCCATGAATAATTTGAGCACCCTAAATGTGGTGTGACTACCTAGAAAACATATTCTCACAGTGAGGAGATGTGATAATTCATTCCCCTAACGTTTTCCTAGACTAAGGGTTACATCGATCATAGCTTATCTATTACTAGGGAAACAAAGTAAACAATATGTGCGTTATGAATTATTTATTTTTATCCCAAATTATTTTACTAAACCCCTTTTATGGTGTGTTTTGATAGAAAATAATTGATGCATCTAGACACCACTAAGGGGATTTCAACATCACATGTTTTTTGTATGTTTTGGTAGTCGATTAAGTTCTTGTGATTTGGACCATTATAGGCTAGGGATTATGGTCATACAACATTGACCAATGTCTGTGTAGTTTAATGTCACAAAACCTGTGGATTTAATATTTGAGATGTTACACAAGATACTGATTAGGATACGTAGGGTTAAGAGCATTCCAAAATCCTTCTGAGCAGGATATAGAAATGTGGTATATCATGGCTCAAGTTTCCCAAGTGATTAATAATGATATTGTACAGTCATACAATTGATGCCACAAAATATGTTGAGGTGCATGGTTCCACCACAGTTGGTGGGTCCCACAACCTTCTTCATATGTAGAATGGTCAAATTGAGAGATATTTATTATTTTACAATGTATATGAATGGATTGTAGAAAACTATGGAACACAAGAAGTGATGTGTGCTGCATGGATAGAGGTTCATTAAAATGATTGAAGAACCACCCTATATTATAGTTAACCATGTAAGCCTCTTGTGGTCTTTTATTGTGGAATGAAAATTGGATGATGGTCTGAAAATTTATCATCATATAGGTGGGAGGTTTTCCATGTAGTTTAATGTCAATCAGTATTGACATTATCCATTCAGTTTAACATCAATCAGTATAGAATTATTTGTTTTGAAATTTTAATTTCATGCATCCAAGATGTTTTCCATGTAGTTTAACATCATTTGGTAATGATTTACTTCTATGTAGTTTATCGTCGTGTGCTAAGGATGTATTCCTACACAGTTTAATTATATGAAGTATGGACGTGCGTATAGACAAAAAAAAATTGGGCATGACATATTATGTAAACATGAAATCCGTATATAGATCTGGCTCATTTATAGATAGATTATGATTCTATAACATCGATCTGATGATGTTAGGGTGAACATCTTATCGAAAATTATAAACTGGTTATTGGATTGGTGATCTATATATCCCTCCGTATACCATGATGAAGGGAATTAATCAATGCATAGTTCTTCAAATCTCATATACATTAACATCATGAGATGTGGATGTGGATCCCTTGATGTAAAATTATGTTATTGTGCTCAGGCCCATTAATAAAATTATGGGCATCAATACATATCCCATAGTGATGGAAATAAAGAAACACTTAGATCTTAATGAATTTTCTTGCGTAGATCTGACATGTATGCAAAGAAGGGTAAATTTGTATGTTGATTTGTTGTGACAAGGCCCGATGTTGCAAATCAAGATGTCTCTACATATCCTGTGAGGATAGGAATCAATTCACATATATTTATTTTTTGGGAAATAATCTATATAGGTATGACCCATACACATAGGTTGTTATTATTTTTGTTAGCTGTTTTTTGATCGGATAAATATTTATGACTCTTAGATCACTACATATAATTTGACAAATTAAATCAATACATAAATAGTTCATAGTGAATCATTCATTTTAAAATCATTGATAAAGGGTGAAGTAGGACTAATGTGAAAAATTGGTGATGATGCGACTGGTCCAAAGCATTGGTGTTTGGCAATCAACATTTATCTCATAAAAATGAGATTCATGGAACATGTAGTTCATGATGAACTATATATTTTAATAACCAGAATAATGGACAAGTGATCTCTTACATGGAAAGGGATATAGTGTACGGAGGTGTGGTATAAAACCAACACCATCTATAGTGGTCCTCTCAAGCGAGGTCCATAGGAGTGCGTAGTTTCAAGTTGTGTATGGACATTAATATTGCAATTTAATGTCATGACACTTGGAATCATGGTATTTCCTTTATTGCCTTTAATTTAGGGCTTATATGGGCCTTCTAAAAGATATTATTCCATTTTTGTGGGGGGAATCCCTCACAGACACTCCAAATAACACCTTAACTATTCTCAGATTGAGAAACAAGGAACTCCATGGGTTCCTATCACCATAAAGATGCATTTAAGAGAAATACTTTGGAATTTGTATCATGTGGTGGAAGTAACAACAAATAATATTGAGGCATCACTATGTTTGTCATTTGAAATGAAAAACAGTCATATGTTGGTTCTTGGAAACCCAAGTACTTTAACATCATATGGTATATATGTGGGTGACTCATCGTGAATGTAGATGGATGCTATTGATCCATGAAGAATTACATCATGTGGTATTGACATGAGATTCTAGTTAATTTAACACATTTATTAAATTACATCTCCATATAGTTTATTTCGATTCGATGATCTTTATACAATTATATATAATGTGGTCATGATGAATTGTGGGACTTACACTGATGTGGATTCCCATGCTGACAAAATCTATGAAATATATTTTTTAAGAAATCTCATAGGGGTGGGTGGTGTGACACTCTCCCCATTCACAGAGTCCAATGAGTAGGCTCTATTATAATAAACTTACTTATGATGTAAGGAACTTCCCATTTAGGTTCCATCTTCATGGGCTTCATTCCCAATATCATTAGGGTTTTGATATCCATCACTAGTACTCCTTAGAAAAATGAATTCTGGAAGGCCGTTTTATTAATGACTGATAGGATCCAATTCAGATGGACCTCTAGGTTTTGATGTGTGTAAAACTTGTGATCATCTAGATGTTCCAATTTTTTCATCTTATTTTTTTATTTTTCATCATCTGTTATTCTTCAACAAATGGCTATTCAAAGCGATGTTAGCAATACCATTATGGGTAATACTACCTTGGTACCATAAATCAATGACTATGGTGTTCCATATATTGAAGTACACATGGTGGTATGGTAGGCCAATAAATCAGGGAGGATATTGTATTTCCAAGATTTATTATCATTCTTCATCCTCATATAGAGTATATTTGATAGAGTCTTATTGAAGGCCTCTATCATTCCATTTGAAATTTTGTGATTGTGAGATGCGTGATGGGGCATGATATTTTACTCATGGTATAATCACTTCAACTATGTATAACAAAAGATGGTTTATATGTCCCCAAATATTGTGAGATGGACTCTAAACATTGTGATGATACTGTACATTATGAAGATGAAGATATTCATTTTCTTTAATTCCATTAGGGGTATCACCACACCACATTTGGTTAAAATTTAATAGAAGTAAGTATTTACAAGAATTTCTTATTTGTGTCTAGGGGATATATCCCCACAATATCTATTCCTCAAACAGAAAATGAAAAGGAATATTTATCTATGTGGAGAAAATATGGGGTATTATTGATGAAGTATTCATGAATCTGTAATGCATGAAATTTCATGGTTAATTATGCACAATCCTATAACATTGTATTCTAGTAATATCGCAACCTCTTAATTTAATGTTAGTGCCTAGTCCCAGCTTGAAGGGTGCTGCAAGATCCTACATGGACTTCTTTCATGCTGGTGAGAATCACTCCTTCTGCTATTCATTAGAGGAGGATTCCATCAAATTTACATTTTTAGAGGTGTTTGAACTTATTTGAACACTTCTACAGAGTGAAAGTTTCAACAAGACATAAAATCTTTTCCCCAAGCTATGTCTATTGGGATAATCCCATTTTAGGGATAACCGATTATGGTCTCTATCAATCCATGGTAA
This sequence comes from Viscum album, assembly GCA_963277665.1. NCBI lineage: Eukaryota > Viridiplantae > Streptophyta > Magnoliopsida > Santalales > Viscaceae > Viscum > Viscum album. The sequence continues at coordinate 1,771,358,674 of OY728120.1, forward strand.
GTCATTGGATCATCAGGACCTGGGGTGGTTCTTACTTGATTTATTTCTTCCATATCACATACCTTGTTTGACAAAACCATTCTTCGATGTGTGGTATGGAAGACAATTTTCTCCAAATCAGCGTCAGCTAGAACGGCAGATACATTGTCCAGTAAATTATCATAATCATTTTTTGATTAGGGAACATGATGCAATATGGGTTCAAAATGGAACTTTTTGATCAGTCACCTTATGTAGCCACTAAGGGATACTAGTTATACATTATTAATTGAATATTATCAATGATCCACTTTAGCACTAACTCCAAATTCCTTATGATATTCAGGAAGTCTATGTGCAGTTGCAGGGCCAGTTCCAATACAATGACGAGGTCTTGGTACTCTACATCATTATCTATCCAGTGTTCAGATAGTGATAAATAGTAAGGAAAAAATGATTATTATAGGGAAAAAAGGCAATCCATAGACCAACAATATTCATTTTGCGGTTTTCCATCCTTATGTCAATGGAACTCCTAAAGGAACCATCAAAATAAATAATCCATATAAGGGGACATTCATCTTAATATAATACCCCCTCAACTAGAAGTTCGGTGTCTTCTTGTATATTATCTGATGTAGGATGTACTACGAGGAAATAATCCAAGGATTTTCCATTCAGTGACTTCTAATACATGAACATAATGATGTATTTCTATAGAATTACTGCATAACTTGCCATGTTCCTCATTAATATAGGGCAGCCAAGGATGTACTTTAATGGATCAATATCAGAAACTCGGTCGATATCATGGTTCTACATGTAATGGATCAGGTTTTTTCACCAAATATATTAGTGTAAGACTTCTCTTCTCTACATTAGAATATATAGCCTCAGGGCCTAGCATCACCTGGCTAAGGTAGTAGAGACTATAATCACTTCATGCATCATTTTTCTTTGCGAGGAGGGTTCCTGGTGATTTCTCCAAGGAAAAAAATTCAAATTGAGTGGTCTCCCTTCTAATAGAGGCATCAAAACCAGTTGGTTGATTAGGTGTTGCCTGAAAATTTATAAGGCTTTTTGAAATTCATCATCCCATTGATAGGATATTCCCATCTTCATTAGCCCATTGGAGGCGGATCATTTGAATCCGTGTTGGCTATGAATAATTTACTATAGGGGTGTTATACTTGGAGTAATCCTTTTTTATTGAGATTCATGCGGGGAAAAATTAATTAAATACCACAAGTTTTCTCGAGATCATCCTTAATTTTGCGTTGGAGAACCAAAAAACCAATAAACATTCCTTTTGTCATCCTGAAAGGGAATTTCAGTGGATTTATCTTTTGGTTGTGTGGTCATCGATTTTCCATAATTTTCTAGATATCCATGAAGTGATCACATCATTGTTGGTATTGAATAATCTGTTCGTTGACATAACACTTGACTATTCTTCTCTATAACTAATTAATGATTTGATTCTTGGTATTCTAATCTAGTTTAACTAGCATTACATAATCTAATTTTCATGAACTAGATGAAAAGGGTCCCATGAGGCACTCTGAATGATGCGGGTTCCTTATATTTGGGGTCTATCTTCCTTTTATTGTACCCCGTGTACCAATCCATAAAGGAAAAGGCCTAAAAGCCAGCAGTTGCGTCGATCTAGTGTTCTGTTATTCACAATGGGATATCAACCTTTGGTCAATGCAGATTAAGGTCTCTAAAGTCAATGAAGACCCTAATTTTACCATTCTTATTCTTGATGGTTATGATGATGGAAATCCATCTTGGTTATTGTACTCCTTGGATGATGTCTTCTTTGATCGACTTTTCATATTTCTTCTCTATATTGGTGGCATGAGAGGTTTACAACTTCCTGGAAGCCTATTTAAATCCTTGAAGCTCATTGGGATATCTTATATGGTGTGTGGACATAGTTGGATGTAGTAGGGGATTGTCTATATTGTTCTAGGTGAAAAAATACCATTGTTTCATTAGAAATGCAATGCACATCTCTTATTATTCAATGGGAATGGATGCACTAATCACAGTTTTTTGTGGGTGTTCTTCTGTTCATATATTTGATTGTATGTAATCATCAATAGTGGTGGGGAAGCCTTCCTCAAATCTGTTGTGGGGGAGATTTCTAATATTATTCTCTAATTCTTCCAATTCTAAGTTAGTGTGGATATTTTTAGTTTAAAATGAAAATATGGGGGCTACATAATAACTATCATGGTGGGGGGCCATTAAAATAGATGTTATAATCCCTTCATGACTGATTCATTGGAGATAGATGTTAGAGATGCTTTTCAGTCACACTGTCACTGATAACAAGAATGGATTAGACCTTTGGGACCAGATCATCTACCACCAAATGATTTATAAGGACAACATAGTCAAGGTCGAGTAGAATTTAGGGATTTATAGGGCCAATCACCAAGCCATTTAGGGCTGTGAACTATATATCATCATTTTATATACATTAATTTCATTTCTAATTTTATAAATATTCTTCATCATATTTGGATCAACAAGTATAAAATGGGATATTTTCAACATGTAGTGCACATAATTTACCATTGATGGGGTAATTCAGACAGGGATAGAATGTTTATGGAACAACCAAGTGGCTATGGATCTAGGGTCTCCTGAGTTGGAAATTATATGTGGTGTATTATATAATAACCATTAACTAATCAGGAAATATTAGTTTCGATGACAAGGATTCATGTTTGATCTTCCTGAGTGGTCCTTTATCATTCTTATTGTACCCTTGAGTGGTCATATTTGTAGGTGATTGACCCCCTTAGCTAGATCAAAACATAAGTGGATTTTAACTTGGATGATATTGATCCCAAACCCATTATAAATAATATCCATTTTGATGTTGCCATTATTGATTCTACCTGATACTTATTGGGGTCTGATATGTCCTCTGATGTCCTCTTCCTGAACAAAATCAGTTAATAAGATGGAAACATGATATTCTGAGGACATGTTATCCACTCAATAGACCTCGACTACATTAACATCTATCTTGAACTCCTATGGGCTCTATATGGTTTCAAAAATTACCTCCTTAAGTTATTATGAATCAATAAGTGCATATTGGAATAAGATCTTGGATAAAAAAATAGACACATGTTTTAGACAATTGTAATTCAGTGCCAAATTAAGAAGCATCCCAATATGTGGCTACTCCTGGGAATGCTATTGGGATCCCCACAATTTGAGATGGATAGACCTAGGGCTTGTGTAAAAGTCAAGGGAATATATTCTTCTAGTGGTGATGTTTTCCCTAGAAATCCCTATTTCATTGGTTGATCATATTGAACTTTTCAAATGTGGCCACACAAGGAAAATTCATCCTGGTCGATGGTGGAGGGGTTTTTCCACATCCTTTCCTCTTTTGGGAATTTTGGAGTGGATTCTTTTGTTTTTTGGATTCATATATGTCCTCCATGAGGATATGATTATAATACTGTTTTTATCCATGTTCACAATTTCTCTTGTATCCTCTATATCGGTGCATGTGGCCTTTGGTTCCCTAGTTATGTGCATAGAATTAAAATTTTAAGGCATATTCATTATCATATAAGGAGTCTTCCTAGTGTATCATATTGAAAAATAAAATATTATCTCTTCATCCAATGAGGATCCCTTTGGTTAGGGAATTTTTCATGAATCAGATGTTGTAGAGAAGAATTCTGTAAGAGTTTGGGATTGTGTTGGATTAGAATAAAATTCCCCCTATTCTATTTTCCCACTTATGGTTATCAAAACCCTAATTGGATAGAAATTATACTATATCCTTCTAAGGGTTTGGAGATATTATGGGTCTGTTGGACTTTTATTTCAGGTTGCAATGAGCTGGATCAACTATTTTTTGGGTCATCTAGCTTTCAAACATTTTCACACACCTATCTTGTACTATCTACCATCCATCTTCTTCTTTTGACCAGAAAATGGTTCTATAGGCCACCTACATTGGGATGTTTTCTAAAAACACCTATCCAATGTTGACCATTCCTTAATGGACATCGATAATGGTGAAATAGTATTTGATGTTATGACCCATCCTTCTATGATAAGTATTATAGCCTTGATGTTCAGTGAGGTTGACCTCGTAATGATTTATAGGTTGTTAATGCTTTAGAAAATTATTTTCCATGGATGTTGAGAAATAATTATGGAAATTTTCATTTCAAAAAGATTTTATATTGTAAATATTATCATAAAATCCTAGGATACCATGATTTCTCAGTACATGTTACCAAGGGAGATTATGTGGTTGTCTCCACATGACATGAGGTTTCTGGTGGTTTAGAGCATGCTTAGGTGCATGGATAGGAACCTATACAAGCATGAGAGTTAAAATTGTAGCTTCTACACTTCCTAGAATTTTCCCCTATTTTGTTGTTAATAGATGAGTTTTAGTTTGGGTTTAACTATTAGCCTCCTCAAGATGTTGTGCCATTTCAGAGAACTCATGGAAACCACATGGATACATCATGGGGATTAAGGGTTTTTACAACTCATCCATGGAATTTTCAGCATATAGTTCTTGTAGTTTCTCTTACGAGGGATGGATTCTTAAAAAATTGGTTAATCTTTTTTTCCTTTCCATGAAATTAGACAACCCCTCATTGTCGCATTGTTTGATGTTTTCAGGTATAAAATCATAACATTCCTTTTTTTTGGAACTAAATTAATCAATGTAACTAATGAAAATGGCCATCCCATCCTAAAATGGATCTTACTAGTAGGCTATAGTAACAAAAAATGACTGGAACTAATAGATTTTGTATGAAACACCTTATCTTGTTTGTTTCCTATTGATCTCATGGGCCCATCATCATCCCACTTCCAGATACGAAGGTTGTGAGATATTGTTCATGGTCACTTGCACAGTCAAATGTATATAATGTATGATTTCTGAAGTTTGGTGGAGGTGGATTTTTATCCATCTATTCCTCATATAGATTCTTCTCAGGATACAAAGGTGTGCATCACCTTTTAATCACTTTAATTCAAGTAGCCAGTGACTCAATGATGTTGAGTAAATCTATGAGAACTACATTATGAGCCACCTCCCATTCATAGGGAGTGGGTGGGGGATGTTGTGGTGGTCTCACAATCATCTCACACTGATTCTCGATTTGAACATTAATTGAATGATTGCATTGAAAGGGATAGATTTTCTTCACAAAGGAGGTAATTCATTATCATTTTCAACATCCTCGTATATGAATGTTGGATGTCTAGATATAGAGCCGATATAATTCTCAGATACCAATTTTTGGAGGATTATCTATTGGAGGTTGAATATTTATCTCTTAATGAAGGCGTTTCCTAGTGGGAATATTTTCCCTATGCAGATACTCATTTATTTTCTACAGAGTTATTACTTCACTATCAGATTGTAACAGTTATATTATAGTGGAAGAAATTTCAACTCTTATGGATGGTGATTATGATGTTACCTCACATTTTCCTTTTTCGTTGGTACCATTCCATCTGAGAGGTGAGAGGATGTTATTTATTAGTGATAGAGTTTTTAGGATTATTTGGTTCTGGGTGCATTCAACCATGGTGGGTGCATCCAAATAATCCTCCTCTCTGATTAATTACCCATTTCATGGCCCTCTACATTCACATCTTGATGAATTTCATCCTTGATGACACTAAAGAAAATCCGTATAGGCATATTAATAAATGGTGGTGGTTCCATTATGGTGTATTCAACTGGATGATTCAGTACATCTTTTCTTAGGGTTTTCATTTGACCACTTAACGATATTTGTTTTTTTGGATTGTAACCCTAGTAGGTTCTGATTTATTTTTTGTACTCTTATCTCATCTCATCTTATTAAAAATGACATTGATGGACTTTCTGAATGAGGTTTTTTATGGGTCCCAACTATCAGAGGATTGTTTCACTGTGATATGGATAGGTGGGACACTAACCATTTTCTTCTAAACCTAGATAAGACTTATTCTATTGGTGGTGATGTTGATGATGATGATGATGAAATTTCCCATATACCTCTTTGGTGGGGGTCATCATAGGTTGTAATTAGCATTGATTGGTCTCGTTTTTGTGGATAAAATGATTTTAGCTAAGGACATCATTACTCTACGGATAAACAAGATGAATAGAATTCCTATAAACCATTTTGGATACCCTATCCATATATTTGTGATATCTTGGATTCCTTGAAGCATGAACATTCTATTGTAGTGACCAACTCCCCAAAGCGTTACCCAGTCCCCTGAGATCCCCTAAGGATATAGAATCACGAGATAATAAATCTAGGAGGTTATTTTTTTCTAGGGATGTGGAAATGTTTATCTCTTCATACTATCCTCATAATAAAATATGGATACATGATGTGGATTCATAGATTAGTAGTCGAAGTATCACGATGAAATGGAGCCAAGCATGTTCCAGATTTGTGATGTGCCTTTCTTTTTGGTGCCTGGTCTATTGATATAACATCATGGTCTGGATAACAATAGAGTATATTGATTTTCATAAGGTGATATTTGTATCCTGAATAAAGGATATGTCGATCGTTTGGTCTTTGATGAGCATCACATATATTTTGGTATAGATAAGGCATGCAATCCTTTTCTATCTCATTCAGGTTCTCATAATAGGAAGTTTAAAAGGGAAAAAACATTATGGGAAGGCTATTAGTAACACCCCAAGATTTCACAGTACCTTTCCCTTTAAATAATTCAATATCTTGTGTTGTATGCAACTTAGAGATTCTAACAAATTGTGACCAATCAAACTAGACATTAAGAATAGTAATACCCACTTTTTGAAATTTTATCAATTTTATCATTCAAAATGGAATTCATTTTTGGGTTTGGAATATTGAAATTATCTTAGGGTGAATATTTGGTATTTTTCTGAAAACATTAATTTTTTGATGAATACTAAAAAATAGTAAATTTTAATTAAAAAACAATTTTTAAATACAAATAATTTATAGAGCTAAATTATACTATTGAGTGTTTATAAGTATAATTAGATTATATATTTACCATTTAATCCAATGTTGGTCATTTTATGTAATTTCATATTTATTGTGGACCTAAGCAAGTCTTAATCTTTTGATAGTTATTATTTCTTAAAAACACGCATTTTTTTGACAACAGGAATAAATTTCAAAATAATTTATGCCACTTATTTGTTTTCAAATTATAAAAATGGATTCCATATTCAGAATCCAGACTTCCAAATTTTTTAAATAGGTAACTTTTATTTTTAGACATTTTGAATAAATACTTCGGTAAATATATTATTTTCCATGGGTAAAGCGTATATCTGGGAAATAAGTGTAAGAAAATAATATTATAATAATGTTAAATTACCTTAAAACGTGTTCTAACCCTATTGGATGATACATTTCCGACCATTGGCATCATTGGGTCGATTTTTGGACCTCATGGAGCAACATGTAAGTGATAATGACAAAATATATTAAATAAGTTAAAGTTAATACAAAAATGACATAAGCATATATATTTTAGTAAAATAATTTTAAAATAGGGTTATATATGTTATATGTTTGACTATAAATATTCATTATAAATATAAAATTATATCTTACATAATTATAATTTATTTAAAATTTTTATACTTTTAATAATTAAATTTATTTATGACGCAATGATAATGCAGTATTTTCCTTTTTAGTTATAGAATAAAATAAATGGTATTATAGATGTTAAAATAAATATAATTTGAATGTATTTATGTCATTAAATAATTTTATAGGATAATTTGACTTTCTAGGATTGATTAAATAAATTTTTTCGAAGTAATAATGCTGTTAGGAATTTATCAAAACCAAAATATAAAATAGTTTTAAAATTGACATAAATGAGTTTTTTAAACAAATATTATATTATTAATTGATATAATATTCCTAAAAATCATAGTTTCGTCCAAATGTATTAAATAATATTATATATGTCATTAATGAACCACTTTATGTTCTCATGTACTTTTATAGTAAGTTTATTAACCATATATTATAAAAATACAAAGATACATGGTAAATGTCAAACTAATTAACTAACAGTTAAAAATAAATTATAAGGTAAATATATTGACCCAAACCTGTATAAAACCTATTGGTTGAGTGATTTTGACCCATACCCACCTTAGACACTAAATAAATCATTTTTGATACATTAAAAGCCGAAAATTATTTTATTAAAAAATAATATTTCAATCTTTTCCTATGGTGCCCCTCACCCCTCTTTTAAAAGGGCACTTCGGCCTCTCTCAAATTCACAACTTAAAAGTCATTTGGATCAGCCAACCATGGCCCAAATATCTTCTCAACTATCCTTCCTTCAACCTATAGGAATTTCTTTTGTCCTAATTCCATCCTAGTGAGCCGTTTTGATCAAATCAAAAGGAAGAACCCGAAGAAGTGGTAAATATCTCATCACTTCTTTGAAATTATTTTCTTCTTCCACTTCCTCTTTATTTGTTGTTTTAATTATAAAATAAAAACTCCATTATCTTATATATATAGTGATTTTATTATAAAAATGGTACAACCATATTCATTAATTGATCCATCCTATGAATGACATGTCACCATATGTGCGTACATATGGCTTACAATCTCCACGTTTTGGTGTAGTTTGTTATTCAAATACTTCATCTTTTGGATGGGTATAATAATGAATATAAATGATGAAAATAATAAATATAACATGATAATGATTCTATATTTTATCCAATTATTTATGATTTTAATATCAAAAGAATGATATTTTCGCTGTGCGTACGTAGGGATTATTGTCACCATGAATGTGATGAGATTCATTCCCCATCGTATCCATTCAATATTTATTTTAATTTGATGATTAAAAATAATGTTTAAAGATTTAATATCATTCTGAATATGAATAATATAAATCAAATCCACAATAAACATTACTTATATAAAGAAACATATAATGGAAAATGAATCATTTAACACCTGAAACGATGCTACTTTTGAAATACCATTAACAAAGATATATTAAGACATCATATATGATATAATATTAATGTATATGGTTTATGTATAATTTAATAACAATTATTTCACCATTATACATGAGGTTAACCTACCCTCGACCAAGGAAAAGAACAAGGTAAGGGTTAATATCACAATCACTTCATTATGTGAGGTTGTTTAAACGTAATTATCTTCTGGGACCTCTTTATCATCCACATCTATGATTCTTAAAAATTTATTGGAAAACATTTTTAATATTTACTATACAATGGGTTAATGTAATTTATACCCTTATTTGACCTTATATGTTTTGAATTTAATCTTTCCATCATTTTCCAAACAAGGTACTTTATGTCCTTTTCGACAAAATTAGGATCATATTGTTCTTTAAAATTATACTGCGGGTGAGGATATTTTCTTCTATTATAACATTATCATGGATTCCATTACAATATTATGAAAATATTTTCAAAATAAATGTTTTCTTTATAATTATTGGACTCTTAAATGACTTCAAAATATAAAGAGATATTTCTCTAAAAAAATGTTTTGATTTCATCTATGACAACATTCTTTGATGGATTTTAATTTTATTTGAAGATGATTTATTGTGATACAAAACATCCATATTTTATTTATGGTTTTGTGATATGTTTGACTATGGATGTTTTATTTTTATAAAATTCATGTTTTATGGATAAAGTACAGACATTTCGTATGCTAGTTTTAATATGAATGTTTATGTTATGTTTAGACATTTTCATATGAGGAATGTATTGGACTTAGTATGTGATGGGTGGAACCCACTATAGCTCCTCGATGCATCGGTAGGTCTCATGAGACAAAACAGTGTCTTGGAACAAGGCCTGGACAAAATCTTATTAGTTGTCTTGACACTAGGCCCTGAATATGTGGTTATGAAATCTGGCATTATGCATTCCATCATTATGAAAGTGGATATTGATATTGTATGTGATTATTTGACTAGTAGAATATCCATGTGAATAAGTAAATGGATGTTTTAGATTTTTTTATTTTCTATATTATTCTAATGTTCATGTTTAAAAGGATTTTGTTTTACTCTTATAAATTTCCTTAAATTTTTATGGTTATTTATGAATGTTTCTTCTATATTGTTATCCTTACCGAGCATTTGAGATCACCCCTTTCAATGTTTTATGATTCTCATGATGTGAATAAGTATTTTATGACTAAACTGCAGAGATATTCTAAGGGGATATGTGTGTGATCTAGGGAAATAATGTTGTTGTAGTATTTCATTTAATAATGTAATGTAAAACATATGATGTTATCTAGTATTTCCAAGTCTACAAAACTGATCGTTCTTTCGGGAAATGATTTCCTTATATCATGCAAATGTTATGTAATAATGCACTGACTCTAGGTAACTGGGGTCGGGGTGTTACAATTGGTATCATAGGAATTTTAGAACAAACCTTGGAATCTAGATTTAGATAAACTCGGATTACAGCACATTACCCTAAGATAGAATTTTTGGATTAGAATAAAATATTTTCCAAAAATTTTTGTATTGTAGAGATTTTCTGAGTTTTCTGAGAAACACATCCCTGTCTGGATATGAGCTGGTAGAGGTGGATCTAGCTCATATGTACCTAGGGGTAAAACACAAAAACAATGCTTTGAGCTAGACTCGAACGGGAACTAGTTCACGACAATGGTCCTTGCCGCACTCTCTGTTAAGACCCTCCTGGGGGATATGCTTAAGATAATTCTAATTTACATTAGAAACCATTATGAAGGGTTTATGAGTATATACATCCTCAATAATAACATTTTTATGATTATGGATTATATCCATAAATTGTTCAGTTTATGATAAGTGTTTTACAAGTTTGGAATTATGTATTTGTATTCATAAACTTATATAGTTTATCCCTTTCTTTATTAATGGATCATAGTTTAAGGAATGGAACTTTATCAACGCACATAATCCATGTAGGTATTTCCCTCCAACTCAAGATAATTTTAGTGGATCTGGTGAAGCAACTGGGGCTGATAAGCTTGTCAGCATACTGGGACAACTCACTCCTGTGATGAATAATAACTTTACCTGTATGGAGAACCCTAATCCACAGAGTGGAGGATCAATGTTAGATCTCTTCATGAGTGAAAAAAACAAACATTCATTGAGAGTACAATTCCATTAGTTTCCGAGAAATGGAAAATTCCTTATATAAAATATTCCACACCTTGGGGAGTAGTGAAAGGAAAAAATTTATCATGGTAGTTTACCACCTCACTGGAGATGCGGATCAATGGTGGCCATTGATTCAAAACACAATGGAAGATGATGAAGTATGAAATATGGAATTGATGGAGTTTAAAGATATTTTCTTAGAATAATAATTTCCTCATGCCCATCAAGTGGACATAGAAAGAAAATTTTGGAGTCTGAGGAAAAAGGAGAATGAGAATGTTGCATTCCATGAAGCTAACATTACAAGGTTTGTGAGGCATGTTGAAGACAATATACACAACCCAAGAAGTAATATTGATCCTTTATTTTATGGGTTGAACCATTTCTCCATCGAGCATTAGACTCACAATCCTTCTCATCATATGAAGATATTTTCTCACGTGCTATCATGACAGAAACAGAATTTTCTATATCTTAACACTGTAAAGAAAAGCAAGAGAATAAGAGATCTATTGATCACTCTGAAAATGGAAATAAGGGGAAGTATGGAAAATTTGAATATCCATCCTGTAGTAAATATGGGAAGAATCACACTGGTACTTCCCTGAAGGGAATGAGATTCTATTACAAGTGTGGTGAAAAGGGCCACCAAGATCGTGATTGCAAGGGGAATAAATAAGTATTCAATGTTGAATGATAAAATTTTAGAGAAAGGGGGAATTATGTAAATGAATGTCCTAAGTTCCAAGGAATCTTTCCTCAAAAAAGGCCAATGGATCAATGCCAGGCTTATGCTATCAGTACTACTGAGGTTGAAGATCCAAAAGACATTGCAGAAGGTAATTTAATGGTTTTTTCAATGATAGAAAATGGTTTATTTGATTTTATATCATTTCATTGTTTCATATCATCCCAATTTTCTATGAAAATTAGATATTTCAAATTTAATTTAACAATGGATTTGTTACTGAAAACTTATAAGGGAAGTATCATTGCAACAAAGTTTTGTGAATCAATCCTCATTAGGGAATATAAATGTCCACAATCTGCTGATCTTATCATTATACACATGATTTAATTTGATTTAATCCTAGGTATGGATTGGCTTTTGGACCATGATGCAAAAATATATTTTAAGAAGAAGGAGGTTACTATTTTTGATGATGATGATAAAGAACACCTTATCTTTTGAGAAGAAACGTCACCAACTGATTTTTATCAAGATCCTCCCCCAATAGATCATCTAAATTCATTTATTGGGGAGGAAGATAATGAAATAAATGTGGGTGGGGAAGAGAATGTTCAAATAGAGGATGTACCTGTTGTGAAAAGGTATGTTGATGTATTTTTTGAGGATTTACCAGGACATCCTCTAGAACGAGAAATTGAGTTTCCAATTTAATTAATTCCTAGTTCAAGGCCCATATTAAAGACCACTTATAGAATGGCCACTGAGAAATTAGTGGAACTAAAGAAACAACTAAAGGAATTGAATAAAAAGGGATTTATTTTCCCTTGTGTTTCTTTATAGGGAGCCCATGTTCGTTTTGTTAAGAAGAAAGATGAATCTATGAGGATGGAAATTGACTAAAGGGACATCAATGATATAACAATCATTAACAAGTATCTAATACCTGGCATTGTTGATTTATTTGAACAAATTCATGGAGCTCAATATTTTTCAATGATTGTCCTTCGATTTGGAAACCATTAGTTGTTCATAAAGATGGAAGAAATTATAAAGATAGCATTTCAAACTAGGTACGGGCATTATGAATTTATAGTAATGCCTTTTGGATTGACTAATGCACCCTCTTTCTTCATGGATCTAATTAATAGGGTTCTCAAGGAATATCTTGATGAGTTTTAGTGTTATATATTGATGATATCTTGGTATTCTCCAAAATCTAGGAAGTTCATGAAAATCACTTGAACATTTTTCTGAAGACTCTTAGAAGAAATGAATTATATGGTATGTTTAGCAAGTGTGAATTCTGGATTCAAGAGGATTCATTTCTTGTACATATTTTCTGTAATGATGGAATATCTATTGATCCTTCAAAGACTAATGCAATCCAAAATGGCCAGCACCGATGAGTATAACTGAGGTATTCCATTTTATTTTTTTAGCATGTTATTATTGACGTTTCGTACAGAATTTTTCCTGAATGGCTAACCCACTAACCAAGCTCACACATAAATGGGTTAAATTTGTTTGGAAAAAAGATTTTGAATAATGTTTTGAATAACTGAAGAGAATAATAGTCAATTCTTCTATATTGACTCTACCATCGATTAATGATCGGTTTTTTATTTATAGTGATTCTTCTAAGAAAGGACATGGTTGTGTACTTATGCAGAATGATAAAGTTATTGCCTATGCATCACGACATCTAATAATTCATGAGAAAAACTATCCTAATCATGATCTTGAGTTAGCAACAGGAATATTCTATTTGAAGATATGGAGAAATTATCTCTATGGTGATAAATGTGAGATTTATACTAATCACAAGAGTTTGAAGTATATTTTCTCACAAAAAGGAACTCAACATGAGGCAAAGGCAATGGCTTGAACTACTCAAGGATTATGATTTCACTATAAACTACCACCCATGGAAGGAAAATAAGGTGGGAGATGATTTGAGTAGAAAGGATCATGGATTTTTTAACAAGATGAGAGTTGAAAAGGATCCTATATACATGGATCTAGTAAATATGGATATGGGAATAACGATGGAAGGTGAAAAATCCATGATTTTTCAAATGGTTTCCAAACCATATTTACTAGAAAGGATAAAAAGTTCTCAGGATCATTATGAGTAGTTTCTAACGAATATTAAAGCTTTGAATGATGGGAGATTGAGTGAATTCATATAGGAAGATGGGATTTTAAAATTTGGGAAGAGAATTTTTTTCCCGATATACCTGATCTAAAAAGATAATTATTGGATAATGCTCATAGCTCCAATTCTCTATACCCCCTGGGAGCACCAAGATGTATAGAGATTTGAAGGAAAATTTTTTGTGGGACAACCAGAAGAGGGAGATTACTGATTTTTTTTCAAGATGTATGGGTTTGCAACAAGTGAAAGTTGGAAGGAAACAGCCTGGAGGAGTCATGCAACCTCTTACCATACCTAATTGGAAATGGAATGATATTACAAAGGACGTTTTCATGGGACTACCAAGGACTCATTGAAGGAATGGGGAAATATGGGTAATTATTGATCATCTTACCAACTCATCACATTTTCGTACTATAAGAGAACATATACCACTTGAACATTTAGTAAGACTATATTTTAATGTATTTTTTAGACTTCACAGATTACCCCTATCGATTGATTCTGATTGTGATCCCAGTTTTACATCAAGATTCAGGAAAAGTCTTCAGAAAGCCCTGGATAATGAACTTTATTTGATCATTGCCTACCACCCTCAAACTGATGGAAAATCAGAACAGACTATTCAACCCTTAGAATACATGTTGAGATCTTTCTCACCTGACTTTCAAGGTATGTTGGATCAATATTTACCTTTGGAATAATTTTCCTATAATAATAGATTCCATTAAAGTATTCATATGGCACCGTATTAAGCGTTATATGGAAAGAGATGTCACACCCCAACCTATTAGGATGATGTTGGTGAAAGAAAACTCATAGTCCCAGACCATGTTGTTTAAACAATGGAAAAGGTGATGGTAATCCAAACCCACATCAAAGTCGCTCAATGTCGGCAGAAGAGCTATGCTGATAACCGAAGGAAGGATATGGAATTTTAGGTAAGTGATCATATTTTCTTGATGGTATCTCCATTGGAAGGGATTTATACGATTTTTTAATATGGGATAATTGAGTCCGAGGTGCATCGAACCTTTCGAAATTATAGAACGAATGGGGGATGTATCTTACAATTTTCAATGTGGCTAGGTCTCTCCCAACTTCTTGATGTGTGCCACGTATCACTATTGATAAATTAAATTCCTAACCCAACCCATGTGCTCACCTATGAATAATTAGAACTGGAACCTGATCTTCCATATTGAGAATAGAATTCCAAAATTCATGATACAAGAGAAAAAGTGTTGAGAAACTGGATGACTCGTCTGGTAGAACTTCTATGGTGAAACCATAAGATGGAAGAGGAAATGTGGGACCCCAAAGAAATTATGATAGAGAACCACCCGAATCTTTTTAAGTAGTAATATTAAAGAAATTTTAAGGAAGAAATTTATTTAAGGAGAGGAGAATGTAACACCCCATGCTTTCATAGTACGTTTCCCTTTGAAAAATTCAATATCTTGCATTGTACACAACTTCGAGATTCTAACACATCCTAACCATTCAAATTAGCCGTTATGAATAGTAATACCAACTATTTGAAATTTGATCCACTATACCATCAAAAATGGTCTTAATTTTTGGGTTTGGAATATCTAAATTATCTTAGGGTGAAGTTTTGGTATTTTTCTAAAAACATTTAGTTTTTGACGAATAGTGAAAAATAATAAATTTAAATAAAAAAGAAATTTTTAACAAAAAATTATAGTGCTAAATTATAAAATTTATTGATTTTTAATTATAATTAGATTATATTTTTTACCATTTTACCTAATTTGCTCATTGGATGTAATTTCAAATTTAAACATGACATAATCAAGTGTCAATCTTTTGATATTTATTATTTTTAGACATTTTGATTAATTACTTCGGTAAATATTTTATTTACCATTGTTAAAGGGTAAATCCAGTAAATAAGGGTAAAATAATAATACTATAATAATATTAAAATAACATAACACGTGTTCTAACCCTATTGGATGGTACATTTCCAACCATGTTCATTCTTGGGTCTATTTTAGGACCCCATGGAGCCACTTGTACGTGATAATGACACTTTATATTAAATTAGTTAAAATAAATACAAAAATGACATAAGCCTATATCTTTTAGTAAAACAATTTTTACATAAAGTTATATATGATATTTCTTCGACAATAAATATTTATTAGAAATATAAATATATTTTTTAAATAATGGTATTTTATTTATAATTTTTAGACATTTAATAATTAAATTTATTTATGACACAATGATGATGCAGTGTTTTCATTATTAAAGAAATAATAAAATAAATGGTATTTTAGATGTTAAAATAAATATAATTTTAAAGTTTTTATGCCATCAACGAATTTTTTAGCTTAATATGACATGTTAGAATTTATTAAATGAATTTTTTTCATAGTAACAATGCTGTTAGAAATTTAAAAAAGCATAATAGAAAATATTGTCAAAATTGACAAAAAATAGATTTTAAATCAAATATTATATTATTAATTGATATTGTATTCATAAAAATCTATGATTAGTCCAATGGTCTTAAAATATATTATCTATTTCATTACGGAACCTCTTGAGGATTTCATGGAGATTTATAGTACGTTTATTTACCATGTAATAATAAAATACAAAGAGACATGATAAATGTAAAACTAATTAACTAAGAGTTAAATCTATAAGATAAGGTCAATTGAGTGACCCAATCCTATCTAAATCATATTAGATGAGTTTTTTTCGACCCATCCCCACCTTATCCTCCAAATAAATCATTTTGGAGTAATTTTAAACTGAAAATGATTTTATTATAAAATATTATTTTAATCTTTTCCTAAGGTGCTCGTCACCCATCTTATAAAAGGGAACTTACCCTTCTCAGTAATTTACACTTTAAAAGCCATTTTTCTTGGCCAACCCCTTCCCAAATATCCATTAAAATATACTAACTTAATCCTAGATCCCTTATTTTAGACATAAATCCATCCAAACGATCCGTTTTGATAAAATAAAAAGGAAGAACCCGAAGAAGAGGTAAATATGTCATGACATCATTCAAGTTCTTTTCTACTTCCACTTCCTTCTTCTTTGTTGTTTCCATTTTAAAATAATAACTCCAGTATCTTTAACATACTGTTATGTTATTATAAAAATGGTACAACTATATTCATTATTTTATCCATCATATGAATGACATGTCACCACACATGCGTACGTACGACTTACCATCTCCACGTCATTGTGTAGTTTGTTATTCAAACACTTCATCATTTTGATGGGTAAAATTGTGAGTATAAATGATTAAAATAATAAATATAACATGATAATTATTCTGTATTGCATCCAATTATATACTATTTTAGTATCAAAATAATGATATTTTCACTCGTGTGTACGTACGGATTACCATCTACAGGAACGGGATGAGATTCATTCCCCATCATATCCATTCAAGAATAATTATTATTTGATAATTAAAAATAATGTTATAAAGACTAAATATAATTCTGATTATGAATATTATACATCATATCCACAAAAATCATTACCTACGTAACAAATCATATAAAGGTAAATGAATCAGTTGACACCCTAAACGATGATACTGCTGAAATATCATTAACAATGCAATATTATAAGATAATATATGATAGCGTATTATTGTATATGGTTCTTGTATAATTTAAAAAAATGATCTCATCATTATAATTGAGGTTAACCTACCCTCTACCAAGGAAAATAACAAGGTAATGGTTAATTTCACAATCTCTTCATTATCCGAGGTTTTTTATATGTAATTATCTACAGGGGCCTCTTTATCATCCACATACATGATTCTTAAAATTTTGTTTAAAAACATTTTTAATACTTTCTTGACAATGGGATAAAGACAGTTATACCCTTATTGGAACTTATATGATGTTAAAGGAATCTTTCCGTCATTTTCCAAATAAGGTACTTTATGTCATTTTTGACAAAAATAAGGTAAGATTTTTTTTAACTTATACAACGGGTGAGACTATTTTACTCTATTATAACATCATCATAGATTACCTTACATGCTTATAAGAATATTATAGAAACCAATGTTTTCTTTATAATTAGTTGACCCATAAATTATTTCAATATTGAAAGAGATATTTCTCTAAAAAAGGTTTTAATTTCATCAATGTCAACATATTTTGATGGATTTTATGCTTTATTAGAAGTTGATTTATTATTATACAAAACATCCATATTGTATTGATGGTTTTGTGATTTGTTTGATGGTGGATGTGTTATTTTTACCCCATTCAGGGTTTATGTATAATGTATTGAAATTTCATACGCTAGTTTTAATATGAATTCTTATGTAATGTTTATACCTTTTCATATGAGGAATTCATTGGAATTAGTAAGTAATGGGTGGAGCCCGTTATAGCTCCTCGATGCATCGGAAGGTTACATGAGATAAAATAGTGTCTTGGCACAAACCCTTGACACAATCTTATTTGTTTTATTGGAAAAAGGCCTTAACTATGTGGTTATGAAAAATGGCATTATGTATTCTATCATTATGAAAGTGGCTATTTATATTGCATGTGATTATTCGACTAGTAGAATATCCATGTGAATAAGTAAATGAAATTATTTGATTTTATATTTTCCATATTATTATGAAGTTCATGTTTAAAAGGCTTTAGTTTTAGTCTTAAAAATTTCCTTAAATGTTTACAGTTATTTATGAATGTTTCTGCTATGTTGTTATCCTTAATGAGCATCTGAGCTCACCCCTTTCTATGTTTTATTTTTCCCAGGATTTGAAGAATTATTTTTTGATTGACCTTCTATGATGGTCTGAGGGGATATGAGTGTGATCTATTGAAAAATTGTTTTTTAGATTTTCATTTTATAATTTAATTTAAAACTTTTGAATTTATCTATTATTTCCAAGGATACTAAACCGATCGGTATTTCAGGACATAACTTCCTTGTATCATGCCATTTTTATGAAATAATTCACCGACTCTGGGCAACAGGGGTCAGTGCGTTACACTATTTCTATGTTACTCTATCTATATGTCAATATCATTCTCCTCTTCATAGGACAAACATGACCTTATTGCATTATAAAATATAATTTGGCTATTATTGTCGCATGTTTATCAGAGGGGAGTGTTGCTGGATATTGATAGGGAACCATATATAATGGAAACTAATGATTTCAACAAATATTTTTGAGAATGTTTTGGATTTTTTTAACACCTATCTATACGAAGGTGTTTCTTGTAGGGGAGGATTTTCTTGTCTATGGGAGACATCACATTGGGCTAGTTGACTAGGGTGGATGTCATGAGTATAAATCATGTGATCAATCTCAATACTACCACACATAGGAAGATGATGGTAAACAAATTTATGCTTCTTATTCAATAAAATAGAAAAAAAACCCTTGTGTTGTTGAGAATGTCTATTTACCAACCTCGTGGACACTGACATTGAGAAGATTAGTATTACGGTCCATGTTCTCTATCATGGTCGGAATATGATTATCTGAATTCGAGATTGGTGTGGGGATATTATATTTCAATATGATGGTTGTCAGAACATGTATTTGACCATTTGATGACATAGGAGTATGAGCCTGCTACTGAGAAGAAACTAGAATATTTTGATGATTTACCTCATTATTCACAATAATATGAGGCTATCATGAGGCATGTTCCAATATCCCATGGTGTACCTCAATCAAAATGGGAGTGTGAGACTGATCTTGTGCCTTTGAAATATGCTGCTAGTCTTTCTTGGTATGAATATGTGCCTGACCCGAGTCTTGTGCCACTATCACCTACTGAACCCTAGCTATAATCAGAAAATGAGCCTCGTACAAATATTAATTCCCCGTAGGAATACAATGAAAAACCTATGAAATTGTAGAATGTATTTGAGGATCATATTGTATTTTCTAGAAATAATATTTTCACAATCATTCATTGGGTGATGTTGTAATATGCACCTAAATCATATCATCTTCTGTAATATGTCATGAAGATTCACCAATTGGAATATGAGCCTTTATTTAGGATTATTTATTTCTTATAGGGATATCCCATTCCATAATAGGGATATTTTTTTTTCTTATAGGCCTTTAGAGTATGCTACTATACTTATTCTATATGAATATGTGATTTTCTGGAGTCTTGTTCCCCTCTTTGATGGTGTCCTGTACAATAATATAGATATGAACTTGATTATAGTCTTTTGGAACATGCCACGATAATTTTTCAAAAGGAATGTTCACCTATCTCTAAGAATGATCCACTCTCACTTAGTGATCCCTTGTTGCAGTAGTACAACGATATCGGTCTGATAACATGTAATTTATCATCAAATTCAGTTAATCCTCTTTGACGGAAGCACTAGTGTAGGATTTGTCACGTACAATTTCTATTTATTGATGATCAGAGTGTTGATTTCCAATGTACGTGGGGATATGATTCTAAGGTGATCAGTTTATCTACAATAGTGTTAGAATATGTATGTGGTGTTCTTCAGTTGTAGCTTAAGTATGTTGTCATTTTTTAAAAGTGTTTATGGGGATATAAGCCTTCAAATTTTTCATCTCCATTATGCATTAGAAGATATCTTATATTAAATCAAGGATATTCACCAATTTTTTTCCTCATTATTCTATCAGATGATTTCGATGTTCGTTATGCATCGGGTTATAGATATAGGACTCCAACATGTCATTTTGGGAATATGACCACAAATTTTTTTCAGTAAGAAGGATTGGGAGGCTACTCATTAGTTCCTATTAAAATATGTCGATAGGCATTGTTAGTAGGAGGGGGTATGTATACCCTCTCCGAGATATCTAGTTCCTTCTGATAATATGATCCTTACTTTTTTACTATTCTTAGGAATCATATGTTTCACCGTGTTGGGTGGTACCCTTTGCTGATGACTGGTGGGTCTTGGGGGGATGGTGTTGGTGACAATTGATGACTTGTGACCTCCTCGATGCCACTTGGACTGAAATGGATATGTATTTGTATTCCTTCTACACCATCATTGTTGACTGAATGTGGCTTGTTTCATACTCTAGGGATAATCTCTTGAAATGGTTGGTTCAATTGAAAAGGGATATGTTCTTAGTATCAACCTTTCGTGGGATATGTAGAATTTCTGATTGTTGTGCTTGGAGAACATTGAGGGTAGCATAAATTTTTTGGATTGTCTCTCATAATTGGTACTCCTAGACCATTATGTTTTCCCCCATATGTTTGATTTGTCATGAATGTGAGATTTCTTTGAAAT
The DNA here is from genome assembly GCA_963277665.1 of Viscum album. Classification (NCBI taxonomy): domain Eukaryota; kingdom Viridiplantae; phylum Streptophyta; class Magnoliopsida; order Santalales; family Viscaceae; genus Viscum; species Viscum album. The sequence goes on from OY728120.1 coordinate 1,771,380,009, forward strand.
CCACAGGGGTTTTATCCACAAATATTTACCTTAGAGAATTCTATATGATGAAGACATTGTCTATAATCAAGTTTTGGAGAGCAGTATCTGTATTTTCGCATATGATAAAGAACAAGGTTACTAATTGTTAAATGATCATATTCATAGTATTTTCAATCATATATTCATGGATAACATAATTTATATATTATTCACAATTCATCCATTCTTCTCTCTTGGACATATCAAAGTGAGGAAGGACTTATTTCATGAGAAGACTTGTTGTAAATGATCATATGTAAGATCATGTCGGTCATGTTTCCTTGTTTGTATTGGCTGTGGAACAAAAAATGGAATGCATAATTGCCATTCAATAATTTTAGGCATTCATGTCGAGCTTGTCAGGTTTTTTTGTGTATGGAGTGAAAAAATGTCTCGACATATTATAACTGAATCATTTTACTATTATAGATATCCACCTAATTTCACCATTTTTTTCATCATGATTTGGGGAAATGTGGAATGGGTTTGTGTCTGGTTGCTTGATTTATTATGGTGGTTTAAATAATTCATCAATTTCTCACATTGGGTATTCCATTTTAGCCATCCCCTATAGGAACCCCCAATTTCACCTTTGTATCTAGGTATAGACAAAATTTCAAAAGTCTAAATGACATCTAGGTTGTCATGACCAAAAACTCTTGGGGACTCACATTGGTTGAGAGGATGGGTGGTCAGGATCACCGTAGCCTTAGGGGGGTTTATTTTTCCTAATATGGGAATATCTTATAGATTTATAATATGATCTCAAATCACATACTAATCCTAACAGATGATCGATTACCTTAAAAAATTGTTGACACTAGAAAACGCATCCACAATATATTTTGAATTCTTTGAGCAAAGATCCTAGAGCATAGCTCATTTCACAGCTTCAATTTGACTAGTCTTGGAGCCTGCATGGATTTTTGGATCAGATGTTATGGCAGTTTGATGGCAGGAAGATGGAAATAGCCATCCAGGATGATTTTGGGGAAATGTATGTATTTTCACTCAAAAATGGAATCTTATGTGAAAAAAAGGTATGTTGCACACAATAAATGGGAACTTGTATGAAATACATGAATTTGTCTCATATCCCCTTGCATAAAAATATTATGCGCCAAGTGAAAAGTCAAGGTCCCCTATGCGCATGCACCCACTACATTTCATGTGAAAAACCACTGGCCTGCTCAGAATTTTACCTGCACTACCTCCAAAGGTTGCACCTATAAATACAAGTGCACCCCATTCATCCAAAGTGGTTCCAGTGGTCGGCCTCTGCTCAGATGCAAGTAACACCACCCTTTTCACGCCTATAGGGAAAAGGTGAACCATCCATGGTAGATTTTTCTTGAAAGGTCCTATATGGTTCTGCTTTTGTTCGGGCCCATAGTGGTTTGATTGTATCCCGATCCCTTTGCTACCCAAGGCATGTTTGCACAAAACTGCCACTTGCATGAAAAACCACCTCTTGTGTGAAAAACAACATGTATTGACACAAAGAATCCGATCATATGTGAATGACTTCAATATTTTGCGCAACAGCTCTAGGGTGCCCAATTTGGGGCACTCTTGACTAATACAGACCATCAGTGCACACAGACCATCTTACATGTAGCCTATCTTATGCACAACAATGTCCATCCTTGTGCCCGCTGGTCCGTACCTCGGGGGTTCCAACCCAGCACCCCCTCTCTAGAAAACTATATAGAAGCTATCTCGACCCTTCAGATGAGTCCCTTCTATTACATCACTAACCCCCTTGAAAAATGGAGAGTCTCACTGTGATGTTTTTGGGTGGGGATGCTTACATTTTCCAATTCTCCCTTATGTGCACCAACAATCCACCTATGAAAATACCATGATTTTAGATACTCCTCCGCACACCATTAAACACCTTGAGGGTACATATTCCACTTAGTTTGTTTCGCATGTCATGAGTTGAGATTCAAGTAATCAATTCTCCTGAGTACCTTGAGTTGAGCCATACCTCATGTACCTCATCCAAACCCCATCACATGTCTCCTATGTCCGGATCCACCAGAATGGGCTTCTCTTGCATAAGTCCCAACACTAACCATTTCTAGGCACCTTATTCTAAATAGTCCAATCTATATGACTAAAACTACATTACACCCTATATGTCAAAAATAGGATGCCTCTTTCTTCAAATAGGATATTCCTTATCCACCATGTTTATGGTGCCAGTAGTCCTTTCTGAATGACTATACACATTAGTACGCCATATAAGATAGGCATAGGACGCCTCTTGCTATAAAAATGATATGCCCTATGCACCAACCATAAAATGATAATAGTAATATTTGTGTGACTATAAACAGTAATACACCCTATACGAAAAATATATGATGCCTCTTGCTCTCGAAAAGAGATGCCTTATGCACTAATCATAATATGCGAATAGTCCTATATATATGACTAAAAACTGTAGTGTTCCCTATAATTCAATAATATGATTCCTCTTGTTCCAAATAATATATTCCTTATGTGCTAAGTAGAATATGCCTCATGCCATGATTATTGTGTTGTAATTTCTTTAGCGTTGGAATCCGTTCGAGCATTCCACCACTCCACCTCATGCATCATGTGACATTTATTCAAATCTCCCTCCTATTTCATACATGAAGGGACCCCCTAATGGCTAGGTCCCATGCTGAAATGTCTCAACTAAAATTCTAGTCCAACACCCCAGAATTTATTGGATGACACTTCGAGTCAGGTCATTTGTTTCGAACATGGTCAATAGTCAACCCTCATTTTTTTGTCCCCATTTTAGGATAACGAGATTCGGGCTTTGGGTTTTGAACACTGTCAACAATTATCCTCTATCGTCCTCCCACCCTTACACAATTTGGAATGCCGGGATTGTTATTCACACTTTTCATCTCCCCTTTTCCAAACTCATTTCAAGGACCATGGAATTTTCCCACTTGAGCACAAGAACCTAGGTGTAGTCCTCAATAATTTTCCTCAACACACCAGTGAGTTGGGATGACCTCATGGCCAGACATGAGGAAGATGTTACAGGCAACTTCGATGCGTAACCCCATTAACCATTACCGCTCCTTAGTGTCACCCGTCTATCTTGTATACATAAGAAGCATCTACCATTGCCCCTCCTTGTGTGATCTATATGACATCCTTACCCTAAGGCACCATGTCCGAGCCCCTCTTATACGCGACACCTATGTTGTACACACGCATCTCCCATACAACCCTGCAAGTTTGTATGAAGTGATTTCAAGGTCCCTTGGGCAGTGCCTCACATTGCATTGCAAAGCCTTATGATACATTGCATAGGAAAAATAATGGATATTTCATCTTTTCATTGCCATGCTAATGTGATCCCCACAATGGATCACTCCACAACAGCCGCACGCCATGTCATTACGTGTGTCTTCCATTCACCAAGGGTTGAAGCATGTCGATTATGTTTATCCTACGGGTGCAGAGTGAACTGTCCTCGTCCGAGCTACATGATGTTAAACTCCCAAGAACTATAGTTGTTAGCACATGAAGCTTAACTATAGACCATCCCCCTGAAATATACACATGGTTCCACATCTCGTAAATTATATAAACCCACTCATCTCCACAGGAGTGACTTATTCCTCACATGGAATGAGAGCCTCTTTGTTGGGGCAACATCTGTCTGTGGGGAAGGGAAACAATCCCATTGTTATCCCCTAGCCTTTCGTACAAGAGATATCACCCATGATCCTCCTCTCTTCTTCGGTGCCAATGTCTAGAGGAAGGATGAGCACAAAGACCTTCGTTATCACATCCCTCTCCCTCCTAGATTTGTTGCTATCATTCCTCCATCCTAGAGTAAGTCCCAATACTTATAACCCTTGGGCCTCTAACCACACATAATCCAATATTTCCTCTTCAGGCAGGAAACCACGTGTAAGCCTCATTCCACTTCATGAAGACACACTATTCACGACATGATTGTCTGGTCATTGATGCCTCTTGTTTCTCACACAATGCATGACTCAAGTGGTATTAGAGTAAGCATTAACCTTTAAATACATCATTATCCTTCTTATCGTGTAAGTCCCAAACCATGTCGAACTATGTGGACATTGATCCTTTTCTCTTAGGCAAGGTACGTTGTAAGCCTCCTCGCAGTTCAAGACAAACACCTTGTCTCGCACGACATTATACTATATCTCCCATTCGAACTACATGGGTGTTGATACATTATTCCTAGACAAGAAAAATAGGAACTGTCTCTAAGGTTCAAGACTAACACCATCATTTCCCTACCCATTCACGTCGGTTCACCTTCGTCCCACATGATATTAAACTATACGTCCCTTTTCATCCTGCAAGGTTTTAAACTGTACCGATTCAAACTCTGTGGACTTTTCTCCTTGTTTCCTGGTTAGGGTATGTAGATGACCTCTCGGAGGACCAAGCCCAATCGATGGTAAACCATTGTCATAACTAATTAGTGGTAAGCCATTATGTTCCCCAATTGTCGGAAAGATGTTTTATCCCCATCCAATGGTAATCCATTGTTGTTCGCTGTTAACAGTATGTCGTTGTAGTACCCTTTGCTAGGAAACACTACTCTAGTCTGCCTCGAGTGTCAGACCATCCCGAACTGCTAACCATGAATAAGCCCCAGTATATCATCAGGTCATTGTCTTATGTGTACAAACCAATTCTATTCCCCAATCCTAGACTATCTGAACATTGATTCTGTGCCTTGGGGATACGTAGGAAGTATCCTTGAGATTAAACACCATCACCCATTTCTCATCCTGGTCTTTCCCTTAAGCCTATGTGTTTTGTGAATGTCATTCCCCAACCCAAGGGTTCCACTTCCTCTGGGTCCCATCCATACAACCATTCTCATGGGTTGCCTCATCATGTCCCACATCACGCCACATAAGTATGTGGAATTTGATTCACTACTACAGGGATTCATAATAAGTCTCTTCGAGGCTCATTCATTACATCACTGTCACCCTTGCGTCGGCTTCATCCCACTATTCATCCACTCTAAAAAATATATATCCATAATTAATCTTACTATAGACACCACATCCTAGTAAGATCATGTTCCTCACTTTATCGCTACTCCTAGCAGTAATCAGGTAACTATCCATGCATTAGCCCCTACATTAGTGATCCCTATAGGGGTTGCACCCATCAGATCCACCCACATCGGTGTTCTGATCAGTCTGTTCAGTCTCTTATAGATGTCAAATTTGCGGCATACCTCGTGTTAAACATGGGAAGATAAGGAAGACCTCAGAGACATGCCTATGGAATAAAATTCCACATATTCACCGTGGGATGCCTCATGATTCCACACCCTCGAGAATCCCTATCATAAAGGGAAGAAGCCCAGACACATCAGTGTTCCTGCATCTAGACACACCAGCAATTTCCAACGTGGCTACTTCTCTGACCTAAGGTTGCAGCCCTGACATGACCCCTTGGGATGTCCTAACCGATGCAGTGTAATTAACAGGCATGCATGAAGACATGATATTGGGAAGAGATTCAGGAACAACATCTTAAGACTATGAGGGAGACCCGAATTTGGAAACGAGTTCTGAGGAGAAATCCTTGGAAGGAGGAACCAACATCCCATCATCCCATTTCAATCATGGATCAGTAATATATGAATATGTAACAGATATTTCCCATGCATGGAAAGTGGGAATGTCGGGGAAATAGTTTTCCTTCCTCTATAGATGGATGTGTGCCCCAAAAAAATCATCAGAAATAGAAATGGTGAACCGACATGACATTCTTCTCCTCAATGTGGAGATTAGTAGCGTTTGCGACATTAGTGGATTTGAGTTTCACAAGATCCATGTATCCGGATCTAGGTCCCTCCATGAAAATAGTGGGGCTTGCATGAAACTCACTAGAAATTGTGGAAGAGGAATGTTGGACTTCCTGGTCTGTGACATTGTTAGCTTGGATCCTTCATAACAATAATGGAAGATAAAATGGCATTGGGGAAATGGATGTCACTTTAATTCTTTTAGAACTAATGGTTAAATCTCCCTACATTTCAAGACCCATGATTTCATGATAGGAAACCAATCACCGCCCACCCATCGACCCAAGGGTAGGGCCAACATCAACGCAGAAATCTCATGTGGCCTCATCTCCCCCATGGCAGCCTCCATGTCCATAACTTCCACGCTCCCATTCCCCATATCCCCATCTAAAATCATTCAGACAAAAGTTGTTAAAAACCTCATTCATAAATACAAGGATGAGGGTATTATCAAAAACATGGATATGGCCAATCAAAACATAAAGGCTTATGCACCTTGTCACCACTACCGACCCCAAGGGTCACGTAGGGAGACACTGCTCGATGCACTGACATCTAATTGTGTCACTTGCCTCTCTAAAAAAAGCTTCATAGAATCCCTCCCCTAAGACAATGATGTGGGGGATGTTCCGGCCAGGACAGCCAGAGTGCCGCTCTAGGGGATCCCAAGGAGGGATCCCACTATGCTGCGTCAGCACCGCCACATGGACCCATGAGCTGAGGAGCTGCTAAGTTATGTGCATACACCACCAACCCTAATCTGGATGACCTGACTCTAGCATCATGTGCAAGATAAGGTTGATGACTACTGATGGGAATCAAAATCAACAACTACCATGGACCATTACATCGTTGGATAATACCATTAGTCCTCTGTTTATTTTGATTAGGGTCACACATATGCCCGACCCAGACTGATGCCCCAACAACCCCACAGGCAGACTGTGTGCACCCTCCTGGTCCCCGAAATAGGCGGTGTCCACCGTAAGCCTAGAAATCAAAATAAAACTCAGAACTGAGGCCTCATCATACCATCACTAATGAGAACATAGTTGCATCCCTCTCCAATGCTCAGCGTGGTGGCCCTACCCATACCATTGTTAATTCATGTGAAGGACCTCCCTGCTGCATTAACACTTAGTATGGAAGCCTCTTCCACACCCATGATCTCAGGTATGGATCAATCTCTCCAATGATAGCTCACTTGTGTGAAGATGATACACTTTCAGTCAAATACCAATGTGAGGATATTTTCCATGTCTTTACAATAGACGACGAAGGTGCTCCTCATAATGAAAATCAGTGAAGCGGAGGTTTTACTTGATTGATGGGCTCCAAACATGGAGGTCCTACCCGTGTTCAGATTGACCAGTACTAGGACCTTCCTTGTACCATCGCTGCCAAAGGAAACTAGCATGGAGGCCCTACCCAAGATTCCACCAGCTCCAACGGAGGCCTTATCCACTTCAGCACTTCCCATGAAGACTACCTCCATGTGTCAGCCAGAGGAAACATTGGTCCTCCCCATGTTCCCTTTGACATGATTCTAGGTTTTCCTCACACCCCAGCTTTCCTAGTTTAATGTCCTCTCTTCCCTAGTATCGGTCCAGCCAAAGGACCTCCTTAAGCCAAAAACCAATCTGATCCCAATGAACCAATCTTGGGCAGAAGGGTGGGTCTCCAACGCCATAAGAAGAATACCAGGAAGATTCATACTGCAATTAATCATGTATGCTTCATATATTCCATGACGGAATGCGATTCTCCAATGGAACCCTCACCTTGATCCTCTATGTCGAGGGTCGGGGTGTGAATGAGGCTTATCAGCCTTATCCTCCCAAAATGTGAGGTCCACTGGATTCATTCCTCTCTCCACAGATACATCTAGGAAGAGGATGATTTGGGCCTTACCTAGGGCCTGGCTTTACAATCCTCCCTATCTTCTATAAGGTCATTATTTACCTCACCCAGAGATCATGGAGACTTATTCAGGGGACTGTTAAAGGAAGAAAAATAGCATGTCCCACCATCGGTGACCATAGAACCTATGTCAGAAGATGTGGTTTCTAGCCCGTCTTACGAAGAATTAGTGGCTCAGTCATTGAATTCATCCTTGGAGAGACCGTGATGTGGTGGCTTGTCAGCCCGCTTTCTGTATTCTCCACCAGCCAGTCTATAGTCTCAAAGTTCTGCTTCAGTGCCGCTACCAGTTCCCCAACCTCACCGAGTTTATATGTTTTCAAACCATGGGGAAAATCATGAATCTGAGCCATGAAGCTTATGGAACATCCTTGAAATAGAAAACTTCCAATAAATGTACTGGCTAATTGAGACTGAAAACTATAGTGCACCAGAATCACTTACCCAGGAGAAAGTCGCATTATTTTTCCAAGCTCTCTAGAAAACTCACTTCTTTCTCTATTATCACTGAGTGGTTAATCCTAAGAGTCAAGAACCCATTGAATATATTTACCAATAGTTTCGTATGGTTGACCTAGCTATGCTCGATGTGGCCCACATCCCCGAGTCCCTCGCTCTCCACTGGACCCTACAACAATGATGTTTTCATAAAATTATAGTGCTCCACATAAATATCAGGGAGTAATTACCCCATGTTTAGGTATGTGGTTGGGGGTAGTATGATTCCCTCCATTTTAGTTCTGTTAGGAGACCACCTGATTTTCCAAACAATATTGAGGATATTCCTCCCGGTAGAGTAATAGTTAACATGGATGATCTATAGGAGGGGGAGAATGAGCTAGAGATCATTGAAAAATACATACCCCCTAGAGTAATGCCACTACTATTGGATCTATTGGGAAGGGTCACTCGCCAATAGTGTAACTCCCCGACCCTAGAAGCCCAGAGTCAGTGCATTATTACGTATCATTGGCATGATCAAAATAGATCACGTCTCGAAAGACTGATTATTTTAGTATCCTTGCATGTACTAGATACATTCATAAGGTTTACATTACATCGTAAAATGAAAAACTACAACAACATTGATTCCATAGACCACAATCAGATCCCCTCAGACAATCCCTGCAGGTTGTCATAAATTACTTCTTCACATCCTGAGAAAAATAAATCATAGAAAAGGGTGAGCTGACACGATCAATAAGGATAACAATATACCAGAAAATTTCATAAATAAGCATAAACATTTAAGGAAATGTATAAGACAAAAAATACTATTCAAAATAAACTTCATCAAAATATGGGAAAAATAAATCAAAATAATTCCATTTACATACTCACATAGATATTCTACTAGTCAAATAATCACATGAAATATCAACAGCCACTTTCATAATGATGGAATGCATAATGATATATTTTGATAACCACATAGTCAATGCCTTGTGCCTAGACTACAAATATGATTTTGTCAAGGCCTTGTGCCGAGACACTAGTTTATCTAATGATACCTACCTATGCATCGAGGAGCTATAGCGGGCTCCACCCATCACATACTAAGTGCAATGCATTCCTCATATGAAAAGTTTTAAACATAATATAACTATTCATATTAAAACTAGAATACAAAATTTCAATACTTTATCCATAAACCATGAATGGTGTAAATATAACACATCCATAGAAGAACTTATCACAAAACCTTCAATACAATATGGAAGTTTTGTATAATAACAAATCAACTTCAAATATGTTTAAAATCCATCAAAGGATGTCCACATTGATGAAATAAATTCATTTTTTAGAGGAATATATATTTCTATTTTTAAATCATTTAAGAAAACATTTATTTTGAAAATATTATTATAAACTAGTAAGGGAAGATTCAATGATGTAATACTGGCGGAAAATAGCCTCACCGACCATATAAGTTAAAGAAAACATTATTACCTAAATTTTGTTGAAAACGTCATAAAGTACCCTATTTGGAAAACGATAATAAGATTCATTTCAAAACATATAAAGTCAAATAAGGGAATAAATGACTTTATCCCATTGTCTATTAAATAGTAAAAATGTTTTGAAATAAATTTTTAAGAAATATGGATGTGGATGACTTTACCCCTCCGCCTTCTAGGGTTTCCATGGCGTGAGCATGGCCTCAGACCCCTTCCCTCCCCCTCCCGAGAGGGGGAGGGTCGCTGAGGATCATTTTCCTCTAGTTCGTTTGATCCTCTCATTGTTCCGGAAGAGCTCCCATTGTTCCCTACAATCGACCTCGCCCCCAAAGTCCCCTCGTTGGTTGGGGGACTCCTGAAGCTCTTGGTTACCAGTAAAGAGTTCTTAGATGCTATGGATCTCCATAGGAACTCTCTAGTGGCCCGCTTTGGTTGGAATCACCCTTCTGTTGACGCCTTCGACCACATTGTCTCTGAGTCATGGGGTTTGAGTCACCACCCTATTGTTGGGCTTCTAGACCCTAGGCACCTCCTGGTTCGCTTTGCAAAAAAAGATCACCTTATCTCCGCATGGACTACAAACTAACGTACCTGTAATAGAGCTTGATTCTTCCTCTTCCAATGGTCGTACAACTTTAATTTGATGCGTGATCCTCCTATGGCTCAAATTTTGGAATGCTTTCCTAGTGTTCATCTTCTGTTCCAAAACCCCTCCATACTTTCAATGCTTGGTAATATGGTGGGTAGGTTCTTTTGTTTTGACGACCACTCTCGATCCCTATTCCATCCAATTTCTCCACGGATATGTGTGGAGGTCGATGTTTCCAAACAACTAGTACATTTTTTGTGGATTGAGATTGAGAATGAGTACCAGATTTAATAGAGGATTAGTTTTGATTATTGGACCACTTTTTGTTGTTGTTGTGGTCGTCTGGGTCATCTTCAACAGGCTTGAAGGCATGGGAAAGGAGGTGATTCCACAGGTATAGTCAGAGAAGGTGAGGCAAAGGTTTCTGTTAATATGAAATAATATGCGGTTGTTGTATACTCCCCCGTGAGTTGCAATCAGGAAGCAGCTGGAGCTAATGGGGGCCACTCCATCTCATCCCCAGTGCGAGAGAAAGGACCCTCAGGGAATAGTATAGGAATTCTTGGACCAAATTCTCTGAGGATGGGAGAAATCTCTCTCCTGCAACTGACTCATGGTATGGATGGTTTTGAGGTTATTGGGGAATGAACCAAGGAAAATAACTAGAAGGCCAAGGATAGAGGTCCATCCAATGCTGACGAAGCAGCCTCAGAAGAGACCCCTCAATCTCCCCCAATGATGGCAGAAGAGGATAAATTCCAGAGGATATCACATGATAGGATGTCAAAAGGGAAGCTAAATCTTATAGATGTTGGGGACTATTCAGTTCATATGGGAAGGAAGACTAAGACCCTGAGATATTACTCGTACCTTCCCAAACCGATGACTACCTAGTTGGCTGGAAAGGGAATACATTTTAGGGAGCATGACCAACCAACCTTCCATGATAAGATTGAGGAGTCTAAATGTGACAAGCATGAGGATCCTAACCTGTCAAGGGACGTAGGGGAATCAGTGGATGTACATGAGGAGACAAGGAAAGAGGAGGCAGACCTGGAGCTTCTCCTACATCCTATAGAACAGATTGAAGATAATTATATTACTATCGATGTTCCAAAGGATGAAGCTGATAGAATGCATGCTATATCACTGCAAGTTTACCTTATTGAAGAGAATGTAGGTTGGATCCACAGGAAAGACTAGATATTGGCTCGCAGAATCAATGAGAAGAAAATAAACCTGGATGAAAACATTCATAATTGGGATAGGATGGCCAACCATTTCGAGGATCTCATCAAAGACAACCCATATTCAAACGTAACTTCAATTGCATGGAGCATATATAGGGTGTTTAATTCAAAACGTTTTAACAATTTTTGGAATAGTTCGGTAACCTTTTATGAGGTTTGACATAAGTTTGGCTTGTAATCTGGTTTTTATCACTTTCCATCCAAGTGACCTATTTTATAAAAATTTAATTTTGGAAGGAAGGAAGAGGTCCTAGTAGATAATTATGTATAAACAACCTCAGATAATAAAGAGATTGTGAAATTGACCATTAACTTGTACTTTTCCTTTTTATAGGGTAGGTTAAACTCTTGTATAATGGTGAAATACATGTTATTAAATTATACAATAATCATATACTTAAATATGATATCATATATTATCTTTTAACAATGATTCATAAATAATATCTTAGTATTATCATCATTTTGGGTGTTAACTGATTCATTTTCCTTTATATGAATTGTTACGTAAGTAATGTTTATTTTTGATAGGATGTATATTATTCATATTCAGAAATATATTATGTCTTTAAAAATTATTTTTAATAATCTAATGATTATATTTCTTGAATTAATACAATGGGGAATGAATCTCATCGCGTTCGTGGAGACGGTAATCCGTACATACGCACGAGCGACAATATAATTTTTTTATATTAAAATAATATATAATTTGATGCTATATCATATATACAGAATCATTATCAAGATATAATTATTATATAAATTAATTACACATCATTATTATAACCATCCAAATAATAATGTATTGAAAATAAATTACACCACGACGTGGAGACAGTAAGTCGTACGTACACACGTATGGTGAAATGTCATTCATTGGATGGATAGAATAATAAATTTGGTTTTAAAATATTTATAATAACATCATAGTATATAGAAGATACTGGAGGTATTATTTTAGAATGGAAACAACAAAGAAAAATGAAGTGGATGAATAAAGGGACTTGAAAGAGGTGATGAAATATTTACATCTTCTTTAGGTTCTTCCTTTTTATTTGATCAAAAGGTCTCATTAGGTTATATTTATGACTAAAGGAAGGCCTCTAGGATGAAGGGAGGATAGTTGAGAGGGGATTTGGGATGGTTTTGGCTGGCAAAAATGGCTTTGATGGTGTGAATTAGAGAGAAGGGTGAGTACCCTTTTATAAGAGGGGTGAGGGGCACCGTAGGAAAAGCTAGAAATATTATTTTATAAGAAAATAATTTTCGTTTTCTAATGGCTCCAAAATGAATTATTTAATGTATGTGGTGGGGATGGGTCTAAAACCACTCAACCAATAGGTTTTAGACTGGTTTGGGTCACTATATTAACTTTATCTTTTAGATTTATCTCGTAATTAAATAGTTTGACATTTACCATGCCTCTTTGTATTTTTATATTATATTGTTAATAAACATACTATATTCTTCCAAGAGTACCCCAATTTGTTCCTTAATGATGCAAATATTATTATATAAGTCCTTTGGATGACCCTTAGATTTTTTGGAATATAATATCAATTAATAATATAATATTTATTTTTAAAAACGCTTTTATGTCAATTTGGAAAGTATTTTTTTTGAAAAATTCATAAAAACATTATTACGTCAAAAAAAACTCATCTAAACAACCCGAACATGTCATATTAACCTATAAAATTAGTTTAATTCATAAAAGGTTTCAAATTACATTTATTTGGATATTTATAATATAAATTAATGTAATATTTCATTAATTAGGTAATTACTACCTTATCATTGTGTCATAAATAAATTTAATTATTTAATGTCTATAAAATATAAATAAACTTCCATTATGCTGGAAATCATATTATATTTCTAATAATTATTTATAGTCAAATTTATCTTATGTATAACCCTATATTAAAAATGATTTAGTTATTAATATTTGATTTTTACTCTTTTAACTATCCTTTAATTAAAATAATAATAAGTGTCCTAATCTAATCCAAGTGGATCAAAGAGGTTAAAATTTTATTCCTAAGGTTGTTTTCGGTCGAATTATACTTATCCAATAAAATCATGACATGTTTTAGGGTAATAATAATATCATTTTTACCCTTAATTACCATATTTACTTTTAACCGTGGTAAATAAAAGTAAAAAGTTACAATTCCACAAAAATTATTTTCATCTTATTGAACCACATTTTTTACTGATATCAATAGTTTCTCTTGGATTAATGAAATTCCACTCACAGAATAGGTAAAATTATGTTTTATGTAAATTTGCAAATTCTCCTAGGAGGTGGGTAAAAGACGGTGAAAAGTTTAATAAAATGTTTATATATCTAAAATTATTATAAACTAACAACAATGACTTACATTAAACGTATATTGGTATTATGTATCTATTTTTTTCATAAATTAAATTTTAATTAAAAAAATTATTTAAAAAATAATTTAGTTTTAAACTATAACTCAGTGTTTTTCACTATTCATCAAAAATTGAATGTTTTTAGAAAAATACCAAAAATTCAACCTAAGTTAATTTTGATAATCCGAATCAAAAATTGAAGTCCCTTTTGAATGATAAAATTTATAAATTTTCAAAAAGTGGGTATTAATATTCATGTTGGCTATTTGTATTGGTTGTGGTGTTTTAGAACTTGAAGTTGCGTAGAACACACGCTACTCTATTATTCAAAGAGAAACATACTATGGAAGCTTGGGGAGTTACATTCTCCCTTCCACAAAATAATGTCTTCCTCAAAATTTCTAGAATATTACTGCATAAAAAAACTCGGGTGGTTTTTCATCATAAGTTCCTCGGGTTCCCACATTGGCTCTTCCATCTTATGGTTTATCCAAAGAACTTTTACCAGATGAGTCATCTGGTTTTTAGCACTTGTTCTCTTGTATCAAGAACCTTGATAGGCTCTTCGCAATATGATTGATTGGGTTCCGGTTCTAATTCTTCATAGGTGAGTACATGCGTTGGGTCATCCATTTATTTTCTCAACAGTGATACGTGGAACACATCATAGACTTTGGAGAGACTTTGCGGCATTACCAAAAGGTAAGCTACAGCCCCAATTCGTTCTTGAATTTCGAAAGGTCTGATGTACATGGGACTCAATTTTCCCTTCTATCTGAAACGTATAACACCTTTCCATTGAGATACCTTCAAGAAAGCATGATATCTTTCCTGAAATTCCAACTCCTTCCTTCAGTTATCGCCATATCTCTTCTCCCTATTTTGAGATTATTTGATGTGGTTTTGGATTACCTTCACATTTTCCATAATTTCTTCCACCAGTTCCAGGCCTTCAAGTTTTCATTCACCAACATCATCCCAACTGGTTGGTGTGCGAAATCTCTTTTTGTATAACGCTTCATATGGTTCCATCTGAATAATTAAATGGAAGCTATTGTCATTGGAAAATTCTAGTAGAGGTAAATACTGATCCCAGATACCTTGAAAGTCAAGTGAGCTTGATCTCAACATGTCTTCTAACATTTGAATAGTCCGTTTTGATTGTCCAGCAGGTTGTGGGTGGTTGGCAATGCTGAAACGAAGTTCAGTATCCAGGGATTTCTGAAACTTTTTCCTGAATCATGATGTAAAACGTGGATCATGATCAGAAACAATCGATAATGTTACACCATGATGTCTTGAGACTTCATTAATATATAGTTCTTCCAAACATTCAAGTGGTAAATATTCCCTTATAGAAATAAAATGTGCTCACATGGTAAGATGATCATAAATGACCCATATTTCATCTTTCCTTCTAGGAATCTTTAGTAGTCCCATGAAAAAGTCCATCGTAATATTATCCCATTTCCACTCAGGTATGGGAAGAGGTTTCATGTCTCCTCCAGGCTATTTCCTTCCAGCTTTCACATGTTGACAAACCATACTTCTTGACACAAAATCAGCAATCTATCTCTTCATGTTGTCCCACCAAAAATGTTTCGTCAAATCTCTATACATTTTGTTTCTTTTAGGGGGTATAGAAAAATTGGAGCTATGAGAATCATCCAAAAATTCTCTTTTTAGATTAGGTATATTGGGAACACAAAGTCAGTCAATCTCCCATCATTCATAGCTTTAATATTCTTTTGAAAATCTTCATCACCATTCTGAGAATTCATTATCCTTTCTAATAAAGATGGTTTGGAAACCATTTGAAAAAGTATTGATGTTTCACCTTCCATGGTCATTCCCATATCCATCTTTACTAGATCCATGTATATAGGACCCTTTTCCACGCTCATTTTGTTCAAAACACCCCGATCCTTTTGAATCAAAGCATCTTCCACCTTATTTTCCTTCCCCGGGTGGTAGTGTATAGTGCAATCATAATCCTTGAGTAGTTCAAGCTATCACCTTTTCCTCATATTTAGTTCTTTCTGAGAGAAAATATATTTCAAACTCTTATGATCAGTATAAATCTCACATTTTTCACCATAGAGATTTTGTCTCCAAATATTCAAAGTAATGATAACAACTCCTAACTCAGGATCATGATTAGGATAGTTTTTCTCATGAATTTTTAGCTGTCGTGATGCATGAGTAATTAATCTATCATTCTGCATAAGGAAAAAACCAAGTCCTTTCTTCGATGCACCACTATAAATAACAAACCCATCATTCCCCGATAGTAGAGTTATGATATGATCATTGACTACTCTTCTCTTCAGTTCTTCAAAAAAAAAAATTCACAATCTTTTTCCCAAACAAATTTCACCCTTTTTCGTGTGATCATTTTTAATGGGTTAGCCAACCGAGAAAAATTTTGGATGAAATACCGATAATAACCTGCTAAACCAATAAAAATGCATAACTCAGTTATACTAATAAGTGCTGGCCATTCTTGGATTGCCATGGTTTTTGATGTATCAACAGAGATTCCATCCTTAGAGACATTATGACCATTAAAATAAATCTCCTGAAGCCAAAATTCACACTTTCTAAACTTCCCATATAATTCATGTCTTCTAAGAGTCTTTAGGATAATGCGATTTGATTTTCATGATCATTGTAGTTTCTAGAGTATACCACGATTTCATCAATAAATCCCACTACAAAGTCATCATGATATTCCTTGAAAAATCTATTCATTAGATCTATGAAGACAGAGGGTGCATTAGTCAGTCAAAAAGGCATTACTGTAAACTCATAATGCTAGTACCTGGTTCGAAATGTTGTTTTTGGAATGAAATCCTTCTTCACAAAACTGATGATATCCAGATCAAAGGTCAATCATTGAAAAGTATTGAGCTTCATGTAGTTGGATAAATAATTCATCAATGCGAGTTAGGGGATACTTGTTATTTATTGTTATATAATTGATCTCCCTATAGTCAATGCACAATCTCATAGATCCATCATTCTTCTTAACAAAAAGGACAAGGGATCCTCAAGGAGAAACACTAGGGAAAATAATTCAATTATTATTCAATTCCTCTAGATGTTTATTTAGTTCCACTAATTCTATAGTGTCCATTCTATAAGGGGTATTTGATATCATCCTTGAACAAGGAATTAAATAAATGGAAAACTCAATTTCTCATTTTGGAGGATTTCTAGGTAAATCTTCTGGAAACACATCAACATATTCTGTCACAATAGGAAGATCCTCTATTCGAACATTCATTTCCTCACCCACAGTTATTTAATTCTCTTCATCCGCAATAATTGAATTTAGTTGAGCTAATGGGGGAGGAACTAGATAATAATTAGGTGGTGATGATTCTGCTCTAAAGATACGGTGTTCTTTATAATCATCATCAAGAAATGTAACCACTTTTTTCCTCAGACTGAGAAATTTCCTTTCCATATCTGCTCAATGGTCACGAGGAAAATTTTTTCTACAAAAATCTCTTTAAACTCCCTCCATTACATATTTGATACTTCATCATCTACGGTTGTGTTTTGATTCAATGACCACCATCGATCAGCATATCCAGTGAGGTGGTAAACTACAATGAAAACTATTTCCATTTCGCTACTCCCCAAGGCGTGGAATATTTTTTCTAATGAATTTATCCATTGCTCGGATACTACTGGTTTTTTACACCCATTTAATGTTGGTGGTTGTTGCCTTATGAAGAGATCTAACATTGATCCTCCTCACTGAGGATCAGGGTGCTCCATACAGGTATGGTTATTATTCATAACCTGGGTGAGTTGTCCCAATATAGTGAAAAGCTGATCAGAACTAATTGTATCACCAACCCCACTATAATTATCTTGAGCAGGAGGGAAATCCCAAAATGGAGTGTGTACATTGATACTGTTTCCATTCCATCCACTAGGATCCATTTCTAAATAATGGAATAAAATAGATTAGTTTATGAATCCAAATACATAATTCCAAACCTGTAAAACACATAACATAAATTGAACATTTTTTGGATATAATCCATAATCATAAAAAAAGTTTTCTTTGAGGATGTATATACTCACAAACCCTTCATAATGATATGTAAAGAAAATGAGAATTATCCTAAGAATATCCCCTGGGAATGTCATAACCAAGAGTGCAGTAAGGACCATTGTCGTGCACCAGTTACCATTGGAGTCTAGCACAAAGAGGTGTTTTCGGGTTTCACCACTAGTTACATCTGTGAAAGATCCACCTGTACCTCCTCTTATCCAGACAGGGATGTATTTCTTGGAAAACACACAAAATCTCTACAATACCAAAATTATTTGAAGTTCTTATATACTATTCCTCAATTTCTATCTTAAGGTAATGTGCTCTAATCTGAGTTTATCTAAATCTAGATTCCAACGTTTGTACTAAACATCCTCTAATACCAAATATAATTCCCTAACCCCAGAAGCCTAGAGTCGGTGCATTATTACATATCAATGGCATGATCACAAAAGATTAAGTCTCGATAGACCTATTAGATTAGTATCCTTGTAAGTACTAGATACATTAATAAGGTTTACATTACATCATAAAATGAAAAACTACTACAACACTGTTTTCAAAGACCACACTCATATCCCTTCAGACTATCCCTACAGGTCAGTCATAAAATAATTATTCACATCCTGGGAAAAATAAAACATAGAAAGGGGTGAGCTCAAATGCTCAGTAAAGATAACAATATAGAAGAAACATTCCTTAATAAGCATAAAAATTTTATGCAATGTATAAGACTAAAAAAGCCTTTTCAACATATACTTCATTATAATCAGAAAAATATAAATCAAAATAATGTCATTTATTTACTCACATTGATATTATACTAGTCTAATAATCACATGAAATATCAATATTCACTTTTATAATGATGGAATGCATAATTCCATACTTTCATAACCACATAGTCAAGGCCTTGTGCCAAAACTACAAATATGATTTTGCCAAGGCCTTGTGCCAAGACAATAGTTTGTCTCATGAGACCTACCGATGCATCCAGGAGCTATAGCGGGATCCACCCATCACATACTATGTCCAATGCATTCCTCATATGAAAATGATTAAACATAAAATAAACATTCATATTAAAAATGGCATACTAAATGTCAATATTTTATCCATAAACCATGAATGGTGTAAAAATAATACATCCATAGTCAAAAATATCACAAAACCTTCAATAAAAACAGATGTTTTGTATCATAAAAAATCAACATCAAATAAGTTTAAAATCCATCAAAGGATGTTGACATAGATGAAATAATAACATTTTTTTAGAGATATATATATATATATCTATTTTGAAATCATTTATGAAAACATTTTTCTGAATAATATTCTTATATGAATGTAAGGGATGCTTCGATGATTTTATAAAAGCAGAAAATAGATGCACCCACTATATAAGTTAAAAAAACATTCTTACCTTAATTTTGTCAAAAATGTCATAAATTACCCTTTTTGGAAAACGTCGGAAAGATTCCTTTGAAAACATATAATGTCAAACAAGGGTATAAATGACATTACCCCATTTTTTGTTAAATAGTAAAAATGTTTTGAAATACATTTTTATGAAACATGGATGTGGACGATAAAGAGGTCCTAGTAGATAATTACATATAATCAACCTCAGATAATAAAGAGATTTTGAAATTAACCCCTACCTTGTACTTTTACTTGGTCAAGGGTAGGATAACCTCCTGTATAATGGTGAAATAATTTTTATTAAATTATACAAGAATCATATACATTAATATGATATCATATATGATCTTTTAACATTTCTTTGTTAATAATATCTTTGTATTATCATTGTTTTGGGTGTTAAATGATTTGTTTTACTTTATATGCTTCATTATGTAAGTAAATATTGTTATGGATAGGATTTATATTATTCATATTCATAATGATATTTTTAATTTAAACATTATTTTTAATCACCAAATGAAAATTTGTCTTAAAAGGATAATATGGGGAATGAATCTCATCGTGTTCTTGGAGACTGCAATCCTTACATACACACGAGTGACAATGTCATTATTTTGATGTTAACATACTATAGAATTTGATGGTGTATCATATATAAATAATAAATATCATGTTATATTTACTATTTACAACAATTAAACATCATTATTATGCCCATCCAATTAATAATGTATTGGATAACAATTACACCACGACGTGGAGACGGTAATCCGTACGTACGCACGTATGCTGACTTGTCATTCAAAGGATTGATAGAATAATGAATTTGATTATACCACATTTATAATAACATCATAGTATATAGAATTTATTAGAGTTATTTTTTTAGAATGGAAACAAAAAATAAAAAGGAAGTGGAAAAAGAAAGGGAATTGAAAGAGGTGATGAAATATTTACCTCTTCTTTGGGTTATTCATTTAGATTTGATCAAATGGGCTCTATAGGATGGATTTATTACTAATGGATGGCCTCTAAGATTATGGTAGGAGTGTTGAGAGGGTATTTGGGCTGTGTTTGCAGAGCCAAATGTCTTTGATGGTGTTAATTAGAGAGAAGGGGGAGTGCCCTTTTATAAGAGTGGGGAGGGGCACCTTAGGAAAAGCTAGAAATATTATTTTATAACAAAATAATTTTTGGTTTCTAATGGATCCAAAATGAATTATTTAAAGTCTAAGGTAGGGATTGGTAGAAAACCACTCATCTAATAGGTTTTAGACCGGTTTGGTTGACTATATTAACATTATCATTTATATTTAACTCTCAGTTAAATAGTGTGACATTTACCATGCCTCTTTTTATTATTATATTCTATGATTAATAAACATACTATATATTTACAATAGAACCCCAAGTGGTTAATTAATGAAACACCTATCATTATATAATTCCTTTGGCCAGAACTTATATTTTTAGGAATAGAATATCAATTTATAATATAATACTTGTTTTAAAAACTCTTTTATGTCAATTTTACACTATTTGGTATTTTTTTCAATATTCTTAACGGAATTATTACTTCGAAAAAAATTTATCTAACAAACCATAACATTTCAAATTAACCTATAAAATTAGTTTTATTCAAAAAAAGTCTAAAATTACATTTATTTGGATATTTATAATATCAATTAATCTAATATTTCATTAATTAGGTAATTACTGCATCATCATTTTGTGATAAAGAAATTAAATTATTTCATATCTAAAAAATATAAATAAAATAACATTATGTAGTAAATATTTTTATATTTCTAATGAATATTTATAGTCAAATTTCTCTTATGTATAACCCTATATTAAAAATGTTTTAGTTATTAAACTTTGATTTTAACTATTTTAACTCTTCTTTAAAGAAAATAATAATAAATGTCCTAATCTAATCCAAGTGGACCAAAGAGACTCATATTTTATTTCTAATGTTGTTTCTGGTCATATTATACTTATCCAATAGAATAAGAACATGTGTTAGGGTAATAACAATATCATTTTTACCCTTAATTACCCTATTTACTTTTAAATGTGGTAAATAAAACTAAAAATTTACTATTCACCCAAAAAAATTCTTCTTATGGAACCACATTTTTCTGACTGATATCAACAGTTTCTCTCGGATTTTTCAAATACCACTCACAAAATAGGTAAAATATAGTTTTATTAAAATTTGAAAATTCACCTAGGTAGTGTGTAAAAGACTATGAAAAGTTAAATAAGATTTTTACATATCTAAAAGTATTATAAACTAACTCCAATGAATTACATGGAACATATATAGGAATTATGTATCTATTTTGACCTAAAATAAATTTAAATAACATAAATATTTATTTAAAGAAAAATTCGCATTTAAACTATAACTCAGTGTTTTTCACTATTAATAAAAAATTGAATGTTTTTAGAAAAATACCAAAAATTCACCCTAAGCTAATTTCATTATTCTGAATCGAAAAATGAAGTTAATTTTGAAAGATAAAATTTAAAAAAATTCAAAAGGTGGGTATTACTATTCATAACAGCTAGTTTGATTGGTTGCGGTGTGTTAGAACTTGAAGTTGCGTAAACACACGCTACTGTATTATTCAAAAAGAATCATACCATGGAAGAATGGGGTGTTAAAAAAGTGAAATCTATTTGGTCTTCTCATGCTCACTGAGGCATTTTTATTCATCCAGAATCCCAGTAAGGGTAAGGAGTACCTTGGGGCCATCAAACCCTCTGACCTGTATGGCTCAGTGCAGAAGACATAGGATGATCCTGAAAAGTCCATGTTATACCAATAGCTTATGGTGAACAAGAAGATGGTTGATGGCCTCCATGATGAATGTGTTGGTGCACAGTGGTGAGACTACTAAGATACTTTTCTAGGGAAGTAGGGGATGATATAACTTTCCCCTGGCGAGTTTCCCCCGGGTGAACCTAGCCATCCTGCCCACATAGACAAGTCATAGGATTGAACTTATTGAAATATGGTGTGGTATGGGTCACCAAATCCACCTAAACGGTGTGATATTCCATAGGACCAAGATCAGATTCCCCCAGATGCTCCAGAATTCATCCCACCAGCCGCTCCAGGAGCCGTTGGGCTTACATATCACGTTGATGAACATGCCAATGCACTAGTAGTTAGGGATCCTTGTTATGATAAAAACCATACCCATATGACCTGCTAGAGGTTCTCATTGCTCACCTCAAGGAGTTTTAAACTATACATGTGGAAATTCTACCTTATGGAAATACATTTCTAGTGTGGGTCGATGATATGCCACCACCCCCAGGTTTGGAAAACCCTAACTTCTCCCCATGTAATTGGATGTGCGACCTACTGAAGCATCTAGACTAATTCATCTCAAGGGGCAGACCCATGCTGGGAACTCTAGATCTACAAGAGGATTCCAAACACTGGTGTTTCATATATATTTTTGGAAGGGACCAATTTTTTATGGAACAACTAGCTACCCATTTGGTTGGTTGCCGGCTAGGAAGATATCTATAGATATTTACTTTACCAGTTCATCTCTATGACCCAGAAGATGAGTATTGTAAACCACTTCAAGTGTATGTATAGGCCTGATGAGTGTGTCACATACTTCATATCCCAGTTGAAATGACTCACATACTCCTTGGATATGACGATGACTCGGGAACACCAGCTGAAAATGTGTTTGAGGAATTTCAAAATCCAACTGGTCCCCTATCTCATTTCTCAGAATTACCCCAGGGGATTAGGAGACTTCTCTAATAAGGATCAGAATCTAGAGTATTCCTTCTAGCAGGCCAGGAAAGCCCATATGTTTCCACTTACAATTCCCATGATAAGAGCTGTTAAGGCTGATCCTTTCATGGTGGCCCCAATAGAGGACCTCAAGAAACTGGAGTTATTACCGGTGGAGCCACCTCCACAGCCTCACAGAGGCCTGCCACCTTAGGCACAACCTCTAGCCTAGAAGCAACCACCCCTAAATTAGCAGGCGCCCCACATCACGCACCACCACCACCTACGCAATATAGCCAGGTTCCACCTCTTTGACAGGATTCTCCAGCCCCCATGTCAAGGCCAGGCTCCCAGAGCCCCTAGGAACATCCTAGAAAAGGGAATCTGGACTTACTCATTTAACAATTATCAGGTCCATGGTTATTTCTGATGCACCATTGAATAGGTAATTCTATGGTTTCCGGAATGCAGGATGCCTGAAGAGACAGATCTCACTGATCACCACAATTACTTCCCATATCTTCTAATCCTGGGGAACACCCTCAAATAGTGCTATGTGTTTAATGATTAGCTTCAATACCATGTTGATAAGAACATTGTAATTTTAGGCCTAGCTCTGACTGAGGTGGCATGTGTATTCATGAATCCAAACAATGATAGTGACATCATAGGTGAGTGGAATCAGGTTCCTAAATATAGGTCCCATATGTATGATTAATGGATGGCTCGTAAGTTATTTTTCGATGGCTATTTTGTTATCTGTGAGTGAATAAATTGGCCCGAGCCTTCAAAAGATGCCATGCCACCCCTAGCTAGTACTTATGAATCAACGAATCTACCTGCATCTTCTCAAAAGATCATGCATCAGGGATGCAATGGAAAACAAAGTCACCCACCGATTTCGTCAGTATGCTGTACTCTGGGTGACTTCATTTCCCTGAAGATGGATATTCCTCCCAGAATCAATCCAGTAGTAGGGAATTGTTCTGGTGACAATAAAGGGTATGATTCAGTTAACACAATAGAGCTAGGAAAACCCTACATGGTTCTGGTCGATGAGGAGTTCCAGACAGATAATCCCAACATCCCCAGTTGTCTCCAACGTCAACAATCCCACAACTATATGGGTCGTCAGGGTGCCTTGGTTAGTACTTCAATCCACACTGTGCATTTCACTGATACTATAAAACATTCCAAGTGCATAGATCATCACACGCGACCTTCTCACCTAGTGTCAGCAGGTTTTCCATCACCGCCATTTCACTTACTGGATCAGGAAGTGAAATCCCGACTGTGTCGTGATCATCCATGAACTATTATGGAATGACCTCAACCATTTAGACCACAACTAGTAGTCACTCCATGTACATTGACTAGCGAGTAGTGAGACATTCCCAGCAGCATCCAGTAGCCGGTTCATGCAAAATGTCCCATCATACTCTTGTCGGAAAATTACCTTCTTTAAGAAGAATTTAACTCTTGGTACATATGTATGATATCCTTAAGAATCATTCTAGAATTCTGGTGAGGCTCTCTACCCTTGAGACTGTCCTCCTAACAGAAGATATATTTTAATCCCTCACTGAATCATTATGAATCACCCTCTAGTTGGAGATGGAGGTAGCAGCCATTGAATACTTTGATGTAGTTGAAGTAAATCTTGATGAATGTCAGTCTATTATCTCTTACTTTGGAGAAGATTACGACTCTCCCATTCAAGGTCACATCCTCCCATTTTACATCACCAACCATATCAATGGTGTGGAGGTTCATCACATTTTTGTCGACATAGTCTTGGGATCAACCCCCAACTGACCCAGAAAATTCAAAACATTGCGCTGTTTGAGGATGATCTGAGTCCCTCAAACCAAACAAATTAAAGCTTATGAAGGAAAAAAATAGAAAATAGTTGGAATGATCATCATGAAGACCTAGTTTGGTGGTCTGGTATCTCGCACCGTGTTCATGGTTGTCTCCCATGAAACCGCCTATAATACATTTTTGTGTATGCCATAGCTTTACCAGCATGTTGTGGTCCCTTCATTGTATCACAAGTGCCTTATGTACTACCTTAATGGTAGAGTGGGAATTCTCTAAGGTGATGTGTATTCCTTTTCTCTTTTGAAGCCTGCTACCTAGATGCTAAATATTATAAGAGAAAGGACAAGAATTTTTAGTCTAATGAGGTTGAACATGCTACGGCTATGACTGACCCATGTATGGACATAGATGATGACTATATTTTTTCGATCCACCGATTAGATTCTATGACCCTAGATAAGGGGAAATAAATCCATGTTTCTAGAACGAGGTTGAATCACATTCCCATTTATAGGAGACGTTAGATGATCACTCATATTCATATATGAATTAGACTTGGGTTATACCAGATCCCCATACTCCCATAAGGAATCGGGATATCCACTCCATGTCAACCGAAATATGCCATACATTATTATTCAACACGGGTGGGATAAACTGGGTCTGGATGATGCACCACTATTTCTTTTACATAACCATTCATTGCCCCTTTTTCTGAAGGCAAAATGGGATCAGATAAATGAATTTCATTGTTATTGTTTCAACAGGACATGCATCCCCTGGTGTGGGGTCTACTGCCGCTCAGGCTGGCACCATATTCCCATTTGGATCTGTTGACATAGAAGAATATCCTCCAGCCAAGGATCCCTCCTCCCTAAGTGAAGAAGAGGATACGGGGGAATTAACTTCTGCATTCGAAGAGGGTGTCTCAGCTATGGTCAATAGACTGGTACAGGTGATCCTCGGTAGTGAGATTGATCCAAAACCCCCATTGATCACTTTCGCTATGCCTGTCGATGAGAAAGAACAGTACATAAACATCTTAAAGAATAATAATGATTTATTTTATTAGAGTTATGATGAGATGCAAGGAATAGATCCACATGTAGCAGTCCACCACCTCAGTCTTCCAGGAAATCACTATAGGTTTGAACAGCCTCCCATAAAGAAGCACCCTTCTCACAGTGCCATGGATGAGGCCGATAGTGATAAACTCATTAAATCCAATTTAATTAATATGGTCTAGTACCCTAGATGGTTAGACATTATTGTGCCCATCATGAAGAAAAATAGACAAATCAGGGTCTGCATCGACTTTCCGTATCTCAATCATCCCTTTTTGAAGGTTGATTTACCCCTTCTTATGACAAAGTTGTTTATTGATGCCACAACTGAGTTCTAGGCCCTCTCCTTCCTGGATGAGTATTTTGGGTATAACCAGATCAGAATATCTATAAGGACCCGACCATATTACATACATAATCTTGAATTTAGTCAATAAAACATCCTTTTACATTGATGATCTGTTCAAGTTTAGAGCATTAGATAATTAGGAAAAAACATTCATAACCTTACACATTGTTACATAGTGGATACCATAAAAACAGTTTCCATTTTTTTTCAAATTATAAAACATTAAAACATAAAACCAGACTCCTTGAAAATTCTTCAACATTTAACGTTTCATCATTCCTTGTATTATACATCCATTAAACATTGAAAAATCATTTAATAACATGGGATGAGCACAAAATCCCAGTAAGGTAAGAAAAAGATGGATATAGCACATTAGTCCCTGAATACTCGTAACATATGAAAACATTTTCAAAAGACATGCTTGTTACCTATATATTCTTACTTTGCGTGACATGAGATTTAAAAAAAATCCACACAAAACATTAGAACATTAATATAATCAAATAGGTATCTTGGGGAATTACTTACATAATCATGTAACCATTCTTGTATACCTTAACTTGTAACCCTCACGGCTACCTTACTTTGTGTAACCATCGTAGTTAAACATAGAGTAACCATATGGCCGACCTCGAACATAGTCATACCCAATGCATTGGATGGAGATATAGGTCCCACCATTCATCATAAATAATTCCCAATAACCAAAACATAATCATACAACATTATTAAATCCATAAAAACATTGCTTGAGAATTTCGTAAACCCGAATTCTAAAAGACGTTTAAAAAAATGGAAAGCCACTTATAAATTACATACAATTGAAGAGAGACTTAATATAGTGGATGGAGTTGGTATATATACTGTAAATACACATAATTAAACATAATATAAACAGAACCCATCACAAAAACAATTTAAATAGCACATAAATAATGAAGTAGAAAGGTTACCCAAAGAATGGAAATTGGGTTATGAATTCCCTTACATCGAGTTTGTCGTACTTCCAACATGTTTAAACCTATAGTATAATGGTTAAAAGAGTGTTATTAATATTTTATAGAAACATTTTCATGTTTATAACATCTTATATGTTAATTTCATAACATCTTATCACCCTTAATTGTTAGTATTTTTCCCCTTGCATTGTTTTTGGTTGAATTCATTACATGGTTTATATGATTGGTTAATGGTGGACATTCTAGTCGATTGGAAGTGAAAATCCAGAATTGGAATGGAGTAGTATTTTCATATAACCAGTGATATAAATTATTTCATTTATCATTTTGAATTATTACATGAGGATGATTCATAAGTTAGAACATTAATGATGTTTGTTTAGATCCTTTTAGTGGTTCTTTGATAATAACAACCTCGTTTTGTCTTATAAATTAAAAAAATGAGTAAAAAAGAATTCCAGAACCATGGGTGAGTCATAAAACATATTTTATAACCTGGTTCAACCATATAAATGGTTTCATGACCATACATGATAGAATTTATGAAAATTTAAATCACATCATCCATGATGTCGATAATTCAACAGAAACAGACAATGTTTTTATTATTTAAATAAGTGATAGAGGAGAAGAATAATTATGAGTAATTTTTCATAAAAATGATAAAATCCAGAGTATACATGATTTTTGGAGATTTCATTCCTCTTGGGTAAGGAGACATGAAGAAATAATAAAGAAAGAACTGAAAACGAAGGAAAAAGGGAGAAATCTCTTACGAAAAATTCGGCAGCCTAACGACTACACAACATTGTTTTAGAAAATAATAAAAAGAGAGGGGAAAAGGGTCACACATCCATAAATGAATAATTATTCAGAAAAGATTGAGAATAAGAAGGAAATAATTACATGGTATGGAAACATTGAACATTATACCACATAAATGATAATTTGAATGAAATTGAGAATTTTCTTGCCTGGTAGAGTAACCCATATAACTTGAAGGATGTGAACTTGAGGGCATGAAGAAATCGTTGGAGGACTAATATGAAGGTATGAAGGCCAGAGATTCGTTGAGGGAGAATTGGTAATGAATTCAATGAAGTAAAGAGTTGGTATATATATGAAAAGTGAGGGATTATTTTAATAATTTTTAAGGGACACCTCGTGAGTGGTATATACAAAACCATGGGCTTTCCCATGGTATTTGCCCATGGTATAAGACACTTGGAAAACATCACATATTATTTAACTATACACAAGTAGAAATTATTTATGACATAATTATTAGATCATTAATGATGTCATTAACACACCACAACTAAAAACTGTATTTTTTATTATTCACCGAAAAATCTATTGTTGCAGAAAAATTCCCAAAATTCACCCAAAGCATTTATCGACATGTAGATTTAAAAAATGAAGTCCATGATTTGAAAATAATTTTCTAAATATTATTAATTTAGTTTTTAAATAAAATAATACTTAATTCAAAAATCAACTATTCTAATTCTGTAACTACTTCAATATCACAATGAAAACTTAGCCTAGATGCTATTATCTTAAAGCCTTAATAAAACAAAATAATATTAAAATTTACTATTCATTAAGGCCATATCACTTTTCATATTACTATTCATAATGGTATCTTACTATTCACTAAAAAACAAGTCGGTTCTAATAGACTCCCAATAAAATACTCAACACAAATGTAGATGATAGTTTCTTGAAATTCAGAACATAGAAGTAGAAAAGTTATGTTTTAAAGGCTAATTAAAAATATATATTTATGACAAAGTTCCATGCATTTTATATATTTTTAGAAAAACATGGGGTGTTAAATTATCCCTACCTTCTTGAAATTTCATCCTTGCAATTTTATTTATTTATTAAACAACTGAGGGTATTTTTCCATCATAGAATTTTGAGACTCCCACGTTGCTTCTTAAACCATGTGGTTTCTCCACAAAACCTTTACATGGTGATTTACCATATTCAGCAATACCTGTTCTCTTCGATCAAGAATCTAAACCAGTTTCTCTTCATAAGAAAGGTTCTCTTCCAAATGAACTTCTTTTGTGCTCAAGCCATGTGATGAATCTAGCACATACATTCTCAACATCGAAACATGAAAAAAATTGTGTACCTGAAACAAACTCGGAGGCAAATTATGTGGTATGAAACTGTTCCAAATTTCTCCAAGATTTCAAAAGGACCGATGAACCATGGACTTAGCTTTCCTTTCTTACCGAAACACATCACACTTTTCCTAGGAGATACTTTAAGGTAAACATGGTCACCTACCTCGAAAGATAGGTCTTTCCTTCTGTTATCTGCATAACTTTTCTGCCTGCTCTGTGCTGACCTTAGGTGCTGCTGGATCATCCTCACATTCTCATCCACTTCATCAACTAATTATGGCCCTATCAAAATTCTTTCACTGACTTCATCCCAATACGCTAGAGTACGACACCGCTTCCCATACAATGCCTCAAAAGGTTCCATCTGAATACTTGAATGAAAATTGTTATTATAAGAAAACTCAACTAAATAAAGATGATGATCCCAACTTCCCTGATATTCCATTGAACAAGTTCGAATAATATCCTCAAAAGTTTGAATCGTTCGTTCTGACTACCCATCTGATTGAGGATGAAAAGCTGTACTGAAATGTAACTCTATGCCCAATGAATTCTTCTATCCCTTCCAAAATTTATAAGTGAACCATGGATCTCGATCAGACACAATGGAAAGATAAACTCCATGTAACTGGAAAATCTCCTTGAGGTGCAATCGAGAAAGCTGATCCAATGTCATTGTATCTTGAATAGAAAGAAAATGTGCAGACATTGTTAGCCGATCAACAATAACCCAAATCGAATTGTTACCTAAATAATTCCTTGGTAGTTCCACCACAAAGTCCATGGATAAATTCTCACATTTCCACTCTCGCACTGGAAAAGGCTGAAGCATCCCCTTCGGTAACTGCCGCTCTGCTTTAACCTGTTGACACATCAAAAATTTCACGGTAAAATCAACAATATATCTTTTTATTCCATCCCACCAATAATACTCTTGAAGGTTCTATACATATTAGTACATCCAGGATGAACTGAAAATGGAGAACTATGAGTATCACACAACAAATCTTTCTTCAACTGAGAATAACTAGGCACACACAACCTTTTTCCAAATAATAATACAATATCTTTATAAAGATTATATTATGGAAACATACCCATTTTAATAAATTCTACCTTTTTCTACAGCTCACGATCTTCCTTTTGTGCCTTCCTAATTCTTTCTGACAACAAAGACTACACTGAAACCTGAAACAAAATAGAGGTAGTCCCTGCACCAACAACTTCTAATCCAAAATTCATCAAATCATAAATCAAAGGATCATGTTACAAACATAGCATGGTGAATGCTGAATGATGTTTCCGGATTAAGGCATCTGCTACTTTGTTTTATTTTCCATTATGGTAATTGATTGTGCAGTCATAATCTTTTATCAGTTCTAGCCATCTTCTCTGCCTCATGTTTAACTCATTCTGAGTGAATATATATTTTAGACTTTTATGGTTAGTATATATTTGGAAATTGGTTCCGTATAGACGATGCCTCCAAATCCTCAAATCAAAAACCACAACTGCCAATTCCAAATCATGTGTGGGATAATTTATCTCATGAGGTTTATGTTGTCTCGAAGCATAGGAAATTACATTTTTCTTTCTGCATCAAATCACAACCAAGTCCCTTCAAAGAAGTATCACTGTAGATAAAAAACTCACCATTCCGTGAAGGTAATACCAAAACTGAAGCATTCACCAATATCTTCTTCAGTTCTTGAAAACAAACATCAGATTCCTTTGTCTATACAAATTTAATCCCTTTTCGTTTAAAATTAGTTATTAGGCTAGATAACCTTGCAATGTTCTTAAAAAACCGTCGGTAATAAATTACAACGCCCAAAAAACTAAGAATCTCTATAACATTTGTGGGTCTTTTCCATTCATCAAGTACTTTTGTTTTGGCCGGATCAACTGTTATTCCATCCTTATTTACAATGTTCCCAAGAAAAGAAATCTGTTGCAACCAAAAATCACACTTGCTGAATTTTCCATACAGTTTCTTTTAATTTAATGTTTTTAAAATAACCCTTTTATGTTTTTCATGCTCCTCTTAATTTTTAGAAAATACCAGAATGTAATCAATAAATACAACCATAATCTTATCCAAGGACTCATGAAATACTCTATTGATAATATTCATGAATACAGCAGGTGCATTAGTTAATCCAAACGGCATAACAACAAATTCATAATGCCAATATCTAGTATGAAAGGTTGTTTCTGGGATGTCATCCTCCTTTACCTTCAGATGATGGTATCTGTATCTCAAGTCAATCTAGGAAAAGTACTAAGCACCCTAGAGCTGATCAAGAAAGTCATCAATATGAGGCAAAGGATATATTTTTTAACAGTGATGTTATTCAAAGCTCTATAATCAATGTGAAGTCTCATGGAACCATATTTCTTTTTAACAAACAAAATAGGGGCTCCCCATGGTGAATTTTTAGGACGAATGAAGCCTTTTTTAAGAAAGTCCAACAACTGATTTTTCAATTTGAGAAGTTCTATTGGAGCCATACAATATGGGGGTTTTGAAATTGGCTTAGCATCAAGAACTAATTCAATTGTGAATTAGACTTCTTGATCTGGTATGAAACTGGGTAACTCATTAGGGAAAACATCATGGTATTCATTTACCAATGGCACATCATTAATTTGAATAGTTTCCTTGTTTTCAACAATATGAACAAGATAAATTTCATTTCCATCTTTAAATAGTTTGTCAGCTTCCTGATATGTTATCAATTGTATGGGTTCATTCTTGTATACAAACAGAAACGCTTTCTGAAAAAAAACTTCTTTAGCTCTACAGTCAGTCATAGCATGATAATCAGAAAACCAGTCCATCCCTACAATAACATCAAACTCAACTAGGGGTAAAAAAATAATGTTTATAGGTAAATTCATTCCACAGACCACAATAGACTGATTTTTATAGTTCCTCTTTTCTATAACATTTCCCCCATGGTGTTTTAACAACAACTTCGGGTCTCATTTATTGAGGTGATATTTCCAATTTACTAGAAAATTTATCAGAGATGAAGGAATGTGTAGACCACATATCAAACAAAACATTAGAAAAATCTGAGTGAACAAACAAAGTACCTGATACAGCTTCATGTGATGAACCAAAATCTACTGACGTAGTCACAAAGGATCTCTTTAAACCTTTTTGCTTGTAGTCTAGCTTCTTTGTATCATTCAGATCTCTCTCTGGACAGACGTTTTCATAGTGACCCATCTCACCACATTTAAAAAACATTATAGTTTTCTTATCTGGATTATTCTTAGGATCATTTTCATTGAAATCTCAGGAAATATGTCCAAACATACCACATTTAAAACACTTACCAGTTTTGATAATACATTCCCCTGGGTGTTTCTTGCCACACTTTTCACAAAATGAAAATTGGATTTTCTTACCATCAGATTTCTTTGGTTGATTATTACCCATTTCATTCCAACCAGACCTCTTCTTCTCTTTGTTTCCAAAATGCACATGATCATCAGCAAACTCCATCTCTACCCTCTCAGCACATTGGACAAGTTTCTCAAAACTTTTGAATTCACGGGAGGCCAATGAACTTCGATACCTTGGATTCAGTCCTGAGTAAAAGCGGTTTATTTTTCTATCAAGATATAGAATAAGATTTGGTGCATACCTCGCAAGTCGGTTGAAGATAACTTCATACACAGCCACTGAATCTTCCTCCTTCTATCTCAATTCAAGGAATTGCTTCTCCATTCTTTGTCTCACCACTTTATGAGAATATTTTTTATGGAAAAGGATTTTAAATTAATCCCACACTAAGGAATCAAAATCGTCTCTACCGTAGATAATCCTTACCATTTACCACCACTGTTCAGCTTCCCCTTCAAAATGTTAAATTCCAAGACAAACCATTTGATTGTCTGAACATCCCAAAACATCGAATATCTTTTCCAAGGCTTTGATCCATCCTTCAGCTACTACTAGGTCAGAAGATCCATTGAAAGTAGGAGGAAGTTGTCTCATAAAATGTTCCACTACTATCATGTTCCCTTGTGGTACCTATATTGGTCCTCTTGAATGGATTACACTACCATTTATTTACTGCGTTAGTTGAGCCATTACTATCACAAAATTCTCAGTTCCAATCCCTACCATTCTGGGTTGTAGTTCCGGAAGGATGTCATTCGATTGGTGCCTCTGCTCTTCAGCATCCATGTTCCTTATACGTAAAACCATTCTGAAGAAACATACCTTAGATGAGGCAACATGGTAATAATTAAATGCTGTAACAAATTATACATAGAATGAAAATCATTTATGGTATTCTATTAACATCCCCATAACCCCTAAAGTTATCTAAACTATCATCTGATACCAACTATAAGGACCCGACATTATTACATGCATAATCTTGAATTTAGTAATAGAAAAATCCTTTTCCATTGTCGATATTCTAATGTTTAGAGCTTTAGATAATTAGGAAAAAACATTCATAACATTATATATTGTTACATAGTGGATACCATAAAAACAGTTTCCATTTTTTTCAAATTATAAAACATTAAAACATAAAACAAGACTCCTTGAAAATTCTTCACCATTTAACGCGTCTTCTTTCCTTGAATTACACATCCAATAACTAGTGAAAAATCATTTAAAAACTTTGGATGAGCACAAAATCTCAGTAAGGTAAGAAAAAGATGGAAAGAGCACATTAGTCCATGAATGCTCGTAACGTATGAAAACATTTTCAAAAGACATGCTTGTCACCCATATATACTTACTTTGTGTAACATGAGGTTTAAAAAAAACATGAGAACACAAATATAATCATAAAGGTATCATGGGGAATTACTTACATAATATTGTAACCATTCTTGGCTACCTTATAATTTGTAACCCTCGCGGCTACCTTACTTTGTGTAACCATCTCAGTTAAACCTGGTGTAACCATACGACCGAACTCCAACTTAATCATACACAATGAATAGAAGGGATATATAGGTCCCACCATTCCTCATAAATAATTTCCAAGAACCAAAACATAGTCAAACAACATGTATAATTCCATAAAAAACATTTCTTTGGAATTTCGTAAAACTGAATTTTAAAAGAGGATTTTTTTACAAAAAGGAAAGCCACTTATAAAGTACATAAAATTGAAGAGAGACTTAATAGTGTTGATGGAGTATGTATATATACTATAAATACACATAATAAAACATCATATAAATAGAACCCATCACAAAAAAAATTTAAATAGAACAGAAATAATGAAGTAGAATGTTAACCTAAAGAACGGAAATTGGGTTAAGAATTCCCTTACCTCGGGTTTGTCATACATCCAACCTGTTTAAAACTCCTATATAATGATTAAAATAGTTTTATTAATATTTTATAGAAACATATTCATGTTTATAACATCTTATATTACCATTTAAAAAC
Source organism: Viscum album (assembly GCA_963277665.1). Classification (NCBI taxonomy): domain Eukaryota; kingdom Viridiplantae; phylum Streptophyta; class Magnoliopsida; order Santalales; family Viscaceae; genus Viscum; species Viscum album. The sequence goes on from OY728120.1 coordinate 1,771,414,978, forward strand.
ATCTTATCACCCTTAATTGTTAGTATTTTTCCCCTTGCACTGTTTTAGGTTGAATTCTTTACATGATTTATATGATTGCTTCATGGTGGAAATTCTTGTCGATTGGAAGTGAAACTCTAGAAAAGGAATGGAATAGTATTTTCATATAACCAGTATAATAAATTATTCCATTTATAATTTTTAATTCTTACATTAGTATTATTCATAAGATAGAACATTAAAGATGTTCGTTTAGATCCTTTTAGTGGTTCTTTGATAATAACAACCTTGTTTTGTCGTATAAATTAGAACCATGAGTACAAAAGAATTCTAGAACCATGGGTGAGTCATAAAACATATATTATAAACTCTTTAAAACATATAAATGGTTTCACTACCAAACATGAAATAATTAATGGAAATTGAAATCACATCGTCCACGATGTCGATAATTCGACACAAACGGGCAATGTTTTTATTCATTAAATAAGTGGGAGAGGAGAAGAATAGTGATGAGTAATTTTTAATAAAATTGATAAAATAAATTGTATACATGATTTATAGATTTTTCAAGCCTCTTGGGTAAGGATAAATGAAGAAAGAAAAAGGAAGGAACTCAAATCAAAAGGAAACTGGAGAAATCTCTTAGAAAAAATTCGGCAACCTAACAGCTAAACAACATTGTTTTATAAATTAATAAAAAGAGAGGGGAAAAAATTCACCCATCCAGAAATGAATCATAATATATAGAATATCAAGAATAAGAAGGAAATAATAACATGGTATGGAATGTTGGAAAATTATACCACATAAAAGAGAATTTGAAAGGAAAATGAAAGAAATTGAGAATTTTCTTACCTTGTAGATTAACCATTAGAACATGAAGGTTGGGACCTTGGGTGATTGATGAAACCTTGGGAGGTCTACTATTATGGTAAGGAGGCCATATATTCGTTTAGGGAGAATTGGTAATGAATTCAATGAAGGGAAGAGTTGGTATTTATAGGAAAATTGAGAGATTATTTTAATAATTTTCAAGGGACACCTCATGAGTGGTATTTACAAAACCATGGTCTTGCCCAAGGTATTTGCTCATGGAATAAGCCACTTGGGAAACCTCACATATTATTTAAATATACATAAGTATACCAGATTTATGACATCATTATTATATCATGAATGATGTCATTAACACACCGAACCTAAAAACTGTATTTTTTTACTATTCACTGAAAAATCAACAGTTGCAGAAAAATTCCAAAAATTCACTCTAACCATTTAAAGACATGTAGATTTCAAAAATGAAGTCCATTTTTAGAAAATAATTTTCTAAATATTATTAATTTAATTTCTATATAAAATCATACTTGATTAAAAATTTAACAATTCTAATTCTATAACTACTTCTATATCACTATGAAAACACAACCCATATGCTATTATCTTAAAGCCCTAATAAAATAAAATAATAATAAAATTTAATATTCACTAGGGTCATATCACTATTCATATTACTATTCATAAGGGTATGTTACTATTCAATAAAAAAACAAGTTGGTTCCAATAGACTCCAAATAACATAATGAACGCAAATGTAGATGACAGTTTCTTGAAATTCAGAACATAGAAGTATAAAATTGATGTTTTAAAGGAAAATTAAAAATATCTATATAAAACAAAGTTCCATGAATTTCTATTTATTTTTAGAAAAACATGGGGTGTTATAATATCCCACAAGGATGAAGAGTCTATAGCCTTCAGGGAACCACAAGGTGCTTTCTGGTAATAGGTAATTCCCTCAGGTCTAAAGAATGCATGATCCACCTCTCGACATGCCATGCACCAAATATTTCAGACAATTCTTGGATCATTAGTGGAATTATCTGTGGAAAACCTAGTTGTAAATTTTTTCTTGCGTCAGAACCATCTCTACGATCTAGAGAAAGTGTTTGGAATCCTCCATTCTCACCTACTAAAGATGAACCCATTGATGTATGCCTTCGGGGTCACCTACGGAATGTATCTCGACTTCGTTCTTAGATATAGAGGCATATAAATATATCTATAAAAGATAAAGTCAATCAATTAGATGTATCCTCTGAGAAACATTCAGGAGCTGCGAGGCTTTCAAGGCCACTTGTCCAACATCCGTCGATTCATTACAAATTTTTCTAGAAAGTGTAATCCCATTTCTTATCTCCTGAAGAAATGTTCTATCTGTCAGCCGGACGAGGAATTTCAGACTGATTCTGAGGAACTAAAAAAGAATATATTGAATCCCCTAGTCCTGATGCCACCTGTTTCTGGAAAGCTAATGGTCCTTTATGTGACTTCCCTAGAATGATCCCTCTGTTCCCTTCTCGCCCAGATGAACAACAAGGGAATAAAGAATAGTCTATACTATCTCAGCTGCATGCTCCTTGATACGAAGTCTAGATTCTCCCCTATCAAGAAGAGATACCTTGCACTGGTATTCCCAGTGTAGAAATCACGACATTACATACAACATAATGAGACACAACTAGTGTCCCATGTGGATTCGTTGAAGTACATCTGGAATCACCCAATGTTGACATGATATCTTGCTTAGTGGGAAGTGATCCTCCAATAGATTGACACCAGTTTCTTTCCCTAGAAGTCTATTAATGGGACAACATTGGCAGACTTCCTTGCCTCCCATCCAACTCCCACAGACCAATCCTTGGACCTTGATTTTCCAGATGAGGTTATATTCTCTGGATACCATGCAATTTTGTGTAAGAAAATGCATTTTGATGGAGCTTCCTGAAGCCCTAGCAGCAGAAGTCTCAATTACCCTATACTCAACAATGTGGGCCTGGGTATCTTCTTCATCACTCTAATACAAGCTGTTCTGCCATATTCATTACTATTGTTGGAAGGTTTTACGAATAATGAGGTAGGGTATCAGGCCCTCTCTACTGGTGTCGAGATGGCCCTCGAGATTGATGTTCCCCATATTCATGTGAATGGGGACACTAAACTAGTCATCAAACAGATCAACAGTGATGATTTCATTAGGAAGCTACAACTCATAATGTTGTTATAACATTACCGCTAGTTGATGGCATTGTTCATATCTCATTCAGAGGTTACTCATATCCCCCGATCCGAGAACGGACGAGCCAATGCCTTGGATAGCCTGGTTGGATCACTTAGAGAGCCTGATCAGGATTATTTGATTATCCATGTGGCACATTGGAGTTTCATCACCCCCTTCACCCTAGATGATGATGGTATCCCATAGGTATGACACATTACCATTGGTTCCTCCACATCAGGACCCACTATTATAGTGATGGAAGTTACTCCCTACTAGAGGACCTCCTTTATTGAGTACCTCCAGCATGACAATCTCCCGATAGAATGATCTGAACATGAGCGAATCTAATGTTGCACATTATATTCTACCAACTAAATTGGTCATGGTCTTGAGAAGATCCTCTACATGCATGTATTTTATGGGGTTATCCTCCACTAGATTCAAGGTGGTGAGATTTCACAGGTCATGCAAGTGGTTCATGCTGGTTCCTACAAGGCTCATCAGACATGTATGAAATATTCTCACCAAATTCGGGGACATGGATATTTTTGGCCATACATGATCTATGATAGCATTAACTTTTCCATGAGGTTCCATGAGTTCCAAATCCATAAAAACATTGTACATCGGCCACCAGATCTTCTCCAGACTACCATATACTCTTGGCCCTTTGTGGTCTCGGGGCTTGACGTTGTGGGACTTTATCTACTGGCGATGGCTTGACAGTGGAGATTTTTAATGCCCCGACCCCAGTTACCCAGAGTCGGTGCATTATTACATAACATTGTCATGATCAAAAGAAAGATCAAATATCAAATGACCAATTGGTTTAGTAGCCTTGGATACACTAGATATATTCATAAAGTTTTACATTCCATCATAAAAATGAAAACTACAACAATATAGTCTCCATACACTCATATCCCCACATACTATCCCTGTAGGTCATTCATAAATTAATTCTTCACATCCTGGGAAAAATAAAACATAGAAAAGGGGTGAGCTCAAATGCCGAATAAGGATAACAATATAGAAGAAACTTTCATAAATAAGAATACACATTTAAGACAATTTATAACTAAAACAAAAGCCTTTTAAACTTGAACTTCAACATAGTATGGCAAAAATAAAATAATATAATGCCATTTAATTATTCACATGGATATTCTACTAATAGAATTATCACATGCAATATCAATAACCACTTTCATAATGATGGAATGCATAATCCCAGACTATCATAACCACATAGCCAAGGCCTCGTGCCAAGACTACAAATAATATTTTGTCAAGTCCCTATGCCAAGACACTACTTTGTCTCATGAGACCTAGCGATGCATCGAGGAGCTATAGCGGGCTCCACCCGTCACATATTAAGTCCAATGCATTCCCATATTAAAAGGTTTAAACATAACATACACATTCTTATTAAAACTAGCATACGAAATGTCAATACTTTCACCATAAACCATGAATGGTATAAAAATATCACATCCACAGTCAAACATATCACAAAACCTTCAATACAATATAGAAGTTTTGTATCCTAATAAATAAACTTCAAATAAGCATAAAATCCATCAATGGATGGTGACATAGATGAAATCAAAACTATTTTTAGAGAAATATCTCTTTCTATTTTGAAATCATTTAAGAGTCATATATTTATAAAATAAAACATTTTCATTGAAAATATTATTATAATATTGTAAGTGTTGTTTCGGCGATTTTATAACGGCAGAAAATAACCGCACCCGCCGTATAAGTTAAAAAATCATTCTTACATTAATTATGTCGAAAAGGATAAAAAGCACCTTGTTTGGAAAACGACGGAAAGATTCCTTTATAAACCACTTATAAAAAGTCAAAAAAGGGTATAAATGAATTTAACCCAAATTCTTGTAAATAGTAAAAATGTTTTGAAATACATTTTTACGAAACATGGATATGGACGATAAAGAGATCCCAGTAGATTATTACCTATAAACAACCTCGGATAATGAAGAGATTGTGAAATAAACCCTTACCGTGTACTTTTCCTTGGTTGAGGGTAGGTTAAACACCTGTATAATGGTGAAATAATTGTTATTAAATTATATAAGAATCATATATATTAATATGATATCATATATTATCTTTTAACATTGATTTGATAATAATATCTTAGTATTACCGTCGTTTCGGGTGTTAACTTACTCGTTTTCTTTTATATGTTTTGTTACGTAAGCCATGTTTGTCATGGATAGGATAAATCTTATTCATATCCAAAATTATATCAAGTCCTTAAACATTATTTTTAAATCATCAAATGATAATTATACTTGAATGGATATGATGGAGAATGAATCTCATCGCGTTCGTGGAGACGGTAGTCCGTACATATGCACGAGCGACAATATCATTATTTTGATATTAAAATAATATATAATTGGATAGTATATCATATATACAGAATCATTATCATGTTATATTTATTATTTACATTAGTTACACATCATTATTATACCCATCCAAATAATAATATATTGAATAACAATTACACCACGACGTGGAGACGGTAAGCCGTACGTACGCACGTATGGTGACATGTTATTCAAAGGGTGGATAGAATACTGAATATGGTTGTAACATATTTATAATAAAATCACAGTATTTATAAGATAGTGGATTTATTAATTTAGAATGGTAATAACAAAGAAAGAAGAAGTGGACGAAGAAATGAATTTGAGAAATGGTGGTGAAAACATTACCTCTTCTTCGGGTTCATCATTTTGATTTGATCAAAAGGGATTCATAGGTTGGATTTATGATCAAACTAAGCCCTTAGGTTGTAGTGAGGGAAGTTGAGAGAGTATTTGGGCAGATTTTGGTCGAACCAAAAGGCTTTTAAGGTGTGATGTAATGAGAAGGGGGAGTGCCCTTTTATAAGAGGGGTGAGGGGCACCTTTGGAAAAGCTAAAAATATTAATTTATAATAAATTAATATTCGGTTTCTAATGGCTCCAAAGTTGATTATTTAAAGTTTAAGGTGGGGATAGGTCGAAAAACATTCAACCAATAGTATTTAGACAGGTTTGGGTAACTATATTTACCTTATATTCTAGTTTTAACTCTTAGTTAATTAGTTTGACATTTACCATGTCACTTTGTATTTTTATATTATATAGTTAATAAACATACTCTATACATACATGTGACCCCAAAGTGGTCCATTAATGATAGGAATATTAGGATATAAGTCTCTTGGCCGAACCGTAGATTTTTAGTTATTTCATATCAATTAATAATATAATATTTTTTTAAAAACTCTTTTAGTCAATTTTGACACTATTTGGAAAATTGATTTTTTTGAAAATTATATCATTATGATTAGTTCTAAAAAGTCTATTAAATAACTCCTAATATGTCATATTATCCTATAAAATTAGTGTAATTCATTAAAATACTCAAATTATATTTATTTGGGTATTTACAATATCAATTATTTTAATTTTTCACTATTATGGTAATTACTACATCATCATTGTGTCATAAATAAATTAAATTATATAATGTCTAAAAATTATAAATAAAATATCATTATGTAATGAATATTTTTATATTCCTAATGAATATTTATAGTCGAAAATCCAACATATATATCCCTATGTAAAAATTGTTTTTCTAAAAGATATATGCTTGTGTCATTTTTGTATTCATTTTAACTTAATTAAAATAAAGTGTCCCTATCACTTACATGTGGCACCATGGGGTCCCAAAATCGACCCAATGATTCCTATGGTAGAACTTGTATCAGAAAATAAGGTTAGGACACGTTTTAGTGTAATTTTTTATTATTATAATATTATTTTTTAACCCTTAATTACCGGATTTACCCTTTAACCATGGTAAATAAAATATTTACCGAAATAATTATTCCAAATGTCTAAAAATAAAAGTTACATATTTACAAAATTTGAACATCCTGATTCCAGATATGGAATCCATTTTTCCAAATTCAAAACACAGAAGTGGAAGAAATTAATTTAAAATTAATTCCCGCTGTCAAAACAAAAAGCGTGTTTTGAAGATATAATAACTATCAAAAGATTGCTACTTGTTTAGGTTCGGTTTAATTGTGAAATTATGTCAAATGACCAACATTTTATTAAATGGTAAAAATATATTCTAAATATACTTTAAAACCACTCACATTCATAATTTATCGATATAAATTATTTCGATTAAAAAAGTTGTTTTTAATTAAAATTTAGCAATTTTCACTATTCATCAAAATATTAAAGTTATCCGAAAAGTACCAAAATTTCACCTTAGGCTAAATTCGATATTCCGAATCCAAAAATGAAGTCCATTTTGAAATCTAAAATATATATAATTTCAAAAAGTAGGTATTACTGTTCATAATGGCTAGTTTTATTAGTTATGGTGTGTTAGAACTCGATGTTGCGTACAACACACGCTATCACATTATTCAAAGAGAAGCGTACCATAGAAGCTTGGGGTGTTACATTCTCCCCACCTTCAAATAATTTCGTCCTGAAAATTACAAGAATATTATCACATGAAAAGACTCGGGTGGTTCTTCATCATAAGTTCCTCGGGTTCCCACGTTGACTCTTCCATCTTATGGTTTCTCCACAAAACTTTTACCAGAGGCGTCGTCCGGTTTCTCAGTACTTGTTCTCTTGTATCAGGAATCCTGACGAGATCTTCACTATAAGACAAATCAGGTTCCAGTTCTAATTCTTCATAGGTGAGTACATGCGTTGGGTCAGGCATGTATTTCCTCAACAGATATACGTGGAACACATCGTGAACTTTGGAGAGACTTGGCGGCATTGCCAATCGATAAGCTACAACCCCAATTAGTTCTAGAATTTCGAAAGGTCTGATGTACCTGGGACTAAATTTACCTTTCTTACCAAAACGTATGACTCGCTTCCATGGAGATACCTTCAGGAAAACATGATCACCGACTTGAAATTCCAAATCCTTCATTCGATTATCGGCATAGATCTTTTGCCTACTTTGATCTGCTTTTATGTGATTTTGGATTACCTTCACCTTTTCCATCTTTTCATCCACCAGTTCTGGACCTACACGTTTTAATTCATCAATGTCATCCCAACAGGTTGGTGTGCGACATCTCTTTCCGTATAATTCTTCATATGGTCCCATCTGAATACTCGAATGGAAGCTATTGTTATAGGAAAATACTACCAAAAGGTAAATATTGATCCCACATACCCTGAAAGTCAAGTGAACAAGATCTCAGCATGTCTTCTGAGGTTTGAATAGTCCGTTCTAATTGTCCGTCTGTCTGAGCTTGGTAGGCAGTGCTCAAATGAAGTTTAGTATCTAGGGATTTCTGAATACTCTTCCAGAATCTTGAAGTAAAACAAGGGTCACGATCAGAAACAATCGATAGGGGTACTCCATGAAGTCTCACAACTTCATTAATATACAGTCTTGCTAGACGTTCCAGTGGTAGATCTTCTCTTATAGCAAGAAAATGTGCTGACTTAGTAAGACGATCAACAATAACCCATATTAAATTGTTCCTTCTAGGAGTCTTTGGTAGCCCCATGACAAAGTCCATGGTAATATTGTCCCATTTCCACTCTGGTATGGGAAGAGGTTGCATGAATCCTCCAGACTATTGCCTTCCAGCTTTCACTTGTTGACAAACCATTCATCTTGACACAAAACCAGAAATCTCCCTCTTCATGTTGTCCCACCAAAAATGTTCCTTCAAATCTCTTTAAATTTTGGTTCTCCCAGGGCGTAATGAGAAATTGGAACTATGAGCATCATCCAGCAATTCTCTTTTTAGATCAGGTATATCGGGAACACAAAGCCTCTACCAGAATTTCAAAATTCCTTCTTCGTACACAATGTCTCTCAGTATCCCATCATTCACAGCTTTAATCTTCTTTTGAAATTCTTCATCATCGGTCTGAGATCTCTTAATTATTTCTAGTAAATATTGTTTGGAAACCATTTGAAAAAGAATATATGTTTCACCTTCCCTAGTTATTCCCATTACCATCTTCAATAGATCCATGAAAATTGGATCCATTTCAATTATCATATTATTCAAAACTCCATGGTCTTTTCTGCTCAAAGCATCTTCCACCTTGTTTGCCATCCCCGGGTGGTAGTGTATCATTCAATCAAAATCCTTGAGTAATTCAAGCCATCTCCTTTTCCTCATGTTGAGTTCTTTTTGTGACAAAATATACTTCAAAATCTTGTGATCAGTATAAATCTCACATTTTTCACCATAGTGGTAGTGCCTCCATATCTTCAAAGAAAAGATCATAGATGCTAACTCGAGATCATGAGTAAGATAGTTTTGTTCATGAATTTTCAACTGTCGTGGTGCATATGCAATAACCCTATCATTCTGCATAAGGACACAACCAAGTCCTTTCTTCGATGCATCAATATAAATAACGAACCCATCATTCCCCGATGGTAGAGTCAATATAGGAGTATGGACTAATCTTCTCTTCAGTTCTTAAAAAAATTTCTCACACTCTTTTGTCCAAAAAATTTTAACCCCTTTACGTGTGAGCTTCGTTAATGAGTTATCCAATCGGGAAAAATTCTGGATGAAACGTCGATAATAACCTGCTAAACCAATAAAACTACGTACCTCTGTTATATTCGTAGGTGCTAGCCATTCTTGGATGGCCTTGGTCTTAGAAGGATCAACAGAGATTCCATCTTTAGAGATAATATGGCCAAGAAAAGAAATCTCCTGAAGCCAGAATTCACATTTGCTAAACATCCCATATAATTCATGTCTTCTCAGAGTCTTCAAGATAATGCACAAGTGATTGTCATGATCTTCATAGCATTATGAGTATACCAAGATATCATCAATAAACACCACCACAAATTCATCGAGGAATTCCTTGAAAACTCTATTCAGCTGATCCATGAATACAGAGGGTGCATTAGTCAATCCAAAAGGCATTACAGTAAACTCGTAATGCCCGTACCTGGTTCGAAATGCTGTCTTCAGAATGTCTTCCTTCATCACACACAACTGATGGTATCCAGATCGAAGGTCAATCTTTTAAAAGTATTGAGCTCCATGCAGTTGGTCAAATAAATCATCAATGCGAGGTAGGGGATACTTGTTCTTTATTGTTATAGCATTGATCTCCCTGTAGTCGATACATAACCTCATGGATCCATCTTTCTTTTTAACAAAAAGAACAGGGGCTCCCCATGGAGAAACACTAGGGAGAATAAATCTTTTATTACTCAATTCCTCTAGTTGTTTCATTAGTTCATCTAATTCTACAGTGGCCATTCTATAAGGGGTCTTCGATATATGCCTTGATCTAGGAATTAAATCAATGGAAAACTCAACTTCTCATTCTGGAGGATGTCCAGGTAAATCTTCCGAAAACACATCTACATATTCTATCACAATAGGTACATCCTCTATTTCAACATTCCTTTCCTCCCCCATAGTCATTTCATTCTCTTCCTCCCCAATAATTGAATTTAGTTGAGCTACTGGGGGTGGATCTAGAAAAGAATTAGGTGGTGACGATTATTCTCTAAAGATAAGGTGTTCCTTATCATCATAATCAAGAATTGTAACTTCTTTATTCTTACCATAAATCTTCGCATCATAGTCTGAAATCCAGTCCATACCGAGGATTATATCAAACTCAATCATAGGTATGACAATGAGATCAGCAGATAAATAACATTTATGTGCTCTAATGGGGACTGATTCACAAAACATTGTTGCAATGATACTTCCCTTAGGAGTTTTAACTGAAAACTCCCTTGTTAAATCAAATTGAAAATATCTAATTTTTTTAGAAAACTGGGAAGATATGAAAAAATGTGATGATCCAGAATCAAATAATGCATTTTCTAAACTTGATTAAACAATTAAATTACCTTCCACCACGTCTTTCGGAGCTTCTACCTCTGCAGTAGTGATAACATAAGCTTGGCCTTGATCCCTTGGCCTTTTCTGAGATAAGTTCTCCTGATGCTTAGGACATTCATTTTCATAATTCCCCATCTCCCTATAATTATATCACTAAACATTGGTAGCTTCCTTCTTTCCCATACAATCACAATCATGGTGGCCTTTTTCACCCCACTTGTAACAGACTCCCGTTCCCTTCAAGAAAGTACAAGGGTGTTTCTTCCAACATTTACCATAGTATGGATATTAAACATTTCCCTTCTTCCACTTTTTTCCATTCCCAGATATATCAGCAGATCTCTTCTTCACTTTCTTTTATTTAAATTCATAAGACTTAGAGAATTCCTTTTCGGTCATGATAGCACATGAGACAATGTCTTCGTACGACGAAGAGGATTGTGAAACTAATGCTCGACAGAGAAATGGTTTTAACCCATCAAAGAAATGATCAATCTTACTTCTTGGGTTACATATATAATCTCCAGCATACCATGCTAACCTTGTAAAGTTATCCTCATACATTGTGACATTCTCATCCTCCTTTTGTCTCAGACTCAGAAACTGCCTTTCCATATCTGCTCGATGGTCGCGAGGAAGGTATTTTCCTAAAAAAATATCTTTAAACTCCCTCCATTCCATATTTGATACTTCATCATCTTCCTTCGTGTTTTGAATCAATGACCACCATTGATAAGCATCTCTAATGAGGCGATAAACTGCCATGATATCTTTTTCCCTTTCACTACTCCCGAAAGCCTGAAATATTTTCTATAGGGAAAATATCCATTACTTAGCTACTAATGGATTTTTACTCCCATTGAACATTGGTGTTTGTTGCCTCATGAAGTGATCTAACATTGATCCTCCACGCTGTGGATCAGGGTGCTCCATAGGGGTAAGGTTATTATTCATAACCTAAGTAAGTTGTCCCAGTATGGTGATTAGCTAATTGGCACCAGTTGCATCACCAGCTCCACTATAATTATCTTGAGCAGGAGGTAAATCCCTACATGGAGTGCGTGCATTGATACAGTTTCCATTTCTTCCACTAGGCGCCATTTCTAAACAATGGCATAAACTAGATCAGTTTATGAATCAAAATACATAATCTCATACTTATAAAACACATAACATAAATTGAACTATTTATGGATGTAATACATAATCATAAAAATGTTTTTATTTAGGAAGTATATACTCATAAACCCTTCATAATGATTTGTAAAGAAAATGAGAGTTATCCTAAGCATATCCCCCGGGAGTGTCGTAACCAAGAGTTCAGCAAGGCCCGTTGTCGTGCACCAGTTCCCGTTCGAGTCTATCTCAAAGCGGGGTTTTCTGGTTTTACCCCTAGGTACATCTGTACCAGAGCTGCCTCTACCTGCTCGTATCCAGACATGGATGTATTGCTTGGAAAACTCACAAAATCTCTACAATACCAAAATTCTAGGAAGTTCTTCTATTCTAATACTCAAAGTCCATCTTAAATCTATGTGCACTAATCAGAGTTTATCTAAATCTAGCTTCCAAGGTTTGTACTAAACTTCCTCTCATACCAACTATAATGCCCTGACCCCAGTTACCCAGAGTCGGTGCATTATTACATAACATTGGCATGATCACAAGAAAGATCAAATCTCGAAAGACCGATTGGTTTTGTAGCCTTGGAAACACTAGATATATTCATAATGTTTTACATTACATCATAAAAATGAAAACTACAACAATATAGTCTCCATATTCCACACTCATATCCCCACATACTATCCCTGCAGGTCATTCATAAATTATTTCTTCACATCCTTGGAAAAATAAAACATAGAAAAGGGGTGAGCTCAAATGCCCTGTAAGGATAACAATATAGCGGAAACTTAAATAAATAAGAATAAACATTTAAGGCAGTGTATAACTAAAACAAAATCCTATTAAACTTGAACTTCAACATAGTATGGAAAAAATAAAATGAAATAATGCCATTTACTTAATCACATGGATATTCTACTAATCAAATAATCACATGCAATATCAATAACCACTTTCATAATTAGGGAATGCATAATGACGGACTATCATAACCACATAGCCAAGGCCTCGTGCCAAGAATACAAATAATATTTTTTCAAGGCCATGTGCCAAGACACTAGTTTGTCTCATGAGACCTACCAATGCATTGAGGAGCTATAGCGGGCTCCACCCATTACATATTAAGTCCAATTCATTCCCATATGAAAAGGTTTAAACATAACATACACATTCGTATTAAAACTAGCATACGAAATGTCAATACTTTCACCATAAACCATGAATGGTATAAAAATAGCACATCCACAGTCAAACATATCACAAAACCTTAAATACAATATAGAAGTTTTGTATCATAATAAATCAACTTCAAATAAGCGTAAAATCCATCAAAGGATGTTGACATAGATGAAATCAAAACTCTTTTTAGAGAAATATCTCTTTCTATTTTGAAATCATTTAAGAGTCATATATTTATAAAATAAATAATTTTCTTTGAAAATATTCTTATAAACTTGTAAGGGAAGCTTCGATGATTTTATAACGGTGGAAAATAACTGCACCCGTCGTATAAGTTAAAAAAACATTCTTACCTTAATTCTGTCGAAAAGGTTAAAAAACACCTTGTTTGGAAAACGACAGAATGATTCTTTTATAAACCACTTATAAAAAGTAAAACAAGGGTATAAATGACTTTAACCCATATTCTTGTAAATAGTAAAAATGTTTTGAAATACATTTTTAAGAAACATGGATGTGGATGATAAAGAGATCCTAGTAGATTATTATGTATAAACAACCTCAGATAATGAAGAGATTGTGAAATAAACCCTTACCTTGTACTTTTCCTTGGTTGAGGGTAGGTTACCCTTCTTTATAATGGAGAAATAATTGTTATTAAATTATACAAGAATCATATATATTAATATGATATCATATATGATCTTTTAATATTGCTTTGTTAATAATATCTTAGTATTATCGTTGTTTCGGGTGTTAACTTACTCGTTTTCTTTTATATGTTTTGTTACGTAATCCATGTTTTTCATGGATAGGTTGTATCTTATTAATATCCATAATTATATCAAGTCCTTAAAAATTATTTTTAAATCATAAAATGATAATTATACTTGAATGGATACGATGGAGAATGAATCTCATCGCGTTCGTGGAGACGGTAGTCCGTACGTACGCACGAGTGACAATAACATTCTTTTGATATTAAAATAATATATAATTGGATAGTGTATCATATATACAGAATAATTATCATGTTATATTTATTATTTACATGATTTACACATCATTATTATACCCATTCAAATAATAATATATTGAATAACAATTACACCATGACGTGGAGACGGTAAGCCGTACGTACGCACATATGGTGACATGTTATTCAAAGGGTGGATAGAATACTGAATATGGTTGTAACATATTTATAATAAAATCACAGTATATATAATATACTTGAGTTATTACTTTATAATGGTAATAACAAAGAAAGAAGAAGTGGAAGAAGAAATGAATTTGAAAAAGTGTGGTGAAAACATTACCTCTTCTTCAGGTTCTTCCTATTGATTTGATCAAAACGTCTCATTAGGTTGGCTTTATGATCAAACTAAGGCCTCTAGGTTGAAGTGAGGGAAGCTTAGAGTGTATTTGGGCAGAGTTTGGCCGAACCAAAAGGATTTTATGGTGTGAAGTAATGAGAAGGGGGAGTGTCATTTTATAAGAGGGGTGAGGGGCAGCTTTGAAAAAGCTAGAAATATTAATTTATAATTAATTAATATTCGGTTTATAATGGCACCAAATTTGATTATTTAAAGTTTAAGGTGGGTATAGTTCTAAAACCATTCAACCAGTATAATTTATACAGGTTTGGGTTACTATATTAACCTTATGTTTTAGTTTTAACTCTTAGTTAATTAGTTTGACATTTACCATGTCACTTTGTATTTTTATATTATATAGTTACTAAACTTACTATATACCTCCAAGAGTCCCCCAAGTGGTCCATTAATGATACAACTATTATTATATAAGTCTCTTGGACTAACTTTAGATTTTTAGGAATTTAATATCAATTAATAATATAATATTGTTTTAAAAAACTCTTTTATGTCAATTCTGACACTATTTGGAAAATCGATTTTTGAGAAAATCATAACAGAATGATTAGTTCTAAAAAAGTCAATTAAATCAATACTAATATATCATATTAGCCTAGAAAATTATTTTAATTCATTAAAAGTCTCAAATTATATTTATTTAGGTATGTACAATATCAATTATTTTAATTTTTCACTATTATTGTAATTACTGCATCATCATTGTGTCATAAATAAATTAAATTATTTAATGTCTAAAAATTATAAATAAAATATAATTATGTAGGAAATCTATTTAGATTTCTAATTAATATTTATAGTCTAAAATACAACATATATAACCCTTTGTAAAAATTGTTTTTCTAAAAGATATATGCTTGTGTCATTTTTGTATTCATTTTAACTTAATTTAAATAAAGTGTCCCTATCACTTACAAGTGACACCATGGGGTCCCAAAATCGACCAAAAGATGCATATGGTAGACCTTGTATCAGACAATAAGGTAAGGACACGTTTTAGGGTAATTTGTTATTATTATAATATTATTTTATAACTCTTATTTACCGGATTTACCCTTTAACCATGGTAAATAAAATATTTACAGAATTAATTATTCAAAATGTCTAAAAATAAAAGATACCTATTTAAAAAATTTGAACATCCTGATTCCAAATATGGAATCCATTTTTCTAAATTCAAAACATCGAAGTGGCCGAAATTAATTTAAAATTAATTCCCGCTTTCAAAACAAAAAGCGTGTTTTAAAGATATAATAAATTTCAAAAGATTGATACTTGTTTATGTTCGGTTTAATTGTGAAATTATGTCCAATGACCATAATTTTATTAAATGGTAAAAATATATTCTAAATATACTTTAAAACCACTCAAATTCAAAATTTATCAATATAAATTATTTCGATGAAAAAAGTTTTTTTTAATTAAAATTTAGCAATTTTCACTATTCATCAAAATATTAAAGTTATCCGAAAAGTACCAAAATTTCACCTTAGGCTAAATTCTATATTCTAAATCCAAAAATGAAGTCCATTTTGAAATATAAAATATATATAATTTCAAAAAGTAGGTATTACTATTCATAATGGCTAGTTTTATTAGTTATGGTGTGTTAGAACTCGGTGTTGCGTACAACACATGCTATCACATTATTCAAAGAGAAGCTTACCGTAGAATCTTGGGGTGTTAAAAGATTCATCCTAAACGCTATTAAATTCTATTCTAAGTTGGAATAGGTGGTTCTGCTCAAGTATTACAAGGCCCATTCTATCGTTGAATTGATGATCTCCAACATCATATACTAATTTAGAGTCCCTCTCAGTATCCACACTGATAATGTCACCAACTTCGGGGTAGATGAGTAAAAGAAATTGTAAGCCAAGTAAAACAACTGATCTGACCATACCTTTCACTATCATGTACAAGAAAATGGGCTGATCAAGTCATTCAGCAAAAACCTCTCTATCATTCTGAAGATGATGGTTGGTCAGAACAAGAAAGGTTATCCTGAAAAATTCCCCATCACCCTCTGGGATAATCCGATAATGACTCATAATTCCACCCATGTGACCACATATTCCCTGGTCTATTGGACAAAGGTTGTCCTGCACATCGAGATTCAACTTCCCTCATTACACAAAGTTTTCAATGATTAGGTTGCACTAGATAAGTTAGCTGAAATCCGTTTGGATGAATTGGCTGTGCTTGATGAGAACATGATTCATGCATAGCATAATCAGGAAATTAAACATAACAAGATTACTAGAGATTTATACAGGAAAGTTTGCCTTCAATATTTTTTTATGGTGGCCTGCTGTTGGCCCTAAGGACTCTTATGAAACCTAGTTGGATGCCACCCAAGTTGGAGCCTAAACGGGAAGGGCCTTACATCATTCCCAAAGTTTACCCCAATGGCATGTACTCCCTGGTTACTAGGGATGGTGAACGTATAACTCGTCCCACCAATGAAAAATTCCACTTGAAGTACTTTTCCAGATTAAGTGAGGGTCCTAAAAAACCATAAACTGTTACATCTTACATGACATTAAAACATCATTACTATCCCATGTGATGATAAACTGTAAAACGATTTAAACTCTTTGACCATAAACTATGATCTATACGGTCCCACACGACCATATTCTATTTCTTCATCGCCACATGATGCTAAAATATGTGATTCATCCATTATCAAAGTTGAACAACTACTCATCACTCATCAAGTATGACATTAAACTACGAGTGGAAGATATACCGTTATGGTCCAAGCTCTACGACATTAAACTAAGATCTCCGCATATATATTATCCTTCAAGACTTTGAACTACACCTTCAAGAACTTCATATGGATTGATTCCCATCCTTATGGGAAACCTAGGAATGCTCGGATTCCACGACTTAGAATCCACCCCCTAAACTCTTCTCTTGGAATATCCCCCAGCGGTGTAGTTTTCTTGGAATATCCCACATGGTGTTTCATAGAATTAATTGGACCATCCCCCATCTTCAGGGACTCACCTTGGGTCAAAACACATGGAGTGTTGTAGTATTTTCCTCCAGTCATGTCGAGTTCATCATTATTTAACCATGTATCCATCTCCCTAGTGATCTGCACCAATTTTGTTATCCTGCATGACATTAAACAACACACAAACATTCATGCTTTACACACTCACTTTATGTGGGTATTCATAATATTTAACATCCAAAAGAACCCCCAAACAACATATATTATCGGATCTTGGTCTCTCCTACCATTTCAGGCCAACATCCTCGAGGATCTCAAATGAAAAACTAATAAAAGTCCCTCTTTGCAAATATGTTTAGCGGTCGACACTCATTTTTTGTTCTCATTTCATGTCACATGATAATAATGATATTTTTATAATGCGGTCAATAGATATCCCCCATCATTGTCACAAACCGAATATGTCCCATATAATGGGTGCAATGATTCATTTTGCCCTGATATCCATTAAAAAATATGTCCACCTTGGGTAGGAGTGTTGATTTGGTCATTGTTGACCCTACATGATATCCTTCCCTCATTTCCAAAACCAAATACATTGGGGGGAGCTTAATCCTATTCCTTTTTTCCAAACCAAGCAGTGTTCACTTGGGCTTTGGATATTTCCCAAGGTAATACGCACATAAAGATTCATGTATATATGGACCAAGCTCTATGAACTTAAACTATGATCAACATCGTCCTCACCGGAAGACGTTAAATTGCGAACTGGTTGGCACTTCCTGTCATATATCGCTCAACCTTTTGGCCCCATGTCTCAAGATCTCATTTATGATTGTTCGATGTGATATGGGATTATTCCATCATTATGGTTGGGTTAAATTCCATTTTGTACACATTCCTTGTTGAGATACCTTTCCCCTATTTGTGTCCTTGCTCATGACATAAAATTTCATAGAATCTTCCATCACTACATGGGGCTTGATTCCCATTATTATGTAATACGTAGGACTACACAAACATTTAGTCATCCTTTATATCCCCATTTATATGAGTAATCTTTATCTTCTTGGACCCGTATCCCGTGTTCTTCTAGGAGAGGGGCTTGCAGTGTGTTATTGTCTTATGTCGTCATTCACTTAGGAATTGCAACGTCCATATCATGTACCTCTTTCTCCTAATATCTCTTCATCCACTTTTTCTACAATCCTCGTTTCCCATTAGTTACTCTTGAAATGGGATACTCGACCCTTTTTGGCAGTTCGCCAATGTGCCAAGGAGCACTCTGGTTCATCACATAGGGTGTAGGATTCATCATAGAAATTATATCACCCATCCTTTGGCTTCATGCTCCCATTCATTTTGGATTTCATCATCTTTCACACCTAAAAGGACTCTCGAGGGGCATGGAGGCTAGGACCTAGGGCTCTCCAACCATTTTGGGCCAACATCCCCAAGGATCATGAACAACAAATTGATACAAGTCCCACATTGATAATATGGTCAATGGTCGAATCTCATTTGTTGTTCAAATTTCATGTCACATGATATGGATAGTCTATTTCGAATAGGGGTAATAGTTACCCTCCATCATCATACCAACCCCATCAAGCACTAAAAGTCGGTTGCATGAATCACATCCATTTCCACTCCATCATATCCAAGTTTAATTTTAAATCTCTTGGTATTATCCCTTACTTCAAATTTTCTAATTAAGAGGATAATGACATGGTGAGGAATCATTCGGGGCTCCGAACCTCTTTCCCCATTGTGTTTATCCCATGTGTTGCAAAGACCTTATCCTCTCTTTTTTCCCATATCAAGTATAGCTCACGTGGGCTTTGGGATTCAGTAAAGTTTTGCGCCCATTTGAAAGAGTCTTGCATCTCTATTGTCGGAATTATAAGACATTATACTACAATACTTCTATATTTTTTTACGAAATCCGTAAGAATGACATACCCTTGAACTAAAAATATCATGATTCCCATCTTCATTGGATATGTAGGAATGCCCGAGCATCTCATCTTCAGGTCCAACTCTGGTTCTAAAAAATTCCACTTATGATTGGAATTTTGGACCTGACATTCACAGGATAGCATGGTGTGGAATTTATGGTCTTATGTCCTCACTCATGTCTGGTTTGAAAAAGCCACACCATGTACTCCCCTTCTCGGTGCTAGTCTATCCTGCCGCTCATCCTGTATGGTGTTAAAATGAACCCTCAAAACAACGTACGGATTGATTACCATCATCAAGGGATATGTAGGAACACCTCTAAATTTAATCCATGTGTTCAGTATCATATTTCATGACCTATCATGTCCCCTTGTCCTATGGTTTCCTCCATCGAATTGTGCATGGTGTGGTGTTGACCTTGTCCACATTCACGTTGGGTATGTTTTGTCTTACCATGCTCATTCCCCCATAAAACCTCATTTCTCCTGTATGTGTCTAAGACATATGAAATTAAAATATGATTCCTAGTCTCAAATGACATTAAACTATTATGTCTTTACAGAAATACGTTAAAATGCAGGGGTTGGACTTATCATTAGACCATGAACTACGTCATTATCATCTTGATCACACGATGAAAAGCAGAACTGCATTGTGATGTCCCCACTTGAGGGGACATCATTTCTAGTAGTGGTTATCCACCATACCATTTGTCAATTTCTTCATATGGCTTGATTCCTATAACGACTCTTCTATTCTCCCTCTTGGGTTTATCACTTCACAAAAAAAATCACATCCATCCTAAAGAACTAAAAAGATCTATCAAATGCCTCTTATTTTGGTGAGTGGGAAAGACCCGCACGACAGTATTGTCACTGGCATTGGTACCCTAAGAGGACACTTCTAGAACTATGTATGGAATGATCTCAATCATAATGGGTACGTTGGAATTCACCTAGAAGTTTCCTCGAGCACTACCAAACATTCATTTTCAATCCCTCGACTTAAAATATCCTCAGGGAGCACATGTCTTTATGCAGGCTTATGTACTCATTAACATCATGTTTTTCAATTACGACACTATCTGTCTCCTTCCCTCAATGTATCTATGGTCTGATCTCTAAGACTACTAAAATAATATATAACTGCCCTTATCACAAAACACCAAACCATGGGACATTTTGTAGAACTACGTGTGGCTTGATTTTCATATTAATGGGATATATAGGAATGCCCAGACATTCTATCTCCAGGTCCATCCCCATGAATCTGAAATCCTACCAATTTTTGGCCCCATGGCATGAGCTCCATGGGATGCATGTTGTGTGGAGAGAACCTATGGGGTTCTAATTCTTTATTAGTTTTCCGACAACTTCAATGTGTTTCTTTCTTGTCTCTTCCTATCTTGGTCTGAGTTCTATAACCCTAAACTATGATCTATCTATGGGAAATACACATCAGGTTCAACTAATTTACCACCTTGTGAGAATTTCATTAAATCAGGTCCCAAAATAATGGTCTACTCTGTGGAATTATGTTAGTAGAGTGCAACCCCATGACCCCTACCCTTGAAAATTGATATGAAATACTCAATCTGATTCACCTTATTGTTGTACTCAAATGCGTCATGATGAAGATCCCAATGTGTGAAATTTTCACATGGACATTCTCTCCTTTCATGTGAACGCTTCATGAGACCCTTATTTTTATCCCCATCCTCTTCCATGTATGTAGGGACCCCCTTTAAGACCATGTATCTTTCCAAATTAGATTTTATATTGTCTTGGGCCAATGCCCTTGAAGACCTCAGACAACATTTGTGATAGGTCCTGAGTTTCAAACATGGTCAGCAGTCAATCCAAATTTTTCTTTCCCCATTCTTGGAAAAAAAGAAATATATGATGTGTTTCGAACATGGTTAGTGGTTATCCTTTATGTGTTTTCACCACGGTGGCATAATACGTGCATCCCTGTAGCTGGGAAATCCCATTGGTACTCTGTCATTCCCACATTAATCACAACTCATGTGGGATTAGTAGTTTTGGTGGGGCATGAAGTAGTGATATTGAGCCACACAAGATTTTCGTCCCATGTGACATTGAAATGTGATCCCAGAACTACATGCGGCTTGATTCCCATCCTGATGGGATACATAGGAATGCTTGAACACTTTGCCTCAGACCTACCCTTACATTCACTTCTGGTCTCTGGACCTATGAATACTTCCTCCGGGGATTCGTGGTGTTGTGAGAAATCCATATGTCCTCATTCATGTCCGTTTTATAGAAACCGAATCACCTACTCCCATCTTGGGATCTCCCCTTTGACTCCCCATCCTACCATATGATGTTAAAATACATGAGTCCACATCTCCCTGATGCATGAGATTAAACTGCAGTTCTACCCTGAACTAGTTTAGGATGCCCCGAGTTAACTATGGGATGAGTCATCTTCCATGCCAAAGAGGATTCTCCCTATAATAATTGTTCTATGGAAACACCATTCTTAAGAAATAAATTTTTCTTTATTTTCATCCATTTGGGAAACATTGAGACGTCCGCGCCATTCACCTCGGGCCCATCCCCAGGGTCATTAACCCTTCTGGCCTCTTAGCCCCGATATTAGTCCACGAAGTATAACCTTAAAACTCTATGCAATGTCCACAACATATTATGATTATACTATGTGTTTATCATCCTTATTCATATGTTATAAAACTATATATAATTTCAGGTCCTTACCAGAGAGGTCCTGTTTATAAGTAAGTATGATCCCTGATCAAACCGATCCATCCACTTAATGTGTTTTCACCATGGTGGCATAATTCCAAGAGTGTTGGACTCCATTTGAAAAACCCATCAATCCCCCTAGACTATCTTCATGTCCGTTATTTGGACCATCATCCTATTTCATGTCTAAAGGAACTCCCCTAATGGTACAGAGTCTCAGCCTATGGTCGTCTTACTATTCTGGGCGAATGTTCAAAAAGACTAGTGTATAACATTTTGATCCAGAACCCCATTTTTCAAATATGGTCAGTAGTCAGCCTCAATTATCATCCCCATTTCAGGATAACATAGTAGGGATACTT
The DNA here is from genome assembly GCA_963277665.1 of Viscum album. Lineage (NCBI taxonomy): Eukaryota > Viridiplantae > Streptophyta > Magnoliopsida > Santalales > Viscaceae > Viscum > Viscum album. Next base: position 1,771,437,652 of record OY728120.1, read on the forward strand.
TTTTTCGAACATAACCATTATTTATCCTTCATTGTCACGATGCCCTCACAATGTTCTAAATTTTGGTTATCACGATTCACACATTCCACTCACCTCTATTTTAGATTCATTCAAATTCCCATCAAATTACTCCACTCATGCACTATAGAACTCTGGGAGAAGTAAGTCGGCCATTCAGATAGCCTTGTCTCCCCATTTTAATTTCCACTCATTCTAGATACACCCAATAGTGATCAATGTCCCATTATGATCCCAACACATATTTCACAATATTGCACACTCGTATAGGTGAATGAAAATCTATTATCTATTGATTCCCACACCAAGCATGGCTCACATGGGATTAGAGATTTAGTCAGCTTATTCCTCAATGCCTTTGAGATACAATGGGACCCAAGGAAGGAATTTTCCCTAGTCATTTCCT